>CM064890.1:18225000-18825000 GCA_030347415.2 Decapterus maruadsi | reverse complement strand
TGAGGCTCGTACTATGAGGCAGTATTTGAGGTTATCAACGGTTATCATAGGATTACCATACATCAAAACCTGCCAACAGCCAAACTACTGACCAATCAGATCACTGGAAAAACATTACTACAGGATCCCAGTGGAACCGAAAAAGTTGACAATAAATTGACAGATAACGACATTTTTAGAAAACAATGTAATGTTTTGCACCTTGTGTCTTTCCAGTCTCTAATGAATGCACACAAGTCCACCACAAAATAAATAAGTAAAACAATTTATTTTAATTGAACAAATAATCTGTTTTACTGGTGGTGAAGTAGCTAAGAATACCAAAGAGACTCTGTGACCACAACAGGAAATTAAATACCAATCCTCCAATCTGATTATAATGATTATAATGAAATATTTCAACCAGATTAACTCGTCATATCTGAACTACTTCTCTATTCTTTCTGTCAGCAGAGACAGTCTTTTAACTTCAACAGCTTTATGATAGTTCATCATCAATCTCTTACACATTAAAGTGCTTACAGCTGGACATGAGTTAGTTGATGACCAGAGCCATAGTACAGGTTATCCAAGTGTTTTTGTGTCTTGGTGTTTTGTTATCTGGGTATTGTAATGTCTTAGGGCCTGATCTACTAAAGGTTTGCTTGTATTAAAACGTGTGCAAACATGATGTCACCCGCAAAAAAATGTTGATGAATATGCAAATATGGGCGTTTCTGCCAGAACGTGCAAAATATTGGGAGGAGTAGATGCAAATAGATTTATTTAGCACACGCTTTGAAAGGCAAGTATTATCTGGCATAGCTTTTTTTTCTTTTATTGATTTAATACCTGCCAGGGCAAAAGCTCTTACATCTCTGCATTTCCTCGCATCCGAGTCATTCCAGCAAACTGTAGCAGTTTTTTTTTCACGTGTTTAAAGTCATTTAAGTGCCGTTATGCAAGCACTTCTCTCCTCCTGTGCGCTCCTCTACTTTCCTCTTCTCCCTCTGGAGTAGGCCTATGTGGCTGCCCAGCTGCGGGACCGGGACTGAGATACGTCACCTCTGTCTTCACTCCGTCTTCACTCCGTCTTTGATCCCTCTGGTCAGTGCAGCCTGAGTGTCCCACCTGAGCTCTCTATTAATCCATCGGATCAAATCCTATGTGGCCACCCAACTCTCTGTCCACCATGGAAACGATTACCACGCACAAAACCCTAATTTAAATACTGCAGAATGCGTGTGCTGTTATTTAGCGTGTTACTCTTAGTAGATCACCTGTTTTTCATGCGCTAACCAGACATGCAAATTTTTACCAGGAGCACGCAATTTAGCGCCCCTTATCTGGGATCTTAGTAGATCAGCCCCTTAGAGTCTGATTTCATGTGTACAAACATCACCTGAAAACAGAATGCACAAACTAATCTAATAAAGGTGTTCACTCCTCAACACACAATATTTGGTGTTTCTGCAAAGGTGTGCAAAATACCTGCAGGAGAAAATGCAAACAGCTTCATTTTGCACATGCGATGCAATTCATGTGAATAAAGTTCATGTCCTTGTGTCTGGCTCATTCCAGCTGCTGTAGGTGTTTCTGCTGAGGTTTTCAGGTGTACTGTCCTCAGTCATTAATGCTGTGTTCCATGAGAATGAGTAGCTGCAAAAAGTTTCTGTGCAATAATTACAAAACACAAAACCTCATTAAATACTGCAGTGACCTGTTATCATTTTTGCAATTACTCCTAATAGATCAGCTAATAGACCTGCAAAACATACACAATTTAGCACTATTTATTTGGCAAGATCCCAGATATGCAGTGCTGAATTGCATGCTCCTAGTAAAATTTTGCGTATTTGGTTATAGCGCACAAAAAACAGGTGATCTACTCAGAGTAACCCGCTAAATGACAGCACACGCAAACCGCAGTATTTACTAAATCAGGGTTTGTGCGTGGTAATCGTTTCCGCCATGGAGAGTGTGGACAGAGAGCTGGATAAATCTATTTGCATCTTCTCCTCCCAATATTTTGCACGTTCTGGCCGAAACGCGCATATTTGCATATTCATCAAGGCAAACATGCTAAATGCATCATGTATGCTTTTTGCCCGTTTGAGAGTTGCAATCCTCAGTGCACCCGGTTAGTAGATCAGCTCGCACATTTTTTTACATTTTTTATACAAGCAAACCTTTAGTAGATCAGGCCCGAGTGTTGTGTGTTTTCTCTACTATGTCTTGGATTTCCCTCATCAACATTTTGACTCAGCTTCTGGACTTGGACTTGGATTTGACTGCTGTCCTGTTGATGTCTTACTGTCTCTTCAGCAGGTCCATGGATGTCTTCTCCACCTCCAGTCTCGCTCTGACCGCTTTCACGGTGGATGCCTCGAAGAGCTCTGCCCCCCTGCAGACACATATTAACAGCATGTCAAGTCTGTGTGTGTTTTTCTGGGTCATACACTAAATGCTGTTAAGTGTGTACCTGGAGGCCAGCAGCTGAGTATTCTGGAGGTCCAGGACCACATACAGGAAGTAGTGGCTCCTGAAGACCCTCCTCTGCAGCAACAGGAAACAGAAACACACACCGTCCCAGATGATCCCCGCCTCATCACTGGGTAGCTCACACTGTTTACTGCTCTGCTGCTCCGCTGCACAGACAGACACACACACCAAAGTTAGATTGACAGACAGGACAGACTGGAGACAGGTATACTGCCCTACAAAGGCAAAGTGCAGTATCTATAAAAATGCCGAACTGAGAAAAACAGCTTTTTGTGTTTTTCATTGTCAGGTTTAAGCATCAAATTATGAAAAACTACCAAGTCTATAAATGTGGACTGAATTAGGCATAAACGTATTTTGTAGTTTGTCTTTCTGGCGAATTTTGACCGTTTTATGGCAGATACTATACTTTTGCCTTCACCCTTTTGTACAGATACTGCACTTTGCCTTAGTTTCACAGTGCTTCTTTGGATGCACAGCAAAATAAAAAGCACAATAACTATGGACATTTTAGCAGTACCAATATCAAATTCTACCAGATTGAGGAAAATATGCCACACTATTGATTGGTCAAAAACATTTTTTTGGTAAAACTTCATTTGACGCCTGTCTCTATAACACATTATAACCATACTTGTAATAAGTTATAATGCAGTTATAGCACTGTATAACTATTGTTATAAGCACTCATAAATGATCATAATGCTTTATAACAATAATCATAACACACTATAAAGCATTTTATCATGACTTATAAGGCCAGGTATTATAATACGTTATAACTGTAATTGCTGACAATTACCACATCGATAATGCATTGTAGATATAGTTACAATTGGCTTATAAACATGTATAACTATCATTATTAACACTCATAAATGATCATAAGGCTTTATAACAATAAGCATAACACATCATAGAGCATTTTATAATGGCTTATAAGGTCAAGTATTATAATATAGTTATAATGTTCTATAATGTGTTATACTTATTGTTATGATGCCTTATGATCATTTCTGAGTGTTTATTATGATAGATATACACATTTTCTAAGCCAATTTACAACAATTATAACTATATTAAATAGTTATAATTCAGTATAGGTCTATCATCTTTACTGAACAAAACTGGCACTGTTGTGACATTTGGCAGTTACACAGACAGACAGGTGGACAGATGGTTAACATACGTTTGGTGTATCCTTTAATGGTGCAGGCCAGACTGAAAAGCTGAATCAGCCAACAGTGATTCAACACCAACGACTTAATGAAGCCACAGGCCAGGATCTGGTGGACAGACATGATGAGACAGACAAGTAATTAGAGAGAGACATGATGAGACAGACAGGTAATGAGAGGGTCACCACCATGTGACTCGAGAATGATGACGCTGACGACGCTGACTCTTACCGACAGGATGTTCTTCATGGTGATGACGAAGACGTTATAGCCGATCAGGCAGTCCCAGTACACGAGGATGGATTTGACTGGTTTCAGCAGAAGTTCTCCCCCCACCAGGAGGAAGTAGAAACAAGCCACCAGGTAGCCCATACAGAAGATACTGATCCTGCAGCAACAAACCGCTTGGTTTGTTTATTCTGCACATATTAGGGTACAATCCTAAAACTTCATTGTACTTCATTTTCAGATTTATTTCCTTTTCTTTTGTTTTTTTAATAGAATTTATAATTAAATATTGGCTGTGTTTAATCCTCAAGTCTGACAGTTTATGACCATGTATTTCAATTTTTCAAGCAAACAGTTTAATTCTGATTTAACCAAAAGTGATGGATGTACAGTATGCAGTAGAATTTGTTCAGTTTCATTTGTCCACCAGATTGTTTTGGAATTGTTGGATTGTGTATTTGATGAGTTTGATGAGGGAATCTTGGAAATACCATATGCCTCCGTAGCATTAGCTGAGCAGCTAGTATCTCTGCCCCACTGATCGAAAAACAGCTTGCACCGACAATTAAAGGTAGCAAACCTACTGCTAAGACTATAGGGATTATGGCAATGGGTGAATTTGCCAAAATGTTGAAATATCCCTTTAAACAAACATTTCTCAGGTGTAATCTTGTGAGTGGTTGTCTGTTTTCAGGAGTGATTAAATGTTACAGGTAAGTAGCTCAGCCGACTCACCTGGTGGTCCCAGTGATGAAGATGATGGTGAGGACGAACCAGAACATGTAGCTGAAGATGAAGACCTTCATCATGTCCAGATAAGACCTGAACATATATAGAGGGGTCAGACGGACAGACAGACAGTGGGACAGGTGGAGGGGCAGTTGTGAGGTGTTTACCTGCACAGTGTGAAGTCAGGGACTGTGTTGAGATGGAGCTGACTGATGAGATCACAGATCTGTCCATCATGTCCGTCCAGCTCACTGTTGTCTCCTGCCAGGACCTGAACTGAAGCTTGAAGCTCCTCCTCAAACACCTGGAGCTGAAGCGACGCCCCGAGTAGGAGGAAGAAATCATCTGAAAAGCAAAGAAACACACAGCTACACTACAGAAATAAAGCAAACAGAGTGCTTTTGGACAGACATTGTATGTATGTCTTGGTTTTAAAACCCAAAATATACTACTATAATATACTCCTTACATTCCTGAGAGTCAAATTAGATACATGTTATTCAGAGTAAGCGTTATTTTGATTATGTGGATATGGATGGTGATGATCATAATGATGATGATGATGCAGCCTTACAGAGGAGGAAGAGTGGGTTTGGTGGTGTCAGATGATCAGGGAGAAAGAGCCACTTCACCACGTTGGAGTCCATGTTGGAGGACGGAGGTCTCCAGGGATAATCTGAAAATACAACCAGCAAACTCAGGTCCCTTCTAAATGCATCTATTTAATTTGGAACTGTGCAAAAAGCAGAACATGAGATTCGTTCATCAATCATAATTCTCAATCGTTAAATCAGGTTAATTGATTTTCATTTAGGAGGGCACAGGGAACCTGTTAGCTTAGCACAAAGACTGGAGGAAACTTGTATCTGAGCTCAATCAAAATCAGGTATTTCATCACTCACTTACTAAAGTTGAACACATTCTGGTGTCTTGTTGTGCAGTAATAATCCCTTCATGTTGTCTTCAGGTGAGTGTGTACCTTTACAAGCAGCAGGAGGGAATCCAATGCACAGCAGGTACTGGAAACACAACAACCCAGAGAGGAAGTAGCAATATTTGAGCCAGACAGACGCGATGCACTTCCTGCTGCGGCGTGACAAGACGGCAATGAGTCCAAAGGCGTGGCCTACAGCGAACAGATCCATCCGCTGACCAATCACATTCACAGCCAACAGGAAGCAGGTCTAAGGACGAGAGTGGGAATGGTTTTTTTGTTTTTACACAAGAGGAGGGAAAATAAGAATTCTAAGAGTAGTACAATATGTGAATTATTATTGTGATATTTTTATTCTCATTCTATGTTATAACATTTTTATTTGTCTTAATTTTTTCCAACTCCTATGTATATCACACTCTGGTTGACTTTTTTCTTACTATTCAGGAGTTTGTAACAAAGAAAAATTTTGATCATTAAAGTAATTTGGAATCTGAATCTGTATCTTAAGCTAGTTGCTGCTTTTACTTGGATGTGACTCACCTCCAGTCCAAACTTGTAGAAGAAGTAGTTGAGGAAGTATTTAACACAGCTCAGCACATTGTCATCCAGGTGACGCCTGGTGATGTCATGAAACAGTGTTCTGGTAGGGGGCGGGACTTTGTTGTGGTGGAGGCGGTAGAACTCCTGGTGTCTGTAAACAGTCACCTCAAATGCTAAGAGTGCCAACATCGTCAGGTTACACTGCAAAGACAAACACAGACACAATCCTGTCTCAGACTCTCATCTGTGTGAAGCAAGCAAATGGACGTGTTTCAGCAGTCAGCCATCATCAGCGTTCAGGACGGCTGACTGCTCAGTTTGCTTGCTGATGCGCAGTTTTATGAATTAAAGTGTTAAACTTATAGTGAGTGCTGTCAAAACTTTTTTGTACTCTCTCAAATAAAAGCCTGCCTCAAATAAGAGCCGGTTATCCTGGGCAGTAGTGTGAATAGAGGCCCAGTTACTATTTGAGGAAATACGGTACATGTTCATTGTTTCTCACCCGCAAGTAGTCCAGCAGCTTTCCATCTGACTTGTGAAGCCCCACCCACTGGGCGGGGTCGATGGGACCAGAGTACAAAACAGAGCGAGACAGGTCGACGCTGGAGTTACCTGGCTGCAGAGAGACAGACAGGTCAGAGAAAGACATGCAGGCAGATTGGCAAACATTAAGATGTTGTTGCTATGGTTACCATGGTGCAGTTGGCAGAGTATATGACCGGCTGGACGACATTGAGCTGGTAGAGCATCTTACAGACGGTCACCACGCAGGTCCACACTGTGCACACTCCTGACAGCAGAGGGCGCCATGGCCTGCAGGGCAGAGCCACGCCCACACACAGCACAAACAGCAGGTTAAACACACACACCTGGAGAGAGAGAGACAGTTAGAGAGAGAGAGAGAGGAAGAGAGAGAAAGGTCAGACAGTGTGACAGATAAATGGTGAGACAGATCAGAGTGAGATCAGTCAGACAGGAAGACAGTGAAACAGGCCAGACAGACAGTGAACCAGGTCATAATCAGACAGAAAGATCATGAAACAGGTCAGACAGACAGTCATACAGACAGGTCATATAGTAAGACACAGAGAGATGGGTCTGAGAATGGACAGACAGAAAGTGAGAAAACCATCAGACAGAACACATCACCAGAGACGGCTCAGACTCTGACCTCCTTCACAGAAACCCAGATGATGTAGGAGTAAACAATCTTGATGATGTGTAGTTCCAGGAGCCACCAGAGAAGGCGCTGCATGCGCTGCAAGGAGAGCAGGAGGCGCAGGAACAACACAGAGAGACGGTCCACCACCAATCTCCAGGAAACCAGAGCTGAGGAGGAGACACCAGGAGTCTGCTGCCTGCTTCAAACTCAACCGATATGTCTCAGGTGTGAGGGTGCAACGTGCTTACCTGTTATGTGGTCAGACAGGGTTTCCCCCTCAAACACAGGGCGGCACACTTCCTCCTCCTCCTCCTCTTCCTCCTTCATCCACTTATCTTCAGTGTCCTCTTCTTTTTCCCTATGCCCCCCTCTCTTCTCTTCCTCCAGGAGCAGCTGACAGGTTCCACTCACCGACAGGTCGACCAAGCTGCCGTCAGAGTGGACCAACCTGCATGTAGAGTAGAGTAGATAATACTTGATTCATCCATGTGTTGAGGGATAAAACCCTTAAATAACTCCTAAATTTAAGACTCTTAAGACCTAAATTTACAGTACAGGTCTAGTAAAAGCAGAGACCTGAGGACTAGTTGTAAAGGCCTGAGGACTAGCTGTTAAAGAATGAGGACTTGTTGTAAAGGCCTTGTCTGAGGACGAGTTGTAAAGGTCCGAGGACTTGTTGTAAAGGTCTGAGGACTTGTTGTAAAGGTCCGAGGACTTGTTGTAAAGGTCTGAGGACTAGTTGTAAAGGTCTGAGGACTAGTTGTTAAAGCCTGAGGACTAGTTGTAAAGGTCTGAGGACTAGCTGTAAAGGTCTGAGGACTTGTTGTAAAGGTCCGAGGACTAGTTGTAAAGGTCTGAGGACTAGTTGTTAAAGCCTGAGGACTAGTTGTAAAGGTCTGCAGACTAGTTGTAAAGGTCCGAGGACTTGTTGTAAAGGTCTGAGGACTAGTTGTAAAGGTCCGAGGACTTTTTGTAAAGGTCTGAGGACTAGCTGTAAAGGTCCGAGGACTTGTTGTAAAGGTCCGAGGACTAGTTGTAAAGGTCTGAGGACTAGTTGTTAAAGCCTGAGGACTAGTTGTAAAGGTCTGAGGACTTGTTGTAAAGGTGCGAGGACTTGTTGTAAAGGTCTGAGGACTAGTTGTAGAGGTCTGAGGACTTGTTGTAAAGGTCTGAGGACTAGTTGTAAAGGTCTGAGGACTTGTTGTAAAGGTCTGAGGACTAGTTGTAAAGGTCTGAGGACTAGTTGTTAAAGCCTGAGGACTAGTTGTAAAGGCCTGAGGACTAGCTGTAAAGGTCTGAGGACTAGTTGTTACGGCCTGAGGACTAGTTGTAAAGGCCTGAGGACTAGTTGTAAAGGCCTGAGGACTAGCTGTTAAAGAATGAGGACTTGTTGTAAAGGCCTTGTCTGAGGACGAGTTGTAAAGGTCCGAGGACTTGTTGTAAAGGTCTGAGGACTTGTTGTAAAGGTCCGAGGACTTGTTGTAAAGGTCTGAGGACTAGTTGTAAAGGTCTGAGGACTAGTTGTTAAAGCCTGAGGACTAGTTGTAAAGGTCTGAGGACTAGCTGTAAAGGTCTGAGGACTTGTTGTAAAGGTCCGAGGACTAGTTGTAAAGGTCTGAGGACTAGTTGTTAAAGCCTGAGGACTAGTTGTAAAGGTCTGCAGACTAGTTGTAAAGGTCCGAGGACTTGTTGTAAAGGTCTGAGGACTAGTTGTAAAGGTCCGAGGACTTTTTGTAAAGGTCTGAGGACTAGCTGTAAAGGTCCGAGGACTTGTTGTAAAGGTCCGAGGACTAGTTGTAAAGGTCTGAGGACTAGTTGTTAAAGCCTGAGGACTAGTTGTAAAGGTCTGAGGACTTGTTGTAAAGGTGCGAGGACTTGTTGTAAAGGTCTGAGGACTAGTTGTAGAGGTCTGAGGACTTGTTGTAAAGGTCTGAGGACTAGTTGTAAAGGTCTGAGGACTTGTTGTAAAGGTCTGAGGACTAAAGGTCTGAGGACTAGTTGTAAAGGTCTGAGGACTAGTTGTTAAAGCCTGAGGACTAGTTGTAAAGGCCTGAGGACTAGCTGTAAAGGTCTGAGGACTAGTTGTTACGGCCTGAGGACTAGTTGTTACGGCCTGAGGACTAGTTGTAAAGGCCTGAGGACTAGCTGTTAAAGAATGAGGACTTGTTGTAAAGGCCTTGTCTGAGGACGAGTTGTAAAGGTCCGAGGACTTGTTGTAAAGGTCTGAGGACTTGAAAGGTCCGACTTGTTGTAAAGGTCTGAGGACTAGTTGTAAAGGTCTGAGGACTAGTTGTTAAAGCCTGAGGACTAGTTGTAAAGGTCTGAGGACTAGCTGTAAAGGTCTGACTTGTTGTAAAGGTCCGAGGACTAGTTGTAAAGGTCTGAGGACTAGTTGTTAAAGCCTGAGGACTAGTTGTAAAGGTCTGAGGACTAGTTGTAAAGGTCCGAGGACTTGTTGTAAAGGTCTGAGGACTAGTTGTAAAGGTCCGAGGACTTTTTGTAAAGGTCTGAGGACTAGCTGTAAAGGTCCGAGGACTTGTTGTAAAGGTCCGAGGACTAGTTGTAAAGGTCTGAGGACTAGTTGTTAAAGCCTGAGGACTAGTTGTAAAGGTCTGAGGACTTGTTGTAAAGGTGCGAGGACTTGTTGTAAAGGTCTGAGGACTAGTTGTAGAGGTCTGAGGACTTGTTGTAAAGGTCTGAGGACTAGTTGCAAAGGTCTGAGGACTTGTTGTAAAGGTCTGAGGACTAGTTGTAAAGGTCTGAGGACTAGTTGTTAAAGCCTGAGGACTAGTTGTAAAGGCCTGAGGACTAGCTGTAAAGGTCTGAGGACTAGTTGTTACGGCCTGAGGACTAGTTGTAAAGGCCTGAGGACTAGTTGTAAAGGTCTGAGGACTAGTTGTTAAAGCCTGAGGACTAGTTGTAAAGGCCTGAGGACTAGCTGTAAAGGTCTGAGGACTAGTTGTAAAGGTCTGAGGACTAGTTGTAAAGGTCTGAGGACTAGTTGTAAAGGCCTGAGGACTAGTTGTAAAGGTCTGAGGACTAGTTGTAAAGGTCTGAGGACTAGTTGTAAAGGCCTGAGGACTAGTTGTAAAGGTCTGAGGACTAGTTGTAAAGGCCTGAGGACTTGTTGTAAAGGCCTGAGGACTAGTTGTAAAGGTCTGAGGACTAGTTGTAAAGGCCTGAGGACTTATTGTAAAGGTCTGAGCGCTAGTTGTAAAGGTTTGAGAATTACTTCTCCAACCTTCTGAGAACTTTGAACAGACAGTATCAGGATATTTGAGAAGGAGGTAAATGCCTGTTACCTGGTGATGGTGCTGTTGTGTGTGTCTACCACAGTCTTCAGGTCAGTCAGCTGCAGGAATGGCTCATGGAAATAATGCAGGTGAACAATACACACCTGCAGAGTAAAGACATGATATGTTACTGGAGCAATAACAAATACATACTGTAGTATCTGTTTAGTTCATGAGAAACTCTATGACAAGATCTACTCTGTAGAACTGTGTCAGTATGCACCAGTAAAAACGCAGCAGGAATGAAGATTCTGGTGAAGAGAACAGGAACCGAGAACTTCTCCAAACCAACATCCTCCAACCTGGACACACAGAGACACATCAAAGACATACTGAATTAAAAAGAAGTCCAGTTGATTTAAACACTAGCGTGTGCACTGTGCATCTGTGGAATGAGCAACACAGCTAAATGTGTGGGTTTGCCAAAATTCCCTCCAATAATTGCCTGTTGTTATTCTCTCTATTTCTATGTTCTGATTTGCTTGGTAATAAAGAAAAAACAACACATATTGGCCATTTTTATACTTTCAGGGACCTCAGTAGTGTGTGAAAAATGACTGACTGAAATAACATTTCCTAACTTTTTTTGAGGAGTGTATCACTGTGTCAGTGTGTAAGTGTGACTGCCAGTGTGTACCTGATGTGTAACAGAGTGTACCTGTGTCTGCTGAGTCCAGTGTAATAACTCCAGGTGTGGAGGGATGATGGGAATTGGAAGGTGTAGACCAGGATCAAAACCAACATAGAGTAAACCACCACAGCGACCCAGAAACTCCTGAGCATGGTACGCCAACGCTCATAGTTCAACTGCAGAGCCACGGCCAGGCACAGGCAGACAGATGGAGACAGAGACAGACAGGTAGTCAGTGAGACAAGCATATAGAGACAGACAGACAGACAGAAGGGTGGTACTGTGATCCAAACTAAAACGCAGCCCTGCCATAATTCACAGGATTGGACGATCAATCCTGGTTGCAAACCAAGTCAGACTATAGTTCATATTTCAGGTTATGATGGTATCGGTCTAACATGAACTACCAGTACATGCAGCATAGATATAAGGAGTAAATGCATCAACAGTAATCGTGGTACATGCAGTGTTACCTGGTACAGGGCGACGCAGCAGAGGAACATGACCATGTAGATGACTTTGTAAAGGACGATTTTCCCCTCGAAACTAACAAAGAAGAACATGGTTCCACAGACGTAGATCCAGTATTTCACAAACATCCTGGTTACCACAGCAACCATAGCCTCCATCTGAACTCCTCCTCCGCTCAGCAGCAGGACTTCTTCATACGACACCTCCTCCTTTTTCTTGGACAGACCCTCATCTGTTCTCTGACTCTCTGCGGGGCGGGAAAAAGAGTCAGACAGAGGGGTAACCATGAGAGACGGGCTGCTCCATCAGATCAACAGTCGATCAGTCAGACAGACCAGTGTCTAACCTTCCATGTTGATGATGATGGTGGACAGTTGTGTGTCTGCCTGTCTGTCTTTCTTCTCAGTCACTGCCTGACGTAGCAGGAGCCAGAAGGTCAAAAGACACAACAACTGCAACAAAATCACATTAAATGTCATCAGAAAGAGCATCTGACAACCAGATTAAACACCCTGTTGATCAGATTGTATTCTGTATTAGTTAATCAGAGTAACAATTGGACAGTTGGACTAGCGGTAGTGTGGCAGTAGCAGAAGTAAACTTTTTCAGAAAGTAAGGAAAGGGCTTTTTATTAAATTCATTTTAATCTTTTACCCCTGAGCACTGTTGTCACTTTATTTCTATGTCCTGTCGCATGAACTGTGCTGTTTGTTTGTCTTTCTATGTCATTTAAATCACTGCAAACAAAATTTACCTGAGGGTACAAATAAAGTAACCTTTGACCTTAACAGATTTGGTAACACTCTACACTTTACAAAAAATTAATTAATATATTAACAAATGTGTTGATTAATGATGAATAATGCATACATAATTATAACTAATTACATTATTCAACTTTTGAGTAGTAAACATTAATCAACTGCTTACTAATAGGCTACATAAATTGATGTTTCCTAATCCTAAATCATGCATAATAATGATTAATATATCTGTAAACAGTTAATTAATGCTTAATAATGTACTAACTGACGTTAATTAGGGGACCCTTATTGTAAAGTGTTACCAAAGATTTTAGTCCCCCTTGGTCTTCAGCAGGACAGTTAAATGTCTAGTAGACCTTTGGCTGAAGACCTCAGGTTGTGACAGGGTTCATAATGCTGACAAGACCACATACCTACTGTATGTGTTTCTGCATAGAGGCATGCTGGGACAGCCGACTGGGGAGATTTTCCACAATGAACAGTCCTTTTTGACCTTCTGTTCCTTGACCTGATGACCAAGGAACGACTAGGTCTCTGACACTACAGTAAGCATGGCCGGAGAGACAACCAACAGATGCAGAGTTTCTGGGTCAGGCAGCAGCATCTTTTACAACCTGATGGTGAGGTTGGTAAGTACAGGGGCCGGTGGAGATCACGTTACATACATCTGTCCCTGGTAAGCACACGGTTTTCCATGGTTTATTAACAGCAAATGTTGTTGGCAACCAGCTAGCTAAAAACAAACAGGCGGCAATCCCTACTTATCTGAATCTGTGACGGTTAAAAACATACTCTGTGAAACATAAGGGATAGACAGTTGGAATTTTGCGGGAACAGCTTCTAACAGTCAAGTTTCCAACAGTCACACTAGAAGTGGAGGTAGTTGTACCAGTATCAGACAGAGTTGCAGTGATGGTAGTAGTAGTACAATAAGAAGCATCCATGAAGGTTCTCAGTCATTGTATTTGTTAAGTGCTGAAAGTTGAAGGCAACTGGACTTCTTGAAGACATTTCAGCTCTCATCCAAAAGGCTTCTTCAGCTATAAAGACCAGTGTGGGAAACTCAGGTATTTACCTCCACAGACACATGGCACAACATCAGCAGGACAGGACTCAGCGGTACATCTACACCTCAAGGAGAAAGGACACTTGTTTGAAGATATCAATGTCCACATTTTGGACAGGGAGGACAGGTGGTTGATTTGAGAGGAGTGAAGGAAGACATCTATGTCCACTTGGAAAAACTTTCCTCAAACAGAGGTAGTGGTTTAAGACACCATCTGTCAGCTACATATAATGCTGCTTGCAACCCTCCTCAGAAAACTTAACGAGATAGTTCAACATTTTGGCAAATTCTCCTAACGCCATAATCGCTGTCATTGCGGTGGGTTCATTACCTTTTATTATCAGTGCATTGTCCATGGGGCACAGACGTGAGCTGCTCAGTGAAGACAATGGAGGTGAATGGTACAGGTCCCCTGTCCCTCATCAGACTTCAAGGTTTGCTCTGAAGAAGAACTAGTGTCAAAACGCCGGAAGCCGCACCTCAATAAATTTTTATTAATCGACCGTCTGCTCCAGTACCCTCCCTTTGTCTCTACTGCTCATCTGTCTTCAGCCCTGAGACGCACCGGTCCAATATTCGTCAAGCTGGAGTGCGGAGGATCTCCCTTTTTTTTTACACAATCCAACAACTCCAAAACACTCTCGTGGGCAAGTTGTGACCTGCACATTCACCACACGATGAAATAATCATAGAATTATGTAACATTACGACACATGAAGCAAATGTGTAGGTTTCAACTTCTCAACATCTTCAAGGCAACTGGTGAATTTGCCAAAATCCCTTTAAGTTTTCTGAGGAGGGTCCCAAGACAGAATTGTGTAGCTGACAGATGGTGTTTTAAACCACCACCTCTGTTCAAGGAGGGGATTTCCAAGTGGACATAGATGGTTTCCTTCACTCCTCTCTCCAGCCATTTGTCCTCCCTGTCCAAAGTGTGGACATTGGTGTCCTTGAACGCTGGAGGTAAATACCTGAGTTTCCCACACTGGTCTTTAGAACTGAAGAAGCCTTTTGCATGAGAGGTGAAATGCTTCAAGAACTTCAAGAAGTCCAGTTGCCTTCAACTTTCAGCACTTAACAACTACAATAAGAAGCATTAACAGATGTGGTGCACACTGCACAGGCAACAGTAGTAGTGAAGTAGTATTAGTGGTATAATAGTTGTAAGATTAGCAGTAGTAGTGACAACAATAGCAGTGGTGGTACCTTGGAGGCGAGCTCCCTGCAGGGATCATCTTTCCTGGGGAACAGTCCAGGGACTTCCTCTATTGAGGGGAAACTGTAGACATATTGCAGGATGACCAGCAGGTTACCATAGGCAACCAGCCAGCGTGACGACATCAGCGTGTAACGCCGACGCTCTCGCATCATCCAGAGGACACACGACCACAGCAGCAGGACGCACGTGAGCCAGGACACGTATGTGATGGACCAGGCCATCATGGCGATCAGAGCGCAGATGTAACTCTGTTTGAGGAGGAAGCTGAAGGCCAGAGAGGCAGCGCTGACCCCCCCCTCCTCACCCCTCACCCCCTCCTCCTCCTCCTCTTCTTCTTCCCATCCGTCTCCTTCAAAAACACAGGTCTCCAACGTGTCTACAGCACCGCACACACACAGAAGAACAGCATCAGACACAAGGGATAGTTCCACATTTTGGCAAATTGGCCCATTACCATAATCCCTATAGTCATAGCAGTAGGTTCATTACCTTTAATTGTCGGTGCGAGCTATTTTTAGAACGACTGAGCAGAGCGGCGAGCTGCTCAGAGCTACGCTACGGAGGCTGATGTGATTTCTTGGTTTCCCTCATCAAACTCATCAAATACACAATCCAACAACTCCAAAACGTTGAAAAAGCAAAAGCGAAACATTGATTTCTGGCAAACCAACTGAGCCAAGGAATTCTTTAAAAAGCCTTTACTTTATTTAGGACATATCTCTATTACAATATATGAGACGCTGACCGGTTTCAACCAGATGGTCTTCAGCAGGGCATTAGAAGTGACTCTAAAACTCTAAAACGCTTTTGTGGACAAGTTGTGACCTGCACATTCACCATGCTATGAGATAATAATGGAACGTTACGAGACAAAGTTGTTTTAGAGGTAAATTCATGCAAAACCAATGATGCGCGTTGCCTTCAGGGACAGTTTTTCAGCAAGCAGTCTCCGTATTCATCTCTAAAACAGCCAAAAATGTTGAACTATCCCTTTAAGACTGGAGATCCATCAGTTCTCCAACACACCCTCCAGGGTCTGTTGACATATCCTCAAACAACAGGCCACACTGAGGAATCAGCAGCTGGAGTGAGGTAGGGGGAAGACATTGATGACATCATACATTTGTCAATCAGCCCCATGTTTTTGACTTGACTTTGGCTTTTTGAATACTGCTCAGCTCAGCTTAGTTTTAGCCAAGAAACGTTAATTGTACCTCAGTTTTCATGCCACAGTGCTGACAGGTTGCTAAGTCTGCGTTGTTTTCTCTGGACTTTATCCTATTTGTACCTTATTCTACACTGACACCACCCACCATCTCTACCCTACACTTGTTTTGATGCCATCAGGAAGGAGGATCAGGGTTCCCTTAGCTCAAAGAGCAGGGTACAGGAAGTCATCTCTGCCATCTGCAGTGGACATCCTGAAGAAGAGCCATTTAAATGATCTCTGAGCCAATGAAACTGCTGCTGTTGTTTCTATGTATGATAACGTATTGTTGTATTTCATGTGCTTATTTGTTTGTTGTCTGCTGACTGTTTCTAAACCACTGGACAATAAAGTCTTCTTATCTTATCTCATCTTTTCTCATTTTATTTTGTCTTATCTTTCTCATAAAGAAACAGATCCAGCTCTTCTTCTTCTTCTGAAGCTTCATTTCACTTGTACCTAATTGTACTTGACTGTACTTGACTGTATTTAGCTGTAACTCACCACCTGTCTGTACCTGTCAGTAGCCTACCATAGACCCACTGGTTTTCGGGAGTCGTTTTTGTGACTCAAATATGGCGGTCTGAACAGCGCCATGTTGGATTTACCGGCCGAAAACCCGCCCACTGGCCTCGAAGCAGCTGTCCACGGACTGCTCCAGACCTGTCACTCAACATATCCGCGCCCTAATTGGCCAGAATTGTAACCTAATAACAGTAGAGTAACATGAGGGTCTATGGAGACATGCTGCTTTCTGACACCAGCCCCCAGAGGAAGCTGAGAGGATTGCAGTTTTTTGAACGCGGAAGAGTTTCACTTCTCAGACCGACAACTGACCCCTTGGTCTGTACCAAACTATATCTGACTTTAACCGTCTTTACTTGACTCTAACTCTCCATTCCTGACTGTACCTGTCTGTACTTGACGTACCTCACTGCCCCTCACTGCCCCTGCCTCCAGAGGAACCACCACCTCAAACACACAAAGGTGACATTTTTACGTGGCGAAGACTCAGTGACAGTCATTGCCATTTCAATTTCAATGTTGGCCTTTCACTCCGGTGGGATTCAAACCACTGACTCACCTGATTGGCTGAGAGAATAATGCGGTGTGGAGGAAGCATCCAATCCCAGGGCAGTGCTTTGGGTGGGCGGGGCAAAAGAGTCAGACGGGCTGTCATTGGTTGATGACAGCAGTACCTGATGATGAACAGACACATTTTCTGTGATTACAGCTGATCAAAGACACAATCAGACAAAACCTGGAGCAACGGCAAAGAGATTTACAAAAATAAGACTTTTTAATAAGTGAAAAATAAAATATTATCAAAAAAAGTGTTACAAAAAGTTGGGATGCTATGGAAATATGGATAAGATAGAATGTGATGATTTGCAAAACATTTAAACCCAATATTCAATTAAAAAAAACACAAAGACACAAATCAAATGTTGAAACTGAGACTTTCTGTTTTTATAAACACAGAACAAATCAGCCGAACACTGGTCTTCCAATATGGAGCCTTGCTGCTGTGATTTCCTCAGATTCTCTGGATCTTGCATTACTTTATTTATATTATGAACTGCAGACAATGAAATCCAAAATTCTTTGCAATTTCATTAGAGAAATATTATTGTTTAACTGTCCAACACAGTCTTTAACAGTGCTGAACTCCATATTTGGACTCCAGAAAGACTCAGCCCCCCTGAGTGATACTGTATGTGTCTTTGTGCTATTGTCAAAAGTTTACAGTTTTTTATTAACTTTTTTTGAAACGCACACAGACACACAAAGATATACTGTATATTGATGGGTTTTTTTCCGTACATCTTGGCAGTCAGGCTGTTCATGAGCTCTCCTCCACAGCTCTCGCCGTCGGTCTGCTGTCATGTCCGGGCTGACCTCATCACTCAGGTTGGTGGTGGCAGTGATAATGTCACAACTTGCTCCGACCGTAGACTCCAAACCCTCTTTGCCCCACTCCTCTTCACCAGTGATCAACTGAAGAAACATGTAAAAGAGCATCAGCCAACCACAAAAAAAAAACACTGACTACAAAAGAGAACTATATAAAAAAAAACATCTCACAACCAGTGATTCATGACCTCACACTCACATTATTCCTCCACAGACTGGCCACTGTGTGATAGAGCAGCAGCAACATCAGTGGACTGCTGAAGTGAAACCAGCTGAGCTCAGGGTTGACCTGCAGCCTCCAGGGGACGGCACAGTCCACGGACGCCACCGACACCAGGCCAAACACACTGCAGGAAACACCAATAATCATCAGCCGTCATAATCAATAATGAGGGCTTTCCATTAAAGGGATAGTTCACCCAAAATTCAAATTTCACTCATTATGTACTCACCCTCATGTTGTCTAAGAGCTGTGAGAATTTTCAGAGTCCTCCGTCCCCTGAGTCACGGGGGGAGGGGGGGTCGCCGCAGCAGTATTTGTCCATATAATGGTTGTCAATGGATACCAACTTTCTTCATCCAAAAAGACACACCAAAAAACATCCAAATACCTCCATACTGCTCGTCTGTAATGTCCCTCTTGTATTGAAGCCCCAACATGAGAAATTGTTCCGCCGGTCAGTGCAAATCACGCGAGATTTGCAGATTGGTGTTTTTTGGACGAAGAAAGTTGGTATCCATTAACAACCATTATATGGACAAATACTGCTGCGCAGACCCCCCCGTAACTCAGAGAAGGGATGGAGGACTCACAGCTCTTAGTCGACATGAGGGTGAGTAGATAATGAGTGAACTTTGGGTCAACTATCCCTTTAAGCACTGAGTGCTGGCTTGACAGGCATCCAAACTCCAACTTCATTTTAATAATTCGTCGTGCTAATAAAAAAAAATACTTGACAAATTGTGAAACCTAAGACAGGCAGCAGCTTGATGAAAACTTGACACACCCTGTGACCCTGTTGATCATTTTCATCTGAGGGTGTGGCTCTGGTGGCATGTTCAATTTGAATCAGGAAGTAGCCCTGTTCATGAAACACTGTCCAATTCCAACATCACTTTTGGTTTAGTTTCATGTTGTGACTGTTAGGAAATGTAGGATTTCCCCATCTCTCTTACAGATCACTTAGTTTTGGTATCTTTTCTTCTGTTTCCAGCACCACCGTACTGTCTTCCCTGCATTTTTGGCCCCAAACCACTTGTTTTGTGTACGGTTTCAGAAATAAACCAAGACGCTCATACTGGCGTGAGCATAACTGTCACCTGTACAATGTTAAGTTATGGAGTCTTTGAGTTTTCAAATGGATCACCATGACAACATCAGCTTGCTTCAGCTCCAGCTTGCAAACAGGCTCAGACATTTTTTAATGTTTGAAGGGTACATATTATGGAAATGTCACTTTTTGAAGGCTCTTTACATAGACCTTAAAAAGAATGGACGTAGCATCCGTGACGTCACCCATTGGTTTTGTGGAGTCGTTTTTGTGACTCAAATATGGTGGCCTGAACAGCGCCATGTTGGATTGGCTGGCTGAGAACCCGCCCACTGGCCACGAAGCAGCCTGTCTCCGGACCGCTCCGGACCTGTCACTGAACATTTCCGCGACCTGATTGGCCAGAATCTTATCCCAATAACAGTAAAACGGTAGAGTAAAAAAAAAATTCCCCCCCCTCAGAGTGTGTGCGGGGGTAGAAACTATCAATTGAGACCAAAAAAATAAGATGTACCAGGCTGTAAATATGTTTTTTTTAAGCTGTTAAGTCGGCTATTTTACAGTAACATGGCAGTCAATGGAGAGTTGCTCCCTTCTGGAGCCAGCCCCCAGAGGAAGCAGAGGGGATTGCAGTTTTTTGAAAGCGAAGTGAGCTTCACTTCTCAGACCGCCAACTCCCCCTTGGCTCTTTAACATATATCTGTAACATATATCATAGGGCTGTTTTGAGAGGATGGAAAGAGCTATGATGTTTGATTCTTGGGGGATTTTAACTGAAGCATGTCACAGATCGGAACTATTTTAATTCGTGGAAAAGGGGCAGAATATGAATACACATCTGCATGTCCATTTAGTTAATAATGGCCCCACCTACCGAAAACAGGAAGTAGCTCTGCAGTGACAATTATTTGATTTATATGACATTTTCATTGCATGGTGTGGTGGCTCCACACAAATGAGAATGCATATAAACATACAGTGTATCTTGTCTGCTGACACATGGTATATGGCTGTGTGTTACCTGGTCGACGTGCCATTGGGCGGCCACGCCTCCTGCAGAGAGGGCAGCTGGTAGCAGTAGAGAAGCAGGAAGTGGCAGGCAGAGTAGGCCAGTGACATCATGGACACACACCTGAAGAGGAGGGGTGGGACCTGACCTGACCAAGACCACCAAGTACACAACACCTGGAAACAGAGTAGGTAAGGGAGGGAGGAGAGAGAGGGGAACATGATACCTGGAAGGTAGGGGGGTTGGGGGGTGAGGGGATCACAGAGATAACATGTTAGTTCTTAGATTTGAAGGATCTGTCCTTACATGAATCAGATGTTCAGCAACTGATGCTGCTCATTCTATTTAACACTGAACTACTGCTATCTTCATCAGAACATGAGCTCACTGGGAGAGTTTGCAGCAGAATGTGAAGGGACCAGAATGAGAGTCAGAACCTCCAAGCACTGGCTCTAAGCTCGAAGACGATGAGTGTCTGAGGGTACTGCCCCAAGCGGACAGATTCAACTTTAAGTTTCATTCACAAGTGATTTTAAGACGGAGCAGGAGAACAACACACGAATTAGTGCAGCGTCAGTAGTGATGGGGACATTGTACCAGACCACTGTAGTGAAGAGGGGCAACACTCTCCATTTACCAGTCAGTCTTTGTTCTAATCCTCCCCTATGGTCATGAGCTGAAATTCATGCATCCTCTTGTGTGCCCTGCTTTTAAAGTTTTCTGGGTATATATAACTGGGAGGAGTCCCTACAGACCCAGAGATCACTGCAAGTCAGTTTGTTGGATTGCTTATTTAAGATGCAAGTACTGAGGAAAGTATTTGTTTGGACGGAGCCCATCCTCTTAGTTCTGAGTATGTTTGGTAACCATCTGGTGTGCGCCTCTGTGCCCCCAACTACTGTGGCTGAATACTTCACTTGACACTGACATTTGTTGCATTGCTGTTTTCACAGTAGGGCTGTGATTCATTGCATTTGTGTTGAAATGTATGTATTGTTGTTTATACTACTACTACTACTACTACTACAACTAAATCTCCCAAGCTGGGGCAAATCAACTAGACTTGACTTGGCCTGGGAAACCTGAGGATCCCACTGCCCATAAAAATGGATGGATGGATGGATGGATGGATGGATGGATGGATGGATGGATGGATGGATGGATGGATGGATGGATGGATGGATGGATGGATGGATGGATGGATGGATGGATGGATGGATGGATGGATGGATGGATGGATGGATGGATGGATGGATGTTTCCAGGGTAACATTGGTCTTAGGCTAAAAATGAGGCAGGCTTCATTTTTGTGGATTCATCAGAGAGCAGAACAAACACTGGACCATCAGGATCAGAACCACTGAAACTGAAAAGTCTCAGGCACTATAGACTCTGAAATGAAAGATACAGGTTGATATTCAGTAACATGGACCTGAGTGTGAGCTGTCCTCAGTCTTCCTGTCAGGCTGCTGAGAGAAGATAAGAGGTGTCTGCTCTCTACTTGACTCAACTGGTTACCTGCAAGACCCAGTAGAGTCGTCAGCAGGACCTTCCCTCCAGTCGTTGTGATGGTTCCCACCATCTGCCTGGTTTTATAAACCAGTAACTCCAACTCAACCAGAAGTCTATGTCTGCTGCTTTTCTCCTCCTCCTCCCCCTGTTCTTCTTCTTCTCCAAGCACTGAGTCCCTCTCAAACACCAGCCCCTCCTCCTGATGCATCTCCTCCTGTTCTTCCACATGCTCCTGCTCCTCCTCCTGTTGATCCGGCTGAGACTGGAAACAGGAGAAATACCAGTTGCAGTTAAGATAGCATCCCATTAAAGACACGGTGCTGTGATGAGGAGTTAGGAGGAGGCTGCTGTCTGCTGATCTGGTTTCATGTTAACAAACAGACTCCGACAGTACGAATAATAAACAGGCTGAACCTGAAACCTAATCATTATACACTCTGTGTGTGTGTGTCTTTCTCTGTGTCTGTGTGTGTGTGCCCTAATGCAGTCCCATAATGAGGTTACAGTTAATAAATAGCTTACTGAGTTACACAGTAATAGACAATAAATCTCATTAAGAAACAAGAGGAGATGACTTAACAAGGTTACACCTGCTTCATTAGTGCATGTGTGTCTGCATGTGTGTGCGTGTGTGCGTTACCTGTGTGTGTGCGTCACCGCTTGGTCTCCCGATCAGCCTCCAGGTCAGCAGACTGACAAACAGCACGCCGATATCCGGAAACACCTGTCTTACTGTTGAGCCCGCATCACTTCCTGTCAGGCTGTAAAGACAGAGAAGAGAAAAATGAAATGACAAAAAAACAAAAAGCAGCTCAAAGTGTTTCTTCATATTATTAGAGACAAAGTCTTTCAGACAGTTGTTGGGTTGGACCTATGGTGGCCTTGAAGGGTCATGGTAGTGTGAAAATGACATACAAAAAAGGAGATTTCAATTCTCACATTTGTGTCCTTATTAGATATGCAGCAATGCGGCTTTTTCAAAGCCTACACCAACACCTGGGTTTTACTGACCGATATATATCCGATACTGATCCGACTGTGTTTTGCAATGCAATCACCAGCCTTGCAACGTTTCCTCTGCAGATATCACAAGTAGCCTTTGAAATGGTTCGTGTTGCAAGCGTTCCTTAGCAAAAAGTAGTATACTTGAAGTTCATTTTATTAGATATACTTAAAAATATAGGCTACTATGGACTATGTACTTGTAGCATACTAGAAAGTATACTAATTTAATACTTCTTTGAACTAAATTGGAACATTTCAAGTTTATAAAAGTATACTTTATAGGTCATTTTAAGTTTACAAAAGTACACTTTCAAGTATACAACAAGTACACTCCTCTATATACTACTAGTGTACTAAGTATTAGGGGTGGGTGCAATTCATCGGTGTAGCGATGCATCGCGATGCGTCACGTGACGATTTGGCATTGATTAACTAACATCGATGCTTTGCTGCAAGCCTGGAACAAAAAACACGTAACCAGAACCTTAGCGACACTAAATACAATACTAAAGCTTATACTTATACTTTAGTATACTTCTTTCTGCCACAAAGTACTAATACTTAGTATATCCTAAGATATAGGCTACTTTGTGGCAGAAAGAAGTAAAAAGTATACTAAAGTACAAGTATAAGTTTTAGTATTAAAGTATTTTGTAAGTTTAAGTATTAATGTACTTAGACTCTTCTTTTAAAGTATACTTCACTATACTTTTCTTAAGTATATGAAATACAGTTTATAAAAAGTACACTTCCAAGTATACTTCTTCAGTTTAAGTATAAAATGAATATACTTGGAGTACACTTTAATAAACTACTTTTTGCTACGGGGTGAAATACTGACTTTTTGGCTTGCTCCATGTTGTTGTGTTTGTTGTCTACTGTCATGCGATGTGTACATCTGACACGTGATGTAGCATGTGTCACAAATATAGAAAGTGGATTGATTGGCGTCACCTATCAGCCCCATTATCTGACACCTGATCTAGTTATTTAATCAGTATCTGGGCCGATATCTGATCTTATTATCGGATCGGTGCATTCCTAGTACTTATATAACATTAAATACACTTTGGTGTATATCCGTGACTTTATACATAAATAAATAAATGATGTATTCAGGTAATAAAACAGAAAAGCCCAGGTGGATCAGAGTGAAAAAAGTAATGTAATGATATAGGAAATTACATTTTATTAGGCGCACCTGTTCAACTGTAAGTGCAAATATCTATCTGACCAATCACACGGCAGCAACGCTGTTATTCCATCAAATTGTCTTGGCCACGTCTCTACATGCTCAAATACACTAAGAAATGTGGTTGTGTGGATTGTGTGTGTTTTTCAGAATCTGCTGAGGTTTTCAAGCCCAACAACCATCTCCAGGGTTTACAGAGAACGCTCTGAAAAAGAGAAAATATCCAGTGAGCGTTAGTTTTGATAGCAAAAATGCCTTGGTGATGCCAGAGGTCAGAGGTATGGGGAAAAGAATCTCTGAACACACACAACACGTTGAAGCTTGAAGCAGATGGGCTACAGGCTGAGCTCCACTCCTGTCAGCTAGCAGGAAGCTAAGGCTATAATTAACACCAGCTCACCAAAATTAAAAGATTGTAAAAATGTTGCTTGGTCTGATGAGTCTCCTACAACGTTCAGATTCTGGTGTGAACGACATGAAAGCATGGATGGTAACATCAATATAATTAGTCCTCCTTAACCGGGGACAAGGAATGCCAGGGACTAACATTACAGTCCCTGGCATTCCTTGTCCCCGGTTAAGGAGGACTAATTATATTGATGAATGTTAAACAGACAGCACCAGTTAGCAAACACAACTGTGTATCGTCGCAATAAACATCACAACCCTCTGCAGTGAATTCACAGCAGCAGCACATTCTGATGAATAAGATCTGTTGATTCAAGAGAGAAGCTGGCGCAGACTGCTAAGAACAGCATGTAAACAACTGCAGAATCAGACCAAGTGGCTAAAAGCAGCAAAGAGCTCTGAGTGCTGGTCCTGGAGCAGTGGGGGAGAAGTTCAAGTTCTTTTCTTACCATTCTTCTTATGGACCACAACAATTGGTGATGAGAATGACGACTCGAATGACACCAGCCTCCAGAAGGTCCCTTAGATGTTGTCGGACTGCTTCGATGTCTTTAGGGTGGATGGGCCTGGCTCTGTGCTTGAATGGAGTTTCGTCATGCAACTTAATGTGATGTTTTACCTTGTCTGTGCATTCAAAATCCATGTCACTGAGTGCAAAAACATCAGGAATCTTGTTGAGCTTCTCAGTGATTCTCCTCTTCCACTCTGGCGGGATAGGTGATTCTCCGAAATCCAACTTCAGTGCAGGGCAAGATTCTGATGGGGAACGGCTCGTTGACACAGTGTGCGATAAGATCTGGGGTGAAACTGCAAGGTTAGCGATGGTGGAGAGAGGTGGAATGGTCACATCCTGGTCCGACGCATTGCTGAGGATGACTGGGATCTTCTTATGGGACTGGCTTGGGAACATGACCAAGGAGTTCTTGACACACAGCCCACCTGGCAGTGGTAAGGCTGGATGCTCCACAAGCGCCCACTGACCAGGAGACAGCATGCTGATGTGGATGGAGCCATCAATGAGGGTGGTGTGACCAGCAGGGATGAAGATGGGAAACTTGCTGCTAACCTCACCACTCCATCGCTGTTGTTGGTGGCGGATCTGCAGCAGTTTGAGCACTTTCTCTGTAGCCATGGGCAGTCGGCTGTAAGTTGGCGTACTCACTCCCCATGTACTGGTTGTAGAGTGGCTCCAGGGTGTTAACACTAGAACAGCCAACATTCCATGTATACCTAGAACAACAAGGTCATTTTGACCTCATCAAATCAACTCCCATGAACTCACTGGGGAATGGACTGCATTTATCTCCACATATCCAAGATATAAACCCAGCCAGACACACCAGTTCAAAAATCACTTTATAGTAATTTCACATTCATATGCAAAATATTTTTACAAAAAATAACAAAAATGGATTTGGCAACCAATCCAACAGACAATCAAATTTTCATTTTTCTATTTTGAACAGTGTGTGTATACGGAAAAATTTTCAAAATTGTTTCAAATTTTTGAATTCATGTCCATTTCTCATGAGAGCAAGGGATTGTCATTGTTATGTTCAATGTTTATGAGTAATATTAGTTTTTTATCTGTTTGACCTGTTTCAACTGTTTGACAAATTTCTAGTATCTGACCTCGTGTTGTGTAGTGGGATGAGGTCAAAATGACTAACTAACTAAATAACAACTAACAGAGTTAGCAAACTGAGTGACTAAATGGACATTATTTAGCCACAGATTGCAATGATTGGAAAATCAATTTTATACATTTTTATATACACCGCTATTCGAACAGTAGAAAAATGAAGAGTCATCTAGGTTGTGGCCTAGCAACAACTATTGTTATTTTTGCTTGAGTATGACTGGCCAGCAGTGAGGGTGCCAGCTATTACCAGTAAAGTGTTTTGAACAGTTGTTGAGCGAGTTTATGCATGATGTTGGTTATATAAATGCAGTCCATTTGCATTTTTGCATTAGGCATGAATGGAGCTGCAAAATGACTCTGGGTCGTGATGAGCCAAGATGTTACTTCATGCGGATGGCTTTTATATCAGAATTCCTCAGTTCGCATAAGATGATGCAGAAATTCAGGAAAAGTCACCACTGGGAGACCGAGGGTTTGTCCCAAAGCCACGAGTTAGAATTTTAGTCATTAGATGGTCAAAATGACCAAAGTCTTTGTTTAAAATTAACACTGGGGACTGATGGGCTCACAGCCTGATTCAGCGCCACCTGGAGACATCCAAATCAACTCCCAGGAACTCACTGGGGAATGTGACCACCATCTCCACATATCCAAGATAAGGAACTGCTTGCCCTGTGGCTCCTTCCACTTGCAGTAAATCACACAAGGATTTCACCGGTTGGTCTGCAAACTGCTGATTATAGAACGACACCGGGATCATAGTGATTTGCAACCCCATATCCAACAGACAATCAAATTCTTCACCAGCAATTTTGATGTTAGCTGTGCAGCGGGATCGGACCAAGCCTTTGGGCAATCTAGCTGGAACAGCGGGGTTGGTATGGGTTACTTCATGATATTCAACATGGTTTCTTTGGTTGGGAGTTCTAGGATGCCTTTAAGCAACTGGCAAAGGGACTATTGCTGGAAATTAGCTTTCTAGCTAACGCGATGCATTTACATTTTGTTAAAATGCTTGTTTAAAGAGGAACTATGCAGGATTTTCACCTTAACTATTCTACACAAATATATGTAACATCATATATGATATATAACCGCACCATTGATTGATTTCTCACTGGATTCATTGTTAACAAATGCACATGGCCAGTGGAGGGTTAGCAACACAGAGGAAAGAGACCCCTCTGATGTAGGCTACATTGTCCTTTTTCAAATAAACAAATAAATTAAAGTTCCTTTGTACATTTAGTAAAGAAGAACATCACTATAAAAAGAACAGTACAAAGTAAGTTCAAATGTTTGAGTAAGCGTGTTACATTTTCAACCTAACATTCTGTTATGTGGTGATAGGATGGCTGTCAGTCTGTTAGGAAGACCTAGTTAAACTTGATGCAGTCTAATACAGCAGCTCTACAGTAAATCAACCTGCATGCTGTGTGAAGGTTCCATGTTGACTTAGTTAAATAAACGCTGAACTTGAGCTACACTGGGTTCAGCTCTGAACCACAATCAGGAAACGAGGAGTCTGCTGTGAACATGTAGCCCAACACACTCTGTGCCTTACTGTGTTTATTGGTGTGTGTAGGTGTTTGCAGAGCCATGTAGTCCAGACAGAGAGACTACTGTCTGAACCTCCTGCTGCACACACACACAAACACACACACACACACACACACGATCAGTCAGCGAGGCTGTCATGATTCATTGTGGAGAGAGACTGCTACCACAGCTCTTATTTCAGCAGTGTGTCCCCACTTGCTGTTTGTTATGTCTTTATTTACTACAATTCTGCCTCAGCTGTCTGATAATGTGAGTTGTTATTGTGGTTGGTGCAGCAGAGGTGAAGGGAGCGCACTGTCACTGTTCAGCTGCTTTAGATTACATCACATAAACTGACACCAGATGATTTACAGTACAGAAGGACTGTAAAATACTTCTAAGACTTAAAGGGATACGCCAACTTTTTTTTTCGTGTCTTGCCTCACTCCTGAGTCCATGACCAGCAGATAGACACCATCCTTTCGACTGTGCGTGCAGTACAAGGGACATAGAGCCGTATCGCCCATAATTAGCTTAGCTCAAATGTTGGAAGTGTATGAGTAGTGTTAGCCTGCCTCCTACCCAAGCCGAAATCAGCAGTCAGAAGCTGGTTTCATTTTAGTTCTAAACTCTGTAAATATATCACTTTATCGACATTTCAAACATTTTACGTGAGAAAGTAGCCGCTTAGATCAGCAGTGTGTCATTAATTTGTCTAAATACCAGCTGTTTACAATTTTGTTCGGACGAATTTGGCGCTACTCAAGCTAGCTGTTGTGACCAACACACTTCCAGTTACTTTCACAAAATAAAACACCTGTTGCCCTTTACATACAGAAGTGAAATAGGAAGCTAACCTACCCTCGATGTAGCTAGCTTGAACTGAGAGGAAGACTGGTCCCTTTAGAGTTGCTGAAAAGTGTCTCTAATGACGGTGGAGGCAGGCTAACACTACCCATACACTTCCAGTGTTTGAGCTAAGCTAATTATGGGCGATACAGCTCTATCTCCCTTGTTACTGCACGCACAGTCGAAAGGATGGTGTCTATCTGTCATCTTGTCATCTTGTCACACAAAAAAAAATGTTGGCGTATCCCTTTAACACACTGTACTGAAGACTTTCATGTTCCTCACAGGCTTCAGCTCAATGCAGCCTCAACTCTCCAACAAATCAACAACAGTTGTCCTACACATATGAAATTATACACATGAACAGAGGCTGAGTCAGCACCACACACACAATAACCACATCTGTAGTCTCTTTGTCACAAGCTGTGTGTGCGTGCATGCCTTTGTTGTGTGGATGCTTTGTGTGGCCCGCCTACTGTTGAGGGTTCAGGTTCAAAATAGATTCTGGTTTAGTTTGGGGTTTTTAGTTGGAATACGCTAGAGTACCAGTCAAAAGTTTGTACACACCATCTCATTCTTTGGTCTTTCTTTATCTTAGTTTGTATTGCTTTCTATATTGTAGATTCAAGATTAAAGGGATAGTTCAACATTTTGGCAAATTGGCCCATTGCCATGATCCCTATAGTTTTAGGAGTAAGTTCATTACCTTTAATTGTTGGTGCAAGCTATTTTTAGAACGGAGCAGCAAGCTGCTCAGAGCTACGCTACAGATCAGGGGATTTCTTGGTTTCAAACTCATCAAATACACAAACCAACAACTCCAAAACACTCTGGTGGACAAGTTGTATGAGATAATAACAGGACGTTACCAGACAGAGTTGTTTTCGAGGTAAATTCATGCAAAACCGCTGATATGCGTTCCCATGGGGAGCAGTTTTTAGGCAAACAGTCTCTGCATTTACCTCAAAAACAACTCCGTCATAGCATCTTTAAAAGTTTTGATGTCTTCAGTTTGAATCTACAGTGTAGAAAGTGATGAAAATAAAGAAAAAAGGTGTGTCCAACCTTTTGACCTTTTAGTGTAGTTCATCCAACAATAAATAATGGCCAACTGACTGACAGTCACATGACACACATTATGTCATTCTTACCTCAAGAGGCCGAGCTGACCAAGAGCCTTCTGCCAAGATGTACCTGCAGACAGACACATGGACAGTCAGACAGGTGAACAAACGGTTGAACAGACAGATGTGCACAGACAGTGAACAGAGAGACGGGGATCTTACAGTTGTACTCAGGCTGCAATGTAGCGGTGGTCACCTGGAAGAAGCACTGCAGCAGCAGGAAGAGGAAACTGGAGACACACAGCGCTGTCACACAGCGACTTGTGTTACCTGGGAGACAGAAACCAGATTTTAGTTTGAAAACCTCTGGTGTTTAAGTTTTTTTAAGAGAACAAGGTTGATGAGGTCAGGAGAATCACTTCATCTCAGCCAAAGCAACGGAAAATAGGTAGAGCAGACACTGCAGCACTGTAATGTTTAACACTTTTTTTTTCTCTTCTTGTCACATTCTTTTTTTTCTTTGTTGCAGTGAGATTTAGTGGCATTTAGCGTTAGGACTGCAAGAAACTGAATACGCCTCTGCAAGAATCTCTGTCTGAAGCCAATGGTGTTGGTTTCTGGGTTTCTGTGTGCTCCAACATGGCAGGCTCTGAGGAGGAAGACCCACCACTTAAGGTAGGTGGAGACATGCCAAATACCTTACCTCTGATTGGCTAATGCTCATTGGTCAAAACAGTACAGTATTATGACCAAGGTAAATATCCAAATTACAGAAGCTGCTGTATTCAAAAGGGGACATATTATGGAAATGTCACTTTTTGAAGGTTCTTTAACATATATTTAGGTGTCAGTTTTGCCTTCTGGCCCCAAAATGTGAGAATTGACGAAAAAAAAATCTGTAATTTTCAGATTCCATAGGTTGAAATCCACATGGTTTTACAAGCTTTTCCCTCAGTTGTCTTCCAATGATGGAACTAGTTTTCTAATTTGCGTAACACCACCCCTACCTGGTACCAGTAGAAGGGGTGGGGCAAGCAGTGGTTCATTTGCATTTAAAGGGACAGACACTGAAAGCAGCCGTTCTGAACAGGGCTGTTTTGAGAGGATGAAAAGAGCTGTGATGTTTGATTCTTGGGGGATTTTGACCAAAGCATGTCACAGACATGTCTTTAAGACACCTGGGAACTATTTTAATTTGTGGAAAAGGGGCAGAATATGTCTCCTTTAAAATAAGTTTTCAATGACCCCCCAGACTACAAATCATATTCTCCAGAAGGAACATGATCGTTTGGTACACGAGTCACACGACACAACAAAATTCACATCATTATTCTCATATTTGAACATGAACATGATCATTCCAGCTGAAATCATCATTAACTTAATGAGACTGTATTTAAACACACACACTACTCAAATAACAGATAAAACACAGTGGCTCTTTCTGTAGTTTCCTTTACATTCAGAAAAATGACAAGGTTTCGGAAAACAAAGCAGGGAAACACAGGAAGTGATGTAACACAGTGAGTCATCACATATCCTGTGCAGATGGACCCCCTCTAGAGATGACCTCGCTATTCTCTCTGTTTCCTCAGGAAGATCCTTCAGGAAACAAGCGGTATCCTGTCATCACCTGAGATCTGCTGCTACGCTGCACTGCGTGCTAATGCATGTCTGTACAGAGTGTGTTACTGTGTGTGCCCCACCACCCCTCCACACACACACACACAGGGACACAGAGGTTAGGTATGTGTCTGGCAATGACACTATCAGCAGATAACATGTTATTATCATGATGTCACTGAGGAAAGACAGACGTATAAAGAGCAGCTTGTGCCAGATGTTCAGCAGAAGTCACAGTATGAGTCCGTTCATGTCTCCACAGTGTATCACCTACTACACATGATCCATTCAATTTATTACCTCCTAAACCAGTTGTTCATCTCTCAACACAGAGCTGACTCTGTGGAGGGGGGGGTCAGGTAGTACAGTCATGGCCAAAGGTTCAGAGAATGACACAAGTATTGGTTTTCAGAGTTTGCTGCTTCAGTTTTTTTTAGAGCTTTTCTCAGATGTTACTATAACTGTATAATTACAAGCATTTCATAACAGTTAAAGGATAATTACCGTTTTTTACATTCTGGACCTTATTTCTAGCATAAAATACGATTTACATTTTTATATTTCCTCACCCAGATAACTTTGGTGTCATTACAAGTCGTTCTGACAAAATTAGCTCCAGCCGAGAGCCGCGTACATCCATATAATGTTAGTCTACAGGGCAGCAGAATGCACCCTCTAAATAACACATTATCTGCAGCGAAACTCATTAATTTCACCAATATTAGACTAGTTCTATTTCCCTCTGAGTCCAGGGTTAGCTGTTACAACATCCTGGGTCTGTAGGTTGACCTACTGACCTCTGATCTGGATGATGTCATCTCCGACCACTGTGCGGCTTGTTACTACCACTAATGCCATGGTTCGTTTCTGCGTGTTTCTGACTTGTCAGAACAAAATGAGCAGCTGGATGAAGTTCAGCTTCCATATTGGTGAAATGAACAAGTTTCGTGGCGGACAATGTGTTATTTAGAGGCTGCATTGCGCTGCCCCGTGTTCTCACATTATATGGATACGCAACTCTCGGCTGGAGCTAATTTCATCAGAACGACTTATAATGACACCAAAGTTATCTGGGTGAGTAAATGATCGTATTTTATGCTAGAAATAAGTCCAGATTATAAAAAATGGTAATTATCCTTTAAAGGCTTTTATTGACAATTACATCAAGTTGATCAAGCGTCTTGGATGGTTGGGAGAAGTTGCTTTCAGAGGATGCATTGCAACCGTTCTTTATTCAAGGCTGAGTGAGCACACTGCACACAGATGAATGGCGTCAGGATGTTTTATCATCCACCTGACACAGGACTGATGGGGGCGCTCAGCTTTTCTTCTCTGGAGGTCCCAAACATAGTGGGGCTGCTTAAGTCTATTTTTGAGCCGAATTGTTCACTTCATGGTACAAGCACCAAATTTGGTACAAATGATGTCCAGGACATACCTTCTAATAAAAGTACGTTGCCCAGCTGAAAATCCAAGAGGGCCCCTCGTCAAACGCCAAAAAAAGGTTTTTGAGGTAGAACTTGAATTAACAGAAGAATGTTAATGATCCAAGCATCAAAATGAATGTATTATGACTGGAATAACTCGATGGTGTCAATTGAATTCCAATATGGCCACCAATTTTCAAGATAATGGCTATTAAATGACTAAAAAGTAGTAGTCTAGTGGGAAGAGGGGGGTATCATGCACCCCCGGAAATATACTTCTAACCAGTGTTTCTAGATTGGAAAAAATGTGTAGAAAATGATGAGCTATGTTAAAAAGTTGTCAAAATGTCCCTTGTATCATTTTTATGCAAATTAATGCCGCCATTATCGAAAAAACCTAATTTATCTCAGACAATATTGCAGATATCTGAACAAATAAGGTGTCTAGACCCATGTTTTGAGGGTCAGAGATCATAATAAAACTATTTATAAAGTGATCACATGTTGGTGGCATGCTGGTAAGCAAACCTAACCCTTTTACCAATTACAAGACGCCAATATAGGATATACCGAATAAGATGTCTAGACAGAGGTTGTTGTGTGTTTAACCAAGGTTCATTTGGATCAAACATCATAATAGAACTCTTGTTGATGTGACCACTCTTCTCTTTCCCATGCCAGATAAACAGTCCAGTAAATGGTTCTTCACTATGCATCACTCATCACCGTTTTCACTGAAATCATCAGAGTTAAACTCATCCTGTCCTTCCTCTTTCTCCTCCTCTTCCTGTTCATGCTCTCCAGTGTCATGGGGATCAACCAGTCAGGTTGGTAGGATAGGACCACAGGACCACATCAGTTTCAACACTCCTTCATCAGTCTTCATCCATCCCTGACCCTCATCATAGGGTTTTGGTTTTTCCAGAATAGGTTCATCAGCTCGCTTGTACAAGGTGACACGGTAGTTCACACGTTGGGCATGTGGCTTCAGAGCAGAGTGGCACGGAGGAAGGCCAGCCAGGTCAACCATAGACTTGCAAGTGAGTTTCTTGTCCTCCCCCACCATGTTGTGTAGCAACACTTGGCACAGACAACATCCACTGAAGACTCACAACTCTGTCCAGACGTCAGACGGGTTGACAGTTGCTCCGACTGCCTCAGCATCTCAGGCTTAACACCCTAGCAGTCACTGAGATGACTGAATATGTGAAACCTGGGATTTTCTTCAAGGGCCCCACCTTCTGGGGCACCGAGTGCTGCAGTGGGTTAAGCTGGCGCCCCATATATTGAGACTATAGTTCTCATGCAGCCGGCTCCGGTTTGAATCCTGCATCGGACAGCCCTTTCCTGCGTGTCATTCCCCCTCTCTCTGCCTCCCTATTTCCTGTCTCTCTCAACTGTACTATCAAATAAAGGCATGAAAAAGCCAAAACAATATACTTGGCACTGGTACACTGGTCTTCTCCACTGAACACACAGAACCCAAGAAGACTGGTGTGGTAGTCTTCTCCCAGGGATTCTGCAAGCTCAAAGATGCTGAGAAGTTGTTGGTGTTGGGTTAAAGAAGCTTCCTGGATCTTCACCCTGTAGGGGTCTGATGGAGTCAGCTTTAGCAGCCTTACCCACAGCTTAACAGGTCCATGTCAACATCAATGGGGACAGGTGCACCAGAAGCCAGGCAGTAGCAGTATTGCAGAATCCCTAGGAGAAGGCTACCGCACCACTCTTCTTGGTTATGTGTTCAGTAGAGAAGACTGTACCAGTGCCATCAAAGGGAGAAGGAAGGTGGGGCCCTTGAAGAAGAATCTCAGGTTCCACATATTCAGTCATCTCAGTGACTGCTAGAGTGTCAAGCCTGAGATGCTGAGGCAGTTGTCAACCTGTGAACCTGTCTGATGTCTGGACAGAGTTATGAGTCTTCAGTGGATGTTGTCCGTACCAAGTTGATACGCAACATGGTGGGGGAGGACAAGAAACTCACTTGCAAGTCTAAGGTTGACCTGGCTGGCCTTCCTCCATGCCACTCTGCTCTGAAGCCACATGCCCAACGTGTGAACTACCGTGTCGCCTTGTACAAGCGAACTGATGAACCCATTCTGGAAAAACTAAAACCCTATGATGAGGGACAGGGATGGATGAGGACTGATGAAGGAGTGTTGAAACCGGTGTTGTCCTATCCTACCAACTTGACTGGTTGATCCCCATGACACTGGAGAGCATGTATTGTATTATTGAACTAAGATGATGTGATGTCTGATGATCAATTGAAATGCCCGAGATGAACTAAGTAAATAAATAAATAAATATAATTATCTAAAAATTAAAAAAAAAAAAAAAAAAAAAAAAGCCTGTACAAAATAAAAAAAAAAATGGGGGAGACAAAGACAGCCTCTACGTGGCCTCCCCTACAAGTAGCTTACAGGTCCAAAAGCTTCAAGTGAAACTAATGTCTTTGTTTGTGAGTGTTTTTTTCATTTAATTCACATTGTATCATCATAATATTCAATAATTTTGATTTTCTAAATGCAGAGTTGTATTTCTCATGTGCAAAAACACATATTTCAATGTATAAACCATCAGAATAGGACTATTAAATCAAAATATAGTTCAAACGCTGTTTCAAACCACTTCGAATGGCGGCCATCTTGAAAAATGGTGGCCACTTTGTTTGTTCAAGTGGGCAACGTACTTTTATGAGATAGTAGGTCCAAAAGCACTTGTGTACCAAATTTGGCGCTTGTACCACAAAGTGAACGATTTTTCATTAATGTGCTCCACTAACAATGGGAGAGGGGGATTGACCAGAGAAAACTACTGTACCCCAGTCCTCTGTCCCTGATGTTTGTGCCTTCTGCCATTCCTGAGCATTAAGCTCTGCACTGGTGGAGCCCCAGTCCCACAGCTGGATCAACTTTAGTAGATGGTCCTGGTGCCTGCTGGACTTTCTTTAGAACCCTGAAGTCTTCTTCACAAGAATCAAGCTTAAAGTTCTCTTTAAGTTCACTTACATGGCAAAGAGAGACTTGGTAAAGATTAATTCCTATTCATCTGATCACTCTTCATAATATTCTGGAGTTCATGCAAACGACCATTGTGACCGGATGAAGGAGGGCCGGGGAGGGGTTTGAACCCTAGTCTCCCGGGAAAGAGTCATGCACGCTGACCATTCAACCAAAGGGATATCCCTGTGGCCAAGTAGCCAGGGCACATGATCAATTGGAGGCATAGTGACAGGACCCTCATCTGTCACACCATCATAAAAAGTTGAGGCAGCGGACTGAAAATGAACCTGTGTCATTCTCAAAACTTTCAGCCATGACTCAGTTTGGGTACCTGTGGTGGAGGAGAGGTTAAAGGGATACACCAACATTTTTTTTTTTCGTGTCTTGCCTCACTCCCGAGTCCATGACAAGCAGACAGACACCATCCTTTCAACTGTGCATGCAGTAACTGGGGAGATTCGTGCAGAGCTAGCCCACCGCAAATTAGCTTAGCTCAAACACTGGAATGTGCATAGGTAGTGTTACCTTGCCTCCACCTAAAGTCATCAGAGACACTCTTCAGCAACTCTAAACGGATCGATCTTTGTCTCAGAGCTGATAAAACTCTCCGGTAAGCCTAAGGCATCTTGAGCAGTTAAATGCCAGTAACAGGACGAGATCGGTCAAAACGGAGGGTTCAAGCAAAGACGGTTTATTTTGGTTCAGGCTAATTACATCGAGGATAGGTTAGCTTCCTATTTCAAAGTAAAAGCACGAATTCCATCGTCATGGTTTTCTGTATAAAAGGCAACAGGTGTTTTATTTTGTGAAAGTAACTGGAAGTGCGTTGGTCACAACGGCTAGCTTGAGTAGCGCCGAATTCATCCAAACAAAATTGTAAACAGCTGGTATTTAGACAAATTAACGACGCACTGCTGAGTTTAGAGCTAAAATGAAATCAGCTTCTGACTGCTGATTTCAGATGGAGGGAGGCTAACACTACATATACACTTCCAGCTTTTGAGCTAAGCTAATTCACGGTGCGCCAGCTCTGCCCGTATCTCCATTCTTGCTGCACGCACAGTCGAAAGGATGGTGTCTATCTGCTGGTCATGGACTCGGGAGTGAGGCAAGACACAAGAAAAAAAAGTGTTGGCGTATCCCTTTAAATGCCAGTACTGATCAGTTTGCTACATGTGTTGGAGAAGTTAAATCAGTTTGGTACCTGTGTTGGAGGAGGGCTCAGGCAGCAGTGGCAGCAGCAGCAGCAGGAGGACATACACCAGAGAGAATCCATTGTATCGTAGCACACAAGCTGTGAACACATGAATCAACACATGAGTCAGAAAATCAATACACACAAATAGATTGTTACAAAGATCAAACCTGGATAATCATCCATATCCAATAACTGAGAAAAGACCAACTAAAATTTGTACAATCAACTGATCTGATAAAATCTGTGATGAGATGTGATCCAGGAGAACTGGTGATTAAATGTAATGAATTTGAGGTGTCTGAATGTGAATTGAACTGCTTCTACACTCAGTTTGACTTGACTTTGAGTGTGTTAGTGTTTACTGTGGATTTAACTGGACTGTGTAAACACTGCAGAGAGAAATACACAACCACAACCACACACAGCAGAAAACCTGCTGTCAGTAAAGTCCAACATGTCAAGTGTTCCATAAACAGGAAACAGTGATGAACTAAATACTACCACAGCAGATCAATCAACCTGAGATGATGAGAACCTGAGTATGAGTCTGACAGAGGATCACAAACCAAAAGGTCACATCTTCTAGATTTAAACTGTTTCCAAAAGTGTTTCTGTGAGTTTCTGCCGTCACTCTGATGGTGCTGTTCCAGTGAATATTCCACTGCCACTTTGCACAGGGTCTCTGCAGGTTTCATCAGCTCAAACTTAAGACTTTATAAGACCTTTTTAGAAATGCGGAGTCACAAAATTAGAAATTGATTTCAATATATAGGGTAAGTTGTGTGTTAAGCTTGTTTGTAGTTGAAAATACATTCAATAAAGCACAATGAAGTGTCGCAGGAGCATTTTATTGAGCATTTGCGGTATAGCGAGGGCTCTACCATGACATTTTTTCCCAAGGAGCACGCCTAAAGTAAACTACAAAAAGAAATTGGGGAGCGAAATTAAAAATGTTTATCTAACACGTTATTTATTTAATTCAGTGGCAACCAACAGGCAGAAGGCTTTAAAGGCGTACAGAAATTGCCGTTTGTACTGTTTGTCGCGCCAGAGTGGGCTCAAATTCAGTTTTCTTTTCTGTACACCTTCAAGCCTTGAGTAATGTTAAGGGTCAAACTTGACCCATTTTTACATTGGAGAACAGTAAAAACACCAACACTTCACCTTTGGCCTGAAATGTGATAACTTCTAATGTGATTTTGTAGTTTTTGAACGATCGCAGGTTGTGATCTTTCTTTTTTGTGATTAACCCGGTTCACATGTATTTTTTTAGGGGCAAATGCGACTGAAATGCTCATCCATGGTGCATAAGAAAATTTAAGACCTGTCTGAAATTATTTAAGACTTGAACACAATAATTCAACAAATTTTTGACTTTTTAAGACCCCGCCGATAGCTTGTCAGACTAGATGCAAAGTCTTTGTGTCAGAATAGACAGAAAAAGGTGGACATTAATACTCAACAGCATGGGCTTATCCTTATTTAACGATATGAATATTGCTCCATTAGCCAAATGCTATCGTGACATCCTTGTTTTCCTGCTGTGAAAGGTCTGGTTTCTGTCGTGTGAGAAGTCCCTTGAGCTACTAAATAAAACTGTGATATCTCAGGAATGTGTCACGGTTTTATTTAAGAGGGTTGCTGGAAAGCTGCTGGTTCTGGTGCCACCTGTGGACCTACCAGCTCAGCTGAGTCTTCACCAGACTCTTCCAGATGTGAGCTGACCCTGATTTTCTGACTTCACGCCAGCTTTTAACAAGTTGCAGACCCTTTTTTTTCTTTGAGTGAAAGGCTTTTTTTCTTATTTTAATCTCATAGACCAGCTTTGTCACTGAGAAGATCCACCAGATCTTTGTGATCAGAGAAATGCCCAACACAGTGGATTGTTACCCTGTCTATTCATTATGAACACTGACATTGACAGGAAAGGATCTCTCTGCTCCAGGGTTCAGAGCCTGACCATGGTGTTGCATTCCCTGAGTTCGTCAAATAGTTATGATAATTAACTTGACCTCAATGTATCAAGCCCAAAATGATATAATTAAAGCTGCAAGCTGAAAGGCCCTCACTCTCTGAATGTAGATAAAGAGATATATTAACTGAACTAGTTCAGAAATGACTGAAGATGAAAGAGACAAGAAAATGAACTTTGTGGAGGGTTGGTGATGGAGGGATCTGAGATCAGCTGATAAGATGTTGCTCTTGCAGGCTGATGTGATATAAACCTTAACTTTTAAAGAATTGAGGGAACAGATGATCAAAAACCAGAGGAGGACAACATGATGATCAACGAATAGTTACAAAAAATAATCAATCATAATTCTCCTTTGTGTCTACTAGAAGGAGTCATTCTCCATGGAACCTTGAATTATTGAACCTGGACTCGGCCCATGACCATAAAATATTAAATGAGACAACATATAAGTCTGATGGCACAAAGTAACAACACAAATGTGGATTTGAGAATTAACTGATCAAGCAACATAATGAACATCTCCTAAAGCTAATGGGGCTACACAACACATTATAAAAACATTGTGGGTGTCTGTTATGTGAACTCTTGTGGAGAAGTTGTGATCTGTACATTCACCACCCTTTGTATAATTATGTAACGTTATAACACATGAAGCAAAAAATACTCAGAACTACTTGCACTTTTGAAATCACTCTGCCCAGCAGCCGTTTCTGGAATGTAGTTCCCGTTTTGCATTTGCCTTGAAAACAACTCAGTCTCCTAATGTTAATGTTAAGGTGAATGTGCAGGTCACAACTTGTCCAAGAGAGCGTTTTGGAGTTGTCGGATTCTGTATTTGATGAGTTTGATGAAGGACAGGGGATCCATACCGTGTTCGCTGAGGAGCTTGCGCCTCTGCCCCATGGATCTCAAAACAACATGCAACGATAATTAAAGATTGACCTTAACCCCATTTCTATAGAGATTATGGCAATAGGCAAATTTGCCAAAATGCTGAACTATCCCTTTAACATTCACACTGATAACCACAGTTTCTGCTGTCACTTTTCCTGTATAAGAAACAGTCACACCACCAACACAAAAATACTTATTGCCTCTAAATTGCAAGTTTGCCTGGTTTTTCCATTTGGTGACCCCTCTGACCATTTGACCCATGATCTGGTGGTTCATCTATCTGGGCTACTAAAAACACATGTGTTTGTAGGAGGAGGGTCGTTGGGTCTCCGTTTCCCAGACTACATAACATTTAGGTCAGCTCCAAGACGACTGGAGTCAGACAGAAGACTTGTGTTCCCTCTGTAGGAAACAGGTGAAAGGGAAGGCAGAGGACATCAGCTGACACTTTGTCTTTTTGTCTTCTATGTATTTAGATTCGACTAAAAAATTTTTTTTATAGAAAAGCAATACTTATACTTTTACTACTCTGTACCCCTCAAAACGCCCGTGGATGTATTAATTTTTTAAAAAGATATATAGTTTTTAATAAATATTCTACATATTCAACCTTTATAAATATAAAAATGATTTAGAAATACCAGTGTGCTCATAAACTGCTTTATGTAGAATATGGAGGGTTTTGTTCTCTTAATTTTTTTTTTTAATCACTGAACGGAAAATGTTAATTTAAAGGGATAGTTCAAGATTTTGGGAAATTGGCCCCAAACAACACTGTCCATCATTATCTCATAGCGTGATGAATGTGCAGGTCACAACTTGTCCACAAGTTGTTGGTTTGTGTATGAGTTTGATGAGGGAAATCAAAAAATCCAATGAGCCTCCATAGCAAACTCAGTTACGGCTCTGCTCTGCTGTTCTAAAAATAGCTTGCACTGACAATTAAAGGTAACAAACCTACTCCTGAAACTATAGGGTTTATGGCAATGGGCCAATTTCCCCAAATCTTGAACTTTCCCTTTAAGAAGGGTAGGAAAAATAAGCTGATATTCAGCCTACACCTTGTCGGTCAAAGTGAATTGTATTACTTGTTGTGTTTTTGTTCTGATTTGGTTTGTTTTGTTCTGTATTCATACTTTTATATTTGTCTATTGTGTTTGTTTTTGTAAGACCAAAATAAACACACTAAACTAAACACAAACACACACATCATAACATTGTATCTGCTATATAACGTTATCCACCGTTCCATGGATTGATTTTTCACCGTCTTCATTGTAAACAAATGCACATGGCCGAGAAGAGGGTTAGCAACACAATGGAAAAGCGAGCAGACTTGCATAGTTCCCCTTTAACCTGCAACTCCCTGAGAGGGAAGCTTTTTGGATTTCCACTTTGGATACAGTGGCTAGGGCTAGGGGCCTCAATGAATCATTTGATGTTAGACGCTTCCTGTAAATAGTGCATTGTCCCTTATTATGGCTCATTATTTTTGCCAGGGAATTTACTTATCCTGGTATTACCTTTTTATTTTTGTAAAATTACTTTTCTTTAAGCATTTCTACATATAACATTGACTACTTATACTTCCTTTCTCTACTCTTTGATATACTTGTATTCTACAGTGTTCCTTTTATTTGACATTCTTATTTAGATTGAGGTTTTCCTTCTTCCCTATGTTTTTCTTGTTATATTTTGTACATTTGTGTTACATTTTTTTCCTCTTTCACCTCATTTTGCCTTTTGTTTTGCACCTGGACATACATAGTGGATGTACATGCACTATTTTACCCACATAAAGAGGGATTAACAGCTGCATAAAAAACTGATCACATGACACAGTTTGTAAACTTAAGACAGCGAGACCCAGACGGCGACAGAAAAATCTCTCATGTGACAGATCCATAAACAGTTTGAAGACGAATGTTTTCCTCAGCGCACACCTCCTTCCTCTGCAGAGACGGGTGGGTATGGAGGGGGGGGGGGTTGGGTGTGGGTGGTGTGGGGGAGGGGGGGGGGCAGCCAGGAAGAGCGTGCACCCCTGTTCAACCTCCCCTCCCCCAACACACACAGATTGGCTCCACTTTCTCAGGTAACAACATCTGGTTATGAGTGTGTGTGTCTGTGTGTGTATGTGTATGTGTGTATGTGTGTATGTGTGTATGTGTGTGTGTGTGTGTGTGTGTGTGTGTGGTTAGCATGTGTCAACAAACACACCTCCCCCTTTCTCTGGAATGTGAGGCACATTAAAGGAGACTTCCACCTAAAAACTGAATTGAAGACGCTGCGTGGCTCTGGATGGTGCTTAATAGTTTTGTAACAATCACCAGAGGGTATTATGTTGACTACTGATGCTATGACACCAATTTAAAGGGATAGTTCACCCAAAATTCAAATTTCACTCATTATCTACTCACCCTCATGTCAACTAAGGGCTGGGAGAATATGCAAAGTCCTCCGTTCCTTCTCTGAGTTACAGTACGGGGGGGTCCGTGCAGCAGTATCTGTCCATATAATGGTTGTGAATGGGGCTCACTTTTCTTAGTCCAAAAAGACACACCAAAAAACATCCAAATACCTCCATACTGCTTGTCTGTAATGTCCCTCTTGTATTGAAGCCCCGACATGAGAAATTGTTCCACCGGTCAGTGCAAATCACGTGATATTTGCACTGACACAGGAAGAGCAGTGAACTGAGACACTGGGAGCTTCCGCTACAAACAAGCTTAAAATATAGACTTATTTAATTTTTTTCAGAACAATTTCTCATGTCGGGGCTTCAATACAAGAGGGACATTACAGACGAGCAGTATGGAGGTATTTGGATGTTTTGTGTCTTTTTGGACGAAGAAAAGTGAGCACCATTCACAACCATTATATGGACAAATACTGCTGCACGGACCCCCCGTAACTCAGAGAAGGAACGGAGGACTCTGAAAATTCTCACAGTTCTTAGTCGACGTGAGGGTGATTACATAATGAGGTAATTTGAATTTTGGGTGAACTATCCCTTTAAAGTCTTTACCTATGTCATCACTAAAGGTTATTAAAGACAACAGTAGGATTTGTCTCTAGAATCAGCCAAAAACAAATAGAAATGTTAGGTCAGTGGCCAGATAATACCTACACACTGTCCACTGGTTGCACAGTCAGGCATCAGACCTGCAAACAGATGTCAGGGTAACACCATTGTGTACCTAGGATCAGTTATATTTAAACAGGACTCTGCATGAACACTTGCCTGCCAAACTAAATACACAACAAACTGCCTCCTACATCATGGAAGCAGAGCTTTATTCAGCTTGGCTGCCTGTGTTGTCATGGTGTTTTCATTGGGAGATGGTTGGGGACCAGAGAGGCCGAAGTTATTAAATTCAAACAAAGCTGAGCAATGGGAGAGGGTAGAAATGATGGGATGGATCTGATCTTCTGATACATTGGAGTCAAGTGGACAGTTGTAAAACGGGAACACCAAACTGTTCAGTCTGAGTACAACACAGGAATCATCATAAACAAGTTCTGCGTCTCAGTTTGAATAACTATTTTGAGTAGCCTATCTAAGTGTGTTAAACTGTCAAATATGACAAAATGCAGGGTAGTTTAAAGGCATTGTGTAGGAATTCCTCCCATCTAGTGTTGCGGTTGTATATCGCAAGCAAGTCAATCGTATTTTTCATGCTGCATTCACGTGAAATTGGGCAGACGGCAGACGGACGACAGCTGCTGCAGGTAACGGCATAAACAAGAATCTATGTAAACAAGTGTTCCACCAGCACAAGGAAAAACACTACACATGACAATATGTTGTCATGGTGATGTCGTACCTGACCCACGTTTTACTGTCTTTCTCTCGTGGAGTAAAATGACATCCGGTTGGTTTGCCGACGGCCGTCTGTCTGACTGCACCTGAATGCAACATCAGTGCCTCCGTCCTTCCTCACACTACACAGTGGTGACAGTTTTAACAGGCGCTACCTGGAAAACTTTCTCCCCGAGCCGACAGCTCCGCTCAGTTTCTGTGGTTACCTACGGTCATGCTGCCACTGAACATGGCCGCCTCTGTTCAGTGCGTCACCCACTTATGTATTTGTAACGACTTGTAATAACTCATTCTAAGGTAGGAGAAAGCTTTCATTTGTATGTGGGAGATTCCACTTCAGTGAAATACGGATTTATGAAGGACATATTTGATTTTTGCTAATAAAAAGCGAAATAAGTTACACACTGGGGCTTTAAGACATCTTTAACAGACATGGGTTTGCTCTAGTTGTTGACTATGTCCCAGCGTCATTTTGTCACCTGCTGTGTTACTGTGAAGAGATGTGGCGTACTGCACTACACCGGCAGAAGCAGAGCCAGAACGTTGCACTGTCACACACTGAAAAGAACTCTATGCTTAAAGCAATGCTTCTAATAGGAATCTAGATACAGTTTTAGCATCAGTACTGTATTGGGGCGGGAATCTTTTACTATCTCACGATTAGATTAGATTCTGATTTTTGCGGCTACAATTCGAATCAAAATCGATTTTCGATTCAAAACGACTTGATTGATAATGATGATCTCAGTCTATCAGTGTGCAAAGGATCCTCATGATCTACTCCAGTCTGCTTTGCAAGACAGAATGACTTAAGTGTCTTTTTCACATTTACTGAGTTTTAAACATGTATCCATGCTTAGATGGAATTGTTGAAACAGTTGCATCAAAGCAATATCACATATAACAAAATTAAAAGTGTCTCTTTAAAAAAAAAATAGTGCAGTTAAACATGCTGCCTTTTAAATTCTAAGGAAACGGAGGCCGACAGCCAGCAGATTTGTTTCATATTTTAATTTTTTTTAATCGATTTTGGGACATTTTATATCAATTCTAAGTCGTATTAAATGAGAATTGCAATTCCTATTTTTTTGGCACACCCCTATACTGTATATTGTGCAACACCAGATGAGCAGAGTCTGCAGGCACATGTGACGTCATTTACGAGACTGTTACAAAAGTCTGGTCCCAGCGCTCTGATGCATTAACTGCAGCAATGAGGGGCTTTGACCATATCTTCATGTTGATGTTGACTGTCTAACACAACATTAAGACACTTGATGTTGTATACAAACATCACGTAGGCTACACTGCTTCAGCTCCAGCACCACTCAGCAGATCATGAGCTCTCCTACAAACCCTGTGTACTGAGGCAGTCTGTAACCACCCACTCATCCAGGAACTGGGCCCCTGAAGGACTGTGGTGAGTGTACAGATTGAAGTGTGCTGCTCCACACAACAAACCCAGGATCACCAGTATGATCAGGAGTCAGGAGGACCCCCCCTCAACCACAAGAACGAGGGTCTTCAGGGATGGGAACAATTAAGAAGCCTGGGTGTGCACAACATGAGCTGAAGAGATCAAGGCAGCTCTGGGGCTCCTCACAGGGCCGGATTCAATAAATGGACTACACGGGCAGACTGTATTTTTTGGGCCCCCCTCAGGTGATGTTATGAATAGAAATCTGAAACTTACCAAAGTTACTAATAGGAAGTTAATTCACATTTTACATAGTGTAGTCTTTGGTTACAAGTTGGTTCTGTATGTCAAAATAAATCAAGTTTTTTTTTCAGTAATCACCATATCACTATGATCCTTATCTTATCCATTGCCGGTGTCATTCTTAAGGCAGTAACACCAGTAACCCTTCCATGCGGCTCTCTCCTCATCATCAAAACCACCATCGTGTGCTTTTTATTTCCTAACTCCTCCTCCCATTCGAACTGAGACATAAAGTTTTGATTCACCCAACAAACAAACCGTGTATCATCTCACACTCGTGCTTGGTTTGACTTTTTTCCTCTCGGCCACCATTTCTTTTAAAGCAACAAGTGCTGCAGAGCTTGGAGTGACACTTGTCTGTCAAATCTTTTTCAAAAACACATTTTAAAAAAGAAGAAAGAAATGTAAAGGACATGCGGCATATAAATATATATATATATATATACACATATACACACATGTATATGTAGCTATACGCCCTGCAGCACCCTGCAGCGATCGGTGTCTGGTCTATTTTGTGCGCGAGCGATCGCATCAAGCCAGGCAGGAAGTCGAACAAAGAAACACGAGAAAATCCGTTACCACTTAATTTTCAGAATTAAAACAATTTTCTAAATAAATTGACAAATACAAGATGTGTGTGTGCGTTTGTGTTTATTTAATCGAAACAGAGCGTGAGAGAGATGAACACACGCACACTTACACACATACCATTTGTGTTTATTTATCTAAACCGAGAGCGAGAGATGAACACACACACACAGCTGAGGAGCAGAAGCGCTTGTCGACCGGCGTGGAGAAATGTGCGTCTGGTGTGAACGGGAGGCTTCGGCTCGTGCACGGTTTTTGTTACTTTTCCGCTGATCAGTGATCAGTACACTGTGGCCGCCCAGTGTGCACCGCCGTGACACCGGGCTGCGTGTCGTTCCACCTCTCTCTGCCTCCCCCTTTCCTGTCTATCTCTACTGTGTATCGAATAAAGGCAAAAAGCCAAAAAATATACTTAAAAAAACACTCAGTCCTCCTGACCATGGATGCAGCCTATTGGTCCTGACCGTCCTGACCTCGGCACTTGACAGAACTGACTGACTTTAATGTGATGTAACGTAACGCTAAAGATAAACAACGTCACTAATTATTTTTAGTTAATGAAATAATGATATATTAACACTGAAATAAATAGGATATTTGTATATTGTTTAATTTTATTTATTTATGGGTTGTTGTTTGTTTTGGTCCCTCTGTCTGGCCCCCCCTGCCAATTGGGCCCTAGACACGTGCCTAGTTTGCCTTTTTTAGTCCGGCTCTGCTCCATTCTTAAATACAACTCTCTATTCTTGCCACATCCACAGAAGTACTTGGATGAAACTGCAATTGTGGTGTGTTTGAGGAACAAAGAGAAGGAGAACGGGGATCTGACGGTGGTCTTCAGTAAATCTGGAGAGACAAGAACTGCCTCCGTCTGAAAACCTCCAACACCCAAGTGGTCATTGACTTGCAGACAGAAGCCTATAGGTCCACTCTTCAGTCCCATCTTGATGGGATGGGAATAACAGCGTTAGGCTACTCATGGCGCTACTTTCTTCAGTAACGAATAATCGAAAAAGTGACTGTTTCCCCATAATGTTGTTACCGTTACTGACAATAAAATGTGCCACAGCGTCGTGGAGCCTAGAATACTGAGTGAGTTGGTTAGTTCCAGATAAACGGGAGGTTATGGTTAGGCTATAGGTTAGGGGGACAAGTCCAACATACTTGCTTTATATTAAAAAAAGTTACCTTTCCTGGTAATTCAGTAACTAACTCAGTTATTGGGGAAAGTAGTAACTATAACTACTTTTTTAAAGTTACATGGCCACTGCTCTTCGGGAATTCACCATGTTAGAAAAAGACAGTGAACTGGAGGTCTGTCTCCAGCACAACATAGATGGATGGATGGACCAACATTCATACTAATAATATACATTGCTTATATGGGTTTATATGTGATGCTCCTGTCCAGCCTGGGACAGTGTTGGAGTGTTCAGGGTAACTTAGGATATTAGGTCTTTCTCTACTATTTAGTTTACGGAGTGTTTGAATGTTGTGAAATGTAAAAGTTTGGGGCTAGATTTATACATTTACACTGAAATAATGTGATAATGACTTCAAGCTTTCTGCTTTCTCAAACTCAGAATAGTTTTGTTTTTTTCTTCTTATGAATGTCCACACTGAGTAACTGAGCTGAAGTGCAACTGCTGTGATAAGATCTGAGGTAAGGACCTGTAGCATTTCCCATTTGCTATCCTCTAGCATAGAAAACCCTGGAACGCCCCATAATTCTTGGCCACAGCAACATTTAAAAACAATGCACCATTGTAGTTTTTATCATGGCAGAACCGGTAAATTTAGAAACAACACAGCAGCTGTTTTATGTTTGTAACATGACCCAGAACTGATGGAAATCCTCGTCTGATAGACTATAAAGTCCAAATCCATAAATATAGATTTCTCCTCTTTAAATCCAGTTAGCAGTCACCATTAAGAACAGGCTGATTGAATTTCTAGATAATAAGATCATCTTCATAACAAATATATAAATGTCATTTCACTAAATCACTTCCATTGTTGAAGACAAAACAAAGAATGATCCGATTTTTTTTCTTTTAACACACTTGTAGAAATGTCAAAGTGTTAAAGCCAGGAAATGATAGGCTATCTGACTTCATTCTAATCACACATTCATTTATTTCTACTAAATTATGAACATATTATCTGTAAATGTAACACAGGGTCAGAGTAAGTCCAGGGCCAGAGTGCTGTAGTAGACTAGCTACAGCAGCATAGGCTGGACTCAGATCAGCTGTTCCCTGCTGCCTGCTGACCCACAGCCACCTGAGGAACCCGGACCCACACACAGCTCCACTTACCCGCGGTGAGGCTGAGGGGCAGCAGAACCCTGAAGACCAGACCCAGAGCCAGCTCTGAGGACATCTTGAACCAGACTTCGGTCCACCACCGATCCACTGCTTTAATCCGGGTTTACACATCCAGATGTAAATCCAGCTCAGCTCAGCTCAGCAGCTGCAGAAGCCAGTCCCGGTTCTGATCGTGGAGGACCATCAGCAGCAGCAGCAGTAGTCCCGGTCCCGGGCTGTCAGAGAGCCGCAGGTCGCTCTGCGGGCGACGACACACCCCGGTGACATCCTCTGTCCCCCCGAGACTGTCCACGCAGATGCTGAGTGTCTCACGGCTTGGTTAAACTTAACGCTGACAGGGGATTCGAACAGTGATCTGCCTCTCTGTCCTCGTGTCTGTCCCGTCTGTCTCTGCTGCAGTAAAAACACTTTTAGACACGAAAACTTTGTCTTCTCTCCTCAAACTTTCTTCTTTGTCTGTTTTCCTGCAGTAAAAACAAAACACACCGAGCTGGAGATTTTCTTCTTTTTCTTTTTCGTCTCCTTTTTCTTCTCCTTCTTCCTCTCCTTCTTCTTGTCTTTTTTTTTCTTCTTCACTTTTTTTTCTTCACTCCCCGCTGCAAAAACACCGACAGCGGCTAAAAATCTGCTCTTATAGGCTCCGCTCACCAAATGACTGACAGCTGCCTCAGCCAATCGCAGGGCAGGAACGGGACTAACTCAGTTTAAATGAAAAGCGACCACGCCCCCACTCTGATAATCAACAATAATGTTCAATAGATCAAAGTATTAAATGAGGGCAGAGGTCTGGAGACTCTAATCTGTTCTGTTCTGTTTTTATGTTTACATTTGATTAAAGCACTAACAACTATACACTGAGGTTGATTATCAATTAAGATACAGTTAATGAAATTAATAATTACTCTAATTAAATGATGCATATCTGTCTGTCAGCAGGCTAGTGCACAAAGATCTGAGCTGATGTAACCTACACAGAACTAAACTTGTGTTAAAAATGTTGTGGTGGTGTTTAGCTTAGTTGGAAGAGGCCACAGTCCTCAGTACTCCGGTTCGAATCCTACGTCAAGTGGTCTTATCCTGCATGTCATTCCCCCTCTCTCTGCCTCCCATTTCCTGTCTCTCTCTATCAAATAAAGGCATGAAAAGCCCCCCAAATTTTTTTTTATAAACTGTAATCTTGTTTCATTGACCGTCAGGGTCATTAAAGACAGATAGGCAAATAAAACAAAATTGACAAATGAATGTCCCAACATGATGAGCTATATGATAAGATATCACTGTTTAGCAAATATGAGTAAACTCTGACAATAATTTCTATTTATTCTATTTTTGAGTTTAACATTTGAATGGATATTTTTCTTTATCTTAGGGTGCTCAAATTTGAGCTCATCATCTAATATCTAATCTAATTTTGAGGATTTTTTTAAAATTCAATTTTGAAATGCCTTTTCAATAAATACTTTTTACTATATATTTACTAATCTTTTATTTACTTTTTCTCTTTTCTTACGTTACATTAAGCCTTGATGTGGCCTGGTCTGTAGTAACTCACTGGTTTTACTGCAGGATGTTAATGAGCCAGATTTTGCTTGAAAAAGGTCTAGCACTGAAATGTTGCAATGTAATAAATTCAGCAAGTTGTGTGCGGGAACTCTTCTTTTCTAATTTGGACTTAATTGTCACCCTCTGACTCGTGCACCTGCCGAAGAAATAGATGTGCGAAGATTTTTGCTTTTTCTAACGAGCCAGATTTTAAAGTCATAGACAATGTATGAAGTGCTATTGGGTATATCCAAAATTCAATACTCAAGTTATCATAAGGATACTGTACCATACAACTTCAACTCAAGTAGGTCTGTGTTTAATCCCAACTGCGGTATAGCAGTATATTTGAATAATTGGTTAGCACCTTCCAGCAATATTCCCAGGCCTCTGGGTGCAGTGTTCATGTTCTCTCTGTGTCTGTGCAGCTTCTCTCCAGGTTTCCAACCTTCTTCCACAGTCCAGAGACATGCACACACGGTTGACTGGAGAGACTCTAAACTGCCTAGTGTGTGAATGTAAGTGTGTGAGAGGCTGACATCTCTACGTGGCCCTGTTACAAACTGGCAACCTGTCCAGGTTGTACCCCTCATCTTATGTCAGCTGGGATTGGCTCCAGCCCCCCCGCCCACCTCCTCCATAATGCTGAAGTCATAACAATATCCCACTCACTTCTATACGGCTAATAATAAATATTTAACTAAATTATAAAACCAAATTGTCAGATAACCCCAAAATATTACTGTAGAAGTAGTGTATATAGTGTATTAGGTAACATTAGTCATTTATCACATGATTTGGGAATACTCAGGTGTCATTCATTTGAGGATAAGGGTTCAGGGAGTCTCTCCCTGCCCCGCTGTCCACATCTAAATGCTCTCTCTCAGCTTAAATGACAAAAAACACCAAAAGCATGTGTTTTTCTGGTCTGGTCTGACAGCAGCTAAGAAGATGGAGGAAACCTCATACACAGTGGGTGCTTGCTGTCACAGATGGTACTTATCCGGAACCGTCTACAGCATGTTTCCAAGGGGCAAAAGAAGAAATGATGACACACTGGGCTCAAACAGTGGAGGGTCTTAAAGGCTGCTCTTGCTCTACTTGGTTATTATGTTTGGGTTTTACATTAGACACATTAGGATGCTAGATTAGCCAAGTTATCAGTAGCATTTTCATTTACTTATTTGTTTTACTTATTATTCTGTTTTGCCATTTTATTCTATATCTCTTGCCACAATTGGTTGAATCAGCCTGTGTGCCTCTATGTGTGTATGGTGATTGCACCTATGTGAGTTGAGTGGAGATAGGGTTACCTAACCTTACTGATCACTCTGTGATATGTAGGGTTTTTGTATATATTTGCTGCTGTGCTGCTGAGTGTATAATGCTTTTTCAAAATTTTAATATTTGATCCCAAAAGAATTTTCAATAAAAAAATGTGATACCAAAGTGATATCAATCAGTGTTTGCCTATTCATTCTGGTATTGTGATGTGTGCATCTACCTGTTTCTCAGGTTTGTTCATGTTTTTTTAAAACTCTAATATTCATTTTGTCCTGGTATTGATGTGAACTGTCTGTTGGATTTTCTCATTTGTCAAAGTATTCACTACAGTTGCAAAAATGGCAATGTGGATAAAGGGTTGGAGAACAGACCTTGTTTTAATTCTCTGTAACATGCTTGAACTTTTCACTGAAGTACACATCAAATAATGTAGAATATTCAGACAACAGCTGTATAGGAAGAGACAAAACAAAGCTGAAAGTCCTCACCAGGCAATGGGTAGAATAAAAGAATAAGGAATCCAACATAAAACTGTCTAACAACAAGCTTCAGACTTGTTCTGAAATGCAAAATGTTTGAGCTTCAGCACCATGGACAGCGGTGATCTTCTGTTCTGTTCTTGTGTCTTCACTATTGTATAAAAGGAGATGTGGACTGGACCCAATACCATAAAAAGATCTAGAACTGACCTGTTTTTAGCGCTCAAAATCTTGGAGTACACTGTTTCAAATTCCTTTTTCCCCTGCTTTTCAAAAAATAAATGGTTTGAGTAGTTCCACTCTTCTGCAGCTCTTTGACCTGCAATTTTACTGTACACCTTCACCTACATAATGACTAAACAATTTGTAAAATAATATGAAGAGTAAGTGAAAATTGCATTTGCAGGAAATTAAAAAGTTTCAAAAAGACATGTGTAAGAATAAATGTTGAACCAAAAGGTAAGACATTATTCAATACTTATCAACCTTTTTTCCTGTAGGAAATGGGTCCTCAGCCTCCATCACATTCACCCCAGTGGTTACAGTTTGTCCTTTCCCACACAGGATCTAGATTAGAGCCTTTTCATACAGACATTTTATTCCCGAGAATAACAAATAAATTCAATTCAATTCAATTTTATTTAGTGATCTATCCAGGCCTATATCTGTAAAATAACCACTACATATCTGCAGCTCTTTGAACCTTTTTTAAAACAAGCTATTGGCCAGGAATTATTTTTCCATTTACAGCAGTATAGCCTACCTATAGGCCTATGACATTACAAGTAGCCTAGCTAGTCTACTAGGCTATAGGCCTAGTAGGCTATATATCAAATTTAATTTGATATTTTTAAGGGGACATCATCAATAATGTGTATAATATAATAATGTATTTCATTTTTTAACCAATCATCTTCCAAAGTTGTGCGACTACTAGCCTACTGGACTTGTGTCCATGTGTTGAAGTGCTTTCAGAATTTTTGAAAAGTGCCTTCCGCTTTAGAAGTCCCCGATAGAATATCCTTATAATGACGTCACACATTTGCCTTTGATGATGCTTTGATGATGTCCCCTTTACAATTTGTAGCTTTCCCTCCCTTTTGACATCAAGGCTATAACATTATATTATCCTTCCTCCACCAGAATTTGTTTGGTCCGAATCTGTTCCTCCTTCTATCTTTCTTTCCTTTCCCCCTTCCGTCTTTCCTCCCATCTTTCCCTTCTTCCTTCCTTCTTTTTCTTTCCTTGCATGAATCTGTTCACTCCCCCTTCTTTCTTTCCTCCCATCTTTCCAATTGACCCCCCTTTTCCTTTCCTTCTTTCCACAATCATCTTCTTTTTCCATTCTTGAATGTTGAATAAATCTTTTCTCTCCCTCCATCTTTCATTCCTTCGTTTTTCCCTTCCTTCTTTCCACATAAATTGTAAATTGTCTGTCTCTTTGTAACAACATCTATTGCACGCCTGTCCGTCCTGGGTGAGGGATCCCTCCTCTGTTGCTCATCCTGAGGTTTCTCAGATTTTTCCCTGTTAAAAGGGTTTTCCATGGAGTTTTTCCTCAGTCGGGTGTGAGGGTCTAAGGAGAGAGGATGTTGTTACGATGTCATGCGACACGGACAGACAATCTGTTTGTGAAAACAGGCTATACAAATAAAACTGCCTTGCCTTGCCTTTCCCCTTCCTTCTTTCCTCCCATCTTTCCCTTCTTCCTTCCTTCTCATTCCTTTCTTGAACAAATCTGTCCCCTCCCTCCATCTTTCTTTCCTGCCTTTTCCCCTTCCTTCTTTCCACAATCTCTTTTCCCTCCCTCCCTTCCTTCTTTTTCCTCCCTTGAATGAATCTGTTCCCTCCATCCACCTTTTCTTTTTGTTTACATCCTTGACCTCTAAAATAAAGATTTTGATGATCCCAGAACAAAACCTGTCCAAAAAGTCAATGTTTTCTTACCCTATCTGCATGTGGGATTGCTGCCAGGAATGCCGTTCAGAGACTGTCTTTCAAAGACTGTAGCATGCTCAAATTTTGAGTGAGCTCAAAGTTATATACCAATGTAGCCTATATTACGACGTCAGGTTTCCCGTGTGACCAAGCCTCTCATACACCTGGTCAGGAAGAGGGCTAAAAACCTAATGATTTAAAGTCAGACGAAAATGTTGTGAGAGAAAAACAGCCATCACCATTTTTTATAAATGGTCCCTTGACCTGTCACCTATGTGAATAGATATGGTTTATGCCTCCCCTATTACAGTAACTCCAACACAATTACACACCAGAGTGTCGCACTCACCTTCTGGTCAAACAAATCCAGCACTCAGACCTGCTCTTGTGAAGACAGGAACACATAACTCAGTGAGCCCTATCCACTATCCAAAACTGACACTGACTGATGCAATCAGAAGCAACCGGGTGCAGTTAGCACAAAGATCATCAACACATGAATGCAAAATTGGACAAGCCACCATTGCCAATGTAGTCCCAATGTGAGCGATCATGCAGCATTCTGATACAGTATGTTGTTGCTTAGGCTTCACCTTAAGCTAGCTAGCCTTTATCTCCAGCTTTGTGTACCAGCAGTTGGTGTTTTCCCGGTAGGCTACTAGTCCAATAGGGGTATTGTTGGCACACCGGGCCACGATAAATTTGAAACCTTTATATTTCAAACACCATAGATATTTTCAATGTTCACACAATCTATGTGTTGTCTTGTTAGTTTCTGTCCTTTATGATTTATTTTAAAGAGGTTTAAGACAATCTCCCAGAAGCCCATTAAAAAGCAGCTGATTGGCTAAGGAGAGCTCTACCTCCCCCTATTGGTACAAGTGGTTTTTGCCCTACAGTTTGGTGTGGACCTTTCTGAGGTGTATTCTGATGCTGATTTCCCTCTGTGCACTGTACAGGTTTCAGGTTGCCCCAGCGTCCAAGTATGGAGAACACTGGTTATTTTTTCACATGTTTGAAAATTTTATATACTTAGTGATAAGTTTTGAATTGTGCATCTTGCATTTTCTACGTTAAAACTCAAGACTCACATATTTCTGCTTTAGATCAATTTTAGCAAGGCCTGATAAAGTCACTAGATGGCACTGTTATGACATTTATTTCTCTCCAAATATGGCAGTAAACACATTTGTCCCTTGCAGGACACTATATTGTCAAATTTGCTTTGGACAGATAATGCAGGACCCCCCCCCCCTTTTTACAGGATAAACTCAAGCACCTTGGGCACTGAACAGCTGAATACAGTGTCAGGTGGATCCCCTGCCCCCTTTTCAGGAACAACCAATCATTGCTGCTTTGTAAGAGTGTCATACACCCCTGAGACTACATTCTTATGACATAAGGCTTATTTCTAAATATCAGCTGACTCTCTCTGCACCTGCACCCAGGTGCAATGAGGTTTTCTTATGTATTCCTGTCCTGTATACAAACTTGCAGCTAGTGGACCTTTAACTGTCCTGAGCAGATTAAAAGCATTTCTGCCTTATTTAGTTCCTTTTCAGCAGTCACAGACATTGCCATTATATAATATTTAGACATTGCCATTATATAATATTTAAGGTTTAACTCTCTATAATCAGGTTATTGTCATAAACGTATTATAAAACCCATAACACCAGTAGCTATGAAGGGACCAATACCCACAAAGCTGCTGGTACAGGATCTCTGCATTTAATTAGCAATCAAAACACATTACAAGTGTTTGGCACTGTTCCCATAGAAAAGGTGACAAATAAGTATTTTAGATTTTTTAGGGTCCCAAACCTCTGGTCTAAATATAGACAGATAGAATTTTCCTGTTTTGTTGTTGTTTGTCTGTTTTTGCCTTCACAGTTTGTTATGTCTGTGGTTTTACATTGTGGGTATAATAACACCATCTAGTGGAGTATCTATGTCCAAACTCCCTCTATAGGCCACCTGTTCTGAGTCGAAGGTCCCTCTTTGTGGAAGACAGATATTAAGGGGCCATTGTGTGACGATGTGTTGGACGATGTGATGAGGGTTTCAGGCTGAAAAATGTTCCACGTTATTGGTTTTTAAGGTTTCACATTCCATGCTGTTACAAGGGCTTTTTAATAGTTTTAAGAGAAGCCTTGGAGTTATTATTTTTTGTTGTTTTCCCATTATTTCTAGGTTTGTGAGAGATAAAGAGGTGACAATATGACGTTATTCTCAGGGCTTGTTTCTTTAGCTCTGTTTGGTTTATCCCTTGTTAAAGAACATAGATCAATCCATCAATTCATCCATCCATCCATCTTCTTCTGTGAACTTGGCCCTGGAAAGCGTAGCTGTGTTGAAAGTTCCCCTACCCCTTATTGAAAGCTGGGATTTAAATGCATTATGTGTTCTTTAAATCACCTCCCTATGCTGATGTGAAAAAAAACAGGTTTCTGCAACTGTGGCCAGTTTAGGTCTGCAGGAGCCCAGACCTGGATCTGTCCCCTCCAGTGCTAAATGCCCCCTCCTCTGCTCAGTGACCTCCAACTCCATCTGAAGCTCTTTGACTCATTTCTATTACAAACCTGCACTGTTCTTGGATGTTGAATTGCAGACCAGGGCCGTTGTATAGGGGAGAAAGGTGATGATAATTCTAGGGGCCCAGTGCCCAGTAGAGCCCATAAAAAACCCCAGTAGTCTAATCTTTGTATGACTGAATTATTCTGCATTAGCATCAAAACAAAGTAGCCTAAAGAAAAAATGATGATACATAGTAATCTACAAAAAAACTTTAGTATTCTTTCAGGGCCCCCAGAATAGCAACAGCCCTGTTGCAGAAATCTGTGGTCTAGTGTCAGATAGGACTGAATGCAAAAGAGATGTGGAGCCATCTCCTTTGATTGTGCTGACAGGTTCATGGGAAGCCTCTCCTCATGAGTCCCTGACCTGCTGCCCCAGTAGTGATATTATCCATGTTGTGATTCATATCCATATGTTCAGACTCTTTGACTCTTGACTGCCTCTGTCCTGCTGGAGATCCAGGCCTGTAATGGAACCAAACCCTGACTTCACTGGTCTGGGGACAACAAATCCCAGAGTTCTCTGTTGGGACACCATGACTGCGTAAATCCAAAACAGCTGTATGCCCCACCCCCAGCCCGTGATTGAAAGTGTGTGTGTGTGTGTGTATGTGTGTTTGTATTTGTGTGTGTGTCGTGTGTGTATGTGTTTTGGAGCAGGGTGGGGGTTGTTAATCTGTGTGGGCGGGGTCTGATGTGTCAGACCAATAATCCATCTGAACAACAGACTGGACAAGAGAGAGACACAGAGAGAAAAAAAACGAAAGATTTTTTTTTTAAAAGTACTTTAAGCGTCGTCATCTTCATCTTCATCTTCAACACTGACCTGTGTTTACACCTGTACAGGTAAAACCTTAGTTCGTATTAATAGCCTATACTTTACGGGCTCCATGTGTGTCGACCAGTGATGTTGCTGTTTCATGCCATCGTATCTGTTCTCCATCATCACCATCATCGTCGTCATCATCATCACCACCATCACCATCACCATCACCATCACTACATCCTATTAGATGCTTCATGTTTATTCAGATTTCTACAGTAACTCCTTTAACAGTGTACTTAGTTTGTTTCTGCATCAGGCTCTAGTGAACATTGTAACTGGTTCTTACTGGTTTGTAACTGTAGAATGAAAACATGGCTGACGAACAGAGAAACTAAACAGGCTACTGGGTTTGTACATGATGTAGGGGTGTGATGGAGATTTGTCTAGCAAAGCCGAAGTGTTAACTGTACTTTTATTGATTGATCATGAACTCACATAAGGATAATCCATTTTAAAAATACTTGCACAAAATAAATTAACCTGTTGTCATCTTCTTCCTTCTCCTCTTTTTTGGCCTCCGTCTTTATGGATAACTTATTTTGTCAAATTTGCTGGTGAGTAAACTTTGATTGATTTCTTCGATTTCCTCTTTCTCAATTATACTAACAGTTAGGTAAACTGTATTAATGAAGATATAGAAACCAAACAGTAGCTGTTCTGAACCAAAACTGAAATCAAACAAACTTTGTTGCATGAATGATTTTAAAACATTCATGACATTCCATACTGTCATTATGTCATCAAATAACACTGGACTGTGTCTGTGTTATTCATTAACATGCTTCATTGTTACCGGACAGTTCACTTACAGAGTCTGACAGATTATGTCCATTTAATGTACTTAAAATAAAAACAGATAAACTGGGGGAACATTTGATTAAGTGTGTGAGAGGAAGACATCAGAGGGGTCACTTCAGAGTACCGCATCTATCTATGTTGTATAAATACACAAAGACGCTAAAATACAGTTTCATAGCAATATTTATAAATGGTTTTCTTGAGGGAAATTACAGACTTGCAATACAAAAATACTTAAAGTAAGCAATTAAATTTGTCTACAAGAGCAGAGTAGCCTACCACACAAATCTGAATGAACATAATGGGATGATGTATTATTTTGACTAAACAGGAAGTGAGGCAGACAAGTGGCAGACCACCAAAATATAATATAGCCCAGTGGTTTTCAACTGGTGGGTCGGGACCCGTTCTGGGTGAGTCGCGGACAGCTGGTCAAAAAAGTAAATAATATTTAATGCACATCTGACGTTAGACACGTCTTTTATTTTGAAAAATAATTTATATTGAAAGGCACAAGTCATGTGAACACATGCAGTTGTAATAGTCAGTTTCTTATCATTTGCTCTGAATGCAAAGATATCAGTTTCTTATTAATGTGGCCTGAATGCAGTGAATCTTGTTTTGTTTTGTGGGTCTTTATTGTGTGCAATTTGATATTTATTCTCTTTTGTGAATATGCTCTGAATGCAGAGATGCATTAGAAGTCTCCATTTTATGCAGTTTTATATTTTTTTTATTCACTTCCGTACATGCAGTTGTCTCAATAAAGACCAAAATGAGTTGTTAAAGGCTTTAAAAAAAATCTTGGTTTGAATTCTATAAAAGTGGGTCGGGACAAAAAATGTGGGTCCCAGAGTGAGAGTGTGAGAGTAGTTGAGAACCCCTGATAGCCTATAAATAACAATTACAATTCCTACATAAATGCTGATAAAATGTGGATCTAATAGATATTCACACATACAGTTGTAGGCTACATTTAATATAATTCCATTACTATAATAGTGTGGTTAACAGGGTTTGCTGCCATACTCACACTTAATGTTTTATCAAAACGCGCTCCAGTCTGAGTGGTCAGGTGGCAGTGTCGTAAAAAGACCTGAACTGCCGTCCTGACATCCCAGCCTCCAGGTCTGCAGGATGCAGGATATGCAGGATGCAGGAACACCTTACCGGTTCGGCTCCGCAGGCTCCGCACTGTGCGTCCTGGCGTAATGGCGTCAACGCCCCGCCAGCGTGCTATAGGGAGAGTGATGACGTAAAAAAGAAAAAAAAAAAAAAAAAAAAAAAAAAAACCGCGACCGGGAGGAAGAGGGCGAGCGTCCTGCACGAAGACAGGTAAAGATGCTGGTTTGATTTAAAGAGGGTGGGAAGGAGGTTATTGATCACTGATGGAGGACTATCAGTTTCTTATCGATGATCAGATTCAGAGACAGAGTGTGTATCACAGGGAGCATGATTTCTGCCTCATCACTGCAGCTCCGTGTGTCTGAAAGTGTATGTGGTGTGTGTGTGTGTGTGCGTGCGCGCGCGTGCATGTCGCAGCGGGGTGTTTCCTGCTGCAGGACGACAAAAGAGTCAAACACGTCGGGACACTCCCGCAGCGAGTGTCCGTGACAGACAGCGTCCACTGATGAGCATGCGGTGTCTCCTCTGTCAGTGTGTGTTGCTTCCTGCTCATCGGTGCGTTTGCATGAGATGTGTGTGTGCATGAAGAACCCGGCTTTTCAGCCAAAAGTCAATGCCCTACACTATATGCTACACTATACTTCCAGGCCTACACACGTTCTCTAAGAACTACAAGCTCACAACATCGTCAGAGGAAAAAAAAACATGGACACAGAGGGAATGGACAGATGAATAATAGTAATAGATCAAAATCCTGAAACCTGGACTGATTCATGCAGGAAGGACAGAATTGATAATATCACATTATAATATGAAGCACATGTTCTAGTTCCACCCCCCAGCCCAGGCCCCACCCAGCGGACAGATACGGTCTACTCCTCTGACCCACATTGTCATCGTTTTCCTCATCTGTCTGATTCCAAGCCAGATTACACTAGATTGTCTCTCGGTCCTAATCCCCCCCCCCCCCCCCCCCATCCTGTCAGCATGGCAAAGTCACACCTGGCAGCTGGATGGGTCATGGTAACCCTGGAAACCGTTAAGTTGTTTGCATGGAAGTTGAAAGTTTCCTGTTATGATATGATGTCACTAATCTGGTGTCTTTGCTGTCTCTCAGGTGAATCACCATGACGACAGAACCAGGGGAACCACAGGAGGCCCAGCCTCAAGAGACTGAGTCTTTTCCTAAAGCTGCTGCCCATTCCACGCCCAAACAGGTAGAAACACAAAATAGAAACCATACAGTAAAGATCAGTAATCAGGTTGGTAATTATTGTATAAAAAAAGGTTGTTAATAATTTCAAATCTGACATATCTGTCTCCTCAGGGCGGGGAGTGTGCCTTGACCCAGAGCCAAGCACAGAGCTCATTGGCTGAAGACACCACCAGCAACTTGTCTTCAAGCAGCCGGATCGCCCGCTCTCCAGCCAGGAACCCACTGAGCTTCAGGACCATGCAGGCCAGAGTCACCCTGCTGGACGGCTCCGTCTTCACCTGCACTGTGGAGGTGAGACAGGTGGACACAGCTTAGGGTGAATGGGACGGTGGACTCACTCTCCCTGCAAACAGGTGTAGACAGGTGAAGAAAGCTGAAAGTGAACCTGCTGGATGGTCTCACTCTGCACAGGTGGGACAATTGAAGAAAGGGGAGACAGGTGAAGACAGGTGAGAATGGGTGTACTGGATGACTCATTCTACACCTGCATTGGGGAGGTGAGACAGGTGAAGACAGGTGAGAGTTAACCTGCAGGATGGCTCACTCTTCACTTTAAAGGTGAGACAGGTGAGTTAGGAGAGACAGGTGAGAATGAACGTTCTGGACAACTCATTCTTTACCTGCATTGTAGAGGTGAGACAGGTGAAGACAGGTGAAGACGGATGAAGACAGGTGAGACAGAGAGTAAACCTGAAGGATAGCTCACTCTTAACTTTAAAGGTGAGACAGGTGAGTTAGGGGAGACAGGTGAGAATTAATGTTCTGGACAAATCATTCTTTACCTGCATTGTAGAGGTGAGACAGGTGAAGACAGGTGGAGACAGGTGAAGACGGATGAAGACAGGTGAGACAGAGAGTAAACCTGAATGATGACTCACTCTTGACTTTAAAGGCAAGACAGGTGAGACAGATGGAGAGAGGTGAGAATGAATGTTCTGGACAGCTCATTCTTCACCTGCATTGTGGAGGTGAGACAGGTGGAGACAGGTGAAGAAAGCTGAAAGTGAACCTGCTGGATGGGCTCACTCTGCACAGGTGAGACAGTTGAAGAACGGGGAGACAGTTGAAGACAGGTGAAGACAGGTGAGAGTTAACCTGCAGGATGGCTCACTCTTCACTTTAAAGGCGAGACAGGTGAGAATGAGTAGACAGCTCATTTTTTATCTGCATTGTGGAGGTGAGACAGGTGGAGACAGGTGAGACAGGTGAAGACAGGTGAGAGTAAATCTGAAGGATAGCTCACTCTTCACTTTAAAGGTGAGACAGGTGAGAATGAATGTTTTGGACAGCTCACTCTTCACCTGCACTGTACAGGTGAGACAGATGGAGACAGGTGAGAGTAAACCTGAAGGATGGCTCACTCTTCACTTTAAAGGCGAGACAGGTGAGAATGAGTAGATAGCTCATTCTTTATCTGCATTGTGGAGGTGAGACAGGTGGAGACAGGTGAGACAGGTGAAGACAGGTGAGAGTAAATCTGAAGGATAGCTCACTCTTCACTTTAAAGGTGAGACAGATGGAGACAGGTGAGAATGAATGTTCTGGACAGTTCACTCTTCACCTGCATTGTGGAGATGAGACAGGTGGAGACAGGTGAGAAGTGCAGAGTCTAGACAGTTCACTCCTCACCTGAACTGGATAGATGAGACAGGTGAGAATGAGTGATGATGATGATGATGATGATGATGATGATGATGATGATGATGATGAAGATGAGTGTGTGCTGACAGACTCTTTCACTGGTTCTAGAAGCGAGCTCGTGGCCTGCAGCTGTTTGATAAGGTCTGTGAGCAGATCAACCTTCTGGAGAGAGACTACTTCGCTTTGTCCTTCAGAGACGCAGACAACAACAAGGTTTGTGTTGACATGTCTCTACCTGTCTGCCTACATGTCCACCTGTCTTTCTTACTTCCTGATCTCTGATCTTTGACCTTTGTCCACTAGAACTGGTTGGATCCATCAAAGGAGATGAAGAAGCAGGTCAGAGGTGAGTTTGGTGCTGATTGGTCAGTCGTGGACTCAAGGGGAAACTCAGGTGAACTGTGTGTGTTAAATGACTCCCTGCTCTTTGTCTCTCAGGTGTTCCTTGGAACTTCTCCTTTAATGTAAAGTTTTATCCCCCCGACCCCGCCCAGCTGTCTGAGGACATCACCAGGTTGGTTCTCTTCCCCTTCAGTATGAGCTCAACGTGGTCCGGTAGTTTTACCAGGACCCTTGAGGAATCGGATGTCTTCCTTTCTGTCCACAGGTACTTTCTGTGCCTGCAGCTACGACAGGATATTGTCTCTGGTCGTCTTCCTTGTTCATTTGCAACTCACACCGTCCTTGGTTCCTACACCGTCCAATCAGAGCTTGGAGACTACGACGCTGGTATAACATCCTATCTTGCAATGCAATCCCCCTTTGCTTACTACACCCTGCTGTATCCTTCTAGCATATCCCATTACACCCTGCTGTACCCTTCTAGCATATCCCATTACACCCTGCTGTACCCTTCTAGCATATCCCATTAGACCCTGTTGTACCCTTCTAGGATACTCCATTACACACTGCTGTACCCTTCTAGCATGCCCCGTTACACCCTGTTGTACCCTTCTAGCATACCCCATTACCTCCTGCTGTACCCTTCTAGCATATCCCATTACTTCCTGCTGTACCCTTCTAGCATACCCCATTACCTCCTGCTGTACCCTTCTAGCATACCCCATTACCTCCTGCTGTACTCTTTTAGCATACACCATTACACCCTGTTGTACCCTTTTAGCATATCCCATTACACCCTGTTGTACCCTTTTAGCATATCCCATTACACCCTGCTGTACCCTTTTAGCATATCCCATTACACCCTGTTGTACCCTTCTAGCATGCCCCGTTACACCCTGTTGTACCCTTTTAGCATATCCCATTACACCCTGTTGTACCCTTCTAGCATACCCCATTACCTCCTGCTGTACCCTTTTAGCATACCCCATTACACCCTGCTGTACCCTTCTAGCATACCCCATTACACCCTGTTGTACCCTTCTAGCATACCCCATTACACCCTGTTGTACCCTTCTAGCATACCCCATTACACCCTGTTGTACCCTTCTAGCATACCCCATTACACCCTGTTGTACCCTTCTAGCATATCCCATTACACCCTGTTGTACCCTTCTAGCATACCCCATTACACCCTGTTGTACCCTTCTAGCATACCCCATTACACCCTGTTGTACCCTTCTAGCATACCCCATTACACCCTGTTGTACCCTTCTAGCATACCCCATTACACCCTGTTGTACCCTTCTAGCATACCCCATTACACCCTGTTGTACCCTCTAGCCCCCATTACACCCTGTTGTACCCTTCTAGCATACCCCATTACACCCTGTTGTACCCTTCTAGCATATCCCATTACACCCTGTTGTACCCTTCTAGCATACCCCATTACACCCTGTTGTACCCTTCTAGCATACCCCATTACACCCTGTTGTACCCGTCTAGCATACCCCATTACACCCTGTATCTTTCTGGCAGACCCTATAGCATGCTCTGTGCTTTTGATGTCCCCCACTGTCCTCTTCAGGGTACCACAGTGGCAGCACTCTGTCCCTTTGTGTCTCTGTCCACCTGCCTGTGTCTGTCCCTAACCTCTTTTTATTTGTCTCTGTCTCTTCCTCTGTGTGTAACTGCCTGTCTCTCTGTGTGTATTTCAGATGAGTGTAGCACAGATTACATCAGTGAACTGAGTTTTGCTCCGAATCAGACCAAAGAAATGGAGGAGAAGATCATGGAGCTGCACAAAACCTACAGGTCATAAAATATGAAATGTGAACATTGTCAACAGTCCAACCCAAACAGCAGCAGTTAAAATGAGTGTATGTGTTTTTAGAGGAATGACTCCAGCAGAAGCAGAGATGCACTTTCTGGAAAATGTAAAGAAACTTTCCATGTACGGAGTCGACCTTCACCATGCAAAGGTAAAACACACACAGCACTGAAACAGCCTGTTATGTTCTACTTATACAAATGGATCAACAGTAAATGTGGATAAATCAGATGATAAATCAGTCAAACACAACATACACTACAACCTCAGTTGGAACAGTTCATTAGCAACTCCTGATCTGTATTTATGTGGGATATGTTCCACCATTTATTAGACTAGCTGACGCTTTATGTGCTTAGGTGCTTAATCATTCACAGTGTAACTCTGTTGCTGTTTTATTTATTTCAGATACAGTAGAGGTTTGTAGAGGGTAATCTCTGAGTTTGCTAGTTGTGGTGCTTTGGTTTTACAGAAGGTTTATTTGGATTTTTACTGTATATGTATTAATTTAAATTTCTTCAGTGACTTTAAGAACCTATTGGGGATTGTTTGCAGCGCAGTTATGAAAAGCAGGTGTGTAAGGAAAGGATGCTGGAGCACACTGTCAGTTTTAGCAATTTGTTAAGGTGCGGTTGCTGACGTGGAGTCTTTTTCACACAGAACATTTTATAAATGCAGCCTAGCAGGTGTGTTTCTGCTTGACTTACAGGACTAAATAATTAGATTGAATATATATCAGCATTACCGGCAGTGCCATGAATAATTGGGTGTGTCAGACATCCAGTTTTCACCTTTATTAACGCTATAAGAGAATAAAATCATTTGCTGCGTCACCTGATAGTTAATGATTTTGATTATTTGGGATTCTTACATAATATTTCAAATAGCTTATGGATCATCACCCTGTTGCTCCCCTGCATCACACTAACAGTCATTTGAAGAATATTTTTGTTACATCAGTTATTGTTATTCACAATGTAGTAAAAAAATACAGGTGAGTCTCCTTATGAGTTAAATTTCAGTACTGAATAAGTAATATAACTGAATATATATCAGTATTATATTCCTCTGGGCATAAAATTAAACGGATGTCTTGAATTTCGTGTCGAACTTCCACTTTTACTTATCTCTTAAAAAGTATTTAATGGCTGTAAAAATCATATTCTGTGTCAAATAATGGTTCATGTTTTTGATTTATATTATTGCTGTAGAATCAATTTGGCTAGAGTGTTGGAGAGCTGCTGATGCCCTGCTCTCTGCTTTGCAACAGTTAATCAATCACCAATACACGACCCACTTCCTGTTCACAATCAATCACATCTGTGCGTGTGTGTGTGTGTGTGCGTGCTTCAGTGATGATTTTTCCATCATGGCTGTTTGTCATTGATTGAGTCTCAGTGAAAAAGTGAAGTCTGCAGATTAAACCTGTTCATGTTGGTATGTGAACCAGCAGTCGGTGCTGAGATCTGATCACAGATCAAACACACAACACTGTGACACAGTAGAAGCATTTCAATGCATTCAGTACGTTAAACTGTTCTGCAGTCTGCCCAGTAGCTTTAGTAACCAAAATTAAAGAATAATTACAGTTTTTTTCACAATCTGGATCTTCTAGCATAAAATACAATCATTTACTCACCCAGATAACTTTGGTGTCATTACAAGTCGTTCCGACGGAAATAGATCCATGCGAGAGCCGCGTATCCGTATAATGTGAGTCTACAGGGCAGCACAATGCAGTCTCTAAATAACACATTGACCTACTAACCTCTGACCTGGATGATGTCATCTGCGACCGCTGCCTGGTTCATTCTGATAATAATCATTCCGCTTCGGCATTCGGGTGCATTTTTAAAAACGAGTTTTGTGGCGGATAATGTGTTATTTAGAGGCTGCATTGCGCAGCCCTGTAGACTCACATTATACAGATATACGGCTCTCAGCTGGATCTAATTCATCAGAACGACTTGTAATGACACCAAAGTTATCTGGGTGAGTAAATGAGAAGAATGAAAAAAAAAAACGGTAATTATCCTTTAACGACAGCAGAGAATTGGTGAAAAGATCAAGAATATAACATTGACGTGTGTCTCTGGTTTCCAGGAGATTTAGTTGATGAAAAGTTAGTCTGGAGGAGGTAAGTCCAGGAGAAGATAGTCCAAGAGAAGTGTTAGCTTTAATGCTAGCTTTGACTGGTTTAAATCACAGTAGATCAGCTAACAGTTGTGGTAGCATTGCTGTCTTTAAGTGACGAGATACATCTGGACCAGCTGTTGCTCTTCTCTGTCTTTGTGTGTTGTGTGCCTGTCTGTCTGTTTACCTGTCTGTCTGAATGGACTAGATGGTAGGAAGCCGCTTTGATTGCTTGTCTCCAGCTCAGTCAGAGGTAAGACTTTCCTGCCATCCTTGTCCTTCCTATATTTGTAGAATTAGTTGTTCAGAAACATTATCTTAATTTCATCATTAAAGTTCTCCTCAGTTGTTCCTACAAGACCCAGCCCCCCCACCTCCGCCCCCACCTGCTCCTCCGTGATCCACCCTCCATTGGCCATGACCCCACCCATTTAAAGCTTTGTTAGTAGGCTTACTCATGGAGCTGCTAACTTTTTTTCCCCTTGGTCTCTATCTCGCTGTGGCCTTAAAGGGATAGTTCAACATTTTGACAAACCACCATAACACCTATTGTCTTCGGAGTAGGTTCATTACCTTTAATTGTCAGTGCAAGCTGTTCGATCGGTGGGACAGAGACGTGAGCTGCTCAGCTAACACAACGGAGGCGCACGTTGCTCTCGTGTTTCCCTCATCAAACTAAATACTCAATCCAACAACTCCAAAACACTCTGGTGGACAAGTTGTGACCTGCACATTCACCACGCTATGAAATAATAACGTATAATTAGCCTATGTAACATTACGACACATGAAGCAAATACTCAGAACTAGTTGTGCTTTTGAAGTCACTATAGTTACAGCCAAGCATTTGCCTCAGAAACAACTCTGTCTCGTAATGTTCCATGATTATTTCATAGCGTGGTGAATGTGCAGGTCACATTGTCCATGAGAGTGTTTTGGAGTTGTTGGATTGTGTATTTGATGAGTTTGATGACGGAAAGGTGAAAGTACTGTGCTCACACCGCTCCGCTGATCTAAAAACAGCTTGCACCGTCAATTAAAGGTAATGAACCTACTCATATGACTAGGGATCATGGCAATAGCTTAATTTGCCAAAATGTTGAAATATCCCTTTAAATCTACAGAAATGTCTCCCCTGACTTTAGTCAAATGGACGAGCTGCACTCTGATGATGGTGTCGACCCCCCACTGTGACACACACTGCAAGTGCAAGTGTGAAACAGTGAATGAACCTGGAGGTTGCCAGGAGCAACAGGCAGGAAATGTAGAGGTCAAAAGTCAAGTAAATGATGTCTGACCTGCAGGTCCCCAGACCCCTCCATACCCGCCAGACCAGTTGATTACACACATCCACTGAAGTTTACAGTTACTCTAGGATTAAAGGAGATATCCATTAACTAAAAGATGCTCTTATTATGACTTCTACCATGTTCATGTGTGTATGTGTGTGCATGTCTGTGTGTGTGTGTGTGTGCTTGTCTGTTGCTTATAAGGACAAGAAACGTCAGGTTAGTGTTTCAGAAGTTGTCCACTGAGAGACAGAGAGATAACTCTATCTAGTGCTTTCCCTCCTGAAGACACCCTAAAACAGCAGGAAAGTCAGTTTGTCATTGGCTGTTTCAGTCCTAACAGAGCATGACTGCAGCCTGCACAGATACAAGGTCACAACCTGATAATGATGTTAATTTATTTGTCGAGTATCTTTCATAAAGAGTGCAGCTGTGATTTACAGAGGTGTGTAAAACAGTTCACAGTAGATTCCATAAATTAAAAAAACAACAAATTAATCCAGTTTTATCTAGTTTGGATTTTTTCATAACGTTCATTCAGTTTTCCCATCTGAGTGATGGCACCATGTCAGTCTCTGCCCAGCCGTTGTGCGAGTGAGAAGAAACTGTAGTGCGAGGAATAGAACACATAAATGAAAAAAAAATCATTCACCCTGCTCCATTTCCACTGACACCACTGGGACACATCTCAGATTTGATCACCTTGAGGGGAAGAAGCAGCTCGACATGGCCCACTTACATCCAGGCCTTATGTACACTAAGACCTGATCATCAGCAAAACATGTTTCATATACTGTACAAACAAAAGGAAAGTTGTCATATTGGCATTTAAGATGAAGATGAAGACTGATTTCCAAATGTCAGTCATGTGTTGAGTAACACGCCAGAAAACATCCAACCTTAAACGAGCTGACTCTGCAGCTTCTGAGCTGTGCAGGGAGTTTAATAGTTCACTCATCAGGACAGAGTTACAGCTTCTCTCTGGATGTTTTCAGTTCAGATTTATTTGCTTGACACGAGTAAGTGAATGAACTAATGCAAAACACAAATAACATGTGTTTGTTCATCCGTTGCTTAAAGGGATAGTTCAACATTTTGGCAAATGTGCCCATTGCCATAATCTCTATAGTCATAGCAGTAGGTTCATTATCTTTAGTTGTCGGTGCAAGCTGTTTCAATCAGCGGGGCAGAGATACAAGCTGCTGAGCTCACGCTACGGAGGCTTATGGTATTTCCGGGTTTTCCCCATCAAACTCATACACAATCCAACACTCTCGTGAACAAGTCTTTAAATTTTTATGACATTTTACAGCCCTTTAGTCATGACATCCATTGGAATGGACATGAAAAAATACTATTACAATATTACAAACAAGTTAGCAAAAATGTTTTCTTTCTATTTTGTTTTTATGTTGGAGAGGAGTCAGAATAAATAAAAAACATTATTTTGCTCTACCAAAAGAATGCGGGTCTGAAGGGGATAATGATGTAACATTGTAACAACACTTTTGAAGTCACTCCACCTACTGTAGCAGCCAGCTGTCTGGAATGTAATTCCAGCTACGCATTTGCCTCGAAAACAACTCTTTCTCATAACGTTCCATTATTATCTCATAGCGTGGTGAATGTGCAGGTCACAACTTGTCCATCAGAACGTTTTGGAGTTGTTGGATTGTGTATTTGATGAGTCTGATGGGGAAAACCTGGAAATACCATATGCCTCCGTAGCGTTAGCTGAGCAGCTTGTATTGTTGCCCCACTGATCAAAAAACGGCTTGCACCGACAATTAAAGGTAAAGAACCTACTGTACTGCTATAATGATAGGGATTATGGCAATCGGTCAATTTGCCAAAATGTTGAAATATCCCTGCAGCTGCTACCTCCATGGTTGGTCTAATATACAGTAACTGAGCTGATGTAGCCTCATGTTCTCAACATAATAAAGCTGTTCATAAAGTCAGTCCAACATTTGATCACATGGTCATAGATGACTGATCTATGTAAAATTGTCACTATAGGAACAGTTGTTACATAAGTATAGAGAGATGAGCCTCATATTAACGGGATATAACATCATATCACATGGGGTTCTCACAAAGAACTCGTCTTCATTAACGAATTGATAAATGTGTGTGTGTTGTTTGTGAGTAGGACTCAGAGGGCGTGGACATCATGCTGGGCGTGTGCAGCAGCGGTCTGCTGGTCTACAGGGACAGACTGAGGATCAACAGGTTCTCGTGGCCGAAGATTCTGAAGATTTCGTATAAAAGAAACAACTTCTACATTAAGATCCGACCAGGAGAGGTGAGGTCACAGCAGCGGACGGGGTGATGATGATGATGATAACCACCTCACTGTCTCACAGCAACCAGGTCTGCACTACTTCAGCATTCACATCCTATTCACAGAGAGCAAGAGTAGCAGTAGGTGTTGAACAGGATCATGTGGGTGGTAGGTGTGTCATCAATTACATTTGTTGAGACTGTGATGCAGTTTTTGGTAATGTAGTGAGAACATTAAAGGGATAATAGCATTTTTTTTTAAAGTGGGGTTGTATGATCTACAAATAGTACTTTAATTGCAGTAGAAGACTCTCTGCACTTCTCCCGTTAGCAACGCCAGCCCATAGCCCTGCCCAGAGATTTACAACATACATCGTTGTGAATGGACCCAAAGAAACGGCCTATTTTCGTGGCCTAAAATAGGTTTTACCTGAAAAAAACCCCACAATTCCATTGTTGGCTATAATATATTTTTTTCCAGCCCTTCAAAGTGCAGGAAAAACTGTTTTTATTTGGACCAAATCCCTCCAGCCCAGGGTTAGCGCCCACCGATCAGCAGTTGGTTAGCTCCAAATTAAAACTGCATTTTTCCTGCACTTCGAGGGCTGGAAAAATTGAAAACAATGGAACTGTGTTTTTTTTTTCAGGTATAACCTCTTTTAGGCCACGAAAATAGGCCGTTTCTTTGGGTCTGTTCACAACACTGTATGTTGTAAATCTCTGGGCAGGGCTATGGGCTGGTGTTGCTAACGGGAGGAGTGCAGAGAGTCTTCTACTGCAATTAAAGTACTTAGGGGCTATTTGTAGATCATACAACCCCACTTTAAAAAAAATGCTACTATCCCTTTAAACCAAATATATTTGATTTTGATTACAAATATTGTACTATCAGTACCCGGAGGATTGACCATACACTTATACAATAATATAATCATTGTTATTGTTGTAATACTAATATATATCATAGCTGATATTTGAACAAACTGTGTTATACTGCTCAAAAATGTGTTAGAGTGCCGCCTGTCCTTCAAACTAAATCCAGTGAAATGTGTGTGCAGATCAAGGGTCTCTGTCTCTGTGTCTCCAGTTTGACCAGTTTGAGTCGACAATTGGTTTCAAGCTGTTCAACCACAGAGCAGCAAAGAGACTGTGGAAGGTGTGTGTGGAGCATCACTCCTTCTTCAGGTTAGTGGTGTTGTGTTCAAAGCAGTGTAATTGATTAGTTATAGTCACTAGACACTAATCACCCCAAAAGTAACTGAGTTAGTAAGGAAGTTTCTACATGATATAAGTAATTAATTTCCAGGATCCAGTATATAAAATGCTCAAATATGTAAAATTACTTAGACTTCTCTTCCTAACCCCTGTTTATCTGGAATTAACCAACTTACTCAGTATTCCTCCACACAGGCAGGCTCCGGCCCGCGCTGTGTCACTCCGCCTCTTCCACGCCGCTGATCCAAACAGCTGATAGGTGGAGTGATAGAGTGTGTCTGTGGAGGTCTGTGGAGGAATACTGAGCAGTTGGGTAGTTCCAGTTCCATTTTTTTGTCCCGACCAGTTGATGAACTGAAAATAATGTGTCGATAACGTACACTTAAAGGGATAGTTCAACATTTTGGCAAATTGGCCCAGAAATTCCACCATCCTCCATAGCGCAGCTCTGAGCAGCTCACGGCTTTGCTCCGCCGTTCTAAAAATAGCTCGCACCAACAAGTAAAGGTAACGAACCTACTGCTATGACTATAGGGATTATGGCAAGGCCAATTTGCCAAAAACTATCCCTTTAAACGGGTGTATTATTTTCTGATGGGACAAGTAATATTGAGTAACTTTATTGTTAGTAATGCCTGGTAACAGTGTTGTAACGGGAAAACAGTTACTTTTTTGATTACTTGTTACTGAAAAAAGTAGTGCTGTTAGTAACGCTGTTTATTTTGACGCCGTTATTCTCATCACTGGTTCAAAGCCATGGCACCATGTGTCATGTGTTTGAGGTCACAGTGTCTAGCTGTCTTTGATCAAGGTCATGCCATGTGTGGTGCATTGTGGTGCATTCAAGGTCAAGATAGGACACGTTGAACACCTCAATGTCATGAACCACAGCAAACCATCACACCGTTACCTTGAGGTCAGGGTGCGTTCAAGGTCATGTGATGTGTGGTGTGTTCACTACCAGATAATGTGACATGTTTCCCTCTGCTCCCTCACAGGCTGGTGTCTCCTGAGGAACCCCCCAAGAAGTTTCTGTCCCTGGGATCAAAGTTTCGTTACAGCGGTCGGACTCAGATTCAAAGTCGTAGAGCCAGCGCTCAGATCTCCAGACCAGCACCAAATTTCCCACGATGCATCAGCAAGAGGAATATACTGAGCCGCAGCCTGGATGGAGGTAGTAATCCATATTCTTACTGTTTCCAGGAGTAATGGAACTGGAGTACTGGTCCCAGGCCCACACATCATATCATTAGTACTGTTCTTGGTAACTACTATTGGAACCTTTGGTAATACTGGTCCTAGTAGTCTTAGTTCTACTAGTGGTATTGTCCCAAGTACTTCCAAGTAGAGGTGGTCACAGTAGTAGCACTGGTAATTGTAGTCACAGTTGTAGTTCTGGTCCCAGTTGCAGTGCTGGACCTGGTAGTAGTTGATACCAGAAACCTGCTACAGACGGCTATCTGAGCTAGTTGAGCTGTTGAGCTGTTGAGCTGTCTGCAGCAGGTTCTGGAGGTTCAGGTACAACAGTCCAGTTATACAATTCAATTCAATTCAATTCAATTCAATTCAATTCAAAATTTAAAAGAGCATGACAGTAGCTTTTAAAGGGAGCACATGTCACAGACCTAACACAACAGTCAAAGTTGACAAACACAGATAAAAAACACACACAAGTTAACATGTCTATGGATATTCTCTTTCATCCAGGTCATTGTTCTTTTCTGGGTGATTGAATCGTAGGCAACTTGTATTTGTCGAAACGTCCTCCCAGACAAATACAAGTCCAGTTGCCTATGATTCAATTTGCCCAGAAAAAAAAACACAAGTAACGTGCTTAGTGTAGTGTAGTTGTAAAGAACTTAAAGGGATATTTCAACATTTTGGCAAATTTGCATATTGCCATAGTCCCTATAGTCTCATGATGAGGTTCATTACCTTTAATTGTCAGTGCAAGTTGTTTTTAGATCGGTGGGGCAGAGACACCAACTGCATAGTATTTCCACGTTTCCCTCATCAAACTAAATACACAACCCAACAACTCCAAAACACTCTGGTGGACAAGTTGTGACCTGCACATTCACCACGCTACGAAATAATAATGTAACATTACGGGACAGATTTGTTTTCGAAGCAAATCCCAGGAGTGTTTTGGAGTTGTTGTGTATTTAGTTCGATGAAATGTGGAAATACCATGCAGCTCATGTCTCTGCCCTGCCGATCGAAAAACATCTTGCACCGACAATTAAAGGTAATGAACCTACTCCTAAAACTATAGGGATTATGGAATTTTGGCAAATTTGCCAAAATGTTGAAATATCCTTTTAAGTAAGAGTTGAGGAGCTGGACAGCCCCAGGGACAAAGGTGGCTTTTCTCCACTGTGTCCTGCAGCCAGGACAGAGGAGCCACTGAAACTCAGACGATAAAATGTGAGTGGGGTCTTGTGAAGTCCTGTGGGCTGATCTCAGTGAGACTTGGAAGAGGCTGCTCAGTGATCTCTGAGCAGACTTTGACTGTGTTCAACAGGCGATCTCCAGGCCAACCTGCAGAGTGATGGAATGAAACCAGCATATGCAAGAAAAGGTTATGACATTTTCAATGAAGGCATAATAGAAATGTGGTGAGATCAGTTCTTTCCTGTATGGTTTGTGAACTAAGTTTTTCATTGGTCATCAGGTTCACGGAGAACGCCCACAGCCTCTCTGATTGGCTCTCCAGCCATCACAGCTTCTCCCAATGCCAATGGTGGTACATACGCAGGTAGAGCTCACTACTGCAGGAGTGTTGCTACTGGCTGTGGTACTAGCACAGCAGTGCTGCAGTGCTGCTCTGAACCACAGCTCTGAATGCTTCACTTCATTCATCTTGCTGCGGGGTGCTGTGTTCTGAATGGCTCTAGAGGCTCTGTCTGCTTTACTGAGATACACCTGGGATCAGCTTTGTTCTTTCCTGTCCAGTCAGCTCTCACACTCTGCTGATGTAATCAAATCACATGTTGTCAGGTCCACACCCGCACATACTGTAACATGAGAAGAATTTACAGGTAATAACAGCTGAGTGTTGACATTTTTTCCTGCCCAGTTAAATTGCAGACAACATTTACCTCATAGTCTGCTAACAAATGTGTCTGCTTTACACTCTTAGAAATAAAAGTGCTATTTAGAACCATATAAGGTTCTTTGGCAATAGGAGAACCCTTTTGGTTCTACCTAGAACCCAACTTAAAGGGTTCTACCAAGAACCCAACATAAAGGGTTATATCCAGAACCCAACACATACAGTATACCTAGAACCATCTGTGAAAGGTTACACCTAGAACCCCTAGTAAGAGGTTCTACAAAAATCCCTTTTATGGTGTATTGGTTTCACCCAGAACCCTTACTGGGGGTTCCATCCAGAAAATATCCGACTTCTTACGGTTTCATCTAGAACCCAAACAGGGAGTTCCACCAAGAATCCTTTTACTGGAACCCTTAGTGTTACCAAGAACCCTTGAAAAACCATTTCTTTGGGGAAAGGGTTTTTAAGGGTTCTCTGGATCAAAATGGTTCTTATACTGGAACCCTTAATATTACAAAGAACCATCGAAAAACCCTTTCAGGAGCAAATGGTTCCAGGTATAACCTCAGCCCTTGTAGAAGAACACTTTTGGAACCCTTATTTCTAAGAGTGTAGAATCAACTCTGCCCACCAAGTCAAACACTCATTATGATAATCAGTGGGCTGGTTTGCTGTGTTTTCTTTATAGACTCTCACCCATTACTCCCCATTAACCCCATGCTACCCACATATATCATAGTATATGATGGTATATCATGGTAATGCTGTGTTACTATCATAGCCCTAGTTGGTAACATTACGTTACATGTCCAATACTTTTCAGTGAGGTTCAGGGATCAAATCTCACTCACATACAATCACACGTTTTAAGTCACCTAAGAATATTTTACAAATAATGATGTCCATTTAACCTTTCTCTTGTGTTGGGGTCGCCACTGACCCATTTTTAGCTTTTTGATGCATTAAGTACCACATAAATTTGTTTATTGCATCAAGGCTTTTTGACTTTGTCAAGAACCTATATTTAAAGGGATATTCCGGCCTAAGTTTAACCCATGGTCCAACGCACCGTAACACCGAGTTAGACCCCCCTGATAGTGGAGCCCATCGAAACCCTGAACCCTGTTTGTTGTGTTGATGACGTTTGGTGCTGTTCTGAACATTGTGGCTATAAGTGTCTTTTTGATCGGTTGCTAGTGGATCCATACTGTGCTGTTTGTTATGGTCCGGTCATTGCTAAAGTTGCTACAACTAGAGAAACCAGTGGTTAGCAGACTTCATCTCCCGAGGGGGGATCTAACTTAGGCCAGAATATCCCTTTCAACAAAATCAAACTTTTTTTTTTTTACATAAAATTCTAAAATGCTCTGGTTAAAATGATGGCATTTGTGTTGTTAGGGTTAATACTGAATCATAAGTGCAAGACCAACCTCTTCATGGGTAAGGAAACCTAATAATGTAACCAAGAGAAGAAAAACAAATTGGATGAAAAAAAAAACATGTTTTTGTGTATTTTACAGCTTAAGACACGTGTCATGGGTTTAAGAAGAAGAGCATTACAATAATGGATGAAGGGAAGTCATGAATAAGTCATGGAGTCTCTGTAGCAGAGAGTTGGCGTCCTTCAGAGATGTTTGTCAGACTGTGTTAATGTTTCTGATGAGTTAAATGCATTGTGTCCTTTAGCAGTAATGGCCGAGGTGGTCTTTTCCTTCGTCAGTGCTTCCCTATAGGCTCATAATATTTGGAGAGCAGGTCGTGGGTTGATGAGTTTGTGTAACCGTGGCCTCCCACATCCATCAGAGCAGGGTGATAAAGGTCTTGTTGTTCCTGTGTGTCATACCGTGAGAGGAAGGACGCAGGAGTTCTGACTATACCCGTACTCCTGCAGCTGCAATTAATACAACATCATTTGACTTCAATAGTGGACAAATCATTTCCTATACAATGATTTATCTATAGCAGCCGGTCTATTATAGACTATTAGCTGCCATACTGTTTATTTATCTGTACATAACTGTAATCTATCTGGATGAGTAGGCTGTGAGTAATAAAAGTGTTAGGTGAGATGCCGCTCAGAAGTTAAGGCCAACATAAGTTAGTTAGTAACTTTGCTAGACAACACTATATCACTGTCACAGTTACTCAGGGAGAGACCAGTCAGGCATAAGATTTGTGCACAAGTAAACAAACTTCACTGAAGTATTGGTCTGGTTGTGTTAACAACTTCACATCACCAGAAATCATCTCTTCATAATTTCAACTATTGCTTCAATGAGTGAAACACTTTAGAACAGATTTAGATCAGTTAATCAGAGACTGTGGTGTAACATAATGGTGGTTGCTTCAATTAGTTATTGTGACTCAACACACTAGGACAGACTGACCAGTACCACAAACACATAGTTTATCACATGGCATGACCTTTATAATGGTTTCATATTACATAGTCTTAGTCAGGCAATATTTTGCAGTAGGTTCGGGTTTCTTTCTAACTGACTCTACACACACACACACACACACACACACATAACCTACATACAGACAGGCAGAGGTCCTGTCACTGACAGACTGCAGCCTTCAGCTCCCCCACTTTAACATCACACCACTGTACTGTAGTCAAGGTGAGCAGCTTTTAGCATCACTTAGACCTTTTCAACGTTAGGCTGCTTTTCTGACCGTCATCAGGTTAGATTGTACTGTTAGAACAGTCTGAAGGATTAGCTGTTGAGGTCAGATTGTACTAAATTTGTTGCCAAGAGGTCCTTCAGACTTTTTTCACATCAGATTGTCCAGTCCAAAGTTTGTCAGGTGTAACTGTATTAACTAATTAATTTGATTAATTTAAAGTGTCTGTTGTTTCAGAATGCAGTTCATCTTTCTTTGAGCCATTTTGCACATTTCACTTGAAATTCACACCTAGTTTGTACATTTTCAAAAATTCATACCTTTCTCAAACATTTCATGGCATTCGGTAGAAGTAGTAGTAGTAGTGGTAAATGTAGTAGTTGTAGTATAGTAGTAGTAGTAATTGAATTAGTGAGGTGTTTTACAGTCTGATGACAGGTGGACCAAAGGATCTCCTGAAGCTCTCAGTCCTGCAGTGAGATGAGATGTTGCTGCTGCTGCTGCAGCTTCTTCTCTGACCTGCCTGAATGTTGTGGAGAAGGTGGTTGGTGTTGTCTAAGATGTTCTACATCTTACATTGCATGTGTTTGTCCACAATAGCCCTGAGTGAGTCTGGACTCCTGCAGGGCATGCTGCTGCTATTTGATGCATATATACTGAGTATAATGTGCTCAGGTTGAAGTGTGGGCTTTGACCTCTGACAGGACGTTGTGTTCAACACACTTGAAAAGTCAAATAGCATTATTCATATGTACAGTAACTACCTAACCTGGGCCTGGTGGAGCGTAGAAAGAACAGCATCATCCACTTCAACATGTTCCTTGTGGGCAAACTATAAAATGTCTTCAGTTGGCAAAAATCTGAAGGAGATTTCTGTAGGAATGCTAAAAAGGACGCCCCTGTAACTCAGAGAAGGCACAGAGGACTCTGAAAATTCTCACAGCTCTTAGTCGACATGAGGATGAGTAGATAATGAGTGAAATTTGAATTTTGGGTGAACTATCCCTTTAGTTCCAGATAAATGGGGTTTTACTTAGTGGGTTAGGTGGGGAGTTCAAGTCATTTGACATAATTTCACTTACTCTAATCATATAGTAATTCAGCTACTAACTCAGTTACTTTTTGGGGAAAGTTACTATAAGAAATTATTTTTTAAAAGCAACACGCCCAACACTGCCACAGACAGGCCACCACACTGACACACACAGCTGTCATTCAAAGATCTTGTGACAAAGATTGAGGTGGATTAGGTCAACTGTGTAGGGTTAGTGGATCCCATTGTTGTGCTATGAGTAACACTAAATATTCACACATGGATGTGTTCTGGTTGAGTTTGAAAAAGTGCGGACACTGTGGGTCGTAATGTGAGTGATTAGAATTTTTCTGGTGAATGATGTAAACTGACAGCATGGCCACGCCCTGTGACAAAACTTTAAGCTTTTATAGCTTTTAACAACAAAGCTGTGACGATGAGGCAGACCAAATATGCAATCAATTGGATGCATTCTCTGGGAGGAGGTTGTTAAAGGGATATTTCAATATTTTGTCAAATTCACCCATTGCCATAATCCATTAGGGGTGTGTATTGGCAAGAATCTGGCGATACGATACGTATCATGATACAGGGGCAGCGATACGATATATTGCGATATATTGCGATACTGTAGGAACAACGATATATTGAGTTTCTTTGAAAGAATTTATTTGTAAGAAAATTGTAGCACATAGCACACACATGCTGTTACATGCTTAACATCGTTACTGAAGAAATACAAGCATTGGCAGGATTTTTGCATGAAGAAATGAAAAAAATAAGACTAAGTAGTGCTTATCTCCCCCTTGTGTTTTTGTATTTCTGTACATGTTTTATTGATTGGAAAAAAATAAAGTAAAAAAAAAATCGCGATACGGAATATCGGATATCGATACCGTATCGCGAAAATAAATATCGCGATATTTAGGTGTATCGATTTTTTCTTACACCCCTATAATCCATAGAGTTTTATTGGTAGGTTCTTTACCTTCAATTGTTGGTGCAAGCTGTTTTTCGATAGGCGGGGCAGAGAGCTGCTCAGTTATTTCCGGGCTTTCCCACATCAATCTCATCAAATACACAATCCAACAACTCCAAAACACTGGTGGACAAGTTGTAACCTTCACATTCACCACACTATGAAATAATAATGTATGATACGAGACGAGTTGTTGTTGTTTAGAGGTAAATGCGTAGCCGCGGAACTACATTTCAGACACGGCTGCTTGGCAGAGTGATTTCAAAAGCAAGTAGTTCTGAGTATACACATAATTATAATATGTTATTATCTCATAGCGTTGTGAATGTGCAGGTCACAACTTGCCCACAAGAGCGTTTTGGAGTTGTCGGTTTGTGTATTTAGTTTGATGAGGGAAACGGCTACTTTGCAGCTCACGTCTCTGCCCCACCGATCTAAAAATAGCTTCCACCCACAATTAAAGGTAAATGAACCTACTTCTAAGACTCTAGGGATTATGGCAATGGGCGAATTTACCACAATGTTGAAATATCCCTTTAAAGTTTTAGGTCCCCAAATTGCAAAAATGGTGCCAAAAGTGAACATTCAGAACAAAATGGCCGACTTCCTGTTGAATTAAGACTGTGGGTGCATGAGGTTTTGTGTGTGTGTTCTGTGATCCTGCTACTTCTCCTGCACGACGGTGAAGCACAGAGCTCAGGTTTTTAGTTGGTGGCGCTATCAAGTATTTGGTTGGATGACAAGTGTGACATTTTAGGTTGTCACTATGTGGTCCTGAATGCTAATTGGCTGATTGACCCAGGCTTTTTTTTGCATGCGCCCTGAGCTCTGATTGGCTGAGTGCGCCGTTGCCTCGACAACGAGCTGCAAGTCACGCTTTGCTGCTAATGAACATGGGAACCGGCAGATAGCGCCACAAGCAGTCGCTGTGGTTTCTTCTGCTGCAGCTGCCCGATGGTTGCTATGGTTACCATCCCTGCAGACGCCGACGCCAACATTGATGACGCAACGTTGATGACATCACAGCTTGTGTGTGTATGTGTGTCCGTGTGTGTAGATATGGGCTCGGGGCTTTACGCAGCATCCAAAGCCATCGCCTTCAGTGACCTCATCACCACGGTGACACCTGAGAGGAGGACAGACGAGAGGAGGGAGGACCAAGGTAAAGACGGCCAATCCGAGGAGACATTAAATCAACATGATAAATGTATTATCGCTAATGTCTCCTTGTCTCCTCCTCCTCTGTCTTCTAGATGACGAGGTGCTGGTGGTGGAGGAGGTGCAGCAGGTGCAGGAGGTGCAGGAGGTGATGGAGGTGGACAATGCGGAGGCACAGGTGGAAGAGGAGGAGACCAGAGTGACAGAGATTTCTCAGCAGAGTCCTCCAACTCCTCAGAAGCAAGACACCAAGGTAACATCCACTTGTAACTGTCTAGGGTGAAGCTGTTGTACCGGAGGCTGGATTTTCAGGACCGCTTGGTTTTCGTCACATTTTTTAGATGGCAGAAGGTGAATACAGTTTTAAAGGAGTCATCACCCGGAAATCGCAATTTCTCTTGTTAAAACATGCATATTGGTGTTTGACCTCAGTTGAAACTTGCCTGAAAAGCTGGAGTTTGAAAGCGGCGCCGTTTTTTCGCTTCGAACAGGAATAGCACACAATGGTGTGCCTTCCTAAAGCACGAGATTTTGATTCTGCTCCTACGGTGACCTCACCGGCGGAGGCTACTTGCCTCTTTCACCACCCAACCCCGGCCCGTCCGCTACCTGAAATCGCCGAAGCGGTACCAGGGGGCTGTTTATGTTTTGGAGTCTGCATGCAGGCAAGCGCCCCCCGGCTCTGTCCTTCCTGCGGCGAATCAACGCGTGCCTCATACAGTGCACATCCGGACCAGTCAAAACCTCGCGCGTAATCTCGCGTGATAAAGTCGCGGTAGGAAAAAGGGTCAGAACAAGCTCAATGTTTGATTAAATTTTTTTTTTTTTTTTCTAATAAGTTTTACGAATTGATCCAAAGCGATCCAAGGGGGGCTGGATACATAAAAAACCAGGTGATGACTCCTTTAATTGTTTGAGGTTACTACTCTAAATCTATCTGCTCGTTAATTGCTTGCCACATTATGCGTTAATTGATAAGTTTACCCTTGATAAAGTTTGCTAATACGATAGTGTGACGTTTTTACAATATTTTGCTGCAACAGGCTTTATGCCGAGCTCCACTACTTCCTGAACTTAAACAAGCTCCTTTACTTCCTGTCTTACATTATTGGACAAACTGATTATTCCAGGTGTGTCTGACTATGACCTCTGTAGTCACAACAATGGTCAGACACACCTCAGTTTGTCCAATAATGTAAGAACAAAAATAAAGTGCCGGTAACTGCACCCTGCGCTCAGTAGATGGCTCTGTGATGGAAAGCTAACCACTGATGGAGTAGTTTACTAACTGTTCATGATGCACTTGAATTCATGTTGAGTTGTGTTTGTGTTCAGACGGAGCTGACGGACACAGCTGTGGATGGAGACCTGACAGCTACTGAGGTATATCTGGAGATGACACTTCACAGCTTCACAGCTCATACATACTGTGTGAAAGACATTGACCTGTCTGTCTCTCTGTCTGTCTGTCTCTCTCTCTCTGACAGTCTGACCAGGATGAGGATTTGAAAACTCAGGTAGATCTTGTTTCAGTAAGCATGCTGTTGTCATGGTCTGTCCTCAGTGTTCACAGTGCTCACCTGTCCTCTTGCCCGTGTGTCCTCAGGAGACTCTGGGGACTCCTGAGGAGGAGCAGAAACCTCAGAGCACCATCTCCGCTCTCAGACGCTCCTTCTTAGAGTCAGGAGTGGAAGGAGGGATGACAGAGTGGGAGAAGCGTTTGGCCTCTTCACCTTTACATCGTGTCGACGACTCCCCGATGATTGAACCTCTGGAACCAGACGAGGTGAGCAACAGGGAGGAAGAAACTCTGTCTGATATACAGTGTAGCTGTCTCCCAGTCCCGGGCTTCAGCCTTCAGAGGTTACATTTGAATTTTAAAATGCTTCTTCTTATACATCCTTTTTTTCTTGGGCCACAAAAGCTTCAACAGGTTGATCCGTCATGGTCCAAGATGATAATATGTCAACAAAACAAGATGGGCAGTTAGATGATTGCTCTATGTAGATATTGGGTCTCAGCTCAGTTCATATGCTGATGGTACAAAAGTTCAAAGATATTAATTAAAAGTTTTTCTAAAACCAAGACCAAGGCAATGAATTCTTGCCAAATTGGTTGGTTTTTTTGCTACATATTAACGCCGGTTTACAGTGTGTTTTAGCTGTTTTTTTGCCAGAAAGGCTCTATGGAAATCTGGCATACTCCTGAATGAAGTCATACTTTGAGAGAGCGTCGTTCACAAACGCCAGAATGATGGCGTTCACAATATCGTTCATCAAGCAGAAATACAGTACGTTCAGTTCACGTTTGCCTAAATTATGAACGAGTTCATGGCACAACACTGGTGCAAGTACATTTTCTCAATTTGGGGGGACAACTGGCCCCAGTGTGAGTGCACCCTTGGCCTAACTCCATCTGTTTGATATGTAGAGTTGGTGGTCAGTTGGTCTGATCAGCTAGCAAGAGGCCTCCCTCTACCTCTGCCTTATACCTTACTCATCTACCTCCTTTTATGATAATGACACATCTAATTAAACCAGTTTGTTTGGTGTAATGGGGGAAGGCTCAGTGTATTGGGAGTTCTCCTCCTCTTCCCTACTAGCAGCCTAAGTAGGGAAGTGGCTCAGTAGACTGAATAAAACAATAAAGTCCTAAGCCTAAGTCAAGTCACCAGGTCAATACCCAGACACCCTGTGACTAGTGGTGGATTTATCATCAGTCATCATTCCACTGTTGTGGTTCGGCCCTTTGCTTGGTGATACTTTACTCGTGCGCATCTGGTCAGGCAAAACGAAAAGTCCTCCTTAGGTCAGACCTCCAGGCCTGTGGTTCAATGAAGGGTGCAGCCCCTGAACTGGAACACAGTTTATATCGTATCACACATCTGCCCCCTGCTGGATGATCTAGATATATACTGTCCTGTCCATTTGTGTTTCTTTCTGTCTGTTTGTCTGTCTATCTCTCTGCCTGTCTGCTTTTCTGTTTGTCCATCTGTCTCTCAGCCCCCTCCCTTGGACAGCAGCTCTGCAGAGGTATGTGACCAGGCTGGCAGTCAGTAATGGTGTCCTCCAGCCAGTAATAATAAGTCTGAAAAATTCTGAGCATGTGGATCTTATTGATCCTCCTTCACTGTAAAGGCCGTTACTGAAGGCTTCTAGTTTTCAGATCACATGGTGTCATGTTAGACCCCCTGTACGGCTCCAGACTGGTTCTTATGTCAGAAACCCAGCAAATCCAGCAGATCCTGCTCCTCAGGGATAGGTTAAATGCAGAGAAAGAATCTCACTGTAATAGCTACTATGTAGAAAACAAACTGCACCGTCAGTGTTCAGTGACGAGCTCAAACACCAGTGACAGGAACATCCAGCCACCAGAGTGACATCATAGGGCTGTGAAGGTCCAGACACATTATGTTTCCATTACCCGAGCAGCCCATCTGGTGTAATCAATCAGTACCTATTTATCAGAATTTGAATCCAAATCTGAATCTGACACAGATTCTGAAACAGAATCTGAATTTAAAGGGGTATTTCAACATTTTGGCAAATTTGCCTATTGCCATAATCCCTATAGTCTTCGGCGTAGGTTCATTAACTTTAATTCTCATTGCAAGCTGTTTTTAGATCAGCAGGTCAGAGACGTGAGCTCTGCACGTTATTTCTGACTTTCCCTCATCAAACTCATCAAATACACAATCCAACAACTCATGTGGAGAAGTTGTGACCTGCACATTCACCACGCTATAAAAGAATTATGTAACATTATGAGATGGAGTTGTTTTCAAGGCAGATAGGTGGTGAATGTGCAGGTGCAGGCTGATCTAAAAATAGCTTGCACCAACAATTAAAGGTAATGAACCTACTCCTAAGACTATAGGCAGATTTGCCAAAATTTTGAAATATCCCTTTAAAACTGAATCTGAATCTGACACAGAATCTGAATATGAAACACTGGAGTTTGTTGATCATTCAGGTTTCAGTTCTGGGAGCGTAAAGTGACTGTACCATCACCGGTCATTGTATGAGTTAATCCATCAGTCTGTGTGTTTGACGTTGCTCACCTGTCCACTCCAGGAGGGCGAGTACATAGCAAACCAAGCTCCCCCTCAACCAATCACAGAGAAGAACTACACTGTGGGGCAGAGCTACGACACCAGCTCGGGTAGGATTGTCGCCTTGACGACCAGGGACGATAGCTCTCACGTCGCCATGCCGAGCGCTGAGATGGGCAGGCAGGTTCGAGTCATCCCGTTGTTGTCCACTGATGATGATGTCATCACAGAGAGACCGCTGATTACGATCCGTGAGGTGAAGACGCCGACCTCGCCTTCTGAGCCGCCTCCTGGGCTCTGTGGTGTCGGCAGTGAGACCAGAGGAGGCGGAGTGATGGACCTCCAGGGACTCCAGACCTCTGTGATGTCAACTCTGCCCCCACCCCTCAGTCCTAAAGCATATTTGGATGAGCTGAGCCCAAGCCCTGGCCCCACCAGGAGGTCACCCTCCATGGCCAGAGTGGTACGCAGCGCTGATTGGTGATCAGCATGGAAATGAGCATTAGGAGCAAGCGCAGCCACCTCACAGTGACACCTTATCACTTTTTGCACCAGAAACAGCTGGAAGTTCAAGCCCTAGACACAAATACATAGATGGCACATTGGCACTGGATGGTATGTCAACGTCACCACCATGTTAGTCTGGGCAAGACTGGCCTCTAAAGAACTTAGACAAGCTGCAGTACTTCTGTATAAAAGCACAATTGACCTTCTGTTAAGTCCCGCCCTCCACAATATCTGTTGCTAGGTTGGACAAACAATGGTCACGGAAGGGTTAACTCCCATTGGGAACCATTGAAAAATAGGCAGATGTAAATTGCTTGTAAGGAAATTTGAATTAACTTATACATCAGAAAAATGGTGTCCATGATAGAAGACAGACATGGCAAAAGAACGATTGAACGGGCTTTACATGACTTTTACGAAAAGTGGGGAAAAATCATTGTTTTGGTCACTCACTAGCTAGCTCGCTAATGACGCTAGCTAACTTAATTACTAAGCTTAATCTCCGTTAGATCTCCCATTTCTCTTCGTAAAATGGGGAGAAGCGCTCTGATTGGTGGAACAGGAGACCAATCAGAAGGCCAACAAAGGGTCAATTGTTATTATAACTCCCTTCAAACTTCTGGTACTTAGAATCATGACCATTTAGCAGGAGGAGTGTCTCAACAATAGGTTAACATGGAGACAATAGCGTAGGCTACTTATGGAGACACAACAGGTGAACTGGATAAAAAATTAACAGATATCACCATGAAACTTCCCAAGTTTATTACTTCAATTTTCGTCAAATTTTATGTTTAAAGGTCCCATATTATGAAAAACAGTTTTTTTCTGGTCTCTACATGAAGTGATCCTCCCTGAGCCTACCTACTCCTAGAATGAGGAAACTGGTCCTGCATTGACTCTGCAGCCCAACGACTGGTAAAACGCTGCTCATACAGGCTGTTCAGACTCAGCTCCTGTGGTGATGTCACCACGGGAGTGAGGCCGGCCCCTCAGCGCCATAAAACGCCTACCACCTCTATTTCTATGGCTGCAGTGCAGCAAGAAACTCCTGAGCTAAACTGATGAAATACCGACCAATTTTTAAGTCATAAAGTGGTAATAGTTTTTGCTGTGTACAGTAACCATGTTACTTAAAGGTGCATTGCACAGAAACAGCTTATTCTCAGTAAAGCTCATTTCAGCGACTTTTAGACAGCCGGCATTCAGGACCACCGATCAGTTTGGGGCAATACATTTCAAATACAGTTTTGTTGGACGTCTGACAGCTGAGTGACATTGAGTAAAAAGAGTATAATATGGGATCTTTAAATATGTAAAAGAGGCAGTATCATCAAATATGAGTTCATTCCAGGACATAAATCTGAACAATGGATAAAGCTACTTTCAAAATTCTACTAAATTTTACTTTGTTGAAATATTAGAGTCAAGGATTTTGGATATCTCATTTTATCATTCCATAAAAAAAGAAATTTGCCATGTTTTTGGAAATAAGATGTGGTACTGTATAACTCTGACCGTGGGGCAAGTCACCCTGTTCTCCTCAACTATGGTCTGACAGCTGGAGTATAGTGTAATATATTCATGGTAATTTCTGGCCCTGACCCTGTGCATGCATGCATTCTCTCCGGGTTCTCCACTGCAGAATCTAATTTATTTTTTCTACCATTGCCACCTTGTGAATATGTTAACGCTACTTTAATTTCCCCAGCGGCTCAGTGAAGTAGTTTATCATCCAGACACTGACTTTAGAGGGCAGATTGATTGCCGCACTGTCTTAGCTCGCAGACTCATTGATTTAAAGGCAACATATTATGGAAATATCGCTTTCTGAAGGCTCTTTAACATATATCTGGGTGTTTATCTTGCCCTCCGACACGCAAAATGTGAGAATTGACAAAAACATCTGTAATTTTCAGACTCCCTAGGTTGAAATCCATGTGGTTTTACGAGCTATTCCCTCGGTTATCTAGCAGCGATGGTACCAGTAGAAGGTGCAGGGGACCACAAGCATAGGCTCATTTGCATTTGTATTTAGGCACTGAAACCAGCCATTCTGAACAGGGCTGTTTAGAGAGGATGAAAAGAGCTGTGATGTTTGATCCTTGGGGGATTTTGACCAAAGCATGTCACAGACATGTCTTTAAGACACTGGGGACTATTTTAATTTGTGGAAAAGGGGCAGAATATGTCTCCTTTAACATTCATACACTCCTTATTGTAGAATCAGTAGTAACTATTATAAACTATAATCATCCTAAGTAATTAGGGACAACGCTTTAATTTTACTTCATATAAATTATAAAGCCTGACTATAAAAACAACATATTGGTTGGAGTGCTCTTCATCCCCCAAACCCCAGCTCCTCTGTTTATTCCTCAGACAGGTCAGTCTTGCCTGCAACAGCAGTGGCGACGTTCTTATATTGCAACAGACGGAATGACAAATCCGGCATCTATGTATGTGTTGATGGTTCAAACTAAGCACCTCAGCTCCAGGAAACACCAGAGACCTGATGGACCAGGAGGAGGTCAGGTCTGATGTGTAGGTCTGTAACATCAAGCTGAGACACTGCAGAGGCAGCCTTAAACAGTTCAACTTAAGTCTCAATAGGATCAGGGAGAACCAGAATCTGCTGGAAACTACAGTCACAGTAGCTCCACCCTCACTGTTCTTCCACTGCTGTCCAGCAGTGGGCAGCGTTGAGCCGCAGTGAGTCCGTCAGAGAGGCAGCGTGGAGCTGCAGTGGGTCCACAGGGAGGCAGGGTGGAGCTGTAGTGTTCAGTTTAAACTCTCCTCAGCTTCTCCCTTCACCTCCTGCTAAACACCATTCTGTTCTGCCGCTGGGTGGGGCTTATCTCTCTTTAACTGCTCTTCAAACCTGATTTTGCTGCTTTTCACCTCGTTTGCATCAGAGGAATTGTTGTATAACTTCCAGTCAGTCTTAGTACTACTGGAAAATTCAGCGTTGTCATGGTGTCACAAGGTAGGTCCTTGTATACAGAGACCCCCTGTCACATGTTTATATGAGGGACCTGTCACCTCAGAACCAGCATGGTCAGTGTTAACAACTTGAAACTGATGATCGTGTACAAAACCTTCAAACTGTTTTTCACTGGGTTCCTAATTTGTAGCTTTGTTCCTGTGTGCCATAACTTCCTGAATGTTTGTGTTGTTGTGTGTATCCTTATTATTTGTAGATTAGATCCCTCTACCTGTCTGCACCTGACTGCATCAGTACTGTACCTGTGCAATCACAGTGGAGAAAAAAAAATAGTTACATTATATAAGACACTTAACACTGGTTAGTAATATAATCATTACTAACAAATTGCTGCCCCCCCCCTCCCACCTGCATGGCTGCAGCCTGGCTGTCAGACCCTAGTTTTCTTTTCTATTATATTCTTCTATTCACTAAAAATATATATTCAGTTTAAAGTGTCCACCTCTTGTTTACCTGTTTCTCCTTGTGTGTGTGTGTGTGTGTGTGTGTGTGTGTGTGTGTGTGTGTGTGTGTGTGTGTGTGTGTGTGTGTGCGCGTTTGTGTGTGTGTGCGTGTGCGCGCGCGTGTGTGCACTGCATGCGCAGCCTAAACCTACATTTGATGAAATGTCTCCTGAACTGACGGCTCTGCTGAAGTCGGCCAGAGAACAAAAAACATTCAGAGAACACAACCTGCTGAAGGTGCCTGTCGACCTCTCTGTCTCACTGTCTACCTGTCTGTCTCACTGTCTCCCTGTCTGTCTCACTTTTTACTTGTCTATCTTATGGCCTACCTGTCTTTCTGACTGTCTTCCTCTCAACTGTCAGTCAGTATGTCAGTGAGTCAGTCAGTCAGTCAGTCAGTCTGTCTGTCTGTCTGTCTGTCAGTCAGTCAGTCAGTCTGTCTGTCTAAGAGACATCCATTCATCTCAGTGTAAGAGGTTGTTGCTCATTATTATGTTGTATTGAATCTGATCAGATCTCAAGGTCAAGGTCACTTTATGTCTCCCTTAGGAGAAAATTGGATTGGTAAAAAAAAAAAGGGGGGGGGGGGGGGGAAACAGCTGCACCAACATGACATTTTTTAAAAAAGTTTTAAAAAAACCCTCAATATAAGACCAGAGACACGTAACAAAGGGACAAGTGCTCAGATGTGCAATACAGTTGTGCATGATGAGCTGGCACAATTTAGCTTCAGCGCTGTTGATTTAAGTTTTACTGAGAGACGGATGAAAGAGTGCTTGTACTGTATCTGCTGTGTTTACACAGTGGTATCCTATAGGAATTCGGCGGTGTGTATTCTAGAGACAGCACATGAGTAGAATAAGATAGGATGCTATTTGCCTGTTTTGTTGTAGCCTGTTCAAAGAGTTCCTGCAGGCAAATTCAACCTGGGGCTATAGTTTACTAATATTTTAGGTCTAAAAGAATGAAAGTGAAGATTTTCTTTGTAATGTCTGCTGTCATGCAATAGTTCTGTCTGTCTGTGCATCGCCACAGCAGCGTATAATGGGAGCAGACTGATATTTACATCCTACAAAACCACATTTTTTTCCCACAGACAACGCGCAAGGCTTTGCGAGACTTTGTATTCTAGCTCTGTTTACAAAAATGTCCTCTTTCCTGAAGTAAACAAACCCACTGGTGTATGTTTAAAGCCATCTGACGTTGTCTGTGAAAAAGAAAAGCTGTTTTGTGGGATGTAAACAGTCTAAAGAGCCTAAGATCAGTCTGCTCCCATTATACGTTGTTGTGGTGATGCAGGGACAGACAAAACTACTGTATAACAGCAGACATTACAAAGACAATTTTCAGATGCATTCTTAGACATAAAATACTAGGAAAATATGGCCCAGGTTGAATTTTCCTGTAATTGTCCTTTAAGTTCCAGAACCAGTTAAAGGGATAGTTCAACATTTGGGCAAATTGGCCCATAATCGTTATAGTCATAGCAGTAGGTTCGTTACCTTTAATTGTCAGCGTAAGCTATTTTTAGAACGGCGGAGCAGAGCCGTGGGCTGTTCAGAGCTACGCTACAGATGCTCATGGGATTTCTAACTCATCAAATACACAATCCAACAACTCCAAAACACTCTGGTGGACAAGTTGTGACCTGCACATTCACCGCACTATGAAATAATAATGGAACGTTACAAGATGGAGTTATTTTAGAGTCAAATTCATGCAAAACCGCTGATGCATGTTGCATTCAGGGACAGTTTTTCAGCAGCCAGTCTCTGAATTTACCTTACATACGGCTCCATTTTGTAACATTCCATTATTATCTCATAGTGTGGTGAATGTGCAGGTCACAACTTGTCCACGAAAGTATTTTGGAGTTGTTGGATTGTGTATTTGATGAGGGAAACCAAGAAATCCCATGAGCCTCCGTAGCGTAGAGCAGCTCACGGCTCTGCTCCGCCGTTCTAAAAATAGCTTACACTGACAATAAAGGTAACAAACCTACTGCTATGACTATAGCGATTATGGTAATGGACCAATTTGCCAAAATGTTGAACCATCCCTTTAATGAGAACAGATTTGATTGTTGCTCTATAAAAGATTAGTACAATGTTGTATTGAATCTGATCAGATCTGAGTATAAACGGGTTTATAGGCAGAATTAACTTGTTTGCACAGGGACATCAGACTGATACCAGAACACTGCCTTGCTCCATGGCACTTTGACTAACAGGAGCCGAAACTCAGTCTGATGTCCATGTAACCTCACACTGACAGGGCTGCAGCCTTCACTCCTGTACATCTAACATCCTTTTTTTTCTCCTTATCTTCACTTCTATTCCAGACCTCAGAGAAGGTGGAGACGGTCTTCATGGTGGCGGAGTCCCAGGACCAGCCAATGGCAGACCAACCTCAGGTAGCATTAGGAGTTGTTGTGGGCCCACCCACGAGTATTCCCCCTCACCCGAGGGCCGACATGACGCATGCTGATGATGATGACGCAGAGGGATGGGCCAGTGATGATGATAGTGCTAATGCTAACTGGGTCCGTAGCCTGGGAGATAAGCATGAGGTCAGCGATGATGAGGATGAGGTCAGTGGGGGTAGTGATGAGGATGCTAGCGAGGCGAGTGAAGATGCCATCAGTGTGTTAGCGCAGGCAGCAGTAGAGGAGGCCATGGATGCTGCAGTCAGACAGGTTCACAGCCCAGACAGCAACGGCACCAACCAGGATAGCATCAATGCTAACCTGGCAGTGAGCTACGGGGAAAACAACAGCCCCAACGCCAGACCCGCCAGTAGTCTGTTTCAGCGTTACCGGGACGACGAGGACTCAGAGGATAACGCAGAGGACGGCAGAGGGAGGTGGAGGGTCAGAGGAAAGTCCCCTCCTCTGACCAAGCAGTCTCAGCTGTCTAACCATAGTGACAACGAAGATGATGAGGATGATGACGAAGAAGAAACCAAACCTATGCAGGAGGTAACACCTGATAATAATACCTGTGTCACCAACCAACCGGTGACCCCCCCTGCCCCAGGGAAACCTGCTCCAGTGTCTTCCTCCCTCATCACACCTGTAACCAGGGAAACCTTTGCCCACGGAAACTAGTAACTACTCTCCTACCTACCCCAGTGAACCAGTGTGCCCACCTTGTCCTGAGAGTCCCAGTCTTCCTATTAAAGAGATTTCTACCTGCTGCTGACATGAGCAGAGTCCAGCTCAGATGATAGGCTGAAGCTCCAAGAACATCATATTAGAGGTTTGTAAAGTCCATAAAAAACTGAAATTTTCTCTCTCTGATTTTTTCAGGAGGTCCCGGTGATGAGGAAGACTCTCACATATGAAGTTCCAGGGGTGAGAGCAGTTTAATTTATAATATATGAGATGGACATCACTACTCATCACTACAATGTAAATAATTTAAAGATCCAGTGTGTAATGTTTGTCTAGGTTTATTGGCAAAATCTGAATATACTACCCATCAGAGATGGGACCAAGTCACACATGTGCAAGTCTCAAGTTAAGGCTCATTTATTCTCAACGTTAAATACGCATACCGATACGGACGGAGCCTTACATCTGTATTCTGCGTTCATTTCGGCCATTTTTCGACCATTTTCACAAAGCTTACGGATACGCACCAAACGGAGCAGTACCACCAGATACCGTGGGGGCGCTGTTGCTGTCACTACCCGATACGGAGCCTAGGTCCAGTGTGAAGAAGACACGATAGCTGAAGGAGAATTGTGAATTGTGAGAATTGAGAATTGAATTCAACGGCCTTTTGACTACCGCATCACATAACGAGTCCGTTTTCTTCTTCTAATATTGAGAGAGTCGTAGACCGGCTCTGTCCGTAGTCGCCATGTTTGTTGAAGTCAAATGTCCTGGAAAATGATTTATCACAGCTAACGGAGCTCTATTTGAGTTTTTCAGACTCTTCTAAGGAGCATTGAAGAGATTATTGGAGCCATAGACTGCAAATCTTTAAATCAGATGTCTGGGAGAGAGAGTGAGAGAGAGGAATAAACATAGAAACTAGAGTTGCAACTAACGATCATTTTCATTATCAATTAATCTGTCGATTAACGATTAAATGATTAGTTGTTTGGTCAATAAAATGTTAAAAAATGTTGAAAAACATCAATCAGTGTTTCTCACACCACCAGACGACGTCTTCAAATGTCTTGTTTTGTCCACAAACCAAAGAGAGACTCAGTTTATTGTCATAAAGGAAGAAAGAAACCAGAACTATTCACATTTCAGAAGCTGAATCAGAGAATTTGGACTTTTTTTCTTCTTCAAAAAGTACTCAAACTGATTATTAGATTGTCAAAATAGTTGATGATTAATTTAATTATCAATAATTGTATGATTAATTGATGAATTGTTGCAGCTCTAACAAATTGGTTAAATTTACAAAATAAGGTACCATTGTTAAAAAGAACACTTCTCCAAAGCTTGAACAGGACATGGGATGAATCAGTGTAAAAACTAATGTCTGTAAAACTGTAGCAGCTGGAAATGTCCTGGAAAATGACTTCAAGAGAAGAGTGGGAACCCGGAACTGATCATCTGAATGTTCACAACTGTGATCTTTGTGTGTCTCAGACGCGACCAGACTCTGATCCTCCTTCAGGTCTACTGCTGAGCTCTCAGACCTTCACAGCAGAGACCTCCAACACAACCACCACCACACACATCACTAAGGTAACTCACATCATTAACATAAAACACATGACATAGGTAACTTGCATCATTGAAGTAACTTATTTCTTCTCTCTGCCAGAAATATGAAGATTTGAACCAGCAACATGTTTTCTGTTTCTCTCTTCAGACGGTGAAAGGAGGAATGTCAGAGACCAGGATCGAGAAAAGAATTGTAATTTCTGGAGACACAGAAATTGACCACGACCAGGTAACCGTCTCCACCAGGCAGACACTACAACATTTTCAGTTTGAGTCACAGTGTGGGCAGATTGATGTCATTTTGATTTGACTATTATTATTTTGTAGATGTTGGCTCCCTTTAACCTTAACTAAAATTCTTTCTCACCAATGTGGGTGTCATAATGAACTTCAAAAGCCTTACCAGTGCTTTTACAGTATTACCCATTACTGTGATGCTCATTTTGCTGCCGTCGGCTATGCCCATTCATTTTAAGATTTTACTTTTTGCTGATGAACCAAAGCTGCACCCCTTCAAGGCCACTGAGATGCACTGACCTGCTACTGCTTAGTATCCTCAAGACAAGGCTAAAGAGGTTACGCTGCTCTCTCACCTGTTGCTCCTAAGATGTGGAGGCAGCTGTCTTCTCATGCTATAGGGCAATGGTTCTCAATGTGCGGTCCTTTAAGGGGGTCCCCAACTTTTTCTTTAAAATTTTCTGGAATTTTTTTTTTTTTTTGAGAATTTCTTTTTAATTTGACCTTTTTTGAGATTTTTTTCTAGAAAAGTTCTTTTTTTGAGAAATTTAAAGGTGTACAGAAATGACCGTTTGTTCCGTCTGTGCTGCGTTCCAGGCAGGCTTTGAAATCTGCAACACGACTTTCACAACTACGACTAAATTTGAACCCGGATTTGATTGGTCCTGTTGCCTGTGAAAATGCATATTCGGCTTGGGGTGAGTCCGAGCTCCATGTCCAGATCGTGCGTGTTTAGAGGTTTGAAAACACATGACAGATCCAATATCAGTGGCTTTTGAATCCCCCGTGAGCAGGTCCTGACCCTACGTCACCAATTCACGCGCATCCCATTGTCCAATGCACAAAAAGCCCTTCATGCACTTTCTCTCCGGATTTATCCCAAAAAAGAATTTTGCTTACAAAGTTTGGCCTAGATCGTCTCTTAGATGAGTTTTTACACTAATTTTGGAAAAGTAGGCTAAATTAGGACTTTATTTTCCACTGATATCTGCTTTAACCACTTCTTTCTATTTTTTTTATTTTTATAAATCTTTTAGAAATCACTTTTTCCCAGAACTATTCTCTACAATATTTCCCAAAATTCACACCATTGTCCCTAATTTGAACATACATTGACTAAACAAATATTTGTGTATTTCTGGTGTGCTGTGATGTATGGCATCCACGTTGAGTGTGCGTAACTGTGCAGGTACACTATGTGTTTCTAAGGTGGGCCTAGTCTTCACAAAGTTGATGAGTATCACTGGTCTTGGAGGTGTTCAGTAAGAGGTAGTTCCTGTCACCATGGACACAAATCATCTAGGTCCAGGAGATGGCTGGAGTATCAATAGAGGAGCTTATTGAGCTTAAAGAGCAGGAGACCTGAGCCCAGTGTTGCAGAGCTGCTGATGCAGTGTCATGTTGTAAAGGAGAGGCCAAAGCTGTTCTTTTCTTCATAGTCAGTGGTGCTCCTTCCATGCTGCACCTGAGGTGAAGCTGGTCTCAACCTTACAGGTGATCCAGGGTTTGTTGTTTGGAAGGCAGTGTACAGGCCTGGTGGTAATGCAATGTCCATATTGAAGTCAATACAGTCTGTGGTACATTCAACCATTATGTCAGGGTTGTGGGAAGGCTCAGTATGATCTGATCTTCCAAGTGGAGGCAGAGCTGAAGGAGTTCAGGGTTTCTTGACTTTTTCTGAAAACAGTCAAGTGTCTTATTTTCCCTCGTGGGTTTGTCAAGATACTGAGAGAGAGTGAAGCCAAACAGAGGTGAGAGTGACTTGGTGCATCAGGGTGTTGGATCTAAACTTGTGCAACAGTTGAATGACATCACATGCAGGTTGCAGATTCTTGTACATGAAATAAATCAGATTAATGAGGATCTCACAGTTTAGCAATAAACAGTCTTACTTAGACTTAAATGAATCTGGAACAGACCTGCGCCTGGACCGATCTGATCCAGGACAAAACCAAACTTGTACCTGGACCTTTTTTGACCCGTTTCTCTCTTAAAGGCTCTGGCGGCGGCGCTCAGTGAGGCACGGCGGCAGCACCCTGAGCTGTCTGTCACACGAGTCGTCGTCCATAAAGAAACTGAAGTTTCTCCCGATCATGTGGTTGATTAGTAACATCAAAGGTAACAGGAGGAGTCAGGCTCTGAGCCTACAGGTGGAACCTCTGGCTGGATGCTAACTGGTGCATGGCAGCATTCTTTACTTTCTGTTTGCATGGTTCACACAAGAGAACAACAGCTGGCTTTGTGTGTGTGTGCACTGACTACATTTACTACTTCCTGAGGTAGCCACTTTTATATACAGTACATATATGGTTGGTGCATGGTTTTATTTGGTGCCAGGCACACTGGTCGTATCTGAGTATCTCAGAAACTGAGGAGAATGGGGAGACAGGTTGAGACTGACAGAAAGGGCAACAGTAGCCTTTAACAAATAACCACTCATTTCACCTGAGGTCTGCATGAGCATCCTTGCACAACACACAAGGCACTGCACCTTTACTCGAAGCAGCAGAGGACGCCACTGGCTGCCAGATCTGTCAGCTACAGTAACAACAGGCTCACCAAATTTTTACGATAGAAGGTTGGAAAAACGTTGCCTGGTCTGATGCGTCTCCATTTCTGCTGCGACATTTGGATGGTAGGGTAACAGAAAAGCATGGATCCATCCTGCTTTACAGTCTCAGCTGCTGCTGCTGCTGCTGCTGCTGATGATGATGATGATGATGGTGTTGGCCATGGTGGTCAACAGATCTCCGTCCAAGAGAGCTTTGACTAAGGGGATGTAGTGCAACGAGAGATCTGCATCATGGATCATGGTGTGGCTGACAAATCTGCAGTGACTGATTCAGATTCAGAGTCAACTTTGTTGCACATGTCGCAAATACAAGGCAACGAAATGCAGATTGCATATAACCAGAGTGCATGGGCAGGAATAAAAGGGTCATGACGTTAAGGGGATAGTTCACCCAAAATTAAAATTTCACTCATTATCTACTCACCCTCATGTCGACTAAGGGCTGGGAGAATTTTCAGAGTCCTCCGTGTACCTACATACTGGGCCGTCGCTAGGAATTCAGGGCCCCCTGAAAGAATACTAAAGTGAGCCCTTGTCCTCTGACTGTTCCACTTTTTTTTCTTAGACTACATATGTATTATCATTTTTTATTTACTTTGTTTTGATGCTAATGCATTACTATGAGTATTAGTCAGGGTCTTATGCAGACTTTATTCACTCATTACGCTACTGGATTTTTTTGTGGGCCCTACTGGGCGCTGGGCCCCTCGAATTATCATCACCTTTCTCCTCTATACAACGGTCCTGCCTACATGTATTTATAATAAATAAATAGCCTACACTAGCCCCTCCAGTTTGCTGTCTTTTTATAGGATGCCCTTTAACATCAGGCAGCGGGACTACCGATGAAAATTAGCCTCTTGGCTAACTTGGGTACATTTGTTTTTACAATGTTTTATTAATGTACACTGTCCCTTTTCGAATGTACACATAAATGAAAATAAATAAATAAAGTGTAGGCCTGATCATGAAGAATTGTCAAATGAGGTTCATGTCAGGGTCTTAACACAGCAGCAGCCGACAACATCTTAACTTCTCCAGCTAACATTCAGGTTGTGCCTCTAATAGTGAGTTGAGTTCACGATAGAAACAGAACGTCCAGTCCGTCTTGACTGAGCTGAATGGTGATACTAACATGGCACACTATGACCACATAGTGGAGCTGGCTTTGAAGCTTGCTGTGTAATGCTACCAGGCTAATGAGCATGCGCTTGCTGTACGTACTCCAGGTGAACTTTGCCAAGCTTCTCTCAGAGCTAAATATGGGCCAATGGGAAAGAGTTCCTCCCTCTGGTGGCTATTTGAAGTTTTACCCTGGAAAAATGGAGCTTACTAATTGGTCTGATATCACAGCCTCAGTGTGTTTGTGTTTGAAGAAAAGTGGAAATGTGTCCATCAGAGAAGAACTGTCCCTCAGGGTCCTGAATCTGTAGAGACACCTTCATGTTCAACAGCTGCTTCTGTCTCTCTTTCAGGACTGAAGCCTCTGCAGCATTATGGGAGTTGAAGTTCAGACTACGGTGCCAACAAAGACACTGTTTCCAGCACAGACTCACACACACACATTCACACACCCATGCATGTGCACTTGTATACACATACACACACACACACACTCACACTCACAGTGCCTGTCTGTCTCACCAGGCTGAGATGTTAGCGTCCTCGGTAGTATGAACTGATCCAGATGACTGACTCACGATAGAACAGATTATTTCTGTACGTTACGAAACAAAACATAGAGCACATAGAACAGCTGAGAGACAGACAGGGGATGATGCTGTGATGTCATCCACATGTTCCCATAGCAACCAGAGCTGGTGGACCTCAGATGAACCCCCCGCTCTGCCCACAAATTCACTGCTAATGCATTTCTCCTCTGATGAACCCGACCCTACCCAACCACACCCCGGCCTCGCTGACAGGTTTTAAAGCAGACGTCTGATTGGCTGGTTTGCTCCTAATTGTATGATGAAAGGTCACACACTCTATAGAACATTCAGGAAACAGTTTGTATGACCTGTGGGGAACTGGAGCTTTTATTCTGACAGTCTGATGCAAACTGTTTCCTGTTTGAAATGTAAAATAGTATGAATGCTAGGACTGTAACCGCTCACTGTTTATCAGCTAAAATTTACCTCTGTATTTACCCATAATGCAATAGTAATGTGCCATTCTCTCAAATCACAATAGAATCTCCTGTTAAAAATTATTTTTTCCCACATGTGTATGTATGTATTTATTTATTGGACCTGGAGTCAAATTACACACTGACCCCTCCCCTTAATGTCAGCTTACTGGGTACCTGCTCCCACCAGTGTCTGGTTACACGAACAATGTTTTACATAATTTATGCTAATTACTCTCAATGTCTTCACCCACTTACCTAAAATAAACTGATAAACAACCACTGTGTCTCCTGTGTTTAAATGTCTTGTATGGCAACTGTTGGCAACTTGTCATGTAGTCCATTAATTATAAGCCCAAAAAAGGGGTCAACATTGAAGCAAACTCAACTGATTTTCCTCAACATGTCCTGAGTGAGGGAAAGAAAGCCCTGAAGAATCCCATTAGGGTAAATCAGAGCAATGGAGATAAAGTACGCAACTTAAGTCTGCTGCAGACTAATCTATAAAACTTCCATCCTGGAGGATAGCCTACCTATGAGCTGTGAGTCGTATGTTCAGGACTTTCTATACTGCAGTCTGTGTTGAGCCAAGCCAAGACATTTAAGAGGTTAGGCCTCAGAGATTTTAATTAATCCCCAACCAAAGCTCTGCTGAAAAGCTGTCTGCCTTCCTCATGTCTTTCATCATGAATGAGAGTTGTTCTTGTTTCTACAAGGTTGCAAAGAGGTAAACATGAAACAAAAATACCAAGGCAAGACGGTCCCACCACCCTAACCAAGCTCCACATCCTTTACATTTTAAGACAAGAAAGCTAAAATCACTGCAGCTGTGTCGTGTGGCCTGACGGTGCAGCTGCTCCCCGTCTTCCACCGGGACCGGGAGGAAGAACCGTCCTGGACAACGTCCTCCTCCTCCTCACCATTGTCAGTGTGTGTTTGTTCAGTGTCAGTATGCTAAATGATCACTTAAACTCATAATTATATTATTAAATTGTTTGGAGAAAAAAAACAACTAACATTCCTGTGACTTCTTTCTTCTTAAATCCAATAGCTCTATAAACTGACGCATTGACTGTAGCTCTCCCTTAATTATTGTATCCGATTCCACTCCGGGAAGTCCTTTATTGGCTTGGTAAGTTTCCGGTTCAGTTGTTACAAAGCATGTGATTGGCTGAGTGTCACGCACAGGTCACGCCGCCGTCACCTCTGGCGCGAACTTTCCCAGTGGTCGGGACTCGTCGTCTGTCTCCTCCTCCCGCTCCTCCTTCGGAACATCTCGGGTGTTTCCGCTAGTCAGAGCAGGTTGGGGGAAGGGGCGGCTACAGGTGCGTCGTGAGAGAGATTTCTCCGCGTCCATATTTTTAACAGGTGAACTACAGGCGACACCGGCAAAAATATTCACAGTTACCGCCAGAATGCAGGTGTCGGGGGTGAGTATGGTAAAGCCAAAGAAGACGGTATCTTTGGTAAAGCACGGTGGCAGTGCATTTTCGTCAGACAAACCTAGGTAAACCCACTCCTGCAAAGTAGCCGGAAACGGTGGATGCAGACATTTGTTTTTTACGACTTAAATATCACTGCAAATGAAACCATGTTTGCGTTTTTTTTTTAAAAATTCCAACCCAACCTGTGTAATTACCTACTGCAAAAACAACAACAAAAACACATCTACGCATCGACTGTAATGATGCATCAGTGAAGTGATCAATATGTGTTTTAACTGAGGCTATAATAATAAGAAAAATATATATTTTGGAAGAGTCTTTACAAGAAATGAAAAAAACCTCAACTGTGTTGGGACTTTATGATGATTTTTTTAATGATCTCCCCTGCCTTCGAGAGTTTCACAGAGGCAAAAACCACATTGAACAAGACGTGGATAAAATACTGATTAATCCAGCTGTTAGAAGAATGAGCTATTTGAGTTTACATAATTTGGAATAAATGGATGAAAACAGGGTGAAGAACCGCTGGTTTTATTTGTTCATCTGTGCCGTTATTTGCCAGAGCGTTGTTGTCACTGAGGAGATGATGTTCCCACATTGTTTTGCTGTCAGGTGCTGAATCTTGAGCGAGTGAAGGCGCTGGAAACCTGGCTGGAAACAACCAACACAAAACTGACTCAAGTCCACGGCCAGAGGAAGTACGGAGGCCCGCCTGAGGGTGAGAGAGGCTGCAGCAGCTCAGCTCCAACACAACTGTCTTTACACAACAGTGACATCAGGTGGAAGTTAGGAGTGCAATTAAAGTTGTATGTTAAATTAAACTAATGAGTTCATCAGTATCAGAAAATAGTGACATTCACTATCTTGTTAATTAGAGAGAAGCTGCAAATGATCTTCATGCTTACAGAGCAGAAGAAAAAAAAAACAACCTCCAATATCCAAGAAATTTAGTAATTGATATTATTGTTATGATTATAAGAGATGCCGTCATCGTCCTTGACCTCAATGTTCCTGTGGTTATCACAAAGTTGGTGTACACACCTGAGGGAGGGGGAACATGAATGTTAATCTCTTCGCCATCACTGTGTTGCACCTGAAACGAATGGACAGAGTGAATAAAATGAGAGTGAATGAAAAATCAAGCGTAGTGTTAGTTCTGGCACACCGTGACGTCAAGCTCTTAATCAGCACAGCTGTAATCACAGGTGCAGATCTGCTGTTGGCTCAGCTGACTCCCCGTGGCGGCTTCCTATTGGGGAATTGCATTCAGAGCGCGCTATTTAAACTGCTCTAGGCCGACGTCACCTCCGTTGCTGCTGCTTCCTCTGCCGGCTTTTTTGCATTCATGATGGCTCATGAAGGGCAGGAAGGTGCTCTTCCTGCCTCAGGCTTTCCATGCAAGCGCGTGGAAGAGCAGGGGGTCCCGGAACAGTACCATGCCGCCAAATAAAACTTGTGCAAGTAAATATTTTGACATAGTGGTCCTGACAGAAGTATCTTTTCAATTGATTGACTTGAAGCAACAGAGTGGCAACGCAGCTTTTTAAAGTTTTAACTAGGGATGCACCGATACCAATACTGGTATCGGGTATCGGCCCCGATACTACTGTAATGTACTGGTATCAGTATCGGTGAACTTTACCGATACCAAGAACCGATACCAGTGCATGCAATTGCTCTGCATGAAGACCGCGATCAGAGGGCTTTGCATCTTTGTTGTATTTTTTTTTTAGATCAGAGGCTTGTTACAACAAATTTTGTTGTTACAAGCAGAGAAGCAAATAAAACTTGTCTTCCAATTCATTGCATTTTGCCTAATTGTTTGTTTTTTTGTTGTGGTAGAAGGATCAGCATCGGTACTCGGTATCGGCAAGTACTCAGATCCAAGTATCGGTATCGTATCAGTTTGAAAAAAGTGGTATCGGTGCATCCCTAGTTTTAACTAATCTTACACATAAAAGGTCAGTTAATTTGTCTTTACAGTAATAAAGACTTTTGAAAAGATAAGATTCTACATAGTCTGTACAATTAACAATCTTGACCTCTGCACCTGTGTTTTAAATGTGGATTCATCAGTAAAACGGCATCCCGAATAAATGAATAAATATTTATAGCAGTCTGTTCTGTGTAAGATTCTGAGGCCAAAATGAACGTTTTGTGTCCAGAATTTAGTCGAGACTTGTTAGTCAAAGAAGTTAATTGTTGGTTTTTATGTTTTCAGCCACAAATTTAATTAATGCTAGTAAAATGTTTCACATGATCTGATGAGAGTATGATAGATGCAGCGGATGATCAGGTGACATCCCTCTGTCCTCAGGATGGGACGGTCCCGCCCCGGGAGCGCACTGCGAGGTCTTCATCAGGAACATCCCACGAGACGCCTACGAGGACCTGCTGATCCCCCTGTTCGGCTCCGTGGGGCGGCTCTGGGAGTTCAGGCTGATGATGAACTTCAGCGGGCAGAACCGCGGCTTTGCCTACGCCAAATACAGCTCGTCCGCCGTGGCTGCCAAAGCCATCCGCCTGCTGAACGGCCACTTGCTGTTGCCCGGCTTCCGCCTCAGCGTGTGCCACAGCACGGAGAAGAGAAACCTCTGCATTGAAGGCCTCCCTGCCACCATAATGCAGGAACACCTGTTCCAGGTAGAGTGGCAGCATGACAGGAACAGGAACTGATGCATCAGTTCTCTAATAAATCCTCTCTTCATGATGCTTTTTATGTTCTGGCTGAGTCAATTTCACAAAGAGCCGGCTTAAATCACAGTAAAACGTCTAAAACCACCTGTTGCATGATGCTCTTGAGCTGATGATGCTTTTCCAGGTGCTGCGTGTGCTGGCCGAGGGCGTGGAGAGAGTGTCGCTGAAGACCGGGCTCGGTATAAAAGGGGTGTCAGCCATTGTGGGCTTCTCGTCTCACTACACTGCCTCTATGGCCAAAAAGATCCTGGAGGAAGGTAACGGAGCTCCTCATCACTCTTAAAGGTCCAGTGTGTAATAATTTTATTAAAGTTTATTGGCAAAATCTGAATATACTACCCATGAATATATTAGTATAAGTGTAAAATCACTATAAACATTTAGAAAGGGCCTTGCTTTAGAGAGTGTCGCCATGTTTGTACGGCGGCGCGAATGAAAAATCCAGGAATCGTTACACCCCTACTGGATATCAAGGTTTTACCCCCATATTACACACTGGACCTTTAATCCTTCTACCTTTATTTTATGTAACTTTCTGAGAAAGCCTGTGGTTTGTCCTTTACCTTGTCTTTTTTTTCTTCACAGCATTCAAGAAACAGTTTGCGCTGTCCATCTCCGTCGAGTGGCAGTCGAAGGTGAAGCCGAGCCAGGACACGCCGCAGAAATCTTCAAAGAGCCTCCTGGCGACACCCCTGAAGCATCCGCGCCGCCGCCACATCCCGATTCCTCCCCAGCCGTCTGTCCTCCCCATCCGGCCTCCACGCCGCCCATTCGACCCCCCCGAGTCCCTGCAGTTCAGTGGGAGCCCATGGCGACCTCGCTCTCCCCGCTCCTTCACCTTTCCCTCTTCCTCTCCGTCCTCCTCCTCGCCCTCCCCCTCCCAGGGACGTCTACCGTCTGCTGCTCCCACGGTGATGCTCCTGCCTGTGGCCAGCGAGGTGACGGGGGTCGGTCCAGCTCCTCAACAGTCATTCTTTAACTTCTATCACTAAATCACTGACAAAAACATGAAACTTTATTCTGAATAATGTTCAGCAGATTTCTAAAGGTTTGTTCTTGGTGTGAGTCGTTCAAGTAAATGTGTTAATATGCATGCTATGTTTTACATTTGAATAAAAACACTCAGCTGTTTCTCTTATAAATGACTGTGTTGTTTGAATGCAGCATCACTGAGTGGGTAATATTTTCAGGAAAATACACTTGGAGTCTTTTTTTCATGATCACAGCTCATTTTTATTCCTCTGTTTTTCTCTGACACTTCTTATTGGCCAGTTTTTGGAGGCTTCTGAAATCTAAAAGTAAAAGCATCCATTTTTCACTATTTGTTTTCCATGAATCACCTTTCATTCAGTTTTCAATGTATTGGCATTTGAAAACCATAATTCGCTGAAAAACCTCCTTTTTCTTGTCGGTGCTGGTAGCAGTCATTTATATCTATGGTCAGGGCTCCACTAGCCTACGCTTCATGATGAATAGAAGTTGCCATCATTCTTTCCTGCTTGTAGAGGTCATGTGTGCGTGTGGGTGTGTCACATCCGGGGAGGAGTCAGGTGGGAAGCGTAGTAAAATCAGCTGTTCTTCACCTGTGAATGAATGAACTGAGAGGGTGGGGGGGGAAGGTCCTACTTTTGCTGACCGCTAAAGTTAACACTGCTGGGACGTTTTTAGCTTTAAGTGAGATCAGATCTGAATCATGAGCATCAGGTGTGTGTTTTTTGGGGAAAATGACCAAATTGGTTTTAGGACCTTGTTGCTCAGTCGTAGGCTGTTCCCTCCGACCAGGCACGAACCTACTGTCGGAAATTAAAGTGTATCGTTTTCCTAAGGAAACAAAGCAGCGCAATGCTTGGATTGCCACAGCGCTGCATAATGAGTGTAACCAAAGTCTTTACAAGATAGAACATTCTCTGCTGTAACAATATAACTTGTAATTCAGAACACAACTCACATGTTTTTGTTTTTTAAAACCCTCCGGTTTTAATTTTGACCCAATTGATCCAATCTGTTTCCTCCCTCCTATCTTTCTTTCCTTTTTCCCTTCCTTATTTACTCCCATCTTTCCCTTTGTCCTTCCTGGGTGTGTTAATGTCTGTATTGGAATTTTCATTACACCGTGCCTACTTTCGTTGTATAAAGGACGCCTTTCATGTGTGAATTAATTTGGGACGCCGGCGTCCCAACCACAGGCCCTCTGCAAACAGGTTTGCACACTGCATGATGTGGCAGTGAAGAGAACCAGTGTTACCGTGGTAACCAAACGTTTTGCTATGAAATGAAATTCCAAAATCCAAGGGAAACAGTCCGATGTGTTGTTATGAAGCAGAAGGACATTATTGACCTTGTGAACATCGTGTTTGCTTTGCTGTGGAGTTTTATTGTAGCTACTGCTGTCACCAGAGGAGACCAGAAGAACCTGACGACTTGAACAGTAAACTGCTAGGCTCAGAGGTAAGACAGACACAAGGCATTACAGACCTGCTGCTAAAACAAGACAAAGCTAAAGGAAACAAGTTGTTTTTTGTTTTGTCTGTTTCTTGCATTGTTTGTTTGTATCTTTTTGGAAACGTTCACCGTTTTCGTGTAGACAACCAGCGAGAATGAGTGTTTGCACTGATCTCGGGTCTGTGGAGATAGGCTGGGCTGTGAAGTTATAAACACAAGTTGTTACCCGTCGCTGTGCTGGGAGTGTTTTCAATGTACATGATGAAATAATTAAAGGTTATAGCTACAACTTTTTCATCTAAAGGATCATTTTTAGGGATGCACCGATGTGAAAATTTTGGCCGATATCCGATATGAATTTTTCTGTCATGGCCGATAATCGATATTTACCGATATCGATATGTGTTGTTTTTTTAAGTTTCTGAGATGATAAATTTTTGTTTATTTTCAGAATGTATTTAACTTCCAAATAACAAGGTTACAGGCTAAATTTTGCAGGTGTTATGGATATTATTGTGCATATCGGCCCAAGTTACTTAATCAGACCGATACCGATATGTTAAAAAATGGCCGATCGACCATCGGCCGATATCAATATTAATGAAAAAAAACACACACACAGGATAGAGGCTGGTTTTACCACATATATTGTAATTTTGTGTGCATATAATTAAGCTCAAATTAAGCTATCTTCATGAAGAATACAGATAATGCAAAGAACCTGATGATGAAATTGTTGTGTATGTACAATAAAATTCATGAGAGTGTTAACCGGGTCTGAAACACCATCTGACTGCTGTTTCTATGGACTGCAGCTGCTGCCACATATGAGGAGATTTGTCAGGATATTGGCTTGTTTTGATATATTTATAAGTGAAATTCTATCTTCACTCTGTTCCTACAGCTGGAGCGTGTTGGAGAGATGCAAGGTCAGGAGGAGGACAGAGCTCTTGAGGTAAGAGTCAAGTTTTGTTCTTTAAAGTTATGTTTTTGGACATTTTTGACTCACAGTACAGATCAGGAATTGATCTGGCGATCACTACTTTAGGCAAACCCAACAGTGGGGCGTGCTCTAAACCACGCGACCAATGAGCACCCTGTGAGCACTGACCTGCAGGACCAGAATGCTGAGCTGCTGGTCCAGATAGAGGAGCTGAAGATCCAGCTAACCCTTAAGGAGGAGGAACGGCAGGCTGCTCTGCTCTGGTCAGTCAAAGACATAAAGACGAACAAAATGTCAAAATGGAAGGAAAAACTGAAGCAGGCAACTGCTGCAGAAAATAAGACACCGATAAATGAAATCCAAAACATGAGCTTGTTGGCAGTGTAGTCTCCAAATGGGCTAACTCAACCGTGGTACTGTTCATAACACTCTTTGATATTGAACGTTTAATTAGAAGCATAGTGATGAAATAAAAAACAAAAAGTGGAGCTATAAAAATAAATAACTTACTGGAATGAAATCAAGAAAAACATCTGCCACTTATAACCTCAGAGAAATTCCTCTTGAATAAAATTCTTATTTTTTGCCAGCAGTGAACAAACACTGTAATTCTTTAATTTGCCGTTCAGTGTTTATTGAGTGGAAGCCCAAAGATAGATGTTTTAAGCATTTTAAATTTATAGGATTAATAGTGAGTACAAAAATACATTTCTGATGATAATAAGCCAATTTCAGATAACATTTGGATGTACAAATGTATAACATTTTAACCTTGTGCTAAAGGATACTCTACACTGAAGTATACTTGTAAAGCCAGATGTGGTGAATGTGAAAGTGAAATGTGACCAGTTTTCTGCTCTGTGTGTTTCTCGCCAGGTGTAACGAGGAAACCGCCCAGAAGGAGAACTTATTGAAGCAGGTTCAGGAGCTGGAGGAGACCCTCATTATACTTGACAAACAGTTTACGGCAGAGAACAAATGTCGAATCAGAGCTGAAAGCCAGAAAAGGGACCAGGGTGAGGAGCTCGAGGTTCTGAAGATGAAGCTGGAAGACTTGCAGGACAACATCACTGCCCAGCAGAATCTCAGGTGCTTGTTTACAGCTGGTCTGTAGCCTGTAGCCTTTGTCTGTGACCAATAATACACCCTGACTGCCTGCTCAGAGGACAGTTTGGATTTTGGATTTAATCCAAACAATACTAGCGACATTTAATCCTCTCTCTTGCGTCTAAACTTCAGGACAGAGCGTGAACAAGAGGTTGCAGAGCTGAGGAAGATCATAGATGAGGAGAGCAAAAGCCACAAGGCCGAGATCCAGAAAATCAGCCAGAAGCATACAACAGCACTGGAGGAACTGTCTGGGCGGCTGGACCGGGTTAAAACGGTGAGTAGGTTGTGCTTGGATGTTCCAGGTGAGTATTCCAATAATTTATCAGGCAATTAACAAACACAAGTATTTATCCCAGTCTACTTTGTTCTGTGCAGTTGAAGGCTGATCTGGAGAAGGACAATCAGCGATTAGAGAGTGACAACAGGGAAATGGCCGGTGAAGTGCAGAGTCTGAAACAAACAAAGACAGAGTTGGAGCACAAGAGGATGATCCAGGAGAAGCGGCTGGAGGAGTTTAGGGTCATGGCCACGGAGGTAGAGAAGGTCAAGGAGTTACTGGTTGAACGTTCACACACACTCCAGGTAAATACCTCCACAAGTTATAGACGTCAGATGTTTTATGATAAAAAGAAGATGTGAGGAACGACTGACCCAGATGTTGTATTTTAAATGAATCTGATTTCCAAGAATAACAATTGTGGTTTGTGACTTTATGTCAATATGTTTGCTTTCCTGTGGATAATCTTTTTGTTCTGTCATCATAATCTTTTGTTAGACGGAGCTGGACAATGTTTCATGTCAGTTGGAGGAGTCAGAGACGAAACGTGTCCAACTGGCTCAGGAAGCTGACGACCTGAAGAGTAAACTGCAAAACTCTGAGGTGAGGCAGACATCAAGGCATCACCAGCCTTCCTGTCAAAACGGGTGTAAAACTAAAGGAAACACAACCTAGAATGACCTGATCTCCAGCCTATGAAGATCAATGGAGGTGTACACCACTGTAAAGTTACAAAGACGTCAATGAACTGTTACTGCGATTTTATCTAAAGTCAAAACCAAGACAGGAGGGCTGTTTCTAACGTAGCCTACACAATGAAATCAAAGTCATAATTATAGCTGCTGCGCAGCAATGGGTCGTGTCCGGGCAAATTTTGCACAAGAAACAGGAAGACAGGTTAATTGACCTTGGAATGTTCATTTCTGCACAAGCTGGGGATTGAACCCGCAACCTCTGGAACTAAAGACTGTTGTCTATCGCACTGAGCTAATTGTCAAGTGGCAGTGCCACTTTTTAAGTAAACCATTCACTGTTGTGCAGGCAACGTTTCTGATTTCTGATGTTTGTGTCAAACATCATCTGCTATGAGTCTAAGATTTTGTTCAAAGACTATCTGGTATATTGATGTAATATACTTATCACTTGAACTGGGGATCGAACCCACCTCGTCTGGAACCACAAACCAACACTTAACTCACTGAGCTAATTATCTGGAAGTGAGACATGGTGTGTGTCTTCTCAAATACACTCATAGAGCCAGCGTCCGGGCAGCTGTTGTGGAGGCAGATTTCAGAAAAGGTCAAAATGTCAGAAATTCTAATATCTAAACAAAAAATCTGATAATACATAAATTGCATCTAGACAATGGACATGTTGGTGATTTGTTTTGCTTCATAATTGAAAATCGGATGTTTAAAAGTGTCACTCTGGGATTGACTGCGGTTGTTCCCATGAGAGCAGCATTTGGGTTGTGGTGAGCTTTAGACCATCGTCCGATCTGTTTGCTTTTTTAATTTAGAGGCTTGCTGTGATGTCATCGTGAGGATTCTGGCATTTTTATGTGTCATTGTCGTTGTCACCCATGCTGGGTCTTGAACCCACAACCCCTTTAACTCAGTGAGCTAATTATCTGGTAGTGAGACATGGTGTGTGTCTTCTCAAATACACTCAAGACGTCAGCACCCGGGCAGCTGTTGTTGAGGCAGATTTAAAAAATAGTCAAAATGTCAGAAATTCTAATATCTAATCTAATATCTGTAATTTTAAGTGTTTTGCTTCTCAAGAGAAAATGTGATGTTTAAAAACATCACTTTTACATTGGCTGCAGTTGATCCCATGAGAGCAGAATTCAAAATGTTCTAGAAAATTCACTTTTTGAGATAAAATTCTGATATTTTCCAAACTTCATCAACCGTGACTCTACAATATTCTCAATTTTTTTCAGAAAGATAGAAAATGTATTTAGCAGGAATTTGATGGTATATGTTTACAGTAGTGTTTACAGTCAAACGTTTTCATGCACTGTAGGCTCAATTTTTGATTAATCAAAAATCCAAGAAACAAGTTTTGTGGAGGACAGTCTGGAGATGATCTGGAGCAAGTTTGGTGACAATTGAGCAAAAATTGTAGGAGGAGATACATTTGAAAGGTTTTACACTTATTGAAAAAAACAGAGTGATGGACTTCATAATTTGTAATAAGTTTAAGTTGACAAAAGTTTCAGCAGTATCTGGGCTACATTGTGGTGAAGTTTCACAGCTGTAGCATCTACCGTTGGCTTGGTAGGAATTTTTAAAGTTTTTAATTTTAAACGCTTATTGTGCTCCCCCTGGGAGGGGGGGGCACATGTCCTTGGAGTTGAGTGAATCTGGCATGGCACTGGACCTTTGTGCAAAGTTTGGTGAGTTTTCGCCCATGGGAAGTATGACTTCCTCGGAATATCAGCAAATACAATAGTGTCCTTGGCAGCTGTCGCTGCCCGGACACTAATAATAATGTGAGGACATTGATCAATTCTGCCTGTACTCTGTTGTGTAGGAGTTGCAGCAGGAGGAGTCTCGTCAGAAGCAGAGCTTGAGTGGCCAAATCCGCCAGCTGGAGATGGAGAAGAACACCTTGATGGAGCAGCAGAAGGGGGCAGAGGAGGCACGACGCCACCTGCAGGACAAATTGCACTTGGTGCAAACCCAGGTACAATTGACCCTTCACTAAACCCCTCCCACAAACGGCTATTGTCCAATCCTACGTTCGCCGTAGGCCTATCCCCGGGTTGTTGTAGGGCTTATGTAATGTGGGGATCGGGATGTTTTATTTTATATTAGTTTATTGTCCTAACGTAGACCGCTTCACTACGAAATGTACGTTTTATGAGCAGCAATGAATGTATGAAAGGTCTTTTGTTTGTCTGTCTGGACTAGATGCGGGCTAAGGAGAAGGCCATCTCAGCTCGTTACGCTGAGAAGCGTGACCATGCCAAGGCGGACGCCAGAGAGAAGAACAGAAAGGCTCAATCTATGGCCAGAGCTCTGGAGAAGGGCTCGAAGACTGAAGAGGAGCTGAGGGGGTCTAACAAGCAGCTCTACGCTGAAATAAAGGACCTGATGAGCTCCAGGGAAGGTGTAGGGGAGAATGTGAGTGACCTTTTTTGTAATGCCATGGTACTTTCCATCTGGATTCATCATCCTACTGTCATTTCACTATAACTATGTTTCCATCCACTTGTCAATCAAATTCTCTGAAGATCTATAACAATATTAATGCGAATAACGCCGGCTCAAGTGCGTTTCCATGTCAGACCTTTAAATTGAGTAAAAAGCCTGCGTAATGACGCCATGTGCTATTTTGCAAACATATTGGAATTGTTTTCTTGCAATTTAAGTTGTTTCCATTTATTTTTGTACTACATCACAAAATAGACAGACATCCATCTAAGTCGTTGCCTGGAAACCACTGAGCCATACACACGCCAACCAAGTTAAATTGGTAAATAGGGAAGTTATAGGCTATAAGCTGGTGCATAATGCAACATGCTTGTCATCTAAACACCGCTTTGATGCAGATCTTCGAACAGCTGGAATACGTAGTGAGACTGTTATAAAACATGATCGCAACTCACATTTAACTTGCAAAGTACTCTTTCCATCAATTTTTAATTGGATATTGCTTCATGAGAATTAAAACGTGTAGATGGAAACATGGTTACTGTCTTGCGTCTCCTGAATCTGTGCCTCAGGTCCGTGAACTGGAGAAGTCCAAGCGTATGCTGGAGCAACAGGTGGCGGTGATGAAGACTCGGCTGGCAGGGCAGGAGGACGAGCTGCAGGCCAAAGAAGACGCCAAATGGTCGACATGGAAGCCATGAGGGTCCTGTTTGAGCGAGATGCGCAGGCCAGGGATGAAGAGTTGATGGAGAGGATGAGCGCCCTGGTCAAACAGGTACACACTGATGACCAGGTTTTGTATACACCCTGAACACTAGAAAGAGAAATAAAGACATTTTACACAGTTTAGCATTTGTCCATTTTAGTTTTGCTTTCAGTGCAGAAACCCTGGATTTAACATGACCTGTTTTGTTCCCTCAGGTTCGTGAGATGGAGAAAGAGTTGGAGGATGAGAGGAAACGGAGCGCTCAGTCTGTCGCTGCCAAGACGAAGCTGGAGATGGACCTGAACGAGCTGAAGGGGCAGCTTGAAGCTGCCAACAAAATTAGACCACATTTCAATAAATAATTGTTTTAAAATGAACTATGCAAGTCTGGTCGCTTTTCCGCTGTTGCCCCCGCGCCCCAGTCTGGCCAAGTGGGTTTGTTGACAACGAAGCCGGCGAAAAATCACTCCGGAGTGGTGGATAACTTAATATATTTATGATATGTGTATATGTCTAGTCTTAACTGTAAAAAACAAAGGCTTACAGTTACAGAGCTCGTTTATGTCGCGGTACCATAATCTCCATAATGCACTGTTGCAACATTGCAATTTTCTATAATGGTGCGTTGTTGCCTTCAGACAACAGGTACATTTTTAACAAGTTTCCATTATTTAATAAATAAATAAATTGCATGGAAATATTAAAAATGAATGATTGATTAATTGATTATTATATATTTATGTGTCATGCACATCTTTTTGTGCCCAGCCCACTTGGACTTACAAGACATTCAGTATTTAAATACATTCAAAACTAAACCTTACTAATCTATTAGTGTAGATATTTTTTTTAAAATTAGTGCTAAGTGCAAAGGATTGTGGGAAAATTAACGGTTACTCCTATCAGACTGCTGTAGCCTATAGGTATGTTGAAGTTCAAAGAAGGAGAAGATTTTAAGAGTTTGAAGACCGTTTCAAAGTATTCCTATGGGATTTTTTAAAAATAAAGTTTGAATATGAAAAGTATGAATGATATGAAAAAGTTGAATATATCCAATAAAAAAACAATGAAATCAACCAACTGAAAAGAAAATGCAGGAGTGCAGAAAGAGTGCAGAAAGAAGATTCTTCTTATGTTTTTATGTGGTTCTATCTTATTTTTTTTGCTTCTATCCTGTTTTTAGAGATGTTATCAATCTTACTATAATGTTATTTACCTATCATTAGTATTATTTTATCTTACATATTCTTATCCTTTTAAGCTGTTCCCTCTGTTAACTTACTTTTTCAGGGCTTTTATCCTATCTTATGCTCTTAGTTTTTAGGTTTAACCCCAGTGTTTCCTCAGGGGGGTCCTCCACACTGGGAGCTGTGCCTGGGCTGCTGCTGGGGGCGCTGTGTCTGGGTCCCTCCGGCCCGGCTGACTGTGGTCTGTTGGGGTTGGGGGTCCTGGGCGCTGGTGTCCCCTGTGGCTCAGCCTGTGACTCCTCCCGGTGTGGATAGCCCCAAATGTGGTGCTTCCTCAATCCTCAGTGTCATGCCATGTCCTTGTAGTGAGAATGTGCATGTGTGAGTGTATAAGTGTGAGCGTGTGAGTGTGGGTATCTGTGTACGTGTGTGTTTGTGTTTCTTTACTTCATTTTTTTCCCCCTTTCTCTTTTCTTTGTGTGTAAAGCACTTTGTGTTACATTGTCTATGTATGAAAAGTGCTATATAAATAAAGTTTGATTGATTGATTGATTGATTGATTGATTGATTGATTGATAATCTCCTGAAGAAACCGCACGTTTTGATATACACTGCCTGTCCAAAAAAAAGTCACCACTTTGATTTAACTAAACTAATAGGGAAGGGCCTCCCATTGGATAATTACTGCTTATGTTTCAGCTAATTTAACCCTAACCCTGATGCAGTCTCGTTTCTTAAACAACCATGTTGGATGACACATCCTGTGGTTGTGGAAAAGATGTTGATCTGTTTCACAAAGGTCAAATTATTGACATGAATCAAGCAAATAAAACATCAAAGCAGATTAGTGAGACTATTGGGTTAAGAACTGTCCAATGCATTATTAAAAACTGGAGGGATAGTGGGGAGAAATGTGGTCCAATGTGACAGCAGAGTCCAGACCTTCACCCCATTGATAATCTTTGAAAAATTAATGCAACTCTGGACAGGAATAAATGTTGTGACATTGGAGAAGCTCATTGAAACAATGTCACATCAAATGCGTTCTGTGATCACACCTAAAGGCGATCCAACTAAATATTAGTGTATGACCTTTCTTTTTTGGTGGTGACTTTTTTTTTTTGGCCAGGCAGTATGAATTATTTGAATAGTAGAAAGTATGAAGAAGTAATAGACCCAAGAATAATAAGTATAAAGACTTGTAGAGCATTCACCCAAATAATAAACAACATTTCCCACGCAATAATGACAGCGTTATCAACAGTCAGGAGGGTGGGACAGGAGACTCCACCATCCACGTCGTTCTTGTTTGTGCTACTGTACGTACGCGACGTCACGACGTAACAGCAGCGTCCGTCTCCAATGGCAACCGGCTGAGCTCGCTGTAGGTCGATTTAGAAGAAGATGGATTGTCTACCAGAGAGGGAGATGGCGCAGATAGCGAGACTTCAGGTAAGTAGAGAGGCAGGCGCGGAGTAAACAAACCGCTGTGGACTGGGGACAGCTGACTGACATGTGTTTTGGTCCTTTCAGGAACTATTACGTATTTGAATAGGAGAACACAAACAAACAAATAGCCTAGGTCGTAACCGGAGGTTCGTCCAAACACAATTGAAAATTATTTGTACACTAACCTATGGCTTTCGGGTGCATTATCGAGATTAAAGTGGCTTTTTTCAATAAACTCCTGAAACGAAAAACAATTAATAAAGCATTGAATTCACGTGCCAGTGTAGCTACTAAACTACATTAAATAAGCTAGATCATAAAAGCAGCAAAAGGAAGTAGCCTGCCTAATAAATCTGAAAACCTGAAATAAAAAATATCTCATAAAAAATGCAGAAAAATAACCAGCAAAACAAAATGAAATAAAGCGTATTAGTTTACACACCAAACATAGACCTAAATTATAATTTGCCTAGCCTATATCAACAAAAACATACTTTCCTTACTGTGAAGGGAAGTTTTATAAGCCATACAGTATTGTATAGTGACACCACTTCTAAAGGGTCTGGTTATTAATTTCCCAAATACACTGATATGTGCAGTTTACTTTATAACTATCAAACCAAATGTTTGTGGTTTGGTGGCCATTGACTTACATTTAACACAAACACATGCTCTTGTCTGTGTCTCTGTTCTTTCAGAGGGATGCTGGAGTGCAGAGGCTCAGCTGTCACTTCTCATGGCCAGAGTTCTGCGATGAACGCCGCTGCTTCCATCAAGAGTTTGTGTACGACGTCGCTATGTTTGCTGCCGACTGTGGCCTCCCCTGGCTTGCTGTAATCCAGACTGCTGGGATTGCTAGGCGTATCTTCCCACAGCTGGATGGTGAGAGCTAACAAACATTATGTTATTAGGACTGCATGAGATGTGATCGTTGTTTAGTGTTTGAGCTTTTGCTATTTCAAATCTGATGTTTCACTCGGGTTTGAGTGAATAAACCTCCTCTCAGTCTTTATTGTCATCTATCCATCAGGTCTCGACACACCCAACCTCCTGGTCTTGCTGAGAGATTCACTATCTGAATGTTTACCTCACCTCACCTCCGTGCACCGAAACAAGCTCACCCAGTTCCTCTCAGACACCTGCTCCACCCGGCGGAGACTTTTCCAGGCCGTGGTGAGTGGAGCTGCTCCTGTGTCCATCGCTCAGCTGCACTTGGAGGTGCAGTTACCACCTACACCCTGCCCTCTTGCACAGGTAAGAACCTAAGAACCAGTTAGCAGTGTGTGATGATTTCAGCTGCCACATTTATTTCATCGTTGCCCTCTACTTGTGTCGCAGGGCACAGAAGTGCACGAGTGGGAGCGTCAGTGCCGTCGAGCCCGGCTCACCTCTACTTTGCAGCACAAGGAGGAAGAGCTGATGAGTCTCCGAAATGGCTCAAGGGTCACTATAGGGGTGTAGTGGCAGATTTGAATATTCCTTTGACTTCTCCACATCCTGCTTTTTCAACATTCTCACCAACATGCTAATCTTTTACATGTAAATATGTTGATTCAATCTCTTTTGCATTTAACCCAACTCCCTATTGAATCGTCTAGACTCCCCAATTCACACTCCAGGGGGTTGGTGCCAATGCATATGTCTGAACTGGGGGCTGACCCCACAGTAGAACAGAAGGTGTAGACACACCCAAAAGGTGGGCTTTCCTTCCCTCAGATTCTGTATAAGTCTTTTGGTTTCCCCATTATCTTTGTCTTTTCTTATCCATCATCCACTCTGGTATGAACTGACCTTCCATGCTTGGAATAAATTCATGGCGGCCGGCCGAGTCTCTATTTCATTATTCACCAACAGCAAACGGCTAAAATTTCCACCACAATTTGGGGGCTCGTCCGGGATTCTTCGTGCAATCGTCTGAGATGGAGAGCGGGCAGCGACAGGCCATCCTGGAAGAAAAAAAACTTTCCAGCCTCCAAACCTCAAAATTCTACTGAGTGGGAGGGCTACCGCTGTGCCGTCCCAGATCGTTGCCGCTAGAATTCTACGAACTAAGTCGGAAATTCATCTGGTGAGCACTGAAATATTGACATTTAATTTATTGTACTTTCAAAATTTTGGGTTTAATTAGGCATTTTGATTTCTCATGTTATCCACAATTGGTCGGCTTTTGGATCACTTGTAGCACGAACTAAGAGATCTGCTTTTTGATTGCTTTGTAGCAGAAACAGAGCGATCGGCTTTTAAATTACTTGTAGCCTAAACTAAGTGATTTGCTTTTTGGTCAATTGTAGCATGAACAATATGATCGGTTTTAAATTACTTGTATCCTAAACTAAGTGATTTGCTTTTTGTCGCTTGTGCATTAACAAAGCGGTCAGGTACTTTTCAAATCACTTTGTAGCCTTAAAGAAAGTGATTTTACTTTTATCGTTTTTAGTATAAACAAAACGACTGGTTGTTTTTAATCACTTTGTCACCTTAAAACAAAATGATTTACTTTTATCGTTTGTAGTATAAACAAAACGACTGGTTGTTTTTTTAATTGCTTTGTCAGCTTAAAACAAAGTAATTTGCTTTTATCACTTGTAGCATAAACGAAGTGACGTGCTTTTTATCGCTTGTGCCTGAACGAAGCGGTCTTTATAGAGACGTCTATACTGTAATTGTTGTGCACAACCCCCATATTTGGAATGGGGAATCCGCTGAGATTAAGTCTCCGGATGGACCGATTGTGGATCTCATGAGAAGCAAACATGGGGACTAAAGTGTAAAATATTTAAACATCTGGTCAGCTGAGTTTGAGTTCCCAATAGGGGGACCCCTGGGTTTTTAGAAGAATACTGCTTTTTAAGAAAATATGAATTGTAACAAAAGTGAAATGAAGTATTTTACAGATGGGGAAAGCAACACAAAAATTGCTTCTTTACAAAAAAAAAAAAAAAAAAAAAAGAGAAAATCTTTGAAAAAGAAAGAAAAATGCAACTCACACTTAACACTAGAGCACCAAGCTCGTAGATTTCCTTTTTCTTTGTTTCACAGTTGACAACTTTGAAGCCTGGATCCAGACCTCAAACGACCCGCCCATCAATTCAGCCTTCAACCACCATAGAACTCTGTGATAAACAGAATCCGCCACGCCACAACAACAACCAAGCTGAGGAGCAGCCCTTTCTGATGTGCCTGCATCATCTTCTCCAACTACACACAGACTACGCCATCCCAAGCCTTCAACATGCCGACAGTTGAAGAACCAGAAGGTACAACGTTTGGTTTTCTGAGTATGGACTTCTTTTGACATCAACACAGTCCAGGAACATGGACAACCCAGTCATGGACACGATGTGGACATGGAGAAATGTGGCCGACACAGAAACTCAAGAAGATTGTCTGCTTTCATCATTGGCCAACATAGACACCTGACTTTGAAACTCAAAAGAACTTGATCATCTCCAGCAAACAAAAGACTGAGGATGATTGGGCGTGGTCGGAGAGGAATGAATCCTTGCTGAAAAGTTCAACCAACTTGTGAAATCTGAGAAAGGTAATCCACACACACACACACACACACACACACACACACACACACACACACACACACACACACACACACACACAGTATATAAATTATACACATCGCTACAAATTGTGTTTGAACACTGACACTGGTTATGATAGAACTGAGCAAAACTTTTTGTATATGTGCTTATCAGGTCAAAACAGTTACAGATACTGAGCTAAATTCAAACTTAAAACATGCATTTGCCTCTGAAAACTGCCTGATGGGCAAACACTTAAATGTGCAAATTAGACCTTCTGTCTGATCTCAACCCTAGACGTGTCAAAACAAACTAGCTGATTTGGCACCACAACGACCTTTTCCAAGTTTGTTACAGAAGCCAGAAAAACAATCTTAAGAGCTATCACAGATTTTATGACACCAGAGAACTTCAATTCAATCTTGTGTGTCACCAGGACCTGATAAGACATATAAAAAGTTGGTTGAGAGACAGTTGATAATGCAAACACACTACCAAACACAACACAGATGTGCTTTATCATTTTCTCTCACACCAATTCACACATTTACACTTGCAATTAGAGGGAAGATTGGGACCTATTTAGAGAAAAAAAAAAAAAAAATGCAAGCGCGTAGCCAAGTGACAAGAAAACATATGATTGATCTAGGCTATTCTTAAGAGTTTAACATCTGTTGTGCACATTTAAAGAAAATCCAGCTGGTACCTAAAACTTTTTAGGTTTGTTTGTTTGTCTATTTGATTGTTTGTTTGATTGAATGTTTGTTTGTTAGATTGAATGTTTGTCTGTTTGTTTATTTGTTTGTTTGTTTGTCTGTTTTTGTCTGAAACAAGTTAAAACTATTTCAGCCCTACAGAACGTCCCTAAGACACTGTGGGTTGTCAAGAAACATGATGATGGCCTCATCAAAAACCTGTGAACCTATTGTCATAACTCCAGAATCTGACTTTAGACCTTCCACATTCAATATCCACTCAAACAAGAAACCATCGATGACATAAGACCGGATTGTGAGTCTCTTAAAGCAGCAGAAGTAATTGTTCCCTGTGATGACTCTCCAGTACACACATTTTTTGTTCTTTCACCAATAAACTAAAACTTGCCTTACAGACTGCTCCAACATAGGATCTGACTCTGTCACACCTTTCATTCAAATAGTTGATGTGCCAGTTGATCTTACACCCTGATTACTTGACCAAGGAAATGCCCTTTTGGGTCACTGATGATAGAAAATAACAGAACTGCATTGCTGTCCTCCAACAGGCTGACTCTCCAAGACTGGACCTTTACAAGACACATCATTCACTAACACTGATTTGATTCTTTTTATAGATGGATCTATTTAATTTCGCTCTCACTTTGGTAATGTGACACATGGGTAAAACTCATGTGTCAAAAGGGGGGATGTTAGATATGTTTTTGTTGTTTGTTTTTGTTTTGTTTTTTTGTTTTGTTTGTTTGTTTGTTGTAGTTTTTTTTTTTACAACAGATACAGCAAGTGAAAATCAGCTTTTCCACAACCAACGACCAGCGTCCACACTCCTCCATGATCTCCAGCTGTGAAGACCCCTGAAAGAGCAGCATCGATGCATGCAAATCACTGCAAGAAGCCTGAGACAAAAAGGGACCAGCTGTGAACCAGAACAACAAAGAGGAGCTTCATGAATTCAGCCAGAACCATCCAAGCATATAGAACCTTCTCCATCACACCTGAAACTGCCAGAAGAACACCTGAGGAAACAACTCAGGCTTGACGGCCCAGAAGAAGACGACAAACTTCTTTTAAGATATACACAACCACCACAGCATAAACAGATTACCCAAGGAATACACTCAAGAGGATTACATCAAAACTCTACTGCACACACCAAGTTTCAAGTTTCAATACTTTATTGCCATGTCAACAACATTGTTGATTGGAATTTGTTTCAATGGACTTCACCATAGCACAATCACCACAACTCCACTGTCATGTGGGCAGAAGGACTCTCACCCTTGCCATTTCAACTCCATGAACATTCTGCACGTCCAAAACTCACCACAATTAAGACACTGAACCATGGCCAAACACTGTTCCATGTTTCTACCTTAAAGACATTTGTTCGGGGAGGAAACAGCAACAACTCTCCTTGCCCTTTTCCACTCCCTTCATCATTTCTCCGCATCTTTCTGAAGAACACCTGGATGAGATTTGTTGATGTCCTCAGACATCAAGCTACAAAGCCACATAGATAATTGTGAATCTTGTGAACTCTACAGAAGCCATGTCCCTATGAGCAATGCCTGCAATAAGGCTCAAGATTTTACAGAATCGTGTTGCACACAACCGACTGATCAAGAGACTTCACTATCATCAATGGAACTGAATATTACAAGTTTGTTCCAGTACAATGTAACTTGACATGAAATAACATATGTGACAACATTACAATTGATTACATGATTCACACACCATAAATTCATTTGGAAAGTTGACAGGTCAAGTGTCAGTAAACTAGAATTTTGAAATTTGTACTGCTTGTTTTAATAATCACTTGTTTTGTTAGTCTGCTCTCACATCTGCATTTAAAATCTTTACATTCAAGAAACTGTAATGGAAAATTCTGGTGTAGTCCATAGTATGTTGACAAAGTGCTGTATAACCATGTTGTAGGTGAACATTCTTATTCTGCTTATTCAGTTAATTCCTTGGATGGTAACAGTGTGAGGTACATCAGGCACAGAAATAGATTGAAGGACAGAAGCCGAGGAGCTCTGTCCTCCAGAGCTCTGCATGCTTTGTAAGGTGCATCAACAGATGATCGGCGCCGAGCATGAGGTGGCACAAAGTTATGATGTAGCCTATGGCCTCCAAACAATTCTTACAGCTCAGGGAGGATGCCATTCACATGACAGGGGATCAGCAGTTACACACACACATGGAATGTATGAATTTGGTTGATAAACAGCAAAGACAGTAAGTCTCTGCACCTAGTGCAGAGATGATGTCAGCTAACACCAGAAAGGCTGTAGAATGCAAAGGGGGGTGTGTGCCTGATCTTTTTCTCTGTCTGTGTCCTTGTTTTGTCTGCCGTAGCAGGGCCACATTTTACTATAAACATAGAGTGCCTGAGAACATCTTCAGGCCACTCACTCACAGACTGTACTCCTGTTCGGTTGTGTTTTGGGTGACTCCATTCATGAATGTTTTTTATTAAAACTCCAGAAAGACAGCTGACGTGTCAAGATATTCTTCTTTTCGGACGAATAACCTTTTTTGCCACCACAATTTGGCACCCCAGATGGGACCTCATCCGTGAGCGGATTCTGGGACTTCTGGACCGACGGTGTTAGACTGTGCACGCCAGGGGCCAAGCTCTTGGAACACCTCGAACTCCCCCAGAAAAGGAGGGTAGAGAAGAGGGCCTGACGTCTGGAAGGAAAGGATCCCCTCACTGTTGAGGTCAAACGAACTGGGTGGCTGTAGAAAACACCTCGCTGTTCTTTCGGGTGAGTTTTAGGAAAGGAAACGGCCGAGATAGAAATTGCGCAAGAAGTCTCCTCTCTGCCTATTTAGTAGTGTCGGCAGACGTGCCGGGCATCTTGACTTCCCCAAGAAAGGAAGACCCAAGTGTCTGAGAGTGGTAGACTTCCCCCGAGAAGATCTGTTTTTTTTTTTAAAAATAGGGCTCGGGGCTGCCTAGATCTGGGATCTGAGGCACCAGATTGAAAAAGTGATCTGAGGGCACTTAGAGGGCCTATATACAACTCTAAGACGGAGGAAGGAGAGGCGAAGTAGAAAATTTATGCCTAGATCTGGGATCTGAGGCACCAGATTGAAAAAGTGATCTGAGGGCACTTAGAGGGCCTATATACAACTCTAAGACGGAGGAAGGAGAGGCGAAGTAGAAAATATAATTTGGCTTAACCATTTTTGACTGTCTTGATAAATAAATAAAGTTAAATTGGAGTCTGTTTTTTAGAAGAAAGAAAATTCTCCTAAATTTAGAAGTATCATTTCCCCTGTAAATTAAAGGGGAAAACAATTTTTTTATTATTTCAAATTTGTTTGTTAAGTAAGAACCAAATCTTACCAGAAATTTCATAAGTAATAAAACAGCCAGATAAGAAAAAGAGAAAATACTTTGATTTTGAATTTTTGTTGTGATTTAAAATTGCAAACGTCTAAGAGAATATAACAATGGGAGCAGAGCAGGGTAAACCCTCAGGAAGTAATCTATCCGAGGGACCAGATTATGAAGCCCACGATATAAAGTACATGTCAGTTAACTATGGGAAGGAGGCCATAGCCCAATTAGATCTGTGGGTCAGAAAATTTAAATTTCCAAAAATAGGCAGCCTGAGCGTTAAAGAGCTGGAGGCTTTACGTGCAAGACTAGAGGTAAGACAACAAATGCGTCGAAGCAATAAGAGTAAGAGGGAAATTAAGATAAACTGGAAAACTTTGGACATGTGGATGCATGAAGCTGAGTGTAGGCAGGGCTCCAACAGGACCGTGCCCCGGTGTCTGAAGCTGGATCCAGACTTGGACCCGACCGCACTGTGCCATCCACCTCCACCTCCACCTCCACCTTCATCGTCACTTCAGGACGCTTCTCCTCATCATCATCATCAGTGCCGTTTCCCTGTCTGATCTTCGGACGATGTGAGCAGCCGGTGTACATGCCATGGACAGTGGCTGACATACGTGCTGTCTGTGCACTGCTGCCATCTAGACGGTGGGCCGAGGCCCCGTATCAGCTTTAGTTTTTGAAAATAATGATCCCCATGGAGGGAGAACCTGGATCTTTTATGATTCAAAGTTTATTTTTTTCTCAATCAGATTTTCCTTGTTGGCACTCGTAATTCTTGCACATTTTTTTATAATCATAGTTTAAAGTTCGTTAAATTTGCAGGCAAATGCCGCAGCCTACTATATCAGTTGAACCAATGGCACGCAGCGCTACAAATCACGTGATGTTATTCAACCAATCAGACCGAGATGCGAGGAACAGCTGTTGATGTCAATACTTACCTGGTTGACACCGAGTGGAGAGGTGAAGACGGCGATACATCACGGAATATTATAAGCTAAATAAGAAGCTTACATGTGTGTGGGTAAGTATTAATGTTGTTGGAAAATGCTAGCTATGCTATTTATTTGTATAACCTTTGCGAGGCGGCATTTATTACGTGTAAAGGTAGCGCTAATTGGTAGCCGTTAGCCTAATCCTGGCTTTTATCATCAAGTGTGCTGCTTGAGCTTCACGTGTGAAGCGTAGGAGACATGAATCTACATTTTAGTATCATTGACTATTCTCGTCGAGTTAATATTAACATTATCCACGTCACACATATGAATAACCCAAATTGTCGGAGGTTTAGCTGTGGCAATTTGGCAGCTGGCCAGCGTCAGTCATTAAGAGCTTGTTAAGCCACGCACTCACGGTGTGCGAGTATGATTAACGTTACTGGTTATTCTATTGGTGTTACCGTCATATCCAGAGAGAGGGATGACAGAAGGAATTTAAATGATCTAAAAACATTGTTCTCTGTGGTATACCCCAGTCAGCAAATTTCAAACGGTGAAGTAAACTACCCTGAAATGTTGTTGAGCATAATGGCATGTTTCAATAGTCAGGCTAATAATGTATTAATTCATTAGATGCACCTTTGTGTCTCAGTTTAAGTTGTTTTTAAACCAGCTTCGTGCCATATCAATTATGTGAAAGTTGAATTCAACTAATGGACTAACAATATTTCCACTAGGTGATACTCATATTTCCACTAGGTGATACTCCCATGGCGGACAATGAGAAATGGTGCTCAAACCATACACTGTTGGTGAGTAACTTTATTCTAATGTCTAACTGTTAATAAATCAGAATGGTTCGTAACATATTTACAGAAACAAATAACATTAACATGAACAGTAATCTTGTTTTCTCCACGTGTTCTTGAACACAGTACTGGTTGATGAAGGGCGTTAGCCTCTCATGCTGGCCCTGGAACCACTAGTCATCTTCAAATGACCTATTGCCACAGTTTGTGCATTGGCACAGGTTTGTACATGGCAGCTCATGTATTTTGCAGGTGCATCTGCCCTTAACACAGTTTGTCTTTTTACAAGAGCAGTGCACCAGTTCAAGGATTGCCTCTGGAGCTGGGGGAAGTGTCATCCAGTCCACTTCTAAGAAATCTCCTGCAATCTTCCAGCCATGACATTCAGGGGCGGGAATATCAGGCCTACACTCAAGGCTCCTTCTGTGGACTGCAGCCTGATAGTTAGCACGCTGGATGTGCTTGTGCAAGCAGTCTTTGTTTGGAGGCAAGTCTCTCTCAGAGCACTTTCCTGACTTGAACAGCTTAACTCTTGCCTTGTTAACATCCATACACTCCTGATCATACAGGTCACATGTGAAAGCCTCCACTGCCTTGCAGAACTCTGGGGATGGAGAGAAACTTGTTCCCAGTTCTCTAAACAGGGTGATGTATTGTCTCTGTGAAATTAGCTTTTTATTTGCTTTGGTTTTCCCCACCCCATATATAGCACTCACAGTGTCACATCCAGAGAATGCATGCAGACCCACAAGCGCATCACATTTGTCTTCTCCCAGGTGGGCATGAAGCCTATTGATGTCAATAATATGTGGATTTCTGCCTTTGACTGTGTGAAAGTACAGGTGACCATCAATTTTGCTGCAGAACCCAAGAGCCAGCACGAAGACATCGGTGTCTGGGCTCTTGATTACCAGGTCGCTGCTGTATTTTGCTGCATAAGCTGCATGCAACAAAAGTCTGGTGTCTGCTTCCTCCTGAGTTGTCTCCAGGTCTTCAACCCGCAGTATTTCAAGTTCGTTTTTGCTTCCATTCATCTTTATAGCATGACATTTGTCCCCATGCCCAATAATGACTGTCATGTTTCCAATTATGTTTTTTGCAGATGTGCTCCAGTGATGGAAGAAGTACTCCAACAAGTTTTCTTTATTTTGCCCACATGCCAGGAATTTTCTCCACTGTTTTGGTGTTTTTTGATCATTGCCATATATTTTGATTTTTTGACAGCCTTGTTCTGCTCGCCTGTTTCGCTCAGCATGTTTGATGCTATGGGGTTTGTACGTGTCACACACAAAATGGAGCTCTGTGGACTTCGTTTCCTTGGCTGAGTTGACCAGTGTCCTCAGTACGTAGTCGGCATATAGGCCAAATGTTGGCTGTGGCTTTAGCTGCTGCACCAGAGCCATAGCATCCCATATCCAAACGGAGCCGTCTGGAATGTCCCTCACTGTTGGTGGTGGGCTGATGTCCTCCTCCAGTGTGTGCATCAGCTTCGCTTTGTTGGTCTTTACCAGAGAGCCGTCAAAGTTGGCAAGTGACTGTGGCAAAGGACCCAGACTGTAGGTGAGCATTTCATTTATATTTATTTGCCTAACATTCCCAACTACAATTAATCTGGCAAACAGGTTTCGGTGGGATTTTAGTGTAATTTCTTTTCCTTTTATTTTTGTGCTTGTGCTGTGGCCAGTATCTCTGAATGTTTTTATTTTCATTTTCTTTATAGGGTCATGGAAGGACGTGTTTGTCGTGGCAATCCTTGTCTCACAGAACTCGGTGAGAGCTTTCATACCTCTTTCTTTCGCCCCCAGTAAATCTCTGGCAACGCTGTCTGGTGCTTGTTGGCCAGAAGAGATTTGATGAAGAGACTCTCCATCCAGTGAAGAGTCGAAAGGATTGACCATGTTTTGGACCGTGGCTGTAATGCTCATCACATCAGCATGATCCCTCTGCATCCTGGCGCTGTCCAACTCAGAATGAAGGTGTAATACTGGGCACTGTCCAGCCATTGCTTTACATTCATGCGTGATGGCTGCCCGCTCATGCTGTGTTAGGGTCCATCTGTGAACAGCTCCTTTGTTTAATGAGAATCCACTGATGCCTCCTTTTGTCTTCGAGTCACGATTGGCTGTCTGCTCAATGACCTGATCACATGCAGTGCCCGCAAAACCATGCTGCTGATGCCTCTGTGCCACAAAGTCACCTGAAAGCAGCTGCTGATGAGCTGTTAGGTGCGTAGCTTCCAGATTGGACATCTCGACCCAGTATGCTGTTAAATACCTAGCGTAATTCACCTTGTCGCACGCAAAAAACCAGGGCAGCATAGATTGCACTGTTGACAAATGAAGAGTCCAGTTCCCCTCTCTGGTTGCTCGGATGAATAGAAGCAGAACTTCCACCATTTCAATGTAAATGCTCCAAAATGTGAATGTCTGGTTGGTTGAGCTTTTATTGACAAATCCTTCATATGCTTTCAGTAACTGCAGAAATGCATCAGATGTAAGCGTGGCATTGAAATCTTCACTTGGAAAATTCCGTTGCAAATCTGTTGCAATTTTCAGAGCTGCAGCATGATCCTCTTGTGTGAGGGTGTCAAGGAATGCCTGCCAGCGCAGTCTCTGGAGTGCTTCCATCAGGAGTTTGTGCGCTCTTATGCTCCTGTTGTACTGATGGCCTGTGATGACACCATCAATGGACCCAGCAGCTACAACTTCAGATTCAATCATTATGTCCTGAAAGCCGGCATCAGCAAACATCTTTCCAATGCAGGAGAGGAATGCCATGGCTGTGTGAAACTCTCCCATCCTTATGACAAGTCTCTCCATGTAATAACTGTTCTGCCAGCGGATCTCTTGGGCTTTGGCATATATGGCTTGATCCATGACTAACACTATTTCTTTTTGATTCAGGCTGTCAGCGACAGCAATGGAGTGAGTCAGGATGGTGTGGACAGTACACAGATCAGTTGGACTCGCATCAATGACTGGCAAGTAACCTACATTTGTAGAGGGTAGGATTTTGTCTTTCTTTAACATTATGTTAAAGCCTGTCCACCCAGGAGGGATTTTCCCCTGGGGCTCAGGCATTTTCATGAGATAGAATGCAGCATCAACTATTCTTGCAGTTGTTTGAGCATCTCTGTTGTTCTGCTGTACATCTACTTTAAATGCAGAGTTCTGTGGACCAGACCTCTGTCCTCTTTTGTACGCCACAAGATTAGGAAGTGGAGGATTAACAGAACGCTGTCTTGTTCTCTGTCTTGATGGCCCAGGTAAAGAAGCTGAATTATCAACAATGGCCTGCTGGATAATTATGCCATTTGTGTTGTGTGTGGTTCCTTTGCCAGACAGTGTCTCCTCTCCGAAGTCGTTGTTGTCCCAGACCAGTGTGGCAGGAACTCCAGCACTTATGTTTTCTGGGACATAAATTTCTCCTCTTTCTATCTGCTGGTGAGCCAGAGCTGTATCGTGCTCAAGGACATGGGAGTTGGAGGAGCTGTGGCCAAGACCATTCAGCAGGCCTATGAGTTGCGCTGAGCCAGTCATGTGCCGGACTGCCATTGCCAGAGAGCACTGTTTTGGCATGAGCCACCTTCCTTTGGTGCTCAAGGTAATAATGTCCTGACAGGTCGACACTATCTTCCTCCTGTCCTCCAACATGACCTCAACACGCTCATTGTCTGACGGTTCCATTGAAATTCCACATGTCCATGCAACAAAGTTAAAAAGTTGATCTGGTACCATATTTAGGGCACTCTCAAGTGTCAGGTCTTTTGCTGTTGGAGGCCAAGGGAGCTTTGGTGAACTTTTTGCTGTGTTCCGAATTATATCTCTGAGTGTGAGAGCTGCATGATATAATAGCCGAGAACTATCTTTTGTATTATGTTTTGTGTGACTTGACCCTGGTATGTCTGCATCATTGCCCTCAGATTCACTGTCAGGTGAGGAGGAGGAAGAAGAGGAGGAGGAGGAGGAGGCGGCGGCAGCAGCAACTTCCTGAAGGATCTCCTCAGCTGTGAGATCATCAACATATACAAAATAAGTTGTTGATGCTTTCTGAAATTTTAAGAAAGGATGGGACTTCTGAAGTCTGGCCTTCAGAGAATGTGCCTTGTAAGATGATATGGTAAGTCCTTCCCTTTGTCTCACAATGTCTTTAAAAAGCAAAGTAAGCCTAGAGAGGCGTAGCACCTCTCTTCCTCTTAACAGTCTCTCCTCAATCACTGTTGCACAGAAGTGCTTGTATGCATTTTCATACAGGTTGCTCAGGTTGCTCTCTGTTGCTTTTGTCTTTTTAGAAAGATACCTGGTGTAGTCCCGGAAGCAGGTAAAGTGATACCTTGCTTCACTGGCCACCAAGTCCCTGTCCCGAATGTGAAGAAGCAGACACTCATCTCTCCTGCTCTCAGCTGCAAGGAGCAATTTCCCGGCTGTGAGTGTTTCGCATTGCATTAGTTTTTCTTTAATTCTTTTCCGGGTGTATGATTGGTGTTTGTATTTGTCATGTTTGCAGATAATGCATTGAACTGGCAGAAGATGTGGTGCCCGCTTGGATGTGCAGAGGTCAGAGGTGTGTGACCTCAGAGCCCGTGTCTTCGCTGCAGTTCCCTCACCATCCTCTGCTTCTTTTTCTACCCCTGGCACTAAAAGGCAAGAAGCAGACAACACATTTAGGCCTCTCTTCCATTACATTATAACAGATTAAAGATGTCAGGTTACTGGCACCACAATTATTATTTTGACCCTCAGTCACACTTCCAAACAAAACATCAGCTACTCTAAAAATAGGCCGTATATATGTATATATCAACTTTTTTGTGCAAATCTTTCAACCTCAGTTCTTATCAAAATTACTCAATACATTTTTTTATTGTTTACCATTTTTACTGGCAAAAAAAGAAGAAACAAAATGACTGACTTTTAATACAGTAAATGATCTGAGGTGGGAAATCTTTTGTATGTGTAAGATTGGTAACAATTTTTTTTTTCTCTAGTTGCCTGAGGAAGACCACATCTGATCGAGATGTCGCAGGCAAGTATCCAATAAATGGGAGCTTTAATCCAGTGTGCAGACATTCCCTCTTTCTTTTTAAGATTGGTAAGGTAACAAAACTTATTTTGATGCATTACGTATTTTGTAGTGTCAGATTTTCACGTCATCTCCTTAATTTATAGTTGGTGGACATTTTTGTCCCATTGACTTCCTGTGTGTGTGGCACCAGGTATTAAACTGCAGGAAACTGATTCAGTGATTATGTTAATTTTGTCTCTCGTAGATATAAATTATTTTTTTCTTGTGTTTAGACAAAAACTCAGATGGTGTCTCTCACCAAAGCGGGCGAGAGACACCATCAACTGGCACGAGGGGGCATACACCCTCTCGCACACCTGGGATTCCCTGCTCCAGAGACCATCCAGGGTGGAGGGGGAGCAGCCAGCTCGGCAGACCTATCTGAGGCTAACGTTTATGTGCTGCAGGGAGCTCAGGGGGAAACACCAGGAGCAGGAGCCCCCCCCCCCCCCCTCCGAGACAAAGTTTGGTTCTCAAATGTAATTTGCATAATGTAATTGTGTTTTCATGTTGTTTTCCTTCACAGATTCACAGCTGAAGTTCAAAATTCACATTGTTTCTTTTCTTATTGGACACCTACCCTCTTTTTTAGCCTCCTGGTGAAATAAAGTTGCCTTTTCAAATCTTCTCTGGGCTGGTTTTTTGTTTGTGATGTTGGTGAAGTGGCTGTAGCAGTCGCTGTGGTGCCCACAGTTAGCTGGAAAAGCAGCAGGCTCCTGAAGTTTGAGGTTCACAGTTAACTTATTTAAAAGGACAGATAATGAAGGTACACACATAAGAAATAATATATATATATATATATAGTCAAAGTTTATTTACATTTTCAGTCTCTTGGCAAGATAAAGCTATCCATATAACTATGTAGTATGACAACAAACCTGGGTTGTAAGTTTAAATCTCAGCACTGCCTCTTCAGCCACAGTACTCTCTCTAGTACCAAGGTCTTTCCAGAGAAACACAGCAGTAATAAATTTCTTCCATCCTGTGTCGGTAAACGGGGTTACAGGACCATTTTTTTCAAAAACATGCATACAGCACTCCATTGTTGTGGTGTTTGCTAGCAAACATAGTTTGAACACGAGAGAAGTGTGGCTAATTTTTGTGACGTTATGCTCATCATTTTTGTCAGAGGATTGACAGGTAGAAAGAAAACTCACTGGACCTCAGATGTTGGAAATTGTTAATATTTATTATGTGCTAAATTCACAGTGACATTTTGAGGACATCATTGTAACAGAAGACTGAAGTTTTCAAAAGATGGGATGACAGGACATCCTACATTTTCCTCCTTTCATCAAGCTTAACGAACTTTAGGGCCGTTAATTTTACCTCCTCTGAAAGTGATTGATACGTAAAATCCGTGTTACATTAGCAGTAGTAGTAGTAGTATGTGTGTGTAGTAAGTGTTGATGTACTGTACTCCGATGCCGGTACTAGACAGCAGTTAAACAATAGATCCATGGTAACTGGCAAACAAAGAAAAAAAAATTAAACCCCCCGGGAAATTTCGAGGCGTGTCATTGGACAATAACTACAGTGACGTCATAGATATCGGACCCCGAGTATAGCTGCCCGCTCGGTTTGCCGGAGCCAGTAACTCAGACAAAGTTACCGATAAACAAATAATGTGCAAGAGGTAAGAGTGCCAACAATTTTTGTTTAATTTGTTGAAAAATTAAGATATTGTACACAGAAAATTACGTCCTCCCTCGGTGGGGATCGTCCAAATACACGTAATCTCCCCTTGGCCCACCGTCTAATCAGTCTCAGAAGGAGGCAGAAAGTTTGAACACCTGACAGTGATACTGCACAGACCAACAATTGATGAACTGAGCATTGAAGTTGAACGCACCATCCAAAGGCAAAAGATGAAGAACGAAGAACAAGCCACGGCTAGAAGTATGATGTCAGTCTTGGCTGCAGAGGTGGTCAAGACAAAGAACATGGACAGTGGTGACACAGAGATTAGCCGTGGCCACAACCGCTGACTCAATCCGAATGCACCAAGGCCGTGGCCATGCGGGCTGCTGCGGACGCGGAGCAACAGGTCGTGGTAACAAAAGGAGGGACCGTTGCTTTCGGTGCGGAAAGAAAGGACACTGAGTGCGGGACTGCCGCAAGATCAAAGAGGTGAGGATGGATGGTGGGAACGAGGGCCAGGGTGGATCTGGTGGGGACGCTGGGCCGGCAACTGGGAGCATGCAAACACGTGAGAGCACCTACACCAACACACACACTGATACACAGACACATGTTGCATCCTAACACTGACACTGAAACTGAGCTCATGAGTTTAAACTCAGCCCCACATATCAGAGTAGACAGTTGGTGTGGGTGGGAAGTTTTTTTCTTTAAAAGATACAAAGCTCTACTAAAATGTATTGAATCCTGATTTTGAGAAATATTCAAATACCTAATTTCCTTAGTTATGATAGGTTGTCCAGTTAAAGAATAGTTGACAAAGATTTTATTTGTTTGTTGGATTTTTCTTTGATTTGTCCACCACGGGGTATAAGTGGGAAAGAAAAAAAAAAAAAGTAGAAAGGTACTAGCGTTTTTTTCCAACTCCCCGACACACAAATCATGTTAGAGAGGGAGGTAACTCTCCCCTGCTCTGTTGTGCTGCAGCTTGAGCACACACACACACACACACACACACACACACATTGACGTCGTAGCCTATGCCCGCGTTGAAGTAGGCTACACGCATATATTTTTTTTTATGAAAGTAAGAGTATTATTGATGAAATAACGCTGGACGAGGATTGTTTGAATTCAATTAGGCTATTTTGGATAATGTTAAATGCATTGCCCCACCAACAGCGCCAGCATGAGTGTTACATTTTGAATACTCATAACATCTGACCCTCACATCTCATTGGTGAATCAAACATGTTCAAACTTGGATTATTGGGTGTAAAGCTGAATGCCTCCTCAAACTGGAAGGATACAGCTGATCCTCAGGTGCACTTTAATGAAGTCCTGAAGGCAAATTGTAAATTGTTGAATCATGATGTTGAAGCTGCAGATGTAATCATATCTTTTGATTATCCCAAATTTTGACATTGACAAGAGAAATGTTTTAAGTTTGGTTGGGAAGATCTTGGAATTACAAGTCATTCCCAGTCACCTCTGGGCAAAAAGTAAACATTATGCTTTCCTTATTGAAAATTGTGAGCCTGTTGCTGGGACAATTAAATTAAATTACGGGCCCTGTTGTAACCAGTATCCTCTCAGACGGAGCAATTGAAGGCGTTAGGCCTGTGTTCGATGTAGTGTACCATGGGCTGGTTCTCCAGTGAGAACCCCCATTTTTCTGGTATTTAAGATTGGACCTGAGGGCGAGCCTGTGGAGATTTGTGTAAGACCTGCAAGCTGTAAATGTTGCTGTGCAGGCCAGGGCGCCGATGGTATCGAATATGTACACTATCTTGTTTTCGAAGTACAACAACCAGTAAATGGTTTTCAGTTGTAAATCCTTCGAATGCTTTTTATGTAGTATGACAGTCAATTTTGGTTTGCCTTTTGTTTTGGTGGGAAAATGTATACGTTTACTCGGCTGTGTCAGGGCTACTGTGAATCTCCGATGATTTACTTTGCTCTGATGGACAGCCTGGAGTCTGGAAGCGTTGTGTTGCAGTATGTGGATGGTACCGAGACTGCAAGTGAGACCAGAGAGGGATGCGTTAAAGCTGCTCTGGCTCTTTGACCCATCTGGCTGTACAGGGGCACAAGGCCTGCCTGTCCAAACTGCAGTTTGTTGCCACAAAGGTCACATTTTGGGTCATGCCCAGCAAACATTTTCTCGACCTGCGTCAGGATGAAGACATCCAATCAACGTCGCGTCACGTCGTGACTTTAATTCGACTGTTTTTCAACATGTTAAAATAATATCTGGGCAAATATTACATTAAAAAAATGTGCATTTTAGAGCGGGTTAACTGATTAAATACTGCCAGCAAACGTTTCTCGATCTGCGTCTAGATGATGACATCCAGTCGACGTCGCGTCACGACGTGACTTCATTTAAACTTTTTTTCGACATGATAACATTAGGGGGGATACGATCTAACAGAACACATATTTAACTGGAAAAACACTGCCAAGTATGATTTTCTCTATCCACGGCTATCTAGTGCTGTGTGGAGATGAAGACATCCAGTCACCGTCCAGTCCTGTCAGGACGTAGATTCCACCTCTGATTAACGTTGGGCAGGCGGGTTGATATGACGTCTATCTGAGGGGTGAGATGACCGGCGGATGACGACGTCATTTCTACGGCTTTTAGACGGCATCGGTTTACGTTGTTAAAAACTATTCAAAATGATGAAAATGTGTTTGTGAATTGAAGAGAACAATGTAGTATTATCGTGTATATTGGCAATATGGGCTGAAATGTTTGTTATTCTAGCATCCATCTAGGAACTATTTTTCCTCGCGTAGTGAGCGCACTCAGGTGTCAGATGCATGCAGCGCATGAGCGCATGAAGCAGTTTGCAGAGGAACGGAGAAGAGGAGGAGACAGGCTAACGGATGTGAAAGGTACGTGAGCTTCGAAAAATGCTAATTTAAACTTACAAACGGTGTTTGGTAAGACATTATACTTTTGTCAATCACATGTTGGACTTGTGATTTTCTTGCTGCATCGTGTATTTTTACAGATAGCTGGTTTTTGCCTTTATTCGTAGCCGAGCGGCGGCTAACAGTTAGCAGCCGAAGTAACTTAGCTGCTGTGTGAAACACGAAACAGTCGTGTGTCTAAAAGCCTTTTCCCGTGCATTGTGTGCAATGCCGGGTGTTCTTTTAATACTGTCTCAGGCCTTATTGACAGCGAGAGGGATGATAGCTTTTTCCCTCTCACTCTAAATGGACTGGCTGCGAGTTAGCCTAGCAGCTAGCTCTTACAGCCTACGTGAGGCGAGGCTTAAAATATTCAATTTATTAACAGATTCTCTGTTTTCCACTTTAACACTGAGAGCGAAAGTCATCATAATATAGCCTACACAGTTATTGTTATATGATACATTTGAACAAATGAACATTTTATATTAAAATTTACACTAAGAAAAGGTTGGCAGGATAAATTGGCTGCTGTGAAAAGCTGCAACCACTGCATGAGTTTCCTCATAAGCAACATACAGAGCTATGACCTCTTTCACCAGTATGACAAACATTTTATGATCATTAAACACTGAGTCTGATAATGTCATAGTTAATCAATGTAACTATCTCTCTACCTCAAACAGTAATCTATTTGTGTGTCTCTGTCCCTCACATAGGCCTGTTTTGATAACGATTTGTCCAATTTACTTCACTTTACAGGTGTATAGCAGTGTGAGGTGTAAAAGAAAGAAACACCCACCAGGTGAGATACACACACACACACACACACACAGGGTGTAGACATCAAAATGTTTGCTGGGGTTAACTATGTCAGCTATGGGCATTTTTTATTTCTTTTCCCACCGCTCCTATGTCCCAGCACCGGCACAGCAGCTTAAAACAGGGGCAGATGACTTGATGTTATTTAACCCACATAACTGTAATTTTTTCCACAGACAACAGCAGGTGGTTTTTCAAAAAATGTGTTTACATTTGTCTCAGTAATGCATTCTTGTCCTGTCATTACAGATAACATTGTGGTCCAGTGTGGTGGCAAGAACACATAGGATTGCACTACCAAGTGCATAAACAGGTATGTTCAAGTAGAAATTAAATATTATCACAGATGTGAAGTGTGAGAAAAGTCTATACAACTTGTGTACAGATAACAATTCCTGCCAGAATAAATGCTTACTTGAGACTCTCAGATATGAGAGAGAAGCTCTTCATGATGGAGGTAGCCTACAATACATGGAGAAGTGTTTTTTCATTACTCTTTCAGCTCCCAAAACAAAGTGTTCCTGCCATCTATTCAGTGCATTTAGCATCTGTCTGACCATCATTGTAAATAAGAACTTGTTCCTAATGATTCTGCCTGGTTAAATAAAAAACCTGAATCAGTGCTCTGTAAAAATGTTTATATTTTTCTTGTGCCCTCTCTCCAGCTGCTGTGAAGAGATGGAACATCAAGGCCACAGATGCAGACATTGAAATTGTAATCCAGATCCACCTGAAGCATGTCCCAGCAAGAAGTGGGGGCAAGGGGCAGACCTCACTGGACCTTGATAATTCAAAATAAAATATTTGTTACATTAAACATGTTCATTTTTTATTCAAGGGTATTTAGATAGCTCATTAAATACTGTATATATGGTCCTGAATGCTGTCTATTTTAAAAAAACTAAAATTAGTCCATGTACTACTTGTATTTTACAGTATGTATGGGTGAACATCACTAGGATATTTTTTAACTTTATCACAGGTGAGTTTATTTGCTATCAAAATTTCAGGTTAACTAGTCCTGTGATATTTTAAGTTGGCAAAAGTGAAATTTGCTGGTGTGAGTAGATGTCTATTAGACTTTGACTATGATGCAGTTAATTCAAATAGTTGTAGAATAGAGCATTGAGAACTACGCGTATGCTGACTAGTTGAAAGTCACAATTGTGGTAAACACCTTTTGTAGTGCAATACATTACATGTGTATTTTGATTTAAAAAAAACGTTGAAATGTGTCTAGAGACTTGGAAACGACAGAAGTTGATAGGTCGTCTAAACGACGTTGAAACAACGTAAAATGTTGCCGTCTAATAGCCGTCAAAATGACGTCGGTCATGACACCGACGTCAGAAAAACTTTCATTTCAGCACCTCAGATCGACGTCGAATCAACCTGTTAGATCGACGTGGAATAGACGTCATGAGGTAACCTGCTGGGAGACGTTGATATACCGTCCAAACGACGTTGAAATGACGTAAAATGATACCGTCTAAAAGCCGTAGAAATGACGTCGGTCATAACACCGACGTCAGAAAAACTTTCATTTGAGCACCTCAAATCGACGTCGAATCAACCTGCCTGACCGACGTTGATTAGACGTGATATAGACGTCAAAATGTTTGCTGGGTGGTATTTCAGCGGAGGGAAGATCCCTCGCATTCAAAAGAAATGGGGAAAATAATTTAAGTAAGGTAATGTTTTTGGCCATGATAAGCTAGCAGACATTGGGTCGTTCATTGTGCAGTAATTTAGGCACCATTGGCATCAATTGCTTATGGAAAAGGCCTAAGAGCTCAGACCCTGTCACTTAGATTTGACTCTGACGACTGTGAAGGCTGACAAAGTTTCCAAGTGACTTTAATGTAGTTTTATGAAGACCATGACACTTGGGCTAACTGACTGCTCATGACCTTTGACCAGGACTGTTGACGAGATTATGACTATGACTGAAATCTACTGCTTTTAACCCTGCTGCTCTTCTGCCAACAGCCCGCAACGGGGAACCACATGACTATGTGGCCGCCATAATATCTGTTTCCTCCCACAGGCCGAAGTTAAAGGATACTCTATGCATTACGTGGGTTTTTGACTTTTGTAGAATGTTCATTTTCAGGATGTTGGACACGCTTGGGTGAATGGAGACGACTGCAACCAAAAGTACACACTGCTGTGTGAAAGTTCACATTAACAACATTGACCTTTCCATTTTAAGGTGTTACCAGAACAGATGCAGCTGCACATGTAGCTTCAAGGCTACTTTTGTCTCATAATTTGTATGTCCATTGTTTTTCTCTAACACCCCCTATTTCCATGGGTCAAAAGGGGGAATAATTGATGATTGAGTGATTGAAGTATGTATGGAATCACTGGCCAGTGTGTGGATGAATGATATGGTATTGGGTGTACTAGTTGTTGTTTGGTTGTTGGGTTTTTCTTGTTGTTTGTTTTTTTTCGCAAAATTTTACCAACAGGTGGAGGTTGTCCTGCAGGAGCCAGCAGAGACAAAGCTGAGTGACCGCAGGTCAGACGACTATATCGGGGTGAACGACCATGGCATCCCTGTGAACACATTGGGTGCAGCCGAGGGGTGGCGACCAGCTTCCTGCTGGTCATCTCCATTACAGTGGGGCTGTCGGTGCTGATACTGAAGGAGATCTACAATTGCGGGACGAGCAACAACAGCATGACAGATTGACCTCACCCAGACCACCGATCTACACCTACACCACACACTGTGCATTCCCATGAAGAGATCTGCTGTTACTGTGAGTAACACAACATCGAGATTGGAGAACAACGTTGGAGACAAGGCAGTGACGAGAGCTGCGAGCTGCTGACCAGCGCAAGCTGCCATGTTTGCACTGCCCTGTCACAAGAGAAAGGTGTGTCACTGAAACCACATCCTAAAGTTCTGGGGGGCAGTGATTGCTTTTACCCAGAAAGAAAGGGCCCCAGCTCGTAGTTCACGACCTGACAGAGGAACGCTGAGGATTCAACGCAAGTGTTGTGAATTACGAGGGGCTGAAGGTTTGTTCTTGGAAGTGTTTCTACAGTGGTTTGAGAAGAACTTTCACTTTTCCCTAATGACCACAAATCCTACTGCTCAGAGATGCGCAGTTTGTTTTCACTTGGGATCGTGCTACACCCAGAGAGCATTCTCTGGGTACATCAGCATGTCAACAACCTGATGGCGACAGGTCATGTGAGACAATGGCATGGACATCTTCAGATGCGACCTGACATGGTCACAGGTTTAATTCTCACGGACATTCATCGATCTCACTCACACAAGAAATACAGAGTTGCAGGATATGTGTGAGTTTGATGTTTGTTGCATGATTTCTTTTGAAGTGGTACTATTCCATTTTGAGTTTGTGTTTTTCAGTTGTTGTGATGACTATGTAAATGCTAAAGGGGTGGACCAATCCATTTTGCTTTATACTTTTGGATAATTGTGGACGGTATCTTTAATAGTGGTAATTTGTCATTACATATGATTTGGATTTGTAATGTTTTTACATGACAGTCAAGACTGAAAGTGCGAGTTTCACAAACGCAGGTTTTTGATAGCTTTGATATTTTCATGTTTTTACATAATCATGTCATGTTTGATTTATCTTTTCACATATTATTTGAAGTAGATTAGTTAAATTTCGGATTATGGGATTTTTTCCTCATTATATTGGAGGTTTTTCCCCTTTTCTTAGGTTGAGTGTAGCTAGACAGATGAGTCTTTTGCCCTCCTCTTGTCGAGTGAGGGGGGGGATTTTGGCTTTTTCTGTACCTATGGACTGTGTTTTCCTGCATAGGGGTTTTTTTTTAGACTCCCTTGTTGGAGACTGGGTGCACTAGCGTTTGGCTGGTGCAGGGCAGGAAATCAGAGAACATGGGGTAGATGACTACATAATTTCCCATTTTAATTGTGGTTTAGCATAAAAATGCTAAAAGGGGTGGAATGTAATGGAAAATTCTGGTGTAGTCCATAGTATGTTGACAAAGTGCTGTATAACCATGTTGTAGGTGAACATTCTTATTCTGCTTATTCAGTTAATTCCTTGGATGGTAACAGTGTGAGGTACATCAGGCACAGAAATAGATTGAAGGACAGAAGCCGAGGAGCTCTGTCCTCCAGAGCTCTGCATGCTTTGTAAGGTGCATCAACAGATGATCGGCGCCGAGCATGAGGTGGCACAAAGTTATGATGTAGCCTATGGCCTCCAAACAATTCTTACAGCTCAGGGAGGATGCCATCTACATGACAGGGGATCAGCAGTTACACACACACATGGAATGTATGAATTTGGTTGATAAACAGCAAAGACAGTAAGTCTCTGCACCTAGTGCAGAGATGATGTCAGCTAACACCAGAAAGGCTGTAGAATGCAAAGGGGGGTGTGTGCCTGATCTTTTTCTCTGTCTGTGTCCTTGTTTTGTCTGCCGTAGCAGGGCCACATTTTACTATAAACATAGAGTGCCTGAGAACATCTTCAGGCCACTCACTCACAGACTGTACTCCTGTTCGGTTGTGTTTTGGGTGACTCCATTCATGAATGTTTTTTATTAAAACTCCAGAAAGACAGCTGACGTGTCAAGATATTCTTCTTTTCGGACGAATAACCTTTTTTGCCACCACAAAACACATTTTAGATAACCTTCTACTAAAACACTCTACCTCTTACTGTGAAGAATACGTTTAGAACATATTTGAAATTGACAGTATTGTTTGTTTGAATTTTGTTGTTTTATTGTAACTGATACCTGGATTTCCTGACTATGATTTCTTACTTTTTCAACTTTTTCCTTTTCTGACAACTGTAATGACATTTAAGTTGTGCCTTTTTCTTGTGTGATTAATGAATAATCAAAAGGGGGAAGTGTAGTGGCAGATTTGAATATTCCTTTGACTTCTCCACATCCTGCTTTTTCAACATTCTCACCAACATGCTAATCTTTTACATGTAAATATGTTGATTCAATCTCTTTTGTATTTAACCCAACTCCCTATTGAATCGTCTAGACTCCCCAATTCACACTCCAGGGGGTTGGTGCCAATGCATATGTCTGAACTGGGGGCTGACCCCACAGTAGAACAGAAGGTGTAGACACACCCAAAAGGTGGGCTTTCCTTCCCTCAGATTCTGTATAAGTCTTTTGGTTTCCCCATTATCTTTGTCTTTTCTTATCCATCATCCACTCTGGTATGAACTGACCTTCCATGCTTGGAATAAATTCATGGCGGCCGGCCGAGTCTCTATTTCATTATTCACCAACAGCAAACGGCTAAAATTTCCACCACAGGGGACATTCCCGAGGATGTGCAACTGGAGAAAGAGGTAAACACCGGGAATTGTTGTTTGAATGAGCAGAAAAGTCAATATTTCTACCAGTCTATCTTATATTGTGTCCGCTGCTCTCTGCAGAGTGTGTTGGAGGTAGTTCGTGGAGCTCTGAGGGCCAGTGAAGGCCAGATGCTGGAGAGCCTGAAGCGAGAGGCCTCCCTGCTCAATGACATCTTGCAGCTCAAACTGCAGCAGGCAGCTCTGGCCACCAGGAGGCTCCACACTCCTGCTACTTCCAGTAAAGGAAGCATTAGCAGATGCTCAGACACACCAGCAAAGGAGAAAAAACAAGCAGCAAAGACTAAAACCAGAGTAAAGTCTGGAAACACACCTTAAGGTGAGCTCAGTGAATAAAGATGAAGGGAGCTGCTTCTGACTTGTGAGTGCTTAGGTTATAATAGTATCTACTTATGATGGTGGGATAACCTGTGCAGAACATCTTAACATCGAACAAAACACAACTCTGCCCACATCAGTACATTTTCTTTATGAAAGAAAAATAGATACAAGCAGAGCCTGGATTATGATCAAGAACTTATTTGTGAGTGAACAGAGGGAACAGTCGTGAAAATGGGTTTCACACTAGAGCATCAGTGACTAATTGTCTCATGTCTCATTTTAGTTCAGGAACCACAAACAGCACACTTGGATGTCATGTGGGCCAGAACAGTAAAATAATAACATAATAACCTATAAATAAAAAGAAATTTGAATTTTCCCTTTGTAATAGATGTTTACAGTTAATGAGCTATTCTTTTACACAAGATATTATGAACAACCTGAAATTTCTTGATAAAACACAATTTCAACAATATTATGTCTCCTCTGTCTTCAATGTGATTTTCACACCTAGCAAATTCATTCACTGCCCCTGCACTGCAGTCTATTAAAAAAGAAACACGGCGCAGCGATTAGCTGCTACGTCAGGTTGGAATCATTGCAATATTCATGCATAAATACAAAAACATACAGGTGCATCTCAATAAATTAGAATATCTTGGAAAATAGTAGTTCAATTCAAGTAGTGACGCTAATATATTAAATAGATTCATTACACACAGGCTGAAATATTTCACATCTTTATCTCTTTTGATTGTAATGGTTATTGTAATAATAATTTTTTTAAAAACACACAGTGGTGCATGGTAGGTGCAGTGGTTAAAGAGGCCGCCCCATGAAGAGGCTACAGTCCTCAACGCAGGCGTCCCCAGCTCGAATCCCATGTCGGGCAGACCTTTCCTGCGTGTCATTCCCTCACTCTCTGCCTCCCCCTTTTTCTGTCTATCAAATAAAGGCAAAAAAGCCCAAAAAATACTTTAAAACAACAACAACAACAAAAAAACACACTGCCTCTTCCACACACTGCTGATCCAAACAGCTGATCATACAGCCTGCCTTCATGGAGGAATTATTATTATTATGAATATTATTATTAGTACTGACCCATGATGCTGTTCACATTGAACCATTCTCCACTTCAGCCTTGTTCCTAGTTCTCGTTTGAATACACACATGCTGCAAACCATGAAGTGTTGCATCTAAATAATTGAGATTAACCACAGTTCTGTTTCTTTATTCATCAGTTTGTTTTTTTTGTCTTGAAAGACTTCACAGACTACACAAATACACACATCGTACATGATAATCCATCGATGATTATTAAAGGCTTCGTTGAAAACAAATGCACACGAGTGGGAGGAGGATGAGCAAAACAGCAGAGAAGTGGCCGGACTTGCAGATGTGCTAAATTATGCAATTTAAAAAGCAATGAAAGTTGTATTTTGATCAACATTATGTCTCAAATTAATTATTTCACAAGCCATGTAATAAGCAGGATAATGTAGAGTTAGTCGGTTGTTATGGAGAAATAAGCCTCGACAGGTTGTATAGGGTTTCATAAATCCTGAATAACAGATACAGTAACAATGAATCAATAACAACCTCTGCACTCATGCGCACATTATCCCTTACATTATATATTTATTTATATTTATATAAAGAATGCACATACACAATATGTTTGAGTAAGTTAGCACAGGCATGAGAAGTATTTCAAGGACAGTAGAAAATGTGAAAGAGAGAGAAATGAGATTCTTGGAGAGCATTGGGTTGCTCAGACTGGCCGAGCTGCCTCAGATGACTAGAGAGTAGAAACAGAGAAAATGAGAATTAAGACAACATGAGTTTGAGTTCAATCATTGCTTGAATGAAACCTTTGTGACTTAAAAATGTAGCAAAATATGTCCAGTGTGCGTCTGACCCCGATCTGACAGTACAGAAATCATCACATTTATCAATAAATAAATATTTTACAATTAAAGGCTAGGTAGGCAGCTTTTTTTTGACAGTATTAGGCAAAAACTTACACAATAACCTTGAGGATAATGTTTGAAGTGATGTGAAAAAAGCTCAGACGTCTGCGTCTCCCCTAGGCTCTGTTTTCAGCCTGCAAAGAAATCTACCCGTGACGGTAGATTTTGACCAATCACAGAGCAGCAGCTCTTATTCGTATTATTTTACACGAAATATAAATACTTTGTTATCGTTCATGTGTTCAAAAAGGTTTTTCTTACCCGTGACTCGGACATTATGGAGGATAACATTGAAAAAAGGAAAAGAAAGAAGCTTCGGCAAGTTGGTTGGTTAGGGAGGAGGACAGAGAAGCTGCCCGGCCGATGAGCTCAGCTCCCCGGCTGCAGCCCCTGTGACGAGCCGCTGCTGCCGCTCGTGTGTGGCTCTGCACTCCTCCGACAAAAGTCGGAACAATACTTACAGACGTTATTAGGAAAAACTGACCACAGATTGGGAATCTAAACCGTCACTTTCCCGCATGAAAAAATATTAAAACGTAAGAAAGTGACGGACTGGCGGAGGGGATGAGAACCGTGTGGACTCAACTCAAGGCTTTTTTCTAGATTTCTGCCTACCGAGCCTTTAACCAATCATTTTATTTTAACTTACATGACATGGTTACGGTGCACGGCAAAAATATTTCACTACTTTCACAGCGACTTAGCGTTAGGTCAGGGGCGCATTGCATTAGAGCCCTGAGGCAGCGCTGCTCTTCTGTCCAATACACACCTAAAGCTTCACTTTACATTCAAACAAACTAATGTGACTGTCATAGTTGTCAGATTTCATTAAGGAGACCAACATTTATCTCCTACAAAGAATTTAACCAGCCGGCGGTAAACCTCTAAAATCCTGTGGTCATCTGACGATGCTGGTTGAGTGGCCCATCAGAAAATTAGAAAATTCATAATTTCAACGAATCTTTATAGATGGCCTATTAGTTTATTTGTGGCCAAATTGCGTGGCTGTGTTGGTCTTTTGATGTAAAATGTACTTTCAGCTACTTCTTGAGGCCTAAATGTTTCTTACATCGTTTGTTACATTACAATTACAGTATAAACTTCAGTTTTTCCTATAGTGCAGACAGTGCTACATTGCAAGGGAACGAACAGGGAACTCACATTTCTTGGTCCATTCAGCTGCAGGGTTGACACAGGCTGTTCCCTTGCTTGTGCGGAAACTAAAGAAGAAAAGAAAAAAGACACTTTAAAAATGACGATGATGAATCTGTGTGTGTGTGAGCGTAGAAGAGACTGTGTTTGTGTTTACATTAAAGCCGCCACACATGGACCACGGGCACGTTGCACCTCGGGCCCCCCTGTCACAATCGCACTGATGTCAGCAGACGAAACCCCCGTGCAGCACTGGGGGGCTATATTCTCAACTGGGGGTGGCATCCCTAAGAGAGACACAGACAGAGAGGGCAGACTGTAAATACAGCAGGTGTAAGCAGATCACACTGGCCTGCTGTGGTGCTGATGGGGATCAAGACCTCATCACCCGGGCAACCAGAGGTCATGCTGCTGCTCTCTGGGCTCCATATCATCTATAGATGTGACTCTGGTTAGGATTATTTTAGTTGAACGGATACAACTTTTATTTTGTAAAGTTTGTACGATTGTATTTCCACTTAGGGCTTTCATAAACTATGATTATTAATATTTGTATAATTTCTTTTGATTTTTATTGTCCTGTCAACATAACGCAAAAAGCTAAAAAAAAAAAAAATGCACATGCAGTTTTTAAAAAAATATTTCTTCCTGTAAAATGTAGTGAATACATATGACAGTGATAAACAGAAGATGTCATAATATGTTGTAGTAATTATGCGATGCTTACCTTGTGTGCACAGAGACACTGAGAGCAGGAGGAGAGCAACGGACATGATCTTGATGGACATGTTGGACGATGGACTGGCTGCTTGACTGGTCGACCTGTTGACTGGTTCACTGATCAGGCTGCGTCTGCAGAAGCTGATAGACATATATGGGCTTATTTATGTCACCAAGATCATCTGGGGGCTGGCTCTGACTGTTGACACACTTGTGTATGTGTATGTGTGTGTGGTTATCGTACCTCTGCCCCTCATTGGACAGTCTTTTTCTGCTCTCTGCGCAAATTTAAACCACCAACAACGAGCTAGCATCTTTCTTGGAAACAAGATATTCATTGTTTCTTATGAGGCACGTGCCGCTGTGTGCATGTGTTTGACCACAGTCCGTCATGAAAGTAACACAACACAACAGCTGAGAAGTGCTGACACTTTGAAGCGTCTCTCACTTTTCTCTCAAGTCCTGTGCTGTGTTTGTCTCTCGAATCTGAGGGAATTTGACCCTGATGTAAAATGTATTTTAAGCCTCTTCTTCAGGACTTAAGGCCTGGATGTTTCTTATGCAGTTACATCATTAGTTGCATTACAGTTATAAAATTCTGTTTTTCCTTGGCTATACAGTACTATACAGTAATTGCTACATTCCTCGTTCTTGTAACTCGATGTAAAAGGGAACAAACAGTAGCCTGAGACAGTTCATTTGCACTTCACCACCATAAGTTGTCTTCCTGATGGCAGAGGTTCGCAGTCAGAGATGGTTTCACTACTACTGGCTCACACAGCTAGACTGTTGCACAAGCCAAACAGTTGACTACTTTCTTTTCTTTTCTTTTCTTTTCTTTCTTTTCTTTTTTTTTTTTACATACATTTTACCAAATGAGCAGTCTTAGATATTATTTGAACAGTGAACAACTGAGTCCATACGTAAATAGAAAATAATAGTCTACAAGTTAGATGATACTGATAAAACACTGAGAGGATGCTAATAGGACATTATAAGCTATCAATAAGTCAACTCTGATGGAGGTTGCACAGCCATACATCATGTACACAGAGATAAACAGGTCTGTGAGGACAGTATCTATGTTGATTAGTTCTTTTTTAAAAAGCTACTCCATCCCAACTCCACTCATGCTCCTGGACACACACACACAAACACATAGACAAAGACCCACACACCTGCTGGAAAAAAGCAAAAGGCCACTGGATGGGTGGAAATGAGTTGTTCCCATTCTTCCAGTAAAGCATCAGGTCGATTTCATTATACACATCTACACAGAGAGAGAAAGCCAGGGAGGGCACTCACTACTGGCACACACAGACCACCTTCCACCACAACAGTAGTCCATATTTACACCAATATAGCATTTGTCTTCATTTATTGAGTGAAGACACTCAATACTGAGCAGACATTGAGTGTTATGTTTTCAGAAAATGCATGTAACAATGCCAAAGAGACAGACTCATCTACATGGACTGAAGCTGCTCAAAGCAGTTTTGAGGAGGTTAAAAAGCTCCTGGTAGTCTGTCCGGCCCTTGCTCTCTACGACCCCACACTCCAGTTGTCTCCACAGATGCAAGTGACTATGGACTGGGTGCGGTGTTGAAACCAGTGGCTTTCACTTCCCGGACAACAGAACACAAGTATTCTTGTTGAAAAGGAGGCATTGGCATGTGTAAATTGGTGGACATCCGCTCTATCATCACCCTACCTTGCGCATGGACCACCAGGCACTTACTGTACCACTTTGCTTACCACCAAGGAGGCAGAGCTGGGCAGCGTGGCACGCTGGTCTGCATGCTTACTCTGTTTTGATTACGACATGGTCTTCCAGCCAGGTTCTCGAACCTACACCATTGACTACCTTTCTTGTTGCTGCTGCTGAGCCATCTGCTGATGTGGAGCCTGAAATAGTGGCCAGACCTTCATATCTTTGGCTCATGAGGAGTTGGACGTACAAAACAGTGCCTGCAAGATTTATACTGGTGGCCAAAAATGGACTCTGGGGTTCAGACCTGTATAGCCTCCGGTGTTGCCTGCCAGTCAAATGATAAAACAGCCTCCACTCCCCTGCTCCTCTGCAATCTGTCCAGCTTCCTGAAACTGAGCCTTGATATTGTCAGGCCATTTAAAACAGCTCCCTCTGCCTGCTGTTACGCCATAACACTAACAGACTACCACATTTAGTGGCCTCAGCTTGCCTTCTCCCACAGCAGATGTTAAGATGTAAAGCTGTATTGAGGAGATGTTGTGTTCTGTAATGCTGTTACGTTGAAGTGCCACTAGGAGGCATCACTGAATAATACAGGGCCATGTGTGCAGAGAGAGTAGAAGAAGTGGTGTTGATGCTGATGCTTGTTCTTCCTTGAAAGATGCAAAGTTTGCTGTTATTCCCCATTACACCACACAGATAAAGGGTGGAAGGAAATCAGACCAGATACAGATACACAGAAAAAGAAAAAGAGAAAAACACTGTTTGTGAGATCGAAGGTGCAACTTTTATTTCTGACCAATATTTTCATCGTTACAAAGATTTAAAATAAATAAATAATTCTAAACATTAAACCCGTTAGACTTTGACAAATAAACTTGTGGGCTTTTAAGATAACACTGTTCATAAGGTTTAAACATTAAGTTTCCAATAAATAAACTTATACACCTCTCATTTAAATTAAATTAATAAATATTTTTCACTCATTGAAAGAAACTAAATAAAAGATTGAACGGAATTCAATTCTGCAAGTACTCTAAAAATTCAGCCGTTGTGGAAGTGGTGCCGTCTACTCGCTGTCCTATTGGGATGTAGGAGAGGCGGAGGACGTGATGAGGGAGAGGAGGGAGGTGGAGGATGGAGAGGCTGTGGTAGTCTGTGACTGCCTGTGAGATGGAGGACAAAAACATACAGTATGTGAGACCTCGAGCTGAAAGAAGTTACTGAATGAATAAGCAACAAAGTGAGTGAGTGGATGAACTGTGACGTGAAACTCACCTGAACTCCTTGATCTTGTTGCGAACCCAGGGAGCATGGACCGCAGCGCAGTACAGACCCGACTCTGTCTGGAAGCTGCAGGAATGAAATGCAACTTTAGTTTGCTATTACAAGACCAGTAGCCTACATGAATTCCTATAGTTTTAAATGGCTGATGCTGCAGCGCTATTTCAGCAATGTTTCAGCGCTTAACAATCCTTTTACTTACATCACAGCTCTGACACAGGGTGGGTTGTGTCTCTGCATCAAGAATCCCAAGACTGGTTCAGTGATCTCCTGGGTGGAGACTGTATGACAGCAGGACGCCAGCACCTCGGCTGAAGGAGAAAAATGAATGAGTTCATTTACAATCATGATAATAATGATTCCCTTAACACCTCTTTAGACTTTGTATACTTGTTGCTTGCTTGTTTAAATCTTGATCTTACCTGCTGATCCAGACTTAGTGAGAGCCACCAGGACAATGGCGACCAGCGCACATTTAAGCAGAGTTCCACAGTTGGCCATTTTTCAGAGAGGATGAGAGATAAGATCTTAGACTGAGTCTCTTGTTGTGTCTTCTGCTGTCCTCTCCAGAGAGCTTGCTGAACTGACAAGTGTCTGAAGCGTCCAGATATTTAAGGCCTGTAAAGCAGAAGTAACGCCTCCGGTTAGTCATCATTCTTCCGCTTTTTTTTCCTTTTTTCCATCATATTTCTTCATCCTTTTGAATGGACGGCCAATACAGGGGGTTTCCATGTAATGATCAACTTTTCCCCGGCAGGAAACACTTTCACCAGAAATTGAAGTCAGAATTTTTCTAATTATTGGGGGTACTGAGCCCTCAAAGGGTCAAGCTGGTCTTATCAGTTTGTTTCAGTTATGAGCCAGTCATCACATGGAATGCAAACTGGTCACAGTTCAGTGGAAATCTGCCGCATTTTACTGGAAAAAAAAGTTTTCCTTATGAATTTATTACAGTATAGATAAAATATGTGAAAACATTTTTTGTCTGTCCAAGATGGAATGAGAACATTTTAAGGAAGTTTGTGGTGTTTATGTCACAGTGTTGGGCAATCACTCTGGGCAGGACATGTTATGACATGCAGTCACAGTGTATTCCAGCCCAGTGACACACACACACGTCACTGTGTGAGCCCCCAACAATGTAACATTGGTGGGTCAGGCCGGGGTCTGAACAAAATGCATGCTGGGAAGTCTGTAACAACATGCTAATACACCAAGATTCATTACTATTACATACAATCACAGTTGAAGTTAGTTGAAAGTCGCAGGAATTATCATCTAAGTGTGGCAAGGTGAAGAGGTCCCGGGCGGGGTTTGAACCCACACCTCCCGGGTAATAGTCATGCGCGCTTGCCAGTCACCCAAAGGGACATTCCTGTGGCCAAGTAGCCAGGGCACATGATCAATTGGAGGCATAGTGACAGGTTGCGGCACAAGTGGGAGATGCAGTTTAAACGTGAAAACACAAACTGGAAACCACAACCATGACAACAAACCAAGTCAAAGGACAGAAAATGGGGTGGAATGAAAAGAAATGCCACCACGTAGGACCATGAAGTGTTTGATCTAAATAATTGAGATTAAGCAGTTCTGTTTCTTTATTGACCAGAGTTTATTTTTTCCTTCTTGAAAGTCTTTAAATGTTTTTGTTTGGTAAAGAAAGTTCATGAGTTTTAATTAACATGGCCTCCACCCGCCTGGTTTTGAGCTGGTTGGCTGCGACTAATATCACCATCCAGTTCTTCAAACTTACATTAACATAACTTTCAATAAAGAAAATCTCAATTAAACAAAAGTTAATGTTCATTTTTCTAAATGGAAGTTGTAAATCCAGTACTGACAAACCACCAGTATTATACATTTGCCACTAGAGGGAAATAACCACCAAACTAATATTAAACCTACATAACATTGAGGAAAGTGGTTATTAATCCAGTCCAGCTGCACTGCAAACTTCATCCTCAGAGAAGTGGCTGTGTCGGCAGACCGTGATGGTTTCACGACAAACTGAACATTGTAACCTTGAAACCATGAAGGCTGAAGGATTTATTACAGGACTAAGGATTCAGTCTACGTTGTGGTTACAGTCTCAGTTTACAACCACAGAAAGAGAAACTCCACTGTCACATCAGTGTTGTCATGACTATCCCCTCAATTCAAAGATTAGTCTTTCAAAAAGAGTTCAGTCAGCAAAGAGAAGCAAGAAATATTTATATATATATTTATTTATATTTATATAATTCATGCACATACACACTTATATACAGGACATGTTTTAGTAGCATTCAAGGGAGAAAATGTGAAAGAAAGAGAAATGTGGTTCAATATTCAGTGTGTGTGTCGTGGAGGTTCTTGGAGAGCAGCAGAACATCGCGTTGCTTAGCTGCTTCCGACGACTAGAGGGTAGAAACAGAGAGAACAACATTAGTTTTAATCATCATTATTTGAATGAATCCTTTATTTCTTTATCTTCAACTATGCTGCAGCATTTCCTGTGTTACTGTAATGTGGTTTTCCACAAGCAGCGCTCCCAGATCAGTGTTACGGTTCACACACCACAGAAGTATTGATTTAGGGAGGAGTAACACCTCCAGATGTCACTGCTCATGGTTACAGCATCTTGTGAAACAGAGCAGAAACCTTGCTACGGGACATGACTCATTCATAATTTCAACAAATCTTTATAGATGGCCTAATTAACTTATTCATGGATTTATTTGTGGGCAAATGGTTAGTGGAAGCGTGGCTGCGTTGGTCTCTTGAATTTGAAGGAATTCGAAGTTTGATGTAAAATACTGTAAAATACGGGGCGGTGTTTAGCTCAGTTGGTAGAGCACCCGCCCCATATGTGGAGGCTACAGTCCTCGCTGCAGGCGGCCCCGGTTTGAGTCCCGCGTCGGACGGCCTTATACTGCGTGTCACCCCCCCCATCTCTGCCTCCCATTTCCTGTCACTCTCTCTACTATCCTATCAATAAAGGCATAAAAAGCCAAAAAAATATACTTAAAAAAAATAATACTGTAAAATACTTTCAGTCACTTCTTCAGTGGACTTAACCATGAGGTCTAAATGTTTCTTACATCATTACAGTTATAAACTTTAGTTTTTTCTATAGTTTGTGTGAGCGCTACATTGCTCTTTCAGTCCTGAGGTTTACCACCAGGGTTGAGTAACTTGATGTCAGAGAGAACAAACAATCCTCAGGGGACTTACATTTCTTGATCCATCTAGCTGCAGGGTTGACACAGGCTGTTCCCTTGCTTGTGCGGAAACTAAAAAAAAGAAGAAAAAACATGTGTTAAAAATGATGCTGAATGTGTGTGTGTGTGAGAGAGTGTAGAAGAGATTGTGTTTGCTCTTACATTAAAGCCTCCACACATTTTCCATGGGCATGTTGCACCTCGGGCCCCTTTGTCACAATTGCACTGATGTTAGCAGATGAAACTTTCGTGCAGCACGGGGAGACTATATCTGTTGGCAATCGCCCTGAGAGACACAAACAGAGAGGACAGACTGTAAACACAGCAGGTGTAAGCAGATCACATTGGCCTGCTGTGGTGCTGATGGGGATCAAGACCTCATCACCCGGGCAACCAGAGGTCATGTCGCTGCTCTCTGGGCTCCATATCATCTATAGATGTGACTCTGATTATTTTAGTTGACACAGCTTTTATGTTGATGAATCCCAAAATTAAAGTTTTCTTTTTCTTGAGAGCTCTAGATATTTATCTCTTTATCTTGGGAAAACTGAGGAAATAGAATATATAATTGTACTTCCACATAGGGCTTCCATAAACTATGAATTCAGATTCATAGTTTATGGAAGCCCTACCTCTACTGTCCTGTCAACATAATGGAAAAAGCCCCAAAAATACCTTCAAAAAAGGAGCAGTTTGTTTTTAAAAAAATATTTTTCCTGACAATGATAAACAGAAGATGTCATAATTATGTTGTAGAAATTATGCAATGCTTACCTTGTGTGCACAGAGACACTGAGAGCAGGAGGAGAGCAACGGACATGATCTTGATGGACATGTTGGACGATGGACTGGCTGCTTGACTGGTCGACCTGTTGACTGGTTCACTGATCAGGCTGCGTCTGCAGAAGCTGATAGACATATGGGTTTATTTATTGGTGCCACCAAGATCATCTGGGGGCTGGCTCTGACGCGCTTCTTCTATATGTATGTATATATGCGTGTGTGTGTGTGGGTGTTTGTGTGTGTGTGTGTGGTTTTCACACCTCCACCCCTCATTAGATCTTTTTCTGCTCTCTGCGCAAATTTAAACCACCAACAACAAGTAGCATCTTTCTCGGAAACAAAGTCAACATGCAAGTGCACACACATACACACACATGGGTGTCATGACTGCTCTTCTTTAGTAATTGGCAACAAAACCACAATAAGGCCATAACTGGACTCTGCGTCACTGGAAATAATTTTTTATTTGACTTTGTGACCTCAACGTTGAATTAGTTTGTTTTAAATCAGTGATTGGCATCTGTGATATTTTCAGCATCTTGTATCAGAGTTCCTCAGGGTCCTTGACATGTTTGAATGTTTGTAAAATTGAGAGAGAAAGACTATTGGATGTTTTCGTACAGAAAGACATGGGTTTCTTATATGAGTAACATGCCACTGCGTGCATGTGTTTGTCATAAAAGTAACACAACACAACAGCTGAGAAGCACTTTGAAGCGTCTCTAACTTTTCTCTCAAGCCTCGGTTTGTGTTATTACAGAAGTCCTGCACTGTGTTGGTCTCTTGAATCTGAAGGAATTTGACCCTGATGTAAAATGTACTTTAAGCCCCATCATTAGTTGCATCACAGTTATAAAATTCATTTTTTTTCTCATATGCTATATTGCTCTTTCGGTTCTGAGGTTTACCATCAGAGTTGAGTAACTTGATGTAAGAAGGAACAAACAGTAGCCTGAGACAGTTTCGTTTGCACTTTGGCCCCATAAGTCATCTTCCTGATGGCAGAGGTTTGCCGTCAGAGATGGGTTCACTACTACCGGCTCACACAGCTAGACTGTTGCACAAGGGGCAAACCTGCCTCATGAGTTTGTTTGAGAACAGTGAACAGATGCTGAAAAAGAGCTAATGAAATTTATTGTATGATTTGCTCTAAAAAATTGAGTATATTTTTTTGTTTGTTTGTTGTTGTTTTTTTTTTAACTTTTTTTAAAATGTACTATACTAAATGAGAAAATTAATCTTAGATTCTACTTGAACTCAATGAACAATTGGTACATAATGTTACAGCACCAGATAACGCCATCAGGATGACTTCTTTCATAAACCACATAGAGTTGGTTTTCATACTAGAGCATAGTTTAGATTTTCTGCCCAAGACCATGATGGCCAGGCTGGAATAGGATTCCACTGTTCTGTCACAGAAATACTGATTTGTAATAGGAAACTTTCACATTGTGATTTTATGGGGTTTAATCAGGTCTGTTTTTGAGGGCAGGATCTCTGTTGATCAGTTCTTTTTAAAAAGCTATGTTTCCCCCAAATACACACACACACATCCTTGTAAAGCTATCTTTGTGAGGACATAATGTATTCCCTAGCCCCTTACCCCAACCTTAACCATCCAAAACAAATGCCTAAACTTAACCATTACTCTAAATCTAATATAAACCTAATTATAACCTAAAGTCTTAACCCTCAAACAGACCTTGGAAAAAGTCAGGACCGGCCAAAATGTCCTCACTTCCCAAAATGCCCCCACTCAGTTGGTTAAAAACTCTTTCATGTCCTCACAACGTAGTAAGTACAAGAACACACACACACACACACACACACACACACACCGGTGCTGCTGATCACAGAGAATGGTTGTGTTTTATCTGACGTTATCCGCTCAATGAAAATATGAACATGAAGATGAAACATGAACTTTCCTCATCATTACTATAAATAATATATTAAAAAAACAACAACAGTAAACCACCCACCAAAACACACCTGTTCAACCTGCAGAACCTTGAGCATGTAGGACGAAGTATTTGAACCAAGCTGCCTATCATTAATCCATTTAATATGAATGTAAAATGTGTCAAACCTTTGCTCTAACCTCTAACAGGAACATAAACCCACTAATGCTTTCATGCTCTCAGCACAGTCACTGTTTTTTGTCCACAAACACTGACCTCAGGTTTCATTATGGTTCTGCAGAAGTTCATCAACACACACACAGACCACCTTCCACCTTCAGTTCATATTTATACACTGTTTGCACCAATATAGCATTTGTCTTCATTTTTTGTCTTGTCTAACCCGTTGTTTTTTGCAGACAAAATTCCCCTTTGCACAGTCAGAATAAGGCTGGGGTACAGGTCGGTCACAGGAGTACAGTATATGAATTGTAAATGAAAAATAAACCACCACACACTGAAATTACACTTGCTGAATTTCATCCAGTTAACTCTTCACTCAGGTGAACCTGAAGAACCTGGAATGCGAAACATGCCGTTTGCTCAGTTCGCTCAATAAAACCTCAGCAATTGTAATTTCAGTGTGTGGTGGTTTATTTTTGAGTTTAGGTTGTTCTTCATCTTTGTTGGTTTCTGTTTCTTCCCACTTGTCTTGTATCTGCATCACTTTAATAATAACAAAAATCTGAGGTTCAACGTTTTGAGGTTTGTTACCTTTATTTGTTGGTGCAAGCTATTTTTAGAAAGGCGGAGCAGAGCCGCGAGCTGCTCAGATGCTAATGCTACGGAGGCTAATGGAATTTCTTGGTTTCTCTCATCAAACTCATCAAATACGAGACAGAGTTGTTTTTGAGGTTAATGCAGAGGCTGCTTGGCGGAAAACTGCCCCCAATGGGAACATGCATCAGCAGTTTTGCATGAATTTACCTTGAAAACAACGCCGCCTCATAACGTTCCATTATTATCTCATAGCGTGGTGAATGTGCAGGTCACAACTTGTCCACGAGAGCGTTTTGGAGTTGTTGGATTGTGTATTTGAAGAGTTTGAGGAGAGAAACCAAGAAATCCCATTAGCCTCCGTAGCGTAGCTCTGAGCAGCTCACAGCTCTGCTCCGCCGTTCTAAAAATAGCTTGCACGAACAATTAAAGTTAACAAACTTACTGCTATGACTATAGGGATTGTGGCAATGGGCCAATTTGCCAAAACAAAACAAACTGAAACTATTTGAAATACATACAATATGATGAGTTTTCAGAGGCAGCAACATGAGTGATACTGTACTGAAAATGCAGAGTCAGACTTATGTCACTTCTGAATACACAAACACACACATATGTCACAATGACAGATTGACTACATTTTTTCCACCATGCTTGAGAACCTGCCACACTTCCTCTGTGGACTCATGGGGCCTCGGTAGCCGCATGTCCACCACAGAAACTTTAGTAGTTTCTATGCACATTTCGACCACAGGAAACAGAAACTAAATTCAGTTCCTGGGGTAAAATAGTTCCGCCATCCAAAAACGGCCCTGGTCGGGGGTAGTACTTCCTCAAAGGTTCAAGAACTTGAAGGATGGATGTGGTCAGTGTACTGAACATCTTTTACTGGATGAGTTCTTGCAACATTACACACACCGATAAATTCAAACTGTCTTCTCTCCTTTCTTATGATGTCTGTCTTCAGGGTCCTTATGGCTCTACATGTTGTAGAGTGCTGGTAGAATGGGCTGTTGACTGCTGACACAGTTTAGGTTCAGCTGTTCCTGTCCACGTGACAAAGTGCCCTCAGATACGACAGTATAGACTTGCACCCTACACTGTGGTTTGATGGCATCAGTTTGTGAGTGTTGACTGGTGAACAAAAGACAAACAGTGGTCACACCATGGTTAAACCTGAGACATAAAAGAGGAGAATGTGTGCTTGTGTTTCGGGGGGTGACTACCAGACGGGATGCAGCTGGGGTGGGATGCTCTCACTCAAACCGGAGCCACCTCCTGGTCTGTAAGGGCCCTGCTGGGAGTCATGTGATTTACGTAAGACATGCTCTGGGTCTGACTCACATGTTACACAGAGTGGGCCGGTGTAGGAGGATGATGGTGAGTTCAAAGGCAGCGTGATGTTTTAACACTGAAACAGAGGCGGGGACGAGCAAGGTTTTCAGTCATTAGGCTAAAAATAGAAATGTAAAAATCAAAGGAATTTCTGCTCCTTGGAAACATGGCAGGAATGAATGTTGATAAATGTTTTTACTCTCAAGTTAAAAATGGCGAAGTTGTATGTTTGTTCCAACCAGCAGAACATTGAACTTTTTAGTCATAATGAGGCTTATTCTTATCAGAACTTGCGGTTCTCTTTCGATCCTTGACTTTGGCAGTTTGCCCCATCTGAATGAAATTTTACAGGCCGATGGAGGGGCGTTCAGTGGCTATGTCCTCAACAGTGAGCAGACATTCATACTTGAGTGTTGAACACATTTTCAGATACGTTCACCAACCACAAAGACCACAAATGCAACAGGAAAATGTCTACATCTCTGTTTCCTCTTCACATGCAAGAGAGACGGCGTTTGACACCTGCTAGATCACGGCGTCTTGAAGCCGAGGTTTATATACTTTCTGTTTTCTTTTGTGCTTGTTTCAACACTTTTCAAGGGTAGAGTTTATTACTCAGTACTTAGTCAGGTCATGGTTGGTTGTGTGAGATCACAGCAGCGTTGGGGCCTTTCCAGCTCTAATGATGTCAAGTGGCCACTGCTGTAAAAGCAAACACTTGATACACCCTGATGCCTGTAAGCCAAGAGCATGATAAACCTGCGCACGTATTAGCATCGCTCCTGGATTGTTTAATGTGCAGCTAAACAATATTTGTCCTAAGCTGCTTTTAATTTGGCACGCTCTCAACAAACCCAACAACAAACAGCGTGTGAATTATCAGGGTTGAAAACACTTCCACTGAGTTTGAGTTTGAATAGATTTTTTTTTTGTTTCCTCTGCACTTAAATATTTGAAGGTGAAATTTTGTGAGAGTTAACGCTCTAACCGTTAACCACAGCAGCCACATGATATGTTTCATGTTTGAGCTTTTCTCGATAACATTTATAAAAAAAAGAAGAATAGAAAAAAAAACTTTTGTTTTTGCAGATAAAGGGTGGAAGGAAGTCAGATCTGATACAGACAAAGAAAAAGAGAAAAACAGTGGTTGTGAGATGGGTGCAACTTTTATTTCCGACCAAAGATTTAAAAATAAATAGATAACTCTAAACATTTTACCCATTACAATTTCACAAATGAACTCGTGGGCTTCAACATGACACTGTTCATAAGGTTTCACAGATATGTAAACATTTGATACAGATAAAGTTTCCAATAAATAAACTAATATGCCTCTCATTTAAATTAAACTAATAAATATTTTTCACTCACTGAAAGAAACTAAATATTCAGTATAAATAAAAGATTGAACAGAATTCTATTCTGCAAGTGCTCTCTTAAACTTCTTTCGCATCATAAACAGTAAACTTCCTGTCAAAATTCAGGTGTTGTGCAAGTGGTGCCGGTCTACTCGCTGTCCTCTTGGGATGTCGAGGATGAAGGGAGGGGAGTGGAGGATGAAGGGAGGGGTGCAGAGGATGAAGGGAGGGGAGCAGAGGATGAAGGGAGGGGAGCGGAGGACGTGATGAGGGAGAGGAGGGAGGTGGAGGATGGAGAGGCTGTGGTAGTCTGTGACTGCCTGTGAGATGGAGAACAAAATCATGTGTGAGACCTCGAGATGAAAGAAGCAACTGAATGAATGAGCAACAAAGTGAGTGAGTGGATGAACTGTGACGTGAAACTCACCTGAACTCCTTGATCTTGTTGCGAACCCAGGGAGCGTGGACCGCAGCGCAGTACAGACCCGACTCTGTCTGGAAGCTGCAGGAATGAAATGCAACTTTAGTTTTCTATTACAAGCCTATGAATTCCTATAGCTTTAAATGACAGATGCTGCAGTGCTGTTTTAGCGCTTAACAATCCTTTTACTTACATCACAGCTCTGACACAGGGTGGGTTGTGTTTCTGGATCAAGAATCCAGAGACTGGCTCAGTGATCTCCTTGGTGGTGACTGTCTGACAGCAGGACGCCAGCTTCTCGGCTGAAGGAGGTAAGAAAATTGATTGAGTTCATTTACAATCATGATAATAATGATTCCCTTAACACCTCTTTAGACTTTGTATACTTGTTGCTTGCTTGTTTAAATCTTGATCTTACCTGCTGATCCAGACTTAGTGAGAGCCACCAGGACAATGGCGACCAGCGCACATTTAAGCAGAGTTCCACAGTTGGCCATTTTTCAGAAAGGATGAGAGATAAGATCTTAGACTGAGTCTCTTGTTGGGGTGTCTTCTGCTGTCCTCTCCAGAGAGCTTGCTGAACTGACGAGTGTCTGAAGGATCCAGATATTTAAGGCCTGAAAAGCAGAAGTAACGCCTCCGGTTAGTCATCATTCTTCCTCTTTTTTTTCCTTTTTTCCATCATCTTTCTTCATCTTTGTGAATGGCCGGCTAATTTACAGGGGGTTTCCATGTAATGGTCAACCTCTCACACCAACAGGAAACACTTTCATCGGGGTTTCGTTTGGAAAATGAAGTCAGGGTTTTTCCTCTTTATTAGGGGCACTGGGCCTGAGGTCAGGTTCATGTTGGAACTGGTCTTATCAGTGAGTTTCAGTATGCAGACAGTAATGAGCCAGTCAAATGTAAACTGATCACAGCTCAGTGGAAATCGGCCTCATTTCACTGGAATACACCCCCCTGCCATAATTAATTAATTAAAGATAAAATAAAATAATATGTTAAAAAAAAATAATTAAAAAAGTTCAAGATGGAACGAGAATATTTTAGTTTTTGCATAGTGTTGGGTTGGGCAATCACTCAGGACAGGACATGTTATGACATGCAGTCAGAGTGTAGGCCTACTCCAGCCCAGTGACACACACACACACACACACACACACGTCACAGCATAACGTGGGGTTGGGGTCTGAACGAAATGCATGCTGGGAAGTCTGCAATAACATGCTGATGGTGTTTCTAATATACCGAGAGTTCTTATTATTACAGACAAATTGCAGTTGATGTTAGTACAAGTAAGTTGCTGGAACTATCACATGACTTATTAATATCATTAGACTTATTTTAACTTTTTTTTTTCAGTGTAAATCAATGATTAAAAAAAAAATCTTATCCCTCAATGAAGTGCTGGTAAAATACCATTTAAGTATAGCTATGACAAACTGATTGGTGCCTAATACATATACATAATATACAGAGTTGTATGTCTATACATATATTGTACATATACATAGAGTAGGCCTACATATAAATGCGTAAATAATTTCATTCAAGCTTGTGGTCTTATTATCAAGTGTGCTTGTTGGAGGGTTAAAAAAAACATTTTCCATGCATCCATCTGTCCATCCATCCATCCATCCATCCATCATCCATCCATCCATCCATCCATCCATCCATCCATCATCCATCCATCATCCATCCATCATCCATCCATCCATCCATCCATCCATCCATCCATCCATCCATCCATCCATCCATCATCCATCCATCCATCCATCCATCCATCCATCCATCCATCCATCCATCCATCCATCCATCCATCCATCCATCCATCCATCCATCCATCCATCCACTTGGATTGGTGGCATTTGTTGCATCAGACTCTTTCTGTAAATTTCTGAAATATGACTTTCACAACTACATCTTACATCAAGCAGCAATTAAGTGGCCATGCAGTTGTGTGCAGCTGGGAAGGGGCAGAGGTTGTCAACTCATGACCCTGTTCCTCCCTACATCAACTTCTTCAGAAATCTGCAGTTTTACCAAACTGCACACATGGGTGCAGCTTGCATTTCTTTGCTGAGATGCCTTCACAGTGTGTTCCAGTCTAAATAGTGTTGTCACTCTTATGTCTTATGTCTATTTATTGTACATTTACATAGTAATTAAATGTTAGACCAAAGAAACGGATACTGTTTGTTGGCAGAATTATTCCCTGACTGTTTGCAGCAGGCAAAGAACAAAGCTGCATCAGTGAACTGACATGGTGACAGACATTTGACAGTCAGTACTCTCGTCTATATATTAGACTAGAGTGTAAACAAATTTGTCTGATTGATGCTTTTGTTAGAGTAAAGAGTGAGATGAACAAAAGTGAAACAGAAACCACCACAGATGGCGTCACTAACTATGACTATACAGAGCAGGTATGCAAACATCTGCACCAAAACAAACCCCACAGCTGTCTGTGTTTACTTTACTGTGTGTTTGACCCTGACTCTGGGAAATCCAGAACTCACAGATGTGAAGCTGAGCAGGGGAAATGCCATTCACTAACACACACACACACATACACACACACATAGGCTACACACACACACTGACTAAGTGATTGCATCAGGGTTAAAAAAAAAAAAAAAAGGGAGAAAAGAAAAAAACAGCACTTTCCTCTCTGCGGATTCTCACCATTATGTTTTGTAAGTCTTAATTTTGAAACCAAAAGTATGTGTGCACATTTTAACAGAAAACAAAACTTAAAGGGATAGTTCAACATTTTGGCAAACTGGCCCATTGCCATAATCACTATAGTCATAGCAGTAGGTTCGTTACCTTTAATCGACGGTGTAAGCTATTTTCGGAGCAGCAGGCCGCTCAGGGCTATGCTATGGAGGCTAACGGAATTTCTTGGTTTCCCTCATCAAACTCATCAAATACACAACCCAACAACTCAAAGACGCTGTCGTGGACACGTTGTGAGCTGCACAACCACCACGCTATGAGATAATAACTGAACGTTACGAGACGGAGCTGTTTTAGAGGTAAATTCATACAAAACTGCTGATGCACGTTGCGTTCAGGGACAGTTTTTCAGCAAGCAGTCTCTGTATTTACCCTGTATTTACCTCGAAAATGGCTCAGTTTCGTATCGTTCCGTTATTATCTCATAGCGTGGTGGTTGTGCAGCTCACAACTTGTCCACAAAAGTGTTTTGGAGTTTTGGGATTTTGTATTTGATGAGTTTGATGAGGGAAACCAAGAAATTCCATTAGCCTCCATAGAATAGCCCTGAGCAGCCTGCTGCTCCGCTCCGCCGTACTAAAAATAGCTTACACCGACAAATAAAGGTAACGAACCTACTGCTATGACTATAGCGATTATGGCAATGGACCAATTTGCCAAAATGTTGAACTATCCCTTTAAGAATGTCAATGCAAACTTTTAAAACCTTTTTTAAGACTTGAATTTTGATATAATCCATTCACAGTGATTCAGTCATTGCTTGATTTTTATTCCTCTAAGCTGTTTTAATATTTCACTGGTATTTTGTACATAAGAGGAGGAACTGTGCAGTCCCAATCGCCCTTCCTCATAACTTTTTGGATGGTTGTTGGTGATTAATTATTAGCTGCATGTTCTTTTCTTCAAAAGATATTTCAAGGAAACTATCGTCATCGTTTTCTCTGTGAGTCACAGTGTCATATATATAGTATGTATATACAGTATGTATTGTATGTATACACATATATACTGTATATGTACAGTATATACAGTATATATACACATATATGTACAGTATAGGAGTGTTTATGTACCCTGTTTGTTTATTTGTTTTAGTTTCTTCTTGTTTAACATCTTGGTATACGTATATGTGTGTGAAAAATAAACCCGGCTTCAAAGAGCATGTACAAGTTTGGGTGTTTTTCCAAAGAATGTGTTTCCATCATCTATTCGGTGAGCAGTTTTAATTTTCAGTCGACTAAGTTCATGGAAATACTGTTTGTGAAGAACAGGCGGACAGGAGGCTATAGCTGTCTAGCCACTCAGCCAATCAGTTCAGATTAGATAATCGTCTGTATCGCACTGTGTCTGCAGCGCTGCAACCTGAATAGCTAACTTGGCAAAGATATATATCTTTGCCAAGTTTTGGCAATGATTTGTGCATCTTTGCTCTTGTGATTCAGTAATTCACATATAACTCTATATAGACAGAGAGAGATATCACTAATGGTTGGAAGTTTGTTTCACATTTGCATAATGTTACTTTGTAAAATTGTCTGAAACCCGGCTTAAGAGCATAGGCTACTGTACATGTACAAGTTTGAGTGTTTTTCCAAAGAATGTGTTTCCATCATCTATTTGAGCAGTTTTCAGTCAAATAAGTTCATGGAAATGTTGTTTCTTTTTTGCATTTAACTGACCACATGATGAGAGGCTACAAGGTTCAGTTCCATCGCCTGTCAGTGTTGGTGGTCAGGAGGCTAAAATAAATCAAACTTCCTTCCTACTTTCCTTTCACCCAACTTCTCATTCTCAGTTGCAACAGCGAGGGTCTTTTCTCTGGGTTTCACACGGACAGATTTTTACTTATACTTAGAGTTTCCCCACTTAAAAAAGACTGTGGGAGATAAAATAAGCCCATATTGACATTTTTCAATCTCTATCCACCAAAATCAACTCAGGAATTCAGAGGTTGTGAAAAATAATGGAGGAGCTGGATTTCCCCAAAGTCACTTTTACAAGGTCATGTGCTGAGGTCAAGTCTGCAAGGTGGAAACACTATACATGACATGTTTAAACTGAGCAGCAGGAAAGGAATGTGGAGCCTTTACTAGGTCAAGAGTCAGAAGTCTAGTCATGTTTTCAGGGAATAAGGAGTTTTTATGGTGATGTGTCAACTTAGAAGATAATTTGTTTTGTTTAAACTTGGGAAAGAAATATCACAAACAGAAGAAGTAGTCTGAAGTGTGTTTCTTTTGCTGTTGGTACCACTTCCCCTTCTTCTGTCTTTATTTAGTCTGCGCTGAGTGAACGTCTGTAGCCGTCTGGAAACACTTTGAGACGCAGATGAGGTGACAGATCCTGTTAAACTTTAATACATTAATGATTAAAGAGACCAATCTCAACCCGATCAAGTTTACACTTCTATTTCAATGTGCAACACCTTAAATGAGGTCATTATAAGTTGTTAGTGCAACGCTGATCGTCTCAGTACATTTGCATTGTAATAGTTTCCGTCCCCGTCAGTTCGCTGGCAGCACTGACTTCACATGAAACACTGTTTATTGATCTTGAGTTTGTGAGAACAGAAGGGGAAGCATTACAAACATGTTGCACATACAGTACTCAAACACAGACACTGCTTCCTGTCTTATCACAATATTCACACATTAAGTGTCTTTCCATAGCTTGAGGTTTACCAGAGCTGCAGAGCTGAAATCAAGCAAACGTCCTGTGTTTGTGATGTGTGAAAATGACAGGGGGATGCGTTCAGTGATGTTCACAGTAACGCTTACTAATGCACTGAGGAATGACGATGTCAAAATTATGCAGTGGATTCCGCTGGAGTCTGTCATGCTGCCAATAAAACACTCTGGGGACATCTCAGAGACCCCTGACTTACACAATCTCCAGGAGAGATCCTGCACTTCGGGGGCCTACGGTGGTGGAGGTCTGTGAAGGAGGCCTCGTGGGCCTTTGACATTTAAGACAGCAGCAGCTTCTGTTGTCCTGTAATTAAAAAGTAGTTTGCAATATTATCAATGGATAATATTGCATTAGATTCTGTAGCCTTCCCAGGGGAGATTGTGTCCAGGTTGTGGACAGTGGACCAGAAGCTGTAGGGGAGAGCGGCGTAAGATGAGACACAGGGTTAAAAATTGAGCAAATATTTAGGAGGAAATATCTGTCTGTGAAGGTAAGAACAACATGGGTTAAGTGGTTTGACATTTATGTCAAAAAAAAAAAAAGTTCATTCTCGAAGGGGAATTTGGTTGATTATAAGTTGCATGAGAATTATATTTAGACCAAATGAGATAATTATAAATGTGTTATATACATCAGTTGTGGTATCTATGAGCTACATTACAACACGAGATAGTAAAGTTAGCATGAAAGTGCACCAGCTGTGGGGACTAATAAAGTCAATAAGGAAGCTGTGGGGTAAGTTGAGCCATCTGCCCTATATACTCACTGAATGTATTTTGGCTGTTAATGTCTTCATTATTAAATCAAGATTCTGGATGTTTATGATTACAGTATGTTCCTGAAAACAGGAAAAGTTGTTTATGGTGAGGCCAAACTTTACTTTCTAAGAGAAAAACGAGGGTTTTTTCCCAAGATGTGACGTAATCAGGAAACTCCCCAAAGTTCCCTGAGTGAGTGGCTCAGCAGGACGTCCCTGCAGTTTGTATTCAACTCCTGGACAGGTGGGATATTAAGTGAAGGGGAAGTAGGAATGGATTTTCAAAATAGTTATGTTTACACTCATTCTGTTTGTTTGAGGGGATGCACAACATCCTGGAATATATACTAGTTAGCAACAAAACTATAATTGTCTTGTTGTAGTCATCCTGAATAAGAAAAGTGGCTCATCTTTACCACACTGTATACAATCATCAGAATTTCATATCATTGACAGTTGGTGCTCAAACTTCCAAACATGGTGCTTGGTCTCACACACTTCACTCAGATCACAGGGTTCATCACATAGAAAATTTTCCACTGTGAATTTCGACAGGTTAGAACCGTTGCTCATTAAAGGAAATGACCGGCACCATGTCATGTGATGTGGAAGTGACACCACAGACTGACACTGTCCACCAATTAAAAGCCCATAAGGCGATATGAAGGAAATTATGACCCATCTTTACATTTTGTTTTGAAATGGATGTAATCCTTACAACAGGAAACAGTGATGTTGCTTAAAAAGTGATGTCGTAACTCAGAGAAGGTATGGAGGACTCGCAAAATTCTCCCAGCCCTTAGTCAACATGAGGGTGAGTAGATAATGAGTGAAATTTGAATTTTGGATGAACTATCCCTTTAAACATTAAACATTAATGCTCAATATTGTACAAGGCCCCTCTACAATAAATAAATAAATATGATATTGAGGAAATAAATATTTTAACCCTTAAAACCCACCTGCCTGTGGGTCCCATTGCTTCTAATGCATGTTGTGCCCGTCAGCAGGCCAGTGGGTGAGGGGTTAAACAAAATCATGATCTCACTCTAACCAAGTAGTTTTAGTGTCTCATCATGATGAGCCATCACTATTTAGTAATCATTTTAGTCGTGTGTTTATTTTGACAACCATGATACATACAGGTAGTCTATTTTATGTGACGCTCTCGGCGTGGTATTTTAGAAGACACACCTATAGGCACAAAAACAGAGAGTGTCTTCTGTGGTTGTGTGCTGGTTGAACTCACTGCACCAGTTACAACATGTCCTCCTTCCACTGCTTCTGTTTTCACCAGAAACACATTGGTTTGACCTACGTGTCCCCTCGCCATGTCACCTATACAAATTGCAACTGAAGGTGAGAAGTGCTTGGCTTTTACTGGTTTGCACTGACACTGCCCTGCATGTCAGTGTGAACTCACTCATTAACATTTGTATAACACCTTTCACAGAAATAAAATTCACAGAGTGCTTCACAAAATTACAATTCAAAGAGCAATAAATATATATGTTATATATATGTTTGAATTGTATATGTTGATATATGTTTGAATTGTATATATACATATATATATTGCTCTTTGAATTGTAAATATATATATATATATACAACCGTAAACAAAAAATGATACAACCCAGACCATCATAAGCCACACAGAAAAAGGCCCTACAGAATAGATGGGCAATTTAAGCAGAGATAAAATGCAAGCTTGAATATATGGGTCTTCAGATTTCTTTTAAAGACTTCTAGAGAGCCTGCAGACAGAAGACATAGAGGGAGAGAGTTCCAGACCTCAAAGGCACAACCACCTAGAGTGGGGGACAGTCAGTAAGCCCTGATCTGAGGACCTGAGGCCTGCTGGTGCTGTAGAGGTGGATCAGGTCACAGATGTGCCTGATGAAAGACTCTGTAGGTTGATGATTGGAATTTTGAAATGATTCCTGCCATGTAGGCATCTACAGAGATAGGACAGAGAAAAAGGCAAGGAATAGTATAGGTGACCAAAGGCACTCCCTTGCCCACTCATTTAACCCTCTTCCATCCGGGCAGTGATGTTGACTAAAAACAGAGCAAAATTTTCTTTTGTGCCTCAGGCTATTAAATCCCTTAGTGTTGGTCACCTCATAGCCTGCTCAGCTGGACAGAATTCTGATGGTGAGTGTTGTTAATCTATGTGTGAAAGTTGTCTGTGCTGCTTTTATCTGTGTTGCTTTAGATGAAATGCCAAGTGTGTGATCTGCTGCAACTCAATTTACCTACGGGGAAAAATAAATTACTACTACTACTAAAAGCAGCAATGTGAGTTGAGTAAGTACACCATACAGTATGAGACACAATACAAGAATTTCTTCTGGGGGGGAACTCCTGAGTTGGGAGACAGGGCAGGGTTGCAGTATAGATGACATTACGTCTCAGGATGTCCACATGTTTGACAGCATCATGATCCACATATAAGCTAATTTTGGGGGCATTTTTGCCTTTACTTGACAGGATAGTAGAGAAATAGGACAGTGGGGAGAGACCATAAGGTATTAGTTACACAGTATCAGCACAGTTGGAAATTGATCAGGACATGCTCTTAACTGAGCACCACTGTAACACACGTATTTTGTCCAATAATGTAGAGATACTCATGAAATCAGCATTGTTTATGTGCTGCAGCTAAAAAGCACTTGCAGTAATGTTAGTCAAGGACCTGCTTTCATAAATGACGGACATCTGAGGCTGCATCATCAGTGTTTTGAGGGAGTTTTTATCTCCCAAGCGAAGGTGACATCAACATGCATACTTGTGGCTGACTTCATGCGATGACCTCTTTCTGTGGTAAAAGTTTGTGGCAAATCTTTCAACTCCCCAGATAACCTGCATTTCAGCTGCCTGGTCATGGTCATGGTGTAACTGACATCTTTGGAGCATTTCAAAGTCAGAATTAGAAGAATGGTTTAGTGCTTTTGTGTTTTGACTGGGTGCAGAGATACTGCATCTCTGTGTTTGTGTCTGAATCTGATATCAAAGGTGAAAAGATTAGTTGTTGATATAAAGTGAGATTATCTATTGATGAGGGTGTTTTACACATTATACACAGTCAATTCCTTCCTTAATCTGAATCTGAAACTGTCATAAATATACAGATCTAATTCAGATTGAGGAAGGATTTGAAGAAATGTCATTTCAGACTGGAAATTTTCTGACTTCATTGTTTCCATATGCTAAAAAGAATGGTGTTTCCTTGTAAACCCTCAATTACTTCCTTCCCTCCCTCCATCGACTGCTTGAAGTTTGACAGAGGATGCCAGAAAGGAGAAGTAATCACGCTACATCAGAGAGTTTCAGAATGTGGGTCATGTGCCGCACTGATCATACCCTGTTTCATTGGAGTTATGGTTGATATCAGCAGTCTGTGTCTCTGACTAACGCTTCCAGTTTAAAATGCTTCATCATTCACCAGGGTTGACCAGATAATTTTGTCTACAGTCATCGCTCTGTTGAAAACACATAGGGAAGTAGTTACTGTAACACAACAGCCTAAATAGCCTCTGTCTGTGGACGGTGTGGTCAGGAGTTGAACCGTACCATTCAGCATTCTTCACATTTCTGCAGTGCTGCTGGTTAATTACATGTTTATTTCACAAAACGTCTCTACGTTGGAACATTAAACACAAGACAGTGGCTCAGAAAGTGGGAGTTCTTGTGGGGGTGCATTCATTTTCACTTGGCATGGTAAAAAAAAAAGTCAAAAGTTACCACTGTGCTTCTATGACATTCATCTCTATACAGCACGGTGAAGGACAAGATACAGAACAGAATATATTTTAAATGAATTAGAGAAAATGACCTCGAGGTTGCTCACTGACATTTAGGGCTGTCTTTGTCAGAGGATGGAATTTGTTTACCAAGAGTTTGCTCCGTTGTTATGGAAACAGGTGTGAAGATGATCAAGTTCACATGTGACAAATGAACAACCTAAACCACTACTGATGACAGAGTGATATGACTGACATGAAAGGAATGAACTAAATTTCACACATCCCTATTTTTATTCCTTTTATAAAAGTTAATAAGTAAATTTTCACATTTGAAAGAGACTGATCAATAAAGTTTTCGGAAGACATACACTTTTTCTATCAAGAATAAATAACATTGTCACAATCATTTCAAAAAAGAAGAACGTGCCTGAAAACAAAATTACGGGCAACCGTGTATAAGAAGATAATAACACGATCTTAGCATTCAATAAAACTTTATTTTAAGAGTTTATTCCCCTGGGAAAAAAACAACCTCATAATTGTATTAAACTTAAATTCCTAACATTCATTTCAGTCATATCCGTGTCGACACCATGGTGGGTTTGAGTTGTCATGTTCACACCTCTCTTCCTCTGTGAAGTGATAACAAGTGACATGATGAGAAAAACACTTTAACCGCAACAGTAGCTGAATGCTCAGTAGTGATGCACATGATGTGATGAGTTTCAGAGAATCCTGTCCTGTTTGTGTGGTCTGTAAAACCACAGGGGGACACGTTACATCCCACATGCTTAGTAATGTACGGGGCAATATCATACAGTGGCCCCCATCATGCTCCCTAACATCTGAGAGACTCCTGACTTAAACAGTCTCCACCTTCAACATGAAGTGTAGGAAGTATGTGTAGGCCATGTGAGCAGCCGCAGAGAATCATACAGAGATCTCAGTTTTGCTGTTTCCTGGGTTTGTTAATGAGATAGAAATGACTGTTTCATCTGAGCCCACCACAGCTACATGTATAAGTGCAAATGACTTTATAAACTTTATATGCTGATAAAGTTGGCCCATAATATTGAAAACCTGCTGCTTTCCGGCCCGCTGGTGTGCAATGCCTGTTATATGTTTATGTGATATTTCTCATTTATATGATTTTCATTTTCAGCAGCCGCAGCCAGGGGTCTGATGTTTTTGGGTTGTCTGTTGTCGGGTCGATCCTGATCACACAGTCATATGGATATTATTTTATTTTATTTATTTATTCAAAAAGGAAAATGTACATTAATAACATCAGCTCTTTTCTCTTTTTAAGGAAGAGAAAAGAGGAAGCCCAACATAAAAGTAACTAATTTTCACCCACAGCCCTCTGGCAGTTTACACAGAGCATGCTGGGCCCACCGGCAGGCAAGTAGGGTTTAATTAATAGGGGTTGAAGAAAGACCGGGCAGATCGATGTTGATCATCCAAGACAAACATCTTCAGCATGGTATGTTAACATATCAGTAGAAGTGAAAGGAAGGTTTGCCAGTGTGCGTAGGATGTGAGGCCGTTCAGCAGGTTGTCGTGAAACATGCAAGAAAATTCATGCAGACTGAGAATGAGCTCAAACAAACCTCTGCCATCAGGAAGAAGACTCATGGTGCCAAAGTGCAAACCGAACCATCTGAAGCCATTGTTTCTTTAAGCTGCTCAACTGTGATGCTAAATATTATAGCAATGGAGAATTTAGTAGAATCCTGAAGTCTATTTATAAACCATCATGTTATCAGTCGCAAATATTTCTTTATGCGCACATAAAGATTTTCACATATACAGAAACAGAAACACCTACACACATTTCCTTTTATTGTATCAAAGAGAATATACAGTAAGCCCATGCTTTTTTAACAAGGGTAACACTTTACTCGACACCTATCTCTATAACACATTGTAACCATACTTATAATGAGTTATAATGCAGTTATAACACTGTATAAGTATAGTTATAAACACCCATAAATGATCATAATGATTTATAACAATAACCACAACACTATAATAGGTTATAATTGTTAGTAACTCACTAACAATGCCCACATCAATAATGCATAATGTGTTTATAATGATAGTTATATATATAGTTGTATATAACTATCATTATAAACACTCATTAATTATCATGAGGCTTTATAACAATAAAGGCATCATAGAGCATTTTATAATGACTTATAAGAGTTATAATGGTGATAGTCACGCGATAGATAGATAGATAGATAGATAGATAGATATAATGATAGATAGATAGATAGATAGATAGATAGATAGATAGATAGATAGATAGATAGATAGATAGATAGATAGATAGATAGATAGATAGATAGATAGATAGATAAATAGATAGATAGATAGATAGATAGATAGACGTTTATAAGCCAATTATAGCACATTATAAATATATTTATAATGCATTATAAATGTGGTCATTGTCAGACAGTTACTAACAATTATAACGTATAATACCTGACCTTATAAGTCATGATAAAATGCTTTATGGTGTGTTATGATTATTGTTATAAAGCATTATGATCATTTATAACTATAGATATATATGTATACAGTGCTACTGCAACTGCATTATAACTCATTATGAGTATGGTTATAATGTGTTATATACGCGTCAAGTAGGGTGTTACCAAAAAAAGTATGAAAAAGGAATACAGAAAAGAGTGGGTTGAATTGACAGCTGCTGTGGTCAGTTGCTTAATATAGTGCATTACAGTTACAGATGTGGTTCACATGTCATCACAGAAACAGTGATATATGGAGAATGTGGAGGGAGCAGCGACTCCTACACAGTCAGTGTTGCTTGTACCTTTTCGTGCAATCACATGTGTGACACTATGGAAAACTACGGTTTGCTAAATCACTCAGTGAGGTGATGATGTGAGGCAGTTAGAACAGAAGCTTTTCTTATCACTCAGGGAGTGATCAAAAGTCTCATTCTCTGCCTTTAACTATTACTTTTACACATGTTAATGAATTTTCCTTTAGGGATTAATAAAGTCATTCTTCGTATTCTTGTTCTAATTCTTATTTTGAAGCAGTAATTTGACCCTTCGACCTTTCACTTCACTTGCTGTGGTATTTTCAGTATTCTGTCTCCCCCTGCAGGTGGAAATAGAAGTTACTGACATCTTTGAGTTGGTGTATAGAATTACTCAGTTATTCAATAACCACAAATTAACCTACAAATACCTTGTGTAACAAGGAAAGGGAAAAGCCACATTGTTAAGGATCTGAGAAAGCTGGGCTTTAAGATTGGTGTCAACAACAAGTTCAGACGGTCAAACAGGATGTAAATTGTTGCTGTTCTGCAGGATCTTGTGAATTTGTGCGTGTTTTGTGTCAACATGAGATTCTTTGCTCTCCCTAGTCTGAAAGAACAGCTTTAAAGGTTGGCAACACACACCATCGTCATCTACAGCACACACACCACTGGTCAGTGTGAGACTAAGAGACAGAGATTATCACGACTTTGTCTCCATCAAGTGGGGAAAAGACAACTGCAGCTCCATGAACCAAAACAAAAATAGTTGCATAAGGAAACGATACTACAACTCTGCAGAGCACATCTGTAAAGAAAGCTTTGGACTGCCAAGCAGGGAAACGTTCTCCGCCAAAGAGCTGTGTTTGCAAAGGCAAAACTACCATTCGCCTCCATTGCAACTCGTGTCTCGGCCCCGCATCTCAAAACAGCTTGCACCGATAATTAAAGGAACCTATCCGTAAAGAGATAGTGATTGGCAAATTTGCCAAAATGTTGAACTATGCCTTTAATGGAGTTGCTATTGGCCTTTTCCTTTTTATTGTCCCTAGGGTGAAGTATTACAGTGTACCAGCTGGTGGCAGCCTCTGCTCTGTGTGAGGCAGTGTGACCATAAATGAGGAATAGGAAACAAAGAAAGCGGTTAACAGTGACTGGCTACCACAAATAAGTCATTGGGAATGATTAAAGCATTGATGCCAACTTCATAATATAATATATAAACTAATCAGGAAGTGTTTCTCTCTCATTTGAAGATTTATCTTGCACAAGCCTCAAAACTTTACCTTGAGATTGAAAGTTTGTCAGTTGGCAAAATGCAGCTGCTGCTTCCAGATCTCAACTGATTCTCATCAAAACAATCATGGATTTGTATTTTAAAAAAATGTCTCGTAAAAAAAAAAAATATATTTGTATATTTTCTGACACCAACAGAATTACAAATCTGACAAAGCACAAACCAAACATGGACCACTGGGTCACTGTTCTTCTGTGAGAACCACCATGTGGTTTGCAACCTGAATGACGGTGCAACTGAGGAACAGGTTTGTCAGCGTGCACAAACGGCACTGTCGGAAAATCGGAAGATATTCCAGCCTATTTATTAAACTTTGTGTGTGCATTACAGTAAACACACAGGTACATCAGCACTTCATCTTACTTTAACGTCACTGTTCCCATCTGTCACTGTGTAACCATCATGTTTCACATGTTTTTAATGTTTTATCTGTCAAACTGAGTGGTCAACTGGCCCTTTGTAAGGTTTATATTTATTTCTTTTCACCTCAAAAATAAATAACATAGCTGATAATACATGTTATTGAAACTTTGGAATAGTCATTTTTACTACAGGAAAAGCAAAAAAAGAGCCTCACAGAAAAATAAATACATACGGAACATCTCATAATAATAGTGCAAAAGACACAGCATAAACACAGCACATATATAATATTGAAAACACAGCATAAAAGCACCAAGGAAAAAACAATGAAATGAAATAAAACAAGTGCAGTGAATAAGATGTGATGAGCAAGTTGGAACAGGTGAGTTTTGAGTTGGGATTTAAACAGATTAATAGATGTGATGTTACAGATTTCAGATGATCTGACCTGGAGTCACAATACCACCAGCCTGATCAAAAAGGCTTAGAGGCGCCTTAGGATCACAACGCACCACCTGGCACAGCAGCTGCACTTCTGCTGAGAGGAAAAGTCTGCAGAAAGTTATTTTAACCAGCTCGGTGGTGGTAGTTGGCTCTCCCCTCCCCTTCCTGAGTGACATCTACCAGAGCCGTATCCACAAGAGGGCCTCCAGGATTCGGATCCCCCCCCCCACACCGTGGACATGGCATGGTCAGCAGGCTCCCATCAGGCAGGCTAAAACCCAAAGGTTAAAGAACAGTCTGCTCCCCTAAACCCGCACACACAAACACACACACACACACACAAAACATGACTTGTTGTGAGTTGTGTGTTGATATTGCCATATATTATGTAGTTCATGTGTTAATTGTTAATATTCCTTGGTGCGCTTTATGTTTTTAACTTCAATTTTTTTTTGCTGCTACAGGAGAGTCAAACAAAATGTCGTTGTGCAACGACAATAAATGGAAGTTAAGTTGTGTAAACACTGCTTGTCGGAGCAGCTTTACCTGCATAACTTTAATTTGTTTGTACAAATCTATTTTTATTCATTTTGTGTAATTGTTGACAGTTTCATATGAATCTAAACTGTTTTTCATCTAATTTTAAATGAGATTCTGACAAAAACAAAAACAAACAATTCGTCTTTAATTCATTTATTGGGTGTTTATACAAACAGGTGTTAGCATGAAAGAAACATCTTTTGGAATATCACAATATACAGATTCCTTGTTCTTGTTTCTTTATCTGTACTTTCACCATGACAGTGTGTTCCTGTCAGTTCTCTAAAAAGAAAGCTGTTAATGACTGTTTATCATTATCAGCCATTATAATCAGATGTTGCCATGAAAAAGCCTGAACTCATGCTGTAGCAATATTGATTATCAGATGATCACTTGTGATTGCCAGTTTGAGCAAACATCGGATGCATTTACTCAATATCGATGTCAGTTAGAGGCAGATGTTTCATCCCGATCACAGCCAAAATTAAACGGACTGGGATGACATGCAGATTGGTGCTGTTGCAGTCTGTTGCTTCACATCGCATTGCAGATACTAATCTAAAAGATCTTGCATCTTTTTAGAGAACTTGAATTGTGAATATGAGAGCCCCACCTTGAAAACATTGAGTGCTTTCAAACTGTTACAACATACTGTTTATTGATTTGCATAAAAACGACTTTATGGTGTTGTTGAAAAGGCCTCTGTACAAAGTCTAAGTTAGATTTTGCACAAATTGAGAAATGAACTGAACGGTGAAAAAGACCAAACCAACAACATGCTACAGTGATGTTATATCATAAAAGTAGTGCATTTAAGTACAAGTATGGAATTGTAATTTCTTAATTTCAAACTATGTACAAAAGCAGAACAGAAGTGGCAGGTTTACCACAACAAAGACTGTCAATGTGTCTCTGTTCAACCTGAGGACACCCTGACATTCTGAGCTCAGTGGACACATCCCGTCGTCTGAAGCCTCCATGTGTCCAGAAGACCGGGATGGTTGTAACAGCATCACTTTCACCAAGGGATGACATTAGATTATGTGTATCCACTCACTGCCTGCATTGCATGTTAATTTGCATGGCTGTGTCAATAAATGTGTAGGTTTTACAGCCAATAAACATTTTTTTAGGTCAGAAACTAATATTTTGGACCAAGTCTAAATTTTGACTGGTGTCGATACCGTTGAAGTTTGCATTTGGTAAGTTGTATAAGATGAAAGAGCAGGTTCTTAGTGACATACTGTAGGAGTCATTTCGTCAATGTTTATTTCAAACTACCATGCTGGTACAGCATGGTACAGGGTGGGGATGGTTATAACACCTTTTATCTTTGTTGTTTTACTGTTCCTCATTTAGCCGCCAGTGATGAGTTCTTTTTGTTCATACTGAAACACAGGAAGATGCTTTAGTGTTGGAACATGCACAATAAATTCACACAGATGCATGTTTGTTTGTTTTGTTTTTTGGCCTCAGTTTTTAGTTTCACTGTTACAATTTACCCCAGGTTGTGTTACAACCACCTACCCTGGTTGTGGGGCAGGTTGTAACAGTGGCACTTGACATCAAAAAGTGAATCCTGTGGTATAGGTTGAGAAAGTTAAGGCACTGATATTTGTAGAAAACAAATGAGGGTAGTCTATGTCAAAATTTGGGAGCCGTACATGAACACTGCAAGTTATGGGAGCTGAGAGAAAAAGTGTTATAACCATCCCCTACTGTTGACGGACCGTGTGGTCTTGGTCTCATGATGTCAGAATGTGAACAGCTTGATAAGGGGGAGAACTGTTTCAATACAAACTGTCATGTATTGGTTGATTCATGGATCAGACACATGTTGTGATATTTGTGGTTAATCAGCTTGTTAGAGAACAGCATGTTATGTTAGAAGCATTCTGCATTCTGAAATTTCATCAGAAAGCCCAATCCCTACGTTTTTGTGAGTGTAGATGTGTTTAAGATTAAGGTGAACTCACTGTCACTGATAATCAAGACAAATCTGTGAATTTATAAATACCAACAAAAATGTGTTTTAACCATGTTCAGCCATCATAGACTGGATTCAGTCAGTGCAGCTCTGGACCCAAATGGTTCATTTTTGGCCAGTTTGGTATCAGTGTACGCGCTGACTGATAAAAAACTATTTGAACTTTAATTTGTTCCTTCAAACATTGCAGACTAACTGGGTTCTATTGGAAAATGATATCCCTGCATTGGTTGTGCACTCATTTCTATAGGTCTGCCCCAATGCAACACTGTAGGACTGGGAGGAGCTTGTGGAAAGAAAGTGTGTGAGTGATCATTAGGTTCTTTCTTGTAGTTAAAAAAAGAAAAAAAAATCATTATACTGCTGTGCTGCAAAGGTTGATATACGTCTGAAACTTCTTTGAGGGATCATTACAAAAAATGTGTCTTTATGAATATTGTCTGATCAATATCAGTATCCCCAAAATTCTGTATCAGTTCATTCCCCATTAGGTGGTTCACTGAACCCCCATCAAATGCAGATATGTGTTAGGGTCGGTATTGACCTGTGTCTTAAATCAGCTATAAAATACACTAAAAACTTTTTTTTTTCATCCAATTTGTTTTTATTCTCTTGGTTACATCATTAGGCTTCCTCATCCATGAAAATAGGGACTTTATTCTAATACAGGAAGTGTCATTCACAGAGAGACAGTCTACGAGGCAAAAGTACAGTCCAATAATCAAAAAGCACTAGCAAATGATCAACAAGTCAAAATACAAACTACAGGTTGAATATGTCTTTTCAGCTGAATACATTTGGGTTTGAAACACATGAACATGAAAACTTCATCTTTGTTTTATTCTCATTCGCGTCCGCGAAACCAAAAGTAAGGAAACGCTGGTCGGCTCGCCCAGCATTTCCACCAATACTAATAATAACAAAATAACGATAGAGACAAAACGATATATTTATCGAAAACGGGCCCATTAACAAGTGTGGGTAGCGTACTGTAGATTCATCCACATTAATATAAGACTTTTTTATTGTTGCAGAATTTTTCGTTCAAACTCCTCGTTGTCCCTTTAAAGAGAGAGTTTCATGAGCAGAGCAGATACTGTGGTTAATGAGAACATGCTGAAAGAAGCTGAGAGAAGCTGAGAGAAGCTGAGAGAAGCTGCTTGCTGCGACGCGGTCATTCTTCCTCTTCCTCTTCTTCGTCCAGGACTTCAAATTTAAAGGGAATCACGTAAGGATATTCACACTTTATCTTTCCCTGTGGTGTCAAATTGACAAGAGAGAAGGGGGAAAAAAAGGTGAAATTGACCTGAATATAGTTATTTGTTTTACAGTCATCAGAATGTAACAGCAGCTGTTTGGAGGCTGGTTCTCACCTGTTTTATCAGGTCTTGGAGCCATTGTTCATCTGGGCCGATGCACCTATTGTGACCTCTTTTCAGAACAATCCTGGAAAGTAGGAAACAGAGAGATGAAACAAACACATCTCTGAAGCACTTCTCATTAAACTTTGTAGGATCAGGGGAGCGTTATCAACACCTTTAGATTTGGGAATCAAACATGTTTCAATTGGTGACAAAATGATGAGGTTTTCAGTTTTTTTTACCAGATGATGATAGAAAGATTTGACTGAGGAACAGTATTTATGTGTGGACATGTTCATATGGTGCTGTGCTCACCAGTAGGCCTCCTGGCCGCACTCATAAGATGTCTGTATCCAACACTCTGCAATTTGTTTGAAGTGTATCACTTTCGGCCAAAACTGATCTTTGTAACAGCAGTCTTCAGCATTTTCCTTTGCTGTGGCAACAGATCAACACACAAACAGAAAGAGAGAGACGCTGCCATTACTCAGGAACGACATTATTTGATTTAGAATTATTACAGTATGTGGCAAGGTGAACACTAGACTCCAGGGTCGGAGTCATGCGCGCTAACCAGTCGGCCAAAGGGACATCCCCTTGGCCAAGTAGCCAGGGCACATGATCAACTGGAGGCATAGTGACAGGACCACCACTGTCACAAGTAGTAAACACAATGCTTAACACAAAACAAAATGTAACCTCAGAGGAATGTAAAGGTCAAAGGACAGGTTCAGATGTACTATAGGAAGTTGACAATGTTTTTAATTAGAAATGTCTTTGCTGAGACTGAATCTAAAAGATAACCCAATTTTTCTCAAACTGAACTCTACTGTTCTTTTGATTTGTTTTTTAAAATTTCACCTTTAATGTTTAAATCAGCTTGAGCTGAGAATTCCTCACTGTGTTTTGAAGCTCATGCTTGGATCAAACCTGATGGATGAATCAGACTTTTAGATTTTATCAAATGAAGAAGTTCACTCAAACTGTTGTTACAGAAAAAACTTTCCAAATTTCCAAGTATTTTAAATTATTCTAAAATGTCTTATTCAAGAAGTTGTTCAAGATTCAAAAAAGTGTTAGAACACCACAAGTTAGAAGCGTACCTCCTGATTCAGAGAGGAGCATCACGACTCCCAGGGTGAGCAGGAGGATCCAGCGGCTGGCAGAGAGAGGCGTCCACATCTTCAGTCACCGCACGGCACAAACACTGACTCTGGATCTGCTTAGTTCTTCAGTCACTGACTAACTAGGCTCTTCCCAGTCAAGTGGTGAGGGTACCACAGAGGTGTGCTCTTATATACCACATAAAGGAGAACCACACTGAAATGGTCTCTATAGTTCTTATGTAATCATTGTGGGGGTGACAGTTTATGTGATGTATTAACACACACCTCAGCGGGTTGTGCAATTGTTTCATTATGTCCCTTAAACGTTCATGTTTGTTCCAAAAATCTCTTATGGGGTTTCAGGTAAAAGGAAGTTCTCCCCCTGGTTGAGGGAAAACTTGACCCACTTCAGTTTGCATATCAAATGAACAAAGGTGGGGATGATACCAAAATATTTATCTTAGATAAAAAAATTTAACACTTGGAGAAACCATAAACACACGCTGCTACTTGCAGACTTGTCGTCATCTTTTAACAAGATGCAGCCTTACATTTTAATCAAGAGGCTGGCTGCCTATTGCCAGACCAGCTTTTAACTCTGTTCTTAAACTTCTTGCAGTAACACATGAGGATTTAGTAAATTGTAATCGATACAATATCAAGGTGTCCAGTACAGAGTCTCCACAAGGCTGTGTCCATCTTTTACACGGACAGCTGCAGGTCCACAAAAGAGGACAGCTTCCTGGTGAAATTTTCAGATGACAGCGCTTCAGACCACGGTTATGCACTTTGCCAACTTGTGCAATGATAGCTTTCTGGACTTATGTAAATGTATCCAGGTAAAGGAACTGATCATTGACTTAAGGAGAAACAGATTGTCAAAGCAAGCAGGATTCACAGTGAGGATGTAGAAGTTGTAAATTCATACAACTATCTGGGAGCGGTTTTTGACTCAGCTGAGGTTCAACATCAACACTGAGATGGCTGTCAAATGATTAACTGCTTTGGTGTATCTATAGCCTACTTCACACTGTGTATTTATCGTTTATTAAGAGCCTCCTCACATGCTACCTCTGCTATGTGTTTTAGGCTGTGTATGATTGTCTCGGTGGATTGTAGAAAGTGAATTGCCCTTCGGGGGATCAGTAAAGTCTCCTGTACCTGTGACTCAGTGATATTAACAATGAACACACAAGACAGATACATTTGAAATTCATGTGATGCTTTTTATTTTTGGTTGCAAGTTAAACAATGAATCCTCCATCTCTGATCTGTAGCTGTCAAAAGAAAGTTATGTCATAGACAGATTTTAAAGCCGTTCACTTAAACAACTCTAAAAAGAGATTTTCATGAGCAGAGCAGATACAGTATGCTGAGAGAAGCTGCTTCGCTGCGACGTGTTTATTCTTCCTCTTCCTCGTCCTCTTTCTCTTCCTCTTCCTCGTCCTCTTTCTCCTCCTCTTCCTTGTCCTCTTTCTCTTCCTCTTCCTCTTCCTTGTCCTCTTTCTCTTCCTCTTTCTTTTCCTCTTCCGCATCCAGGACTTCAAGTATGGGCACATCGTCAAACAGATCAGGACACTTTATAGTTCCCTGATGGAGAATTGCAAAGAGAGTCAAAAAGGAAGAAGTTGAAACTGACTGAGTATGAGCATGTCACAGTGATGATTTATTGCTACTGAGCCCAGCATGAGTGCAATGAAATTTCGTTGTACTAACATACAATGACAATAAATGTATCTATCTATCTATCTATCTATCTATCTATCTATCTATCTATCTATCTATCTATCTATCTATCTATCTATCTATCTATCTATCTATCTATCTATCTATCTATCTATCTATCTATCTATCTATCTATCTATCTATCTATCTATCTATCTATCTATCTATGTCAGCAGCTGTGTTGAGGCTCATTCTCACCTCTGCTATCTGCTCTTCGAGCTCTTTGATCCAACCTGCTTTTGGGTTGATGCACTTCCAGTTGCCACCTTTTGGTTGAATCCTGGAAAACAGGAAACGGATGGATGAAACAAACCTCTGAAAGCATTTCTCAATAAACTTTCCACTGGATCCAAGGATGGTATTACAGTAGTATGTGTGGACGAGTTCATGTCCTGCACTGCTCACCAGTAGGCCTTTATGCCGCACACGCTTTTTGATTCCTGCTTGAAACAAGTTCCGATGTCCTTGATTTCTACCTTTTCGTCCGTTAGATCTTTTTTATAACAGCAGTCATGTTCCTGGGACAGTGCTGTGATAACAGACCAACACACACAGAAGAGGGAGAGATGCTGCCATTAGTCAGGAAGGCAAGGCAAGGCATCTTTATTTATATAGCGCATTTCATACCAAGGCAACTCAATGTGCTTTACATAAAGACAGAACATTTAAAGAATAAAATGAAATAAAAGAGAAGCATAAAACAGAATAAAAACAAACATTTAAAACAGAGTTAAAAACAAGAGCAAATAAAAGTAAAATAAAAGAAGACAGATAAGGTATAAAATTCTTAAAAGGAATTTAGCCATAGGCACATGAAAAGAGAAATTCAGGAACAATGATTGTTACTCCAAAATTGGAATACATTATTCAATACACATTTCAAATGTGTTCAAACTTTATTTATAACTCAATGAGACAAGTAATTCATTACTGGTTATATAACTTTTCCACCCCCCGCCCCTTCAAAAAAAATAAAAAAACAAAATCCCCAGCCCTGTTCTGTTTGTCCTGAAAATGAACCGTTACAGGCTATGAACAAGTGCTGTCTGTTGTATTTGACTTAACAAAAATGTGTCAATCTTTCAAGCTGGTTTGATGCACACAACAATGAGTTCCACTGGGATTTCTTCACATTTAAAGTCCTTAAAGGCTTAAACCAGAGTTTTCAGTTCGGGCATTTTACAGCTACACCGTGATAGGCTGAGGCTGCTGGGGGACACATGAGGTTACATGGAGCCCCATCCTCTCCTCTCCTCCCCTGTTGCTCACCCTGAGGTTTCTCCAATTTTTCCTCAGTGGATGTGTGAGGGCAGAAGATGTTGTTACGATGCTTTGTAAAACCTTTTGAGACAAACTGTGAAAATGGGCTCTACAAATAAACTCTGTGACAAAAAGATGTTTTTGGGAAGGAAACTGTATTATTATTACTAATTTGTTACATTTCTCTTTACTGAAGAAAGTAATATTATTACAGAGACACAGTGTTTTACTCTGTCTGAATTGTACCAGAAACAAAGCAGCTTTCCATTGCAATGGCAGGATAACAGCAAAAGAAGACAGTTCATCTGATTTTTTTTTTTAAATTTCATCTTTAATGTTTAAATCAGCTTGATGCTGTTTGAGCTGAGAATTCCTCAGCTCAAGTTTTTAGTTGTCTCACTGTGTTTTGAAGCTCATGCATCAGACTTTTAGATTTTATCAAATGAAGCAGTTCACTCAGTGTCAACCTGTTGATTATTACAGAACAAATTTACAAATTGGTATTTTAAATTATTTTATATAAAACTGCATAAAAATATAATTCAAGCAAATATGCAGAACAGTGGTAAAACACCACAAGTGAGAAGTGTACCTGATTCAGAGAGGAGCATCACGACTCCCAGGGTGAGCAGGAGGATCCAGCGGCTGGCAGAGAGAGGCGTCCACATCTTCAGTCACCGCACGGCACAGACACTGACTCTGGATCTGCTTAGTTCTTCAATCACTGACTAACTAGACTCTTCCCAGTCAAGTGGTGATGGCAACACAGAGGTGTGCTCTTATATACCACAGAAAGGAGAACCACCACTGTCATGTTGTAGTGCAGGAATGTAACTATTCAGGGGGGATGACGGTGCAAGTAGAGATAAGAGAACACACTTCTCTCAGTGACACACTCCTCAGAGGTGTGTGCTGTTGGTAGGGATAAATGTTCAGGTTTTTTGAGCATCAAGGACCAAGTTTTCTCCTCTTGTACAAAAAGGTAAACATTGTGATAAGAGAGTGTTTTTGTGGACAGTATCCGCATCTCTCCCAAAAATCCCAGATCAGTTTAATCCTAATATGATGGGGTTTCTTCTAGAACTTTAAGAGTTTGCTAAAGCCTGCCACACACATAAAGATTTTCAAAATCTTATCCGATTTTTTATCTGTGAGAGACCCCACACATGAAGATAAAAAATCTGTCATTGAACAGTTTTGATCGTATTGTGTGTGGTGTGCGGCGATATTCCAAACACAACACACCACACACATAACGATTTTTCAGAATCTTCACCCCCCCGGTCAGAAAACTCAGAAAGAGATCCGTATTGCTGTAGATAATCTTTCTATCTCTGGTCTGGACACTGAATGAGAGCGACATATTTTTTTTTTTAAATGAAAGCAGGACACTTCAGCCTTTACAGCGATCCCACCTGTGTGTGTCTGTGGCTCCGGACACCGAGCAGAAGCGGCGCTGTCACAGGACGCGCTGTGAGGCGGTCACGTTTAAACATCTAGGTTGCTATTGTTGTTAGCCGCTGTAGCAGCTGTAGCCGGCTACGAGCGCTACCGTCTTTGCTCTCGGCTATCAGGAAATCTCCCGTGTGCGTGAATGTCTGTGTGAACCTCATGTAAACCCAGGGCTGCACCGCGGCTCTGTGTGGTTGCCGTGTTGTGTGTAGAAGTTGCTCGCTCGCCGCTAGCAGCATGCAGAGCTCGCTGAGCAGAGCTTGGTGAGCAGAGTCCGGTGACCAGGCGCTGCTTCTCCTCCGCCGCACAACACCGGCTTTCCACACACAAGATGACTTTGCATTAAAACGGCCACGAAAGTCGGGGCCGATTATCGTAAATATTGAACATGTTTAATATTTACGATTGTCGGCTCCGAACGCTTTCCGAGCCGATTGTCGGTGGAATGTTGACTCTTAACACACCACACACTACAAGAGAATCTTATAAGATAATCGTAAGACCTTAAGATAATCGGCCGACTTTTGTCTTTGGTCGGAAGGGGGAAAATCGGGGCAAAATCAGCCCGATTATCTTTATGTGTGTGGCAGGCTTTATACAACAACTATAGAGGTTGAATGACTGTATCCCCAGCTTGCCTCCAGTATGACTTGTAGCAACAGTTTGTCTCAAAGTGCTTTACATGGCATCATAACGACATCCTCTGCCCTTAGACCCTCACATCCACTCAGGAAAAACTCCAGGGAAAACCCTTATAACAGGGGAAAAATTGGAGAAACCTCAGGGTGAGCAACAGAGAAAGGATCCCTCACCCAGGAAAATAGATGTTGTATACAGACAAGAAAACAGTTTATAACACAGTTCAGACAACTCTGGAATGAGAAGAAATCATTTATTGCGCGTAAGCATAGCAAGCTGAAGCACAGCATGGACAGCATATTCTTGAGCATGGCTGCAGCAGGTTTGGCGTCAGGCTCTGACTCATATTCGTTCCCTGAATGATCTGCCTTGCCAGACATTACAGGGAATGAAGCAGACCACCCACAGGGAATCAAGTGACAGAGCCCACAGGTGTATGCTGGGGGGTTTGCAAAACCTCATGGGCAGCAAGGCAGCAGCAGCAGAGTAGCAGCAGAAGCATAGCCAGGGACGAGCAGGTGAGCTGGGGGATTTAAATAACCCGCCCTATTTGGGTGAGAAGAGCATGTGACTGATCAGCTGATTAGGATGGGCACAGCTTGAGTCGCCTGCCTGAAGCTTCATAATGTGGGAAATGTTAACAAGAGCTGATAAACACACTTTTCTATTATTTTCCTTTGATATCTATCTCTATGGTTGTCAGGGTTGGGGAAGCAGGAAGCAGGAGGACCCAAATGCAGACGCCAAAGATACCAGTATGAGGAACATGAAGGCAGGAGGACAAACGACACATGACAATCAACAAAGGGAGACACTGAGGTTAAATACATGAGGGAACTAGACACAGGTGGTCCAATTAACACAGGTGAGACACATTAGGTAATCAAGGGCAGGGAGCACACAGGAAGACAAAACAAGGACTTCAAAATAAAACAGGAACTAAACTAGGACAAAGACACAGACCATGACACATTGGAAAACACAGAACTTCAAAATAAAACAGGAACTAAACTAAACAGACAAGACAAGGAACACAGAGTCATGACAATGTCTTATTGTTTATCCAAATGTTCTCTATAAGATACATTTTACCTTTTGATTTAATTTATTGTAGCTATACTACTCAGTGTACTGACCAGGGTAGAGATCAGACTGAAGGCTGCAGAGTTCAGTAATGCAGGGACTTTCTTTTAATACAGGAAGGGTCATTCACAGAGAGGCAGTCTACGAGGCAAAGGTAGATACAGTCCAATAATCCAAAAGCACTAGCAAATGTGATCAACCAGTCAAAATACACAAGCGTACATAAGCACAGGAATACATATTCAACTGACTCAGTTTGTGTTTTGGAAACATATATGAACATTCACTTTTTCTCACATTTTATATGATGTGACTCGGTGATATTACAGTAACAAGGAATACACAAAACATGTGTCAGCTGTGTCTGAAATAAATGTGATGCTTTTTATTTTTGGTTGCCAGTTTAACAGTTGATCCTTTCTGATTTGTAGCTGTCAAATATAGAAGGTTATGTCAAAAGAGAACGAGATTCTTATGAGCAGAGCAGATAGTTAAAGAGAATATGCTGAGATGCGGTTATTCTTCCCATTCCTCTTCCTCATCCTCATCCTCATCCTCGTCCTTGTCCTCATCCTCGTCTACGACTTCAAATATGGGCACAGTGGCAATGTTATCAGGACACTCAATTTTTCCCTGAAGTGGAGAATTGAAAAGTGACAGTCAAAAAAAAGAAGCTGAAATTGACTGAATATGTGATCATTTGTTTTATCATCATGATATTAGCACCTGATTCTCACCTGTTTTATCAGGTCTTGGAGCCATTTTCTTTTTGGGTGGACGCACGTCCAGCTAGCGTCCTTTGGTTTAACCCTGGAAAACAGGAAACAAAAGGATGAAACAAACCTCTGAAAGCATTTCTCATTAAGCTTTACATAGGATGCAGGAATAGACATGTTCATGTCCTGCGCTGCTCACCAGTAGGCCTCTTGGTCGCACTGGATTGATTTTGTCTGCTTCCAACACTTCTCAATGTTCTCGATTGCTTTTGTTTTGCCCTTAGGTGGTGGTACAAAACAGCAGTCATGTTCATTCGCTGTGACAACAGATCAACACACAAACAGAGAGAGAGAGGGATGATGCCGTTATTCAGAAATAACATTATCTGATAAACTCATAAACACACTGCTTCAAACAAAGCAGCTTGTAATGGAAGGATAACAGCAAAAGTTGACAGTTTCTGTGTAAGACTAATGATACGAAAAATAATGTAACAAACAGAATATAAAGGACAGGTTCAGATGGACAGATCAGAACTTGACATATTTTTAATAATTTCCTTTATTGTTAATTGGACTGAAATTCTTTTTGCATCCCTGGGTTGCTCATTTAACAACAAAATAATTGGCATAACATATAGGACATATAAATGTCCTTGCTGAGACTGAACCTGAAAGATAACCCATTAAAGGGATAGTTCAACATTTTGGCAAATTGGCCCAGGTTCATTATCTTTATTTGTCGGTGCAAGCTATTTTTAGACCGGCTAAGTGGAGTGGCAAGCTGCTCAGAGCTAAAGGAATTTCTTGGTTTCCCTCATCAAACTCATCAAATACACAATCCAACAACTCCAAAACGCTGTTGTGGACAAGTTGTGACCTGGACATTCACCACGCTGTGAAATAATAACGGAATGTTATGAGGCAGAGTTGTTTTAGAGGTAAATTCATGCAAAAACACTGATACGCGTCGCCTTCAAGGACAGTTTTTCAGCAAGCGGCCTCTGTATTTACCTCGAAAACGGCTCCGTTTCGTAATGTTCCATTATTATCTCATAGCGTGGTGGTTGTGCAAGTCACAATTTGTCCACCAGACCGTTTTGGAGTTGTTGCATTGTGTATTTGATGAGGTAAACCAAGAAATTCCTTTAGCCTTCGTAGCATAGCTCTGAGCAGCTCACCGCTCCGTTTAGCCGGTCTAAAAATAGCTTACACCGACAATTAAAGGTAACAAACCTACTGCTATGACTATAGCGATTATGCTAATGGCCCATTTTGGGCCAAAATGTTGAACTATCTCTTTAATGTTTCTCAAACTTCTGAACTCTACTGTTCATCACAATGTCATTCCCTCTCTCTCTGCCTCCCTATGTCTTGTCTCTCTCAACCCCCCCCCCCCTCAAAAAAGAAACTGCATAAAAACAAGTTATTTAAGCAAAATGATGAAAAAAAAGTGGTAAAACACCACAAGTTAGAAGCGTACCTCCTGATTCAGAGAGGAGCATCACGACTCCCAGGGTGAGCAGGAGGATCCAGCGGCTGGCAGAGAGAGGCGTCCACATCTTCAGTCACCGCACGGCACAAACACTGACTCTGGATCTGCTTAGTTCTTCAGTCACTGACTAACCTAGACTCTTCCCAGTCAAGTGGTGTGTGCACCACAGAGATGTGCTCTTATATACCACAGAAAGGAGAACCACCGCTGTCATGTTGTAGTGCAGGAATGTAACTATTGTGGCGGGATGACGGTGCAAGTAGAGATAAGAGAACACACTTCTCTAAGTGACAGGTTTTCTCCTCCTGTGCAAAAAGTTAAACAGTGTGATAAGAGAGTGTTTTTGTAGACAGTATCTGCATCTCTCCCAAAAATCCTACATCAGTTTAGTCCTATGATGGGGTTTCTGGTGCAGTGTCTTTTTTTTGGTCAGGGGACCATGTATGTTGCCATGTAATGCATTGTACCAGAATTAGCCAGGAGCAAGTATGTTGACAATGAAAACTTCACCTTGGGCATTTCTCATGTTTTCTCATGTGACTCAGTGATATTAACAAGGGATACACAAAACGTGAGTCAGCTGCATCTGAAATAAATGTGATGCTTTTTATTTTTGGTTGCCAGTTTAACAGTTGTACCTTCATTTCTGATTAGTTGTCAAATATAGAAAGTCATGTCATAAGAATGGGTTTGAAAGCTATTCACATAAAACTTTAATAAGAGATTTTCATGAGCAGAGCAGATAGTTAATGAGGACATGCTGAGAGAAACAGAGAGAAGCTGCTTTACAGAAACGTGTTCATTCTTCCTCTTCCTCTTCCTCTTCCTGTTCCTCATCCTCATCCTCGTCCAGGACTTCAAAGATGTGCCCAGATGTGAGATTTTCACATTTTATTCTTCTCCGAGACTTGACAGTGAGAGTAAGGCAAAAAAAAGTTGAAAATGACTGAATAGAGCATGTCAATTTGTCATGTCAAACTACTGTTTTGAGTCCTCTGATGTATGAATTTAGCATAATATGATGAATAGTTAACGAATCCAGGTGTATTCTTGTTTTAGTTATACTTATGTGACTCTCACCTTTTTCATCCAGTTTTGGAGATGTCACAATACATTCAGACACTTGGCTGTGTAACTTTAATCCTAGGAAGAGAACATGATGACACAAAACAATCAAATATTTACATCAGGTGAATGTCTTTGACATTGTGTCACAGTCTTTGATTGTCTGGTGATTCTTCACAAAATATTCCACAGAGGATCATGAGGATGCAGGTTTCCTTTCCAGACCTGACTCAATTAATCAGCTGATCTCGGACAGATGATTGGTCAAACTGTGCAAACTGTGTGCTTTTGTTTGATTGGACCACAAACGTGCCTCAACTAGTATGTAGAGGGGATCAAAACTGAATAGATTATTATATATTATTGCTTTAATCTATGTAATTCATCACAGTGTATGGGATTACACCCGTACAGCTAAATAAATATTATTCAGTTCATTTCAATTTTTGGTCATCTGTACAGTAAGAACAGACACTGTTTTGAGTCCTCTGATGTATGAATTTAGCATAATATGATGAATAGTTAACAGTCCCCCAGTATGAATTCTTATCAGGCGACTCTCACTTTTTCAAATCCAAGTTTTGGAATATACTTCAAAAAATGCTTTTCTGTGCAGCCTTTAATTAGAAATGTCTTTGCTGAAACTGAATAAATCCATTTTTCTCAAAATGCTGAACTTGATGAATCAGTCTTTTAGATTTTTCAGTCACTGTTGACTATTACAGTAAAACATTCTAAAGTACTATTTCAAATTATTTTATACAAAACTGCATAAAAAGAAGCAAAAATGGTGCAAAACACCACAAGTAAGAGGTGTAGCGTACCTCCTGATTCAGAGAAGAGCATCACGACTCCCAGGGTGAGCAGGAGGATCCAGCGGCTGGCAAATTGTTCGGGAAAACAGCCAAATCTTCAGTCAGTTCGCTGCAAAGACACTGACTCTGGATCTGCTTAGTTCTTCATTCAGCATTTCATAGTTCTTTCATCATGTGTACAGTAAGACAGACACTGTAGATTATGATGTAAATGACTTTGCATGCATATTAAGTTACTCTTTTTGGATAAATATTCTAAGGCTTATTTATCTCTCCTAGTGGGTTGTGTAGTTGGTTCATCTTGTCCCTAAATGTTCATGTTGTGCAAGGACCAAAAGGGTTAATCGACCAACCATCAGGTTTTTATGTGGACACTCCACCCACCTGTTCTAATATTTTTTGTTCCCAAAATGTCTTTTTCTGCTTGTCCCTTTTTTAAAGCTCAAATAAATAAATAAATGACTGCTCTGACCTGAAACTGAAATGGAGCCAGTTGCAAAAAGCTAGTAATTTTACCCACTGTTTGTCATACCCTAAACATACTAAATTTTAATTCATTCAAAACTTATTGGTGCTCAAACACTTCCCAGCTTTTTCTCAAGTCTATTACAGGATACATGAATTGATTTTAAATTATTTTATATGAAACTGGCCATGTAAGAACATGTGATGATAAATGTGGATAAATAATTGAGAGTTGCCCCATTTGTTTGCAAAATAGTTTGAGACCCATCAACTGTTGACAAATAAAAGCAAAATATTCTTTGAAAAACGCTTCTGTGAGTGTGAGAAATTTGTCCCATTTGTGAGCGCTTGATGTTCAGTCAGGTGATGAGAGGTTTACAAGAAGGAAAGTTGAGATTGGACTGTTTTGACCACAAAACCATGATGTTGTAATTATTACAAATTCAATTTTCTTTTCTGTGCAGCCTTTAATTAGAAATGTCTTTGCTGAAACTGAATAAATCCATTTTTCTCAAAATGCTGAACTTGATGAATCAGTCTTTTAGATTTTTCAGTCACTGTTGACTATTACAGTAAAACATTCTAAAGTACTATTTCAAATTATTTTATACAAAACTGTGATAATGGAGAAGTTAGAAATGGTGGGAAAACACCACAAGTAAGATATGCACAGTCGGGGATTATTTCCAAAACTTTTAAATGTTACCTCATTTCATATACTGTTTCCTCTTTGCAAGGTCAGGTTTGTTGTAGCATCAGAACATCAGAATGCATTTAGAGTTTGTCATCCCTCCCTGAGAATAGGATTTCATTAAAAGTATAGTGACTCTGGATCTCTTAGTACTTCAGTCACTCATTCAACTAGACTTGATTCAGTTTCAAGTTAAACAAACAAACATTTTGTATTAAAGGGATAGTAGTATTTTTTATAGTTCTAATCTAATCATTATGGTGGGTGACAGTGCACGTGGAGATAGGAGGACACACTTACACACCTCAGTGGGTTGTGTAGTTGGTTCATCTTGTCCCTAAATGTTCATGTTGTGCAAGGACCAAAAGGGTTAATCGACCAACCATCAGGTTTTTATGTGGACACTCCACCCACCTGTTCTAATATTTCTAGCTTGTTCCCAACAATGTGTGTTTCTGCTTGTCTCTTTTTTCCCAGCTTACATGGAGGACTTGACTGCTCTGACCTGAAACTGACTTGGAGCCAGTTGTGAAGAGGTACACTTACACTGTTTGCAGGCCCTTTAACTTCACTCATTTTTATTTCATTCAGCTTATTGGTGCTTCACCTCATTTCCCCTTTTTCTCAAGTCTATACAGGATACTGACTGATTCTAAATCGAGTTTGACACATAAAACTGGCCATGTAAGAACATGTGATGATAAATGTAGGATAAATAAGTGCATGAGTACCTTCCATTTGTTTGCAAAATAGTTTGAGACACATCAACTGTTGACAAGTGTCACGTTGCATCAGTTCTTTGAACAACGCTCTCTGTGAGTGTGAGTAGTGATGACATGTGAGCGCTTGATGTTCAGCAGGTGATGAGAGGTTTGCATGAAGGCCAGTTGAGCAAGCAGACTCTTTTACCACAAAACCATGATGTTGTAATGATACAAACTGCCGTTTGATATTATCTTGCTGGAATAAGGAAGGTCTTCCCTGAGAAAGACCTTGTCTACTCGGTAACGTTACACCATCATTTATATATACTGTATGATCCGGTGCCTTGACAAATGTATAGGTTGCCCCTACCATGTGCACTAATACACAGCTGTGATAATGGAGAGAGTTAGAAATGTGGGAAAGGCAGTACAGATATGCACAGTCGGGGATTATTTCCAAAACTTTTAAATGTTACCTCATTTCATATACTGTTTCCTCTTTGCAACCCAGTTTTTGTAGCAAAACATCAGAATGCATTTAATCTTTTAATCCCTCCCTGAATTCATTTCATTAAAAGTAAGTTGGGGGAATATCTTAGGGCCCACATTCATAAATTGATTCATTTTCGGTTAAACAAACAAACATTTTGTATTAAAGGGATAGTAGCATTTTTTTTAAAGTAAGTCCCTAATATCTACAAATTTCCCAGCAATCACTTTAATTGGAGTGTTTCAGCCGAAGACTCTCTCCTCCACTCCCTCTGCTGTAACCCGAGCCCAAAATTTTTCTTGCCCAGTGTTATCCAATGAGATTTACAACATACATTGTTGTGAATGGACCCAAAGAAACAGCCTATTTTCGCGGCCTAAAAGAGGTTTTACCTGAAAATTGTCCACTATAATGTAATTTTTTCCAGCCCTTCAAAGTGCAGGAAAAACACAGTTTTTATTTGGACCTAACCAACTCACGTATCCCTCCGCCCAGGGTTAGCGCCCATCGATCAGCAATCAGTACTATACTGCAATTAAAGTACTTAGGGGCTATTCGTAGATCATACAACCCTGTTTTTAAAAAATGCTACTATCCCTTTAATCTCTTTAATTATGATTCATTGTAGTTACAGTAAGTTGGCCTTTTTTTAGGGCCCCAGATAAGTTGTAAATTTGATTTAACTGGTTTTTGGGGTAAAATAAAAACCCATTGTTCCTTTGAACTTCCTGTGCCGTACTGCTTGGCCCCTGACAAGGAACAGCAGAAACCTCACAGTAATATGTTAAGTTATTGAAGTTGCTGCAATTTTCTGATGTCTACACACTTTGACAGACATTATCACTCACCATATCAGTGGTGGTTGTGCAACATCTTTCACCTTATGGAAGTTAATTGTTACAGTGAGCTTTATTTTTGTGTTTATTGTCTTTGTATTGCAGTTCATTTGTCGTCTCCACTGATTCTATTTGAATTCTTCACAGCCTGGTTTGTAGGAAATCACTCTGAGTCAGCAATAGAAATCCCCGGTCATGCACAGACTCCACTCCCACTGTACAGTCTGACAAAAACCACACACTGCATGTACTATGTATGAACAAAACGGGGTCAGTTGTGTTTTAATTCATTTCATGATGTATTTTTATTTTTATTATTTTATCAAAGATCCTTCAGGGCTTACTCTTTAACTGACATCTTCACAAATAGAGAAACCCCCAAAATGCCCTTAAAGCTATATAAAAATAAATTCATAAATATTTTAAACTTTAAATATAATAGATACTCATGGAAAATGTATAAATAGTAAACAGTAAACAGGCAGAAAATGCCTGAGGAGGTTGCTGTGGCATTTTTGTCAGGCCTCTGGAGCTGCTGAGGTCGTATTCAGCGTCACATCCAGGGGACAGTTCAACTTTCCCTGCAATGTAGAGGAGAGGAGGACGGTTAAAAGAGACAGGACGGGGATGTTTGCAGTTCAACTCAGGAAACAGATCATAGCCTAATCTGTTGTCATGATAAACTTTCATTTATTGCTTCCTTTAGCATGTCTTCCCACCAGACAAACCATGTGCTGCACACTTATCAAAGGTCAGTTTAGGATGTTTCATTTGTACATGTTTTTTCCTATGTATGATACTGATTTAATTAAAGTGCAAAGGTTGATGAGCAACCTATACGTCTACTGTCACACCACATTCGGATGCTGAGTAACCGCGAGCAATAGGAACTTTTCATAGTGAAGAGCATGATGGTGCAGGTTTGCCTTTTATCTCATGAGTGAATGTCTTTGCATCGTGTCACAGTCTTTAAGTGTCGGGTACAGGCATGTCCAAAATATTCCACAGAGGACCATGAGGATGCAGGTTTCCTTTCCAACCGAGCAGCAGCACACCAGACCTGACTCACTTAATCAGCTGATCTCGGCCTTCAAACAGATGATTGGTCAAACTGTGCGCTCTTGATTGGTTGGAACAGAAACCCCTCTGTGGATTATTTTGGACATGCCTGGACTAGTACTGTATGTAGAGAGGATCAAAAGTGAATAGGCTATATAGATTATAAATGACTGCATTATTGTTATCATGGATTCACTGTTATAGTTTAATCTGAATCTGAATGAAATTCATATACAGCTGTACAGTTATTTGTGGTGTGTATGCAAATCTGTACAAAATTCAGATTACATAAACCTGATCTAAGTTAATTAGGTAAATTTAACCTAATTAACTTAGATCAGGTTTATGTAATCTGAATTTTGTACAGATTTGCATATAAATAGTAAGCAAATCCAGGTGTAATCTTGTTTTCTCTCACCGCTTTAATCAAGTTTTGGAGCCACTGAGCAGCTGGATCGATGCACCTCTGCCGCCCCCTCCTGTTTATGACCCTAAACAGAGACACAAAACAATCAGATATTTACATTAGCTGAGTGACAGGACAATTCAGCGTCTCTGATTGTTGCGTGAGAGAAGAAGGACACAGTTTGGTGGTTTGGTTTTTTAATCATCCCAGGATGCACACAAGGATGGAGGTCACGTCTGGTTCACTTACAGGAAGGCGTGGTGATTACAGTCCTCTCGTGGTTTCTGTTCGAAGCATTCTTTGATTCTGTGGATTTTCGTGGATTCGTGGGAAAAGCAGCAGGGCAAATCCACACCAAAGTCCGCTGCAAAGCCACACACACACAAACATACAGTCATTATTCAGCATTTCATCACTAGTCCTTTCATCATCTGTACAGTAAGGCTAAATTGATTCACTGGGAGATAGGCGTGAAATCTGATCCCTCCGAGTCGCACTGCTGCCATAGTTACCAGTCTCCTTTATTCAAGGTCAGATGAACCAAAGATTTTTTTTTTCCAGCAACAAGGAAATATAATACGCTATTCATTATTATAGTCTTCTTATTATTATTCTGTGAATTAGTTGATGGCATTATGTAGCTTTATGGATGTAAAAAACAATTTCCCCGAGCCACATGTGACATTTTTTAAATCTTCTCAAACTCAATTTTTTTATTTTTTTAATTTGTTTATTCAAAGAGGACAATGCACGTTAATGAACATAAAATGTAAAAGTGCCAGTTTTAGCCAATGGCTAGTGTCACACTGTAGTCCTCCTCCTAATATATTTTGTATTCTCTAACAGCCTATGACAAAGTATAAAGCAGCACATTTTCATATCGAAAATTCTGCATCCAACTAAATTTGATTCATGATTATTCTTTTGCTTAAAAAATACCAAAAATGATTAATGGATAACCATTTAGTTATCATATTAATATTCCATTAATTGACTATTTGACCATTGACTAATCTTTTTGGCTCTACTCATACCATTTGTTCATGTCACAGCTGTTGCTGTTTTAACAAGAGAAGTTCGGTGTTACCTTGTGTTGCAGAGAAGAACAACACAACAGCCAGGGTGAGCAGGAAGATCCAGCGGCTGACAGAGAGAGGCATCATCATCATCATCATCTTCAGACTCTGTAACGTCCAACACTGACTCTGGATCACAGCTGGAAACGGTTTCGTTGTTCAGTCAAGAAACTGCTCGAAGGCGGACAATGAATGAAGCTGGAGACTGTGGTCTTATATACACATGAAATGAGGAACTATGAGCATCCTTCTCAGAATGGAAATAACTCATGCCATACTGATGACATTTCTGGAGACAGACTCACACACACACACGTCTATATATGTTCATGTCATGTCGGACCAGGGCTCGTCCTCTGCTGGTACCTGACAGGGCCGTTGTATAGGGGAGAAAGGTATCTAACTCTAGGGGCCCAGCACCCAGCAGGGCCCACAAAAAAAGCCATTATTCTGTGTAAGACCCTGACTAATACTCATAGTAATGCTGCACTAGCATCAAAATAAAGTAGGCTGAATAAAAAATGATAATAGTCAACGAAAAAAAGTGGAAAAGTCAAGGGGTCACTTTTGTTTCTGAGATGAAACATTTAGCCTACAAAGTGTCAATCAGTGTTGTGATTATTAATAAGAAGTCATCGCCATTTATGGCTTTGTATTAATTAATAAGAATAATTAATTATTTAATTCTCTTCTCTAAACCTGCAGAACAACATTAACTTTAACATTAACTCTAAAGTTGCACAGTACAACCAGTACACAGGAGGCCTACACCTGCTGCTGCTGAGTCAACAACAGCAATTGAAGTATTTATTATTATTATTATTATTATTATTATTATTATTATTATTATTATTATTATTATTATTATTATTATTATTATTATTATTATTAATAACCTTATTATTAATCACTGAAGCAGGTGAGTGGATTTCTCATTCACTGGCTGCACTGTATGAAATTCATGTGACTGTTGTAAGCACACAAAGAACTATATATTGTGCAAAGAACTGGTGTAGATTGCAGTTTTTTCTTACTTTATGTAAAGAAGAAACACCTGTTAATTAATGGGATTGGTTGAATGAGAGAAGATGTTCTAGAGTATTATGATGTCTTCATAATTGTGGAAAATTGGTGAAGTTGTGAGTTGGTCCTGACTAAGATGCAGAAAACTCAACTCTGTCCTTATATGGTAGTCTACCTGAGATCAGATCAAGTTCAGTACCGCAATGTCTTCCTACTCAGTCATAAAGACTGATGATTATTTTTTTCTGTGGCAACTCTTTGCATCGTGTGACAAACATTAAGGGGATTCACTCAAACTCTTGGGCCCTGCTCAGAGACACACTAAGAATAACAACCCACACACAAGACCAGCGCACTTATTTTTAGCAGCTGTTACCATAATAACCTCAGAAACCAGTCATGATGGCATGACACATGGCTGTGAACCCTAAAAGAGGAATTACTCACATGTGTGGAATGTAGCTGCGGCCGAAATATTTCTACTGCATTTCTGTGCCCTTGGGACTCTGCTAGCAGACTTCATCAGTAACTGGAGATGGATTAAAAATGTGTGCTCTTCTCTGAATTGATCAAATCTGTGTGAAATGAACACGCCAGCTACAATAGAGGCACAGATGTGACCGATGTTATTACCTTTTAGGCGTCAGATTATCTGAAACACCACCACTCATCTTTTGTGCTGCCCTTTGTCATTTTATACACAATTTTATTTACTGAGCCTTTATTTACAGGGAACTCGTTGGGTGAAGAAATCCACGAGAAAAACAAATGCTTACAGTAAATACAACCATCTTTAAATAAATGTGTAGTTTTTGTTCCATCATTTGTGCACATCATTTTAACCCCCATGACTTAATTTGAAATTATGGTTTATTTATTTCAAATTCAGAAATTTGTTATGACGCCAAATGTCTTAGTTCTTTTCGGGCTATAAAAGATAAAACTGGAAACTGTCACAATATTTTCTTTGATGATATGATGATGATTTTTAAAACATTTTTTAATGTATACTATAGAGCTCTGCTACAATCAGATATAATTTGATTAAATTATTTTGTGAGAATATGGGATGATTTCTCCAGGCCTACTGGTTGTTTTAACCGTCTAAGCAGCAGCTCAGAAGCTTTTCCCTCTGTCACAGCAAAGCAGCAAATACACTGTTGCCCATAAAGTTGGGATAATTTTGTTTTCAGACACATTCCTCTTTTTATTGCTATTTATACACATCAGTAATCCCCTCTGACCAGGTGCAATAATGACATACTGAGTTTCAGTATGTCAAGAATGAATCACATTGTCAATCATTTCATGAAAACAGGTAAATATATTTTGTTCCAACTTTATGAGCAAGTGTATAAGACGATGAAACCAGAAAGTTCGAGTTTGAAAGTGAGACAATAAATTGATTTTCAAAATAGTTCCCAATTAATAAATCTCTCATTTTACTAAAATGCTGTTGAAACGTGAGAACTTTTTTTTTAACTTCTCAACACGACCAAACTGGAAAGTCCCCGCTGGTCAGTGACCTCAGGTTTCCATGGTGACCGGTATAAGTGAAGACAAAGAGAAGTACAACAAGGGGGAGAAAAGAGGAAGACGATGCTGACAGAGGTTGTGATAGATGTTATCAGTGGGTTTACATCATCTGAGTGTCAACTCCCACCGGTACCTATGGTTCTCCACCAAAGACTCTTGCAGTGTGTCCTCTTTTTCCATTACCCGCCTTCTTCACTCGCCCTGCAACCCCCTCAGACAAAACCAACACTGTGTTTCCATGTACAGTAATAACTGCCACACATGCAAACACAGAGGCATGAACAGGGCCGTAGCTTCCACCACACCGTGAGGGGTTGGTAACGACATCAAGAGGAAACAAATGGCCACAGTCGTGCTGTCGTGTCTCATTTAAACAGAACAGAGCATCTGCTGGAAAAGATGACTGTTGAAATACAGCAACAAATTTGACATGTTCGTGACGTGGTACAGAATGAGCTGGAGGTCTGTGTGGGCCTACAAACTCCATCATTAGGTTAGATGAAGGTGTGGTTAACTGTAACTTGACTTACAAGCACTCAGCCCACATGAGGTTGGGGTTAGGGTTAGGTTAAGACACCAAAATGATCCTCCTACTGATCAGTCATCAAATATCAACGCACAATATCTTACATTGCAAAAAGGGGGAGACTTCGGTTGTCTGCCTCATGCAATACAACCAGTTACACAAAAGGTTCCCTCCTGAAATACAGCTTCAGGTTTATTGTCATTTCCACACATAAGAACTGAAAAGAAAATACAGTGTCTTAAAGATATATTGTTAGTCACTGATGCTGCTGTACAACTTTGCAGGAAGACAAGTAATGTGCAGCAGTGAACTCAGCAGACATAGTCAGTCAGTGTTTAACTCCACCAGCAGAGATCAGAGGCTAAAACCACAGCAGTCCAGCACCTATCAGCAATAACTCCCTGTCGTTTCAGCAGCAGGTTAGTTCATGCAGCTCAAGTCATTTATCATGTATTTTTGCTCTCAGAAACACACAAAGACTTCACCTAAAAAAAACATACAAAAAAAAAAACACGATGCCACAAAAATCAGCTTTCAAAAAAGATTATGCAAAAGCAATAAAGACAGAAACAAAGAAATGAAAAGCAAGAGAATGCATTGCTGGATTGTAACTGTGGCTTCAGTGAGTCTTTTTCAAGACAAAAAGGCTCCAAACTTTGCTTCGTGAAACAGAATTAAACTTATTTACTCATGCCAATCTGATATGTTGAGTTAGTCAGAAAATACAGTGACTGAAGAACTTGTCATACATTACATCAATAAGTGAGTGTACAGTAGGATTTCAAACTATTGTGTAATAGACCACAATGGGTAGGCCTACACTGTACTTCCAGTTATTTAAACAACAGAGAATAGGGTTAAGAATACACTCACTTGACTCATATTAAATTATGCCATTCTCATTTGTCCAGGTCATAGTATTTCAAAACGCAACTGGACTTGGTTATTTGTCTGGGAAGACGTTTCACCTCTCATCCAAGAGGCTTCATCAGTTCATGTAGGCCTACGCATGACCAGGCTGGGACTGGTCCAACTTTCTGGTGTGGAGACCCAGGTATTTAACCTCTTGTGTGGGCGTATCACAAGGGTGATGATGTCACTGGTTCCTTTTGTGCTCCAAGTGCTATAACGACAGTCGTTGAGTAGCCTACCTGGGTCTCCACACCAGAAAGTTGGACCAGTCCCAGCCTGGTCAGATGCGTACATGAACTGGTGAAGCCTCTTGGATGAGAGGTAAACGTCTTCCCAGACAAATAACCAAGTCCAGTTGCGTTCGATTTAAACTCCTTTTGAAATATGCATGAATTATTATTTTATTGTTTGTTTCATGAAAACACATCTCTTCTCTGTGAATTTGATTCATTAAATAGCAAGATTACAGTGGCTATTATTTTAAAATTAATCTGGAATAATTTTGTATAAAAACTGACAGAAAATATTGAGTCACAACTAAATTTTCCTCAAAATTAGGCTATGTCAACAAATTGTTTAAACAAGCCCCACAACATGTCTTTGACAGATGAAATGATTGAAACTCCAAACACAAAATAAACAGAATACCAGGTTCTTATTTAATTAGTTTATTGGTTGAATTTCGTGTAATTTGGGTAACATTTTATAGGCTATTGTAACCTACATGCTCTAGAGAAAATACCATGCTGGCACTTTGTCACAAATCTTTTCTGTGGAAATTGGATAGAAATATATGCTCAGTTTAAGTTTTATAGCCTATTACAGAGTGTTTTTTTCTCTCTGTCTTTCTCAACTGGAATTTTCCATTGCATCTGAAAACGACAGGTGAGATGTATTTAGTGTTAAGGTGATTATGCTTGTGAATATGGGCTTTGTTAATTATAGGCCTAATATTGATGTAGCCTTTTGGTAATGTGATTGCTTGGACACATCCATTCTTTTTACAGTCAGTGATCAATGCCTCCCAGGCTCTGTTGATGACGACACCGTCAGTCCGTTTCCTTGTTTTTCAAATGGACCGCGGTCATTATGTTCTCGCGACATTTAGCCAACAGCGCCCCCTTGTTTGTGTGTGGAAAAGCGACGGGAGGTATCAGGAATGCTCCGCGGCTAATGATAGCAAGGCTCACGAATAGGGATTTAATTCACTTTCGGTCTTCATTGACACTCCGGGGGTCTGGTAGAGGCTGCAGAAGGACGTAATCTTATCGATACCCTCGTTTTTTCCTGCTAAATTTCCCCGGAGCCGAGCAGCGAGAGCAAGAGACCCCCGCTAATCCCGAGAAGTGGGGAGCGGCCTGCTTTTGTAGCCGGCTTCCCGGTGCAGCTCAGGCGGCTCGCACTGTCACCAGAGCCCGGTGCTTTCCCAGGCTTATTTTTCCTCCACACTCAAAGAGGCGTAGGCGCTTTGAAATTATTTTTGTTTTAATAACCACCGCCTCTCTTTAACCCATCTCTACACAACGCGACCGCAGCTGTCGACGTTTTCTCACCGGAGGGGACCATTTGAACCGGGGCGGCCTGTTTTGTTTTCGAGCCGCCATGAATCTCCGCGAACAATAACACGGACCGTAACGAGTCTGCTGGGGCTGCACCGCCGAGCCAAACAGGAGATACGGATGCCTCTGTGTGGGATAATAAATGCATTGTGCGACACCAGCTCTGGACCGACGTGAACACCCGGGGCGAGCATGCATGTGGAGTATGGGATATCGGGGGGAAAGCATCGCAGACCGGAGCACTTTGTCACGAAAGCCCCTGTTTAAATTTCGGAGCCGCCGCTGCTGCTGCTAGTGCTAACCAGCTGTAAGTAACGTTATAAGGCCACTGGTGGAGGAAAGGGCGCCACACAATGCTTTGTCTAATCACAACTCATGGACTGTATGGAAACAAACCGAACCGACTTGGATGAACCGACGTTTTTACGCACGGCTGGCCTCCTCGTGAATTGCACTTACAAGTTAAATCGCTCCCAGAAGAAGCAGTGGTGCTTTTTTTAAAGAGCCGGGCTACACCGAGGATGGATCGGCTGTGACGGGATGAGTAACCCCGTTTGCTCTGTGACACCCGGACTGCTACATATGTGGGATTTACCGACTGGGAATTGAACCCGTTTCTGTCTCCATCTATGCTCTCTTCAAAGCCACCGGACTCGCTTGGCAAAAACACGCGTTTTACCTCACGGGACACCGGAGCTGCGGCCAGTTTGTGTTTTTGCGTGGCTTTTTGTGTTTTAACGTATTGATACTCATTAACGGACCGGACCGGACCCGGAGCTCCGGGCCAGGCAGCTGAGATGAACCCGGTGAATGCGACCTCTCTCTACGTGTCCGCGAGTCGTTCGGTGCTGCAGTGCGACCCCCGAGACCCCCGGGCCCTCGCGGAGCTCTGCAAGCTGCTGCCGTTTTTCAGACAGTCCCTGTCCTGCTTGGTCTGCGGTAAGTGTGTGTGTTTTAAATCAATTATTAAATGTAATCTGATAATGTGCAGATCTGTGTGTGTGTGTGTGTGTGTGTTTTGTGGAAAGGTTTTCGGTAACGCGAGTTGTCAGCTGTGCTCGCAGTGCCTTTAAATAATGCTGCTTTCAAGTACAATCGGAAATTTCTGAATTTCCCCGGTGCCTTCAAAACAGAGATACAAAAAAAAACCGCTTTACATAATCCTTTAAAGAATAAGGGGCTGAGACGACAGACTGATTTTGCTACACGTAACATAGCCTATTAGAAATAAGAGGTAACGTAAGCTACCTATTTTGATTCATATTAAAAACTAGATGTTGCTTTAACGCCGCGTTTAAATTGTAGGCATCATTAAAATTCAATGGCACACTTATAAAACAATCTGAAAATGGCATTCTGCATAATGTGAACTTAATTCTTCCACCTGTAGAAATCAGCAGCACTTTGGGGGAAAAAATGCTGTTGTATTTGATAATTGAATGTATAATAAGGAGAAGGGTGTGCAGTGGTGTATTGAAAATGTGCAACAGTGTTTGACATGCAGGATTTGCACATCCCTTGTTTTTATAGGTCTTCTGAGGCGAGATGTGCAGATTGTTGCTTTGAACAAATAACTGTTACTACCATTTTTTTAATGCATGCGGGTGCTTTGTGTGAGAGTAAAAAAGTGCTGCTTTTTAATTCACTTCACTCCATCTCAGTTCAAGTGTTTACAAAACGCGAAAGTGGCGGGTCCGACGCGCAGTGAATGCATCACCAGCCACAGCTACACCCATCGTGACACACCCCCCTCTGTGTGCTGTTTGGCAGCATCGGGGCGTTTCTCTGTTTATCGTGTTGAATAGCAGCGCTTCCATATATTGCATGTTATGCACCTAATCTCTCCCACACGCTCTTGATAAATACAAGTGTTTTTTTTCTTTTTCATAGTAGAAGTGAAGGGAGGGGAGGACAAGATGACAGGTTGAATTTAGGAAACAGTTTTGATTGCTGTGCTGAAACATACTTTTTCACCTCGCTGGCTGTACCTGTACCTGTAATCCCTGTTGTTGTTGTTTTTGTGTTGTTGCTAGTTTGTGAATAATCCCAAACAGCCCTTTATTTTGGCACTATTTTCAATGCATGGTGTTCACTCCTCATAAATAATGCAGTGACTCTCCTCTAGCCATAGCAGCAGTTATTCCCTGCTGTGTTTGATGTTGTTTTGTGGCACTACAGAGGGAGCTTTTTGCTGCAGGTTGGCGGTAAATGGTTGGAAATGTGGATTATATTGAATTATTGATGTCATATTTCACATTGGTCAAATTTAATGTGAGGTAAAGGTGATTTTATCTACACTTACACATAACCTACTCCATCTCAGCTGTATAAATAATAGATCCACATGAAAGCAGTCCATACCTTGTGTTTATATATAGACTCTCTGCAGCTATGTGGGATTTGTCAGACAGGTGGCGCACAGTGTGTAAGGTCGGTTGTTTCTCATGAATGGACCTTCATCCTTTCTTCCTATCTGCAGCTGCGCTCCCTGGTGATCAGCGTCGCTAAGGAAGCTCCTCTCAAAGAGCGGTTGTCATCCAGTCTGGCAGGTTGCCAGGCACCACTCAGGTTTACAAATACATACCGGTTTCGGAAGCGACTGAAACACCAACAAATGAGGAAATAATAGTTTGTAGTTCGCGGGGGACATGGATCTGTGTGCAGACTCGGTTAGATGAGATTTTTTTTGACACTTTTATGTTTACGTGGTGTTCTGTTGTTATGGATCCTGTGGAATAATTAGCAGCTGATCTGCTCTGTTCCTGTGAAACGTGTCACGCGTTAAGGTTTACTATATTTGCTCTCATCTTCAGGCAACCTGCTGCAGGACCCCATCGCTCCCACCGACTCGTCATGTCAGCACTACGTCTGTCGAGGCTGTAAGGGTCAGAGGATGCAGCTGAAGCCGTCCTGTAGTTGGTGTAAGGACTATTCCCGCTTTGAGGAGAACAGGCAGCTCTCCTTGCTGGTCCACTGTTACAGGAAGCTCTGCCTCTACATCACCCAGTCGCCGCTCGCCCCACACATAGCCAGCGCCGCCAGCGACTCGCCGGACCTCCAGGCCATCCTCAACGAGGGCCTGACGCTGGCTGAGAGCGAGCCAGAGGCGGAGGACATTTCGGACTCGGTCGGTCCGTCGCCGGCGGCCTCCACCTCGGACGTGGTCCAGCCCGGCGAGGCTCCTCCCACCAAGGAGCTGAAGGGGGAGGAGCCGAGCCCCGTGAGCATCAATGGACTGCACGATTGTAACGGCCTGGTCAGTTCGGACTCTCTGCAACCCATCACCATAGAAACAGGTGGAGGCGTTGCGAAGCAGGAGAGCTTCTCGGGGGAGATCCCGGTGTGCGTGAGCGTCACGGGGAGCGGGGAGGCGGGGCTTTGTGACATCAGCACTTTTGGGGACGATCTCAAACACAGCGGGGGGCCGTTGTTGTTGAGTGTCGAGGAGGTGCTCAGGACTCTGGAGACAGACACTGACCCCGACCCCTCACCCGAGCCCGCCCCCCAGCCTGACTGCCCCCCCTCCGTACCTCAGTCCAGCCTTAACGGGCCCCACTGCCCGTCTGGGCCGGACTCCTCCCGCCTCATCCCCTCCCTCCCCCCAGAGAACAGCCCCCGACCCCCCCAGCCCCACCTGCAACCCTCCTTGCAGCCCCCGCCTCAGCCTCCCACAGTCGTCCCCCGCGCCCCCCCTCGCTGCCACCGGAAGCGCTCCCGCTCAGAAAGCGACAGCGAGAAAGTGCAGCCCCTCCCCATCTCCAGCTTCCTTCGGGGGCCTCCCCTCGGTGCCAACAGCTCCCCCCACCACCCCAATCCCGGCGCCATTACCAAACAGGAGCCTAAATTTCCCGCAGCCTCGCCCCACCCCCACCTGGCGCCGGTGCCCAACGGCGGGCCCCCCAAAGTGGGCAAGGCCGTGCTGGTCTCCAACAAGGCACTGAAAAAGACTGTGGAGCATCACGGGGCCGCAAAGAAGGCCTACACCAAGGCCAGGCAGGGGGCCCCCAAGCCCCGTGTGCAGCCCCGTGACCGGGTGCCCCCACATCCCCACGCACACCCCCTGACACACCCACCCAGCCCCTCGAAGCCACTGTACAAAAAGCCTGTGGAGAAGAAGGGCTGCAAGTGCGGCCGAGCCACCCAGAACCCCTCGGTGTTGACCTGCAGGGGGCAGCGCTGCCCCTGCTACTCCAACCGCAAGGTGAGAACAACACTGATCCCACACACAACCTCCTCCAGCAACTTAAGGGACAGTTCAACATTTTGGCAAATTCGCCTATTGCCATAATCCCTGTAGTCATAGCAATAGATTCATTACCTTTGATTATTGGTGGATGTTGTTTTTAGATCAGCAGGGCAGAGACATGAGCTGCTCAGTGAACACAATGGAGGTGAACGGTACAGGCCCCCTGTCCCTCATCCAACTCATGAAATACACAATCCAACAACTCCACAACGCTCTGGTGGACAAGTTGTGACCTGCACATTCAACTGAAATATTGAAATAATCACACATAAAGCAAAAACTTGCGGTTTTGAAATCATTCCGCCCAGAAGTCGTGTCTGGAATGTAGTTCCGGCTGCATTTGCCTCGTAAAACAACTCTGTTTCACAACATTACCATATTATTCCACAGCAGATCACAACTTGTTCACAAGAGTGTTTTGGAGTTGTTGGATTGTGGTGAGTTTTGAGTGACAGAAGACCTGTACCACAGCTCGCTACAGATCTCAAAACAACATGCACCAACAATTAAAGGTAACAAACGACTCCTATGACTATAGGGATTATGGCAATAGGCGAATATGCCAAAATGTTGAACTATCCCTTTAAATGGCCAATACCCAGAGGCTCATTACATTTCTTTGAGATTGTGTTTGTTTACAATGTAACAGTTTTGTGGCTGATGTGTTTCTGTGGTTTAATCACTGTCATAAAGAGCGTCGACCTCTGTGGAAGTGTTTTAGACTGACAGTTGATTCTTGGAAACACTTTTCCCCCCAGAGTGTACGCTTGAAGACATAAATGCTGCATGATGTGTTATGTTGTGATTGCTGGTTAAAGCCTCTCTGTATTGATCACCGTCCTAGGCGTGTCTGGACTGTATCTGCCGCGGCTGCCAGAACTCCTACATGGCCAACGGCGAGAAGAAGCTGGAGGCGTTCGCCGTGCCGGAGAAAGCCCTGGAGCAAACGCGGCTCACGCTGGGAATCAACCTCACCAGCATCACGGCGGCCGCCCTCCGCAGCCCGGCGACCAGCTCCCCGGGCAACACCCTCCTCAACGTCACCACGGCCACGGGGGCGCCCGTCACGGCCACCTTCCTGTCGGGGGCGGGGCACGACAACAGGGGCTTCGACGACTCGCTGGAGATGCGGTTCGACTGCTGAGGTCCCGCCCCCTCCCTCCCTCGCTCCCTCCTCCACTCCCCTCCCTCCCTCCCGCGGTTTTTCGGTCGTCACGCACATTCCCCGCCCCCCGCCAGCCGGTGGGGGGGGCGTCATCCATCGGTCAGGGTCGTGCCAGGGACCTGCAGCGGCGGAGCCAGAACAAGGCAGCTACAGCGACAGGCGGTTAGCGAGGGTCACCAGCTGAAGCCGAGGGGGTCGCCCTCCGTCCATCGCCCGGAACTGCACCATGCTTGTGGTCCTGCATTAACAGATGCAGCGTGGAAGAGAAGAAGGACACGAGAGAAGAGATGTAGCGTTACTGTATGTGCAGCGATATCATTTCAGTGGGGATAGAGTTTCTTTCTTTTTTTTCTTTTTTTCTTTTTTTTGTTTGTTTTCTTCTCTACTGTGGGTCATGTGTAGAGCATGTTGTGTAGCAAAGTCGGGAGTGTCGACCACGGTCACGCGCCTCCTTGTGTGTATGTGTGCGCGAGCATGTGAGTGTGTATGTATGAGGGGAAGGGTTTGGTTTGGAGATGAACCTTATTAGCAGGAATGGAGACATCATCATCATCACCATCGTCATCATTATCATCATCATCAGAGACTGGTGTAATTTATATAAAAGAAAGAACTTTTTGTACATGGACTTGGGCGGTTTCCATTTAAGAAGACGTTTTATGGTATATTTTATAAGTTACATATAAAGCAATGGAAGCCAGTGCAGGGCAGACCTGCTGTCAACCAGAGCACTGTCACACAAGTGGATGGTAGATTATGTTTTGTAAGCTGTAGGCGACCAGATATAAAACATGATATTAAAACTAGAGCTGGGCGATAGGGCCGTAAAATAAAGTCTCTGATTTTTTTTATTTTTTTTTTATTTTTTTTTTACACCACACCGGATTTATGATTGCAATTGTTTTTTTCCCCTTCTTAAAAACTATCTACACAAGACGGGCTCTGACGTGCATTTTTGCATTTACTTTGAAAGGACAGTGAGAGATAGACTGTAAAGTCACGAGGACATGCAGCAGATTAGAAACCAAAGCCACTGCACCCAAACATGGGCATTTAAACTGTGCATACAGGCACCAGATCAGCGGTTTGTTCATGACCAAACACTAAAGCTCCAATGACTGCTTCCAGACGGAGATGCTGCCTGTTGTGAGAAGTGATGTCCTCACCGTAATAAGCTGCCACGGTGACGTTTCACCTCGCGTCACTGTGAACTATGACCTGGAGCTCAGGGAAGCAGTGGGGGGTGCTGGCTGAACCCAACGGCCCAAAATCAGTCAGTTTTCATTTTTAATCACAGTCCCAAAAGCATGAATCAATAAAATGGTTTCATCACCCAGCTCTAATTAAAACATGACGCATTAAATCTCCGGATGTGAATGAATTGAACACCACCAGCCACGATTTGTGCATCAGGTGTTAAATACAGCGTCCGCCTCCAAACATCATGCTAATCTGTTGTTGCATACAAAGAAGAAAAAAACATATATTTAAAGAGGTTAAATGGTGAATTTGTGTGTTTAAATATATCAAGGTTGTGACATAACCTGTTGATCATTTGTGTGTTCTTGTATTAAGCACTTTCCCACTTTGTCGCACACGTCTCTGAACCACCATCCTACCGAGCTGTGTGTGGATTGAAGCTCTGGTTGACCGCAGGCCGCGCGCACCGTTTCTCGAGGTTGTTATTTTTTATTTTGGTTTCTGAAAGCTACACACGTGCTGCTAAATACCACAAAGGACTCAAGAAGGAGAGCACACCTGGTTTCCTCATCTTTTGTTCAGTTTTTTTTTTTTTTTTTTTTAATAAGTTTTGTTAACAACATTTGCAGTATTTATTGGATGTCTCCTCCTGCAGGCCGCGCGCTGGGCTTCAGTTGTCTGAGACCGTTTCTGTCTCGGTTAAGTTGCTGTCTTCTTCTTAGTGTTAGTTTCTGGTGTCTCCAAATGGGTTTTGTTCTCCCTCGGGGCATTTAAATACCTGTAATATAACTGTAACATATTTCCACAAAAAAGAAAGAAAATCAAAAACTTAACGAAAAGTGTTTTGTGATTATTTGTGTCCACCCCACTGTCTGTCTGTCTGTCTGTCTGTCTGTCTGCAGTTCTCCGATTGATGCTTGTTCCTGTGCTGCTGAGGACAGACACTAGAGGGCAGCACAGAGCTTCATGTTACACTATGAAGGGCTACAACGTCCCTGTAAATGTCCAGTAATCTTCAACAGCCCCACCAGGTGGACTGGTGTTCTGCCCTGCAAAGGCAAAGTGCAGCATCTGTAAAAATTCCAAACTGAGAAATACAGTTTTTTGTGTTTTTCATTGTCAGGTTTACGCATCAAATTATGAATAATTACAAAGTCTATAATTGATTAGATAAAGGTGGACTGAATTAAATGTAATTTTGTAGTTTTGTCTTTCTGACCAATTTTGATAATTTTATGGCAGATTTTTATGGCACTTTTACCTTGGTTTTACTCCAATGGACAAATAGAGTAAATTACAGAATGTAGTGAGTACAGTAATATTTGTAGATACTGCACTTAACTCTGGAAATTTTAGCAGTACCAATATCAAATTCTACCAGACAGAACAGCCACACTTTTGACTGGTCCAAAAAAAAAGAAGAAAAAATCCAGATACTGCACTTCGCCTTCGTAGGGCAGTGCCTCTGCAGCTTCTCTTTTATTTTGAAACAATCAGCAAAACAAATTAAACAGCTTTGAGTTAAAGCAGAAGTAAGTGATATATTTGTGTTAATATAAGTCTTAAATAGTTATATCTTCCGACAGCAATCACTTACATAGAGTGTTTGGACCAAAACACGGGTCTGTCAGTCACTCTGCTCTGCTCTGAGCCGAGGAGAAAACATTTATCGTATCCTACAGTTTTTATCCAATGAGGAGAGAGAACGGCATTCAGGGCTGTGTGTGCAGCCAAGGAACGCCGTGAATGTGGCGACGTAGGGACGAGGACTGTTATGGTGCGTTCAAGGAAACTCGTATTTTCCGACCGTGAAGTGGTACCAGTTCGATCGTGCGTTCAAAGGAAACTACGAGTTCACCGGTCGGAAGTTATTGTTATTTTTCACCGAAACAATCAACAAAACAAATTAAACAGCTTTGAGTTAATAATGCAAAATGATCTAGAATAAGTTCTAACTGATCTGCATGAGTTTATGTCCTGAAGACACACACACACACACTATCCCGCTGCTATGATCTCTTCATTTTTGACAAACTGCAGCTCTCCCATGTTAATATGAAACTGTTTAGTTGTGCTTTGGTCACCAAACGTTTCCACTTATTTTGCCGTCTGGTTTCTTTTTATGAAGTCTGTTGATCTGTTGTGCAGCTAACAGACCATCAACACTAAGTACACAAACCATTACATCGAAACACCAGGTTTTCAAAAAACAAATGTTTTTACAAAATGCAGTCAAAGATAAACATATTGACACAGTGAGTTCAAAATAAACAATATTACAACAAACTTTATGTTGTAATTTGTCAAATCTATTTCAAATAGGTTGGAACGTAGTTGTGTGTAATTAGTTGCATGACAGACTGAAGGAGTAGCCGACATAAGGAAATTAGACACAATGATGGAGACAGATGAGTGTCTTTCTTTTTTCAACAGTGTCTTTATTTCACATATTTACAGACAAAACATTTTATATTTACATTCACATTAGTTTTGATCTACTTGGTGGAAGTAAAAGTTCTGATTATTCCTTTTCTTCCAGGTGTTAACGCTCCGGGCGACAAAGACAATCAGCAGCCTGTGGATGTTTCTTGTTGTTTGCATTTTGAGTGTTTAGGGGGCCACAAACAAAATCTTTTTAGGGCCACCAAAATCCTTGGACCGGCCCTGCAGGTGGAATATAAAGGTACTGTCTGATTTCACATCACTGATCAGGTGTAAAAGGGAAACAACCAACAGATTACTATCAGGACTTATCAAGGAAGTCAAACACGCCTCCAATCCATCCTATAATACATGTGATCCTGGGGCCAGTTACATAAAACCTTAGATAAGACCTTCCTTAAGGTTTCCTTAAAATAACAACAGTTGCACAATACACCCTCTTGTTTCATCCTCATGGTTTCCTTAAACTGTAAGTAATTATGATCTTCTACTTCACATTCAACGACGCAGCAGCATAACTTAAACTGCTTCAAATGCTTTTAACTTTCTCTGTGGGAAACCTTTTCTTAAGTTACTGAGCAACAAATAAATTAAACTTTAGGTGCTAAACTCGAGGAAGAAACTTGAGGTGATTTGTGCCACCGGCCCCAGGAGTCTAAAGCAATTCTTGTAGATCATAAAACTAAAAACAACCACTTACAAAAAGTTTATAGAGTCAAAGCAACAACAAAAAACAAGAAATTACAAAGAAAAAGTCATGTCTCATATTTACAGAAATGCTACATTGAATGCTGCATTCACGTGGTATTGGTAAAACAACAACAACAATGTTGTTAGGTTTCTGAACCTTAATTACAAAAAAGATCTTGTGAGTAATTTGTTTATATTTCTCAAATAGAGCTGAATGGATCAGTGAGTAGAACTGACTGAACTCTGACACATATTTATATACACACAACCTGGAACAGTCTCCATATTCAATATAAAGCCACCTGTTGAAACTTAGATGTCATGGTGCATCAACAGGTGCTCATACATGGTTAATCATAATATCATAATATATGATGATTAAGACCACAAGATGCTAAATGAGGAATCAAACATGTACATCAATAATGACTGTCTTAAATCAGTCAGTTAAAGTCACTGATGCCTTCAGGCTCCTTCAGTCAAACACAATCAGTAATTTTGCTTCGTATTTTCTGGGGCATCAGTGGACGAGCAGCAGTTTTCACCGCAGCTCTTCATTACACCACACTGACGACAGCAGAGCAGAAAATAAAAAAACCTCTCATGTCTCTGCTGTTTGGACGCTGATGTGAATGATGTTTTCCACGTCCACAGGTCACATCTGTGTTTAATCCAACGTGACATGAGGGCCCGGGAAAACCAGCCGTTAGCGAGCGCTTTAATTCGCCATTTGGAGAGGAGCGGCGGCGGCCGAGCCAGAGCGCCGAGAGGCCGACAGCGAGAGGCCGAGACTGTGGTGCTGCCGGCCAACAAAAACACAGGCAGCAGGGCTTTAAATTTTTTACTTCCAACCTCGCAAAAAAAAGGAAGAAGTGGTGAAGTTCCACCTTTTATCTTCCATCACGGCTGTCAACATGACGCTAACTGTGTCTGAGAGGTCTTTGAGGAGGGGGCAGGAAGTCCATCATCGGTAAACTGGCCCCCGACCTTCGTGTTTGACATCTTATAGAGAGAAAATCAAGAGCTAATGAGAAGCCTCACATCCCATATCTGCAGGTCCATTAGGAGAACTACGAAAAAACACACAGAATTTAGCACCATATGTACATCTTTACACAAACACGCAAATGAACACAATGTGTGTGCATGAAAAGAGCTCCATACAAACATTTCTTGAGGCGAAAACACTTCATAAAAAATAATGTAACTGATGTGGAGTTGTTGTTTTCCTACGTGTGGCCCATGTTGGCTGACGTTGAGGCCGCTAATTGAACATGCATTTGTGGAATTTCTCCCAAAAGTTCACGCCTGAAAGAGATTCTGTGCAACAGGATTTCACTTGGTACATTCGTATGTGGCAGGACTTGTCATATGTGGTATAAACCTGGGACACGTCCCGGGACATCAGCTAACGTTGCTTGTCAGCTTCAGGCAAAAGAAGTCAATTTAGGGGGTTTTGGAGTTTGGGAAATTTCACACGCCTGCTTCAAGGTCTCGTAAATGTGACCATATGTCAACTGCACATGTTGCGTGCATCTGAATGTCTCTAATGTGACACACGAACATTCAAAGGTTACAGAATTTCCCTCTTGGGACAATAAAAATGATCATCGCACAGAGGGGGGGAAAAAGAAATACTCAAGAGTGATCAGCGGTCCTGCAGATTAAAGAACAGCCTGTGGTTTGGAGGAGAATGGGAGGAATTGTGCAGATGAACACATGCAGGCCACAAACCAGGCAGCAGATTAGGATCTTTGTTGCAACTGAGCTGCAGAAATAAATTCAGAGATTGCAGATGAAGCCGGTAAACCGATGGAGTGATTGTGTCCGCCTCATAGAAATGTGTGTAGAGCAGGTCTCTGCAGGTCACACCGACCCGACACAGTCACAGAAACTCAGTGATACGATCTCACACATACACAAACACAAACACGCGCACAGCCTTTAAATCCAGGTCAGTCCTTTGTCTCCTCCTCACCCACAGAACCAGTGTTGTCAGATATTTCCGGTCGTCTCAGTTTTTTTTGTTTTTGTTTTTTTCATTCGACGGGTGACGTATCAGCGAGAAGTCCTTTAATCAACACACTCATTATAAAAAGCACACATCTGTCACATCTGGAGATTTCCTGCACCTGGTTGTCCGTCTAGCTGATGAGAAAAGCGCCGAAGAAGCTGCTCTTCTCGTCCATGTCCACGGCGGAGGCGTTGGTCACGGTGACGAACAGGCGGTCGCCGGCGCTGAGCGGGAACAGCCCCCCCTGGTGGGCCGAGTGCAGGGAGAACTGGGAGCCCCGGGACCAGCAGGAAGTCCGACTGGTCTTCATCAGCAGGATGGGGACGGGGTAGGAGCTCACCTGGCGAGACAGGAACGGGTGAGTGAGGGGGGGGCGGAGGTTTGGCTGGCTTTTAAAATGTAATGTAATTAGTTACTAGTTACTTTTTTACTAGTTACTTTTCCCAAAAAGTAACTGGGTTTGTAACTGAATTACTACATTATAAAAGTCAATAATTACCAAAAAAAACTAACTATTGTGTTACTTTTTTGTATCCACAAGTTCCAAAAGTCATCTATGGTCAAAACCGGAAGCCAGTTTTGCATTTCCAGTGGAATTTTCCATTTCCATTTCCATGGTTTTCAGTTGTTGTCATAGTTGCGGTAAATGCATGGATCTATTAACGCTGGCTTTTAACACGGATGCCAATTTGTGTGTTATCCATTGACGTTTGGAAAAAGGTGGATAAAATGCTCATGTCAAATTACTTGGACTTTTTTTTCGGACTACTTGATGGACTGACAAAAAAGTAATGTACACTTTTACAGATGTATTATTTTGTGACGGGACTATTTGAGTCAGGTAACGGCGCATTTTATTGTCAGTAATGGTAATGCCATTATCACGGGGGAAGCAGTAAGATTTAGATTTTTACTTTTACTACTTTTTCACTTTTAGCCTACTCGTTGCTGAAAAATAGCACCGTTATTTCATAACGCCATTATTCCCATCACTGATTATATATATTATCCACCGCTCCATGAATCGCTTTCTTGCCAGCTTCGTTGAAAACAAATGCACATGGCCGGGAGGAGGGTTAGCAACTGAACTCATAGTTCCTCTTTGAACTGAAATCACCTACTTCAGTAAAGATTGCATAAAAAATTACCTACATTACATTATGAGATGCTGGCCATTTTGGACAGTACCAACCTTGAGGGCAGTGACTGTTTATGTGTTTGTTTCAACCTGGACCATTAAGTATTTGTATAGTTTGTGTAAAACCAGATGAACTGCTTTTTCTGACTCGTGGATGGACTAAAAAAAAGTGTATACACTTTTGTACGTTATATACATATAACGCACACAATAGATTTTTTACACCTTTAACATTTTAAAGTTTAAAAATAAAATACACTCAGATAAATATTTCTTAATCAGATAGATCAACAGCGCCATTATTTTACAACGCTGTTACTTTTACTGTCAATAAAATGCGCCATTACTCACTGTTGACTCAAGAATTCCTGTCACAAAATAATACACCAAATGGACGTTATGTACACTTTTTTTTCAGTCCATCAACAAGTTGAAAAAAAGCTGTTTATCTGGAACTAACCAACTCATCGTAGAGCTTGCCTGTGCGGAGGGATACTGAGTGAGTTGGTCCGTTCAAGATAAAGAGGAGTTTAGGGTTATGGTGACGTTAACGCAATAGTTACTTCTCTACTTTTATAATGTAGTAATTCAGTTACTAACGCAGTTACTTTTGGGGGAAAGTAACTACTAACTATAACTACACTTTATCAACAACAGTGTTTTTTGTAACTTCAATTAACAGCACAGATCAGGGAGTTTCACACACAACCGTGCCCTTAGTGGACAAACATTGCCATAGGAAAAACACTGTCTAAATGACCTCAAATATGTTTTTTGACATTTGAATAAATCTTTGCCAGCTACAGGATCCACAGCTCTGCATCTGTGACTCAAAGTGGACGTCAGTTTTGGTCAGTACCACCACACCCAGAGCTGGACAACTCTTAAAACATTCATTTTAAATGATGTGTCATTAAAACATCATTCGTGTGTCTTGGTATTTCCTTGAGTGCAGCTTCTCTGATTAATATTTCTATATGTTTGCCCTCCACATCAAAGTTCAAAACAAATATTTATACGCACATATTCACAGGACAAACAAAACATCGACTCAAGTGGAATTTGTCTGTGTTACTGTTGTTCTGTGGTGTTTAAAGGTTACAACAGTATGAGTTGATGAGATGAACAAAAATACTAGCTGGACTTTTTTATTTCTTACTGATTTCTACTTAACAGAAGAAAAAAAAACTTCTGGGGTTGTTACTGTCCATTTTGGCACGCTGATCGCCAGTTCAACTTCCAACCAAAACTCCCATTTGCACAGGTAATTCCCCCAGTCTCTCTCCCTGCTTTCCTGTCTATCTGCACTGTCCTATCAAATAAAGGCAAAAAATATCTTTTTTAAAAAAAGGGGAAGAAAATCACCTCCATTGCCCTCCAAACAATAATAAATAAGGTGATATTTCATCTAATGTAATTCTACTGGGTCTGTGTTTTTATTTGTTGCACATGATACATAATCTGTAGTTTTCTCTGACTAAGCAGAGTGTGTGTCTGGTTGTGACACACACCCTGTCTGGACTGATATTAGTCACCTCATGTTTGATTTGTAAGGCAGATTCTCCCCGGCTGTGAATCAACCGTCTGTGGTTTTCAGAGCAACCAACACTAACAGATTCAAAATATACTCTCAGACACGTCCTCGTGCCTGGAGGTCAAAAGCACACACGCCACATAACCACAACGTCCCCTTTGTGTTTCCCGTCTGTCTCTCTCTTATATCGCTGATACAGTCATTTTACAGCGCCAAAATCAGATTCTCACCTTTTTATAGACGTACTGCAGCAGGGGCCTCCCCCGGTCCTCCGCCTCCTCGCCGTCCTCACCCTCCTCTTCCAGGGAGTGGGTGTGTCTGAAGTAGGTCTGGGCGTAGACGTAGTAGAGGCCGGGCTGCGGCACCACCAGCTCCCCGTCCACCAGCTGGACGTCCTGGAGGAAGGCCAGCCCCTTCTGCCCCTCCCACCACGAGATCTTCTGGCCCTGGACGCGACGCCCAGTCGAGACGGGAGCTGCAGACAAGACAGGTTCAGGATAAAAGCGGCTAGAAACAAAAGTAAATGCAAATTGACCCATTGGAGTAGGTTTGTTACTTTTAATTGTCAGTGCAAGTTATTTTTAGAACGGTGGAGAAGAGCCACGAGCTGCTCAGAGCGACACTATGGAGGCTTATGGGATATCTTGGTTTCTCTCATCAAACTCATCAAATACACAATCCAACCTGCGCATTCACCATGCTATGAGATGGGATGAGTTGTTTTCGAGGCAAATGCAGAGACTGCTCGCCGAAAAACTGCCCCCGACAAGAATGTGCATCAGCAGTTTTGCATGAATTTACCATGAAAACAACTCCGTCTCATAACGTTCCATTATTATCTCATGGTGTGGTGAATGTGCAGGTCAAAACATGTCCACGACAGTGTTTTGGAGTTGTTGGATTGTACATTTGATGATGAGTTTGATGAGGGAAAACCAAGAAATTCCATTAGCCTCTGTAGTGTAGCTCTGAGCAGCTCACGGCTCTGCTCCGCCGTTCTAAAAATAGCTTGCACCAACAATTAAAGGTAACAAACCGACTCCTAACACTGTAGGGATTATGGCATAATGGCCAATTTGCCAAAATGTTGCATTATCCCTTTAAAGACTTTATCTATGTGTGTATATACTGTATATAAATATATACCTCCTCCCTCTCGCTCCAGTTTAGGCACAAAGCTGCCAGTGACGTGAGCCGCCACTTTGGGCCGAGGTGAGGCCCTGTCCTCCATCACAAGTGAAGGCAGCACCCGAGATACTTCATCTAACAATGAAAAATAACATCAACAAAAATCTTTAACTCATTATTGGAGGGAATAAAGTAAACATTATGTTCTATTTTGAATTGGTTAATGATTGGTGCGTATGTTATATCTTGGTTGTCTCACCTCTTACTGCCGAGGAAATCTGCCTCTGGTAACGCTGAGACAGAGACTGCAGGGGAAACAATAGAGAGCATTTATTATGGGCTGATTCATTTTTCAGCCAAAAAACACAAAAAAGTAGTACTTATAAACATTTTTAACAATTACAAAGCTGAATGTCAGTCTTGAATATCAGAAATATGTTCCTAAAGTTTCAATCGAGGACTGGTGTAAATCAGAAAACGAATTTAAAAAACATATTATATATACCGCATTGACAGCATTTATATAACAAGGGCCTTCGGCTCATTCTGCATCCCTGCCAGACAGCCATTATTTGACTTTTGGCCCTGAAATTCTGCTGACATGAGGATCGGGAAGTTTGCCCCGATGAATAAAAAGGGAGCCTTCAGGTTCGCGTCGCGTAACAGATCCGTCCCCGGTAATCGACCCCCCCCTCCCCTTGTATTTTACATTCCTTTACCCAATTAATTGGCTCCAAAAAGATGCAACCACTGCCAAACTGATGACAGCCGTTTGCTTTGTAAAGCCAGATTCTGGATGTATGTGTGTATGTGGTCATTTGAATTGGGGAAAAAACACGGTGAACAAAGGTGTTCTGAAAGCGTCAGATAAGAAAGAATTATAATAAATGTTTCACCAGTGCGCTTTAAGTTCTCACTGGTTACTGGGGAGGTTAACGGTTTCTTCTTTTTAGCCGTATATGAGAGGATGGTGGAGGAAAACTGCAGAATTCAGTCAGTGCGAACAAGAATTTATGGGCAGCGTAATGACTCTCAGATTAGAATTTGCTGTGAAGTTTGACACAGCTTTCAGATGAAACAGGATACGAAGACGAGGCTTTGTTTTGAGGCGGAATCAAAGAAAGACCTGAGGCAAAAAAAATCAAAATGTTGCGAACATATGGGAGGAAGGAGCTCAGCATAAGCACAAGCTCAAACAATGTTGGACGACGTTCCGTCCAGATTAAAAACATGACACGGACTCCAACAGCTCCACATTAAACAACGCTCAATCATCTCAGTTTGCCTTTGTGGTTATATATCGTCCTCATGGGCGACTTTAAATCATAGTTTTCATGTACGCTAACATCCATGTGTGATTCATCTATGTATGTATGACTTTATTTATGAAGTCATTACCTCCAGTTTATAGTCAGACTCATCGTTGAACCTGAACCTGACTTCAGTTCACAGCGTGTGCAGCAGCTGTGACTGTCAGTCGTCAACCATGAAACAGAGGTGAGGAGATTTTTCTATTTTAAAAAAAGACTAAATAGTCAACCCGGAGGAAACGCCAAGACATCGGTGATGTCAGCGTGATCGATCCTCTGGGTGTCATCAGTATCTGTGTTAACTTAAAACTCTCGTCCGAGCTCCATTCGCTGCCAAATCCATCAAGCTGACGATGAGATGTTTCACTAGAGCGGAGGAATTAGTGATTATGTATTTGCTGGCAGACATGAAGATCTGTGCAGCAGTATCTGTTTTCACTGTCAGCCATAATTCTCATTTATCACATATCTGACAACTTACATTTTACACCTCTGTATTATTTGTAGTATTTAACAGAAATGGTTTACATTTAGGAAGAGCTGTGAGAATTTTCAGAGTCCTCCGTCCCGACCACTTTTCTTCGTCCAAAAAAACACATAAAAAAACATCCAAATACCTCCATACTTCTCGTCTGTAATGTCCCTCTTGTATTGAAGCCCCGACATGAGAAATTGTTCTGAAAAAAATTAATTGTTTGTAGCGGAAGCTCCCAGTGTCTCAGTTCACTGCTCTTCCTGTTTCATTGCAAATCTTGCGTGATTCGTACTGACCAGCGGAACAATTTCTCATGTCAGGGCTTCAATACAAGAGGGATATTACAGACGAGCAGTATGGAGGTATTTGAATGTTTTTTGGTGTCTCTTTTTGGACTAACTCAGAGAAGGCACGGAGGACTCGGAAAATTCTCACAGCTCTTTTTCAACATGAGCGTGAGTAGATAATGAGTGAAATTTGAATTTTGGGTGAACTATCCCTTTAAGACCAATTACTGATAAGATTTGTTTATTACTTTATAGTCCTACTGTGGGAAAACTTGCAACTTTGCAGCTGTTTAAACAATAACTGAGTCGTCGTGTGAGTATGAAGCAAACAACTCTGTGAAATATGTGGGAAATTCATTTGTACAAACATTTGGACAATAAATAAGGTAGGAAAAGGTCATTTTTTGTTATTACAGGATATTTTAAATGTAGATTCACTATGTCCTGAGTTAAAAGCGTAAACCAGTGTTCTGGCTCAAAATGTCCCAGTATTATGTTTATGCTCTGAACTAAATTTATTCAGGCAGCCGAGTCAGAAAATACCCAAAGTCAGAGGAGGAGAAGGAACAAAAACAAACAATATACAAATAGCAAGTTTAGGACGAAGAATAACTCGTCTAAGTCTGTGTGTTAGTGTGTGTGTGTGTGTGTGTGTGTGTGTGTGTGTGTGTGTACACGTGTGAGCGTGTGCGTGCAGGTGAATGCATTCCTGTGCTGATTAAACCACACAGGATCACATCCAGCTATGAAGGAGCTCATTGTGCATCTGCAGACGGTGATTTGGATCATTTCAGCATTTTTCAGGGCTCAGATCTACAGAACAGGAAGTCCCTAATAAAGATAATCATGACAATAATAATACTTATTATGACTATGTGATCTGTTCACCATGCTAACAAGGACCTAGTGTCCTCATATGTCATTTTGTTGCCTTTAACTTACTTTGGTGTTTGGTTGAAGATCAAAACCTGTCTAACATTAAAAGGACATTAAAGTCTGAGGTTGGTCATGGTTGGAATTTTGTTTATTGTCAAGAAACTGCAAGAAAATACCAAAATAGTGTCTTGGTTCATGTCCAAATACTTTGGTTTCTTTTTTTTCTCTTTAGTTTCTGCCTTAAAAAGGCTAATCAACAAACAAACAGTTAGAACCAGATAATTTTTGGGGGACTACTTTCAGCGGCGGATGAACCCATATTTGGTGTTGTATTGGTTTTCTGGGGCAGTAGGACAGTATTTGTGTAGGAGTACGGCTAAATAAACTACGGCGTGTGTGGTGACGATGAGGGAACATCTCATGCAGTGTAATGTGTGAGTCACTGATGTGTTTTTAATGGCTTTTGGAAACACTGGAGCTCTGCGGTTCAGAGCAATAAGATACATGAGGCTTGTTAGTGGACACATTCAGCGTTTGTTCAGAATAACAAAAAGATAAAACTACAGCAGACTTGTCCCTCAAGCTATTTTGTTACACTCATCTGGAGTCTGGCTCATACAATACCCCACATATAATACTACAAATATTACTGTCATCATTTATCATGCTGTTATTGTGCTGCACAGGTGCGCACACCTTTTTCCACAGCATCAGCGGGGAATTCACATTTATCAGAGGGGGAGTTGGAGAGAGCTCCGATGTCAGTTTGAAAAACAATCTTTCCATGGCACGGTGCTGTACAGTTTGAATGATTTTCAAAGCATCCAGCTCTTCTGAAGAGAACAGGAAATGTTACTCTGAAGCAAGACAAATTGACAAAAAGAGTCAAAAATATGAGTTGGGAGCCGTGTGAGGTCTCAGAACTGTCCTCAAGTCACGTCAGCATCAGTCTACCACAAGTCAGACAAGTGAAAAAATCTGGGGAGTTCCAAGTTTGAACATGAACTCATCAGACCTTTGTAGCTTTAAGTAACTACAAGTCAGCCAATCAGAAGAGAGGAGGCCCTGACCCTAATTGGCTGATTGCTTGATGAGTGATCTAATAAAAAATAGAGCAGATTTCAGTTAAGCACTCGGAGCAGCCAGATCCTGCAAGGTTGGATGGTAGGTCAAAGTAGGCGGGGCTTGGGCCATGATAGAGAGCCGTAATTGTTCTGTTGTGACATCACAATGTTACAGGAAGTACTCACGGCTGGTTTGAGGAAAAAACAAACAGTTTCTGAATACAGACTGTGTGCATTTGTCTGTGGACTGAGGCTTTGATACTTTCATGGCATTAATACAGAACCTAGAGCTGATTCATAATCACGTGAACATCTACTGTATGGGGCCTTTAAAATAATCCATTGTACGTCTGGCAGTGTATTAAGGGAACAGCATGAAACAAATTGTTGTTTTTTGTTGTAACAACCAAGCTGAAACACATTCAGTCTGTCAATCGATAATCAGATTCAGCGCTAAATGGGTCAAAACTCTTCCCTGCTGTTCAGACAACTGACTGTTTTTTCAGTTTTTTCCATTTCAACCTCCTATGCCCTTGAGAAAACTAGTGACTCAAATGTAAATCATCAAGGGCAAACTCCCACAGTTGTAAAATAAAAAAAAAAGATTACATAAGAGGCAGCACTATGTATAATAATCGATCAATAAAGCTTCTTCTTTGGCCTTTGCAGCTGAAGTGTGGGGGGATTAGTAATGTTTCCAAACTGCAGTGGGTGGGGATTTTCTGATCCAGCGCAGGCTGGGAGAGAAAAGTGGAGCTCTGAACACCAGAAATCTGAGCAGCTGGCCAGATAATCACTGAGTCATTAATACTGATCAGGAAATACAGGTCATTTGGTGCTGCGCACAATGAAATCACTCTCCAAGTTAGGTTTGGAGACGTTCAGGGTGAAGTTCGGTGTGTTGGGGTGAGTCAGGGGTTGTTTTTTTTGAGGGGGGGGGTTGATGCTGTTGTTCCACGTTACCTTCTCAATGAGCAGGTGAAGCTGCTGAGTGACCTGCCAGCACGGATCCCCTCGCACCGCCGTGATGCTCTGCAGGTCAGAGCCCGTCAGACACGAAACACTGCTCCTGCCGAACGTCTCCTTCATCTGCACAGAGCCAAAATGTCCACGAACAATTAGGTCGAACACCTCCTCTAACTTCCTGTCAAACACGTCTGATGGAGGTATTGGAGGTTAAGTCTGCTCTTTGTTTTCCTCTAAACAGTAATATCCCCATTCTTTATGGCATAATAAGAGGACGTGGCCTTTTTTTAAAGAAAGCCATAGGCATAAATCACCTTTTACATTTATAACCACTGTTACACTTAACTTTACTAGGAACCTGGGTCAACATATTTCCTGGCACGTCCCCTCCCTGCCTTAGCTTTTTATGTGTTTATGTGTCATTTCTCTCTATACTGCTGCTGCATCTCCTCTGGATTAATGATTAATTCCTGTAAACACAGACTGAGAGTTGTCTTGGACTCAATCCAGGTAACCAAAGGACTCTGACTTCACCAAAACAAGCACAGTGAGTTCAAGGCGCGCACGGGACACACGCACACACATGCACACAGCTGTGTAAAAACCTCTTCCTGATAATCACAGATAACCAGAGACATAGCTGCACCTCTTTACTTCCTTGTGCTTCTCTGGTTGTTAATCTTTGCAAATTAAAGGTGCATGCATGCATGCATGGAGCTGCATTGTGCAAAGTTGATTTATTTCAATGTGAGGGTATGATACTGTACAGTGTGGCCTGGTTTGTGCTGTGGAGCGCAGCAGCAGCAGCAGAACCCATGCGCATTAAAAAAAAAAAAATTCAAAACTTTTTTTTCCAAAAATTGTCAACACTTAATTGCGCGTGGAAAGTCCATAATAATCACAATGAGGTGTTCAAGGTCAGTAAGCCTAATTTCACGCCTCTGCATCTAAATCCACACCGACCTCGCGCCTGCTTCGCGGTGCGCACGGCATAGCGATGCGTAAAAAGCCCCCGCGCGCGTCCCCGGTTCGTTCGTCGGTCCGTCCGAACCATGAACTTTTTTCTTTTTTTTTCTTACCGAGTTGAGAGCCGTGGTGAAGTGCAGCACGGTGATGGTGACGACCACAGTCTGGAGCAGAACCGCCAGCAGCAGCAGGACCCCGAGCTTCGGACCGGAGCCCGTCATAACGACAGACCGCCGTCCGGTTCCCCGACCAGCGCCGTGCCGTCGCGTTCCCAGACTTCCAGAACAAGAACAATGGCAGAGAGTTGACTCCTTCACTTCTACCCTCCCTCCCTCCCCGTCCCCTGCACACAGGAGGAGGAGGAGGAGGAGGAGGAGGAGGCGGGGCCGACCTGAAGAACAAGAGCTTTCTCCCTCTTTGACTTTCTCCTGGAGACTTTATTGTTTCATTTTTGCGCTGAAAAAACACAGATAGCCTTCTATAGTTTATTGTGAACGCTCATATCATGAAAGTAGATCTGAGTCCCCGGCCTCACTGTGAGAAAAACACCTTTTACATCAGAATATGATCAGGGATACAGTTTTAAAACAAACATGCTCATGTGGCACAACAGCTGCATTCTGACACGTAGATGTGGCTTTTATAGCATATTACAGAGTTTTAAATCATTAATATGACACATCTATACATTTTCTATCATCACACTGGCTGTGCTTACAGTAGGGTCTTCCGGGGTCAACCTCTCTTCAAAGGCCTTGGCCGATCTGACTTATCTGCCACCGTATGCTGCTTCACACCACGTGCAGCCAAGACGTCAGGTTGTTTAAATTAAAAGAAAGTTGAACTGATGTTCCTGGCATTCCTCTCTTCTACTTTATCTCCTCTGGCTCCGGGATCTCTCAACCTTTCATCTCATCATACTCTGAGCATCCATCATGTTTATGACTGAGGTGAAATGAGGGAGAGAAAAAAAAGGCTTTGAAGGACACAAATGGATTTTGAAAAAGATGTCTGTTTGAAAAAATTCTGTATGATGTGAGTTTCCATCAGTGATAAGAGGAGTCGGTGGGAAATATGTATACCAACGGAGAGCAATCTTGGATGATGATGAATTCTTGGAAGCCGGTGGATTTCTGTTTGTTATGCGCTCTGTTAAGATAAGCCCAGTGTGTAACATTCTCACTGTTCAAAATGTGTGAAGTCTAAGTGGAGGCGCTTTCTGATTTGGGGTCAACACCATAATCCTCAGGGTCAGGTTGTGTAGGGGAACTGGACCCAAATGTAGATACAGCAGGGGAATTGTCTTGATAAGTTACGTTAGATAAGATAAGTTAGAGACGTTAGATCTAGATAAGTTAGATAAGTTTAAGATATTTATTTAACCTATGGGAGAAGAAAAGAACAACTGGAAAGTGAAAACCAGACGATCCGACAAGGACAAAATAAATGGACGATAAAACGAGACACAGGTGTTGTGATCAGACACAGGTAAGACACAGGAGGTAATCGAGGAGGGAGAGCACAGGAAGACAGGACAAGAAATGACAGAAAAGCACTAGCCTATATAGATGTAATCCATTATTATGATTACAATCCAACAACTCCAAAACGGTCTGGTGGACAAGTTGTGACCTGCACAAAACAGAGTTGTTTTCAATGTAAGTTTATGCAAAACCGCTGATGCACGTTCCTTTCAGGCGCAGTTTTTCGGCAACTAGTCTCTACATTTGCCTTGAAAACAAATGCAGAGTTTGAGGTGGAACTAATTTGCGTGTTTCCACTAGCCCTAGTACCTGGTACCAGGTCCCATTTGCGTTCCACTAGCCCTGTCCTGGAGACTGGTCCCATTTTAACTGTTGCTGTGTGCAAATCCACACTGTGGTCTGTTACCTCCTCGGCCTGATTTGGACCTGATCAAAAAAAGAGACTGACAATGCGGCCCAACGAACACCCCCGTGCCGCCCCCGTCCCCACTGAGGAGGTGCTAGAGAACTCATCTGTAATGGAAACACAACCACACCGAGCCGAGCCGAGCCGTGCAGTGCTGTACCGTGCCAGTGGAAAAACGCCATAAGAAATCCCATTAGCCTCCATAGCGTAGCTCTGAGCAGCTTGCAGTTCTGCTCCACCGTTCTAAAAATAGCTTGCACCGACAATTGAAGGTAACAAACGTACTCCTAAGCCTATAGGAGTATGGCGATGGGCCAATTCGCCAAAATTTTAAACTATCCCTTTAAGGTAGTCATTGAAATCATGAACAACCAGGAAAAACATGGAGATTTTCACTTTCTTTTTACCTTCTGCATGTTTCCTTGAGTCAAGAGGTGATATCAGTTTTAAGTTTATTCAAATGATACTCTGATTGATCCCATCAGTGATCTGGAAGCTTGGAATTATATATGGAAATATATTTAACTAATTGTACCCTGGTGTGCGTGACCTTATGTTTGAAGTGAAGGTAACAGGATGGACTCTGTATAACCTTCTCTGGGACTGATCTAGGTTGTAAATTCCTATAGATGAAGCAACAAATGGGGTTGCCACAGAACATGCATTAGGGACATGCATCTGACTGGGAATGAGATAACCAGAGGCCCAGGATGGAGTTTAAGAAGAGGCTGCAACCACTTCTCATTGGACACAACCCTGAGCTACTGGACTGCCATGTGTTTCTGTGTTGTGTCCCTCTCTATAGAGAATAAAATTATTGCGCATGATTGGTCTTGTTTTTTGACTTTCCACAGACAGGCCTAAAAATTTCCACAACAATTTATTCCCCAAGGATGCAATGATTGTGACTGGGATGGATTTGAACTGCCAACACTCTAGTTATTGGACAACCCACTCTACACCCTGAGCCACTGTCACCCAGCTGTAACACTGCACACTTCCAACCCCCAGTCTGGACCGTCAGCGTGAGCTCAGTAAGTGGAGATCACAAGAGCTCCAGCAGCGAAAGACAAGAGATTAGAGTGCAGGTCGAGACGGTGCAAACAGCCAAATGTAAACCAGTCCGCCTCCACCGTCTTCGTTTCATAACTCATCATTTTAGAAATCTCTGTGTCAGCTTTGATCATACTGTAGCCTGTCCTCAGATAAACAGGTAAACTCCACAGTTTCACCCTGTTTGCAATCATCTCTGAAACATTTCAAGGACGTCTTTCTGCAAAGAATCTGGAAATTGTTATTTGTGCTTTCACAACCGCTCAATTTGACTCCTACATTTGGCTGCTCTCTGGCATCAGAAAAAACAAGCCCCCCCCCTCACCCAGCTCACCCACAACCCTGCTGCCAGGGTTTTAACTGGGACTATAGCAAATGTGACCGCATTTCTCTTCACTGGCTCCGTACTGCCTTTAGAGTTGATTTGAAGATTTTATTGATCACTTACAAAGCCATTGAGAAACTTGGCCTCAAACTATCCGTCAGATCTGCTCAGAGGGGTCACTAGTAGTTGCTCCGAAGTCTAGATTGAAAAACAAAAGTAATCACCTCTTCAGGACTTGTCTGAGGAGATCAGAGCAGAAAGCTCCTCAATCTTTCAAATCAACCCACTTGTTTAAAATAAGTAATTTAATTTCATGGGCATTAAAGGGATAGTTCACCCAAAATTCAAATTTCACTCATTATCTAACTTTTCTTCGTCCAAAAAGACTCACCATGAGAAATCAAGTCAATATTTTAAACTTGTTTGTAGCGGAAGCTCTCAGTGTCTCAGAAATTAGAATTTTGGGTGCACTATCCCTTTAAATCAATTTGGTTTTATAATGCAGTTATAATTCAGTTTACAAATGCCCCTATTGAATACTGCTACATAAATCAAGTTTTCATTATTATCGTTATTATAATTGCTCTTATCAGTCAATATGTCATAATTAAAAACTCAGTCAGTCAGTCAGTCAGTCAGTCACTAAGTATTTCCCACTTCTTGATTGGTCACTTCAGTGGACTTTCTCTCCCAGAATGCAACAGAAACATTTATTGTGCATTGACAGACTTGCACACTTATGTGAATTTACCACACTGTCATTACAGTGGTGCATGTACCATTGACTTTCCAGCCTTTAATGGGAATTTTTGCAAGTACGGGACGTTGTAAAGCGTTATTGCGCTCCAACCGGAGTAGATGTCAACTCATTGAACAGCGTCATAAAAACCCCAATGTTATAATTGTTGTATCCAAGAATTCGACAGTCGCAGCCAGATCATGCTCTGATTGGTCAGATTAAACTTTCTCAAGCTTTGTTTTCTCATTCTTTCCACACAACTTATCCCAGATGAAAACACAGTGAAGGAGAGGCTGCACATCACTGGAACCGCTCGCTACATTGTTCCCACTCTTTATGACAGCAGGGATTCAAATGTACCTGTTGTCCTCAGATAACACATCAGGGCAATAGTTTGCTTCAACTATTAGATTCTGATGCCCAGAAGTGAAGCTATGAGTAATAGTTCAGATTTCTCATTACAAGACAAAGAGAAAATTCCCCATCTCTGCTCTGTTTCTTCTCAGCCTGCTCAGCTGTGGTGGCTCTTCCTGCTCATTTTAACTCCCTAATTCTTCTTTGATTTATTGCAAATTAAAGTGCATCACTTCCTGTGTGCCAGAGGGGGTTTTCACAGGAAAGGACCCTCCTGACGCTGCAGGTCTCAAACGGCAAATTCAGCAGATTTGGTTCTCTGTCTCTCCACTATTGTTATTGACATCATGCACATTCCTGCAAACACTTCCTGAATATGCTGCTGCTTCCTGGTGAAACCTTTGTATCCCATTAAACACCTCTGGGACTTTAAAAACATTAGATCTAATTCTGAGACCACCCAGGATTTTTATTGAATCAAAAGTAGCACGATCAGACAAAAACACAACAGAGCAAGAACAAGACTTGAATTAGAAAGTTTGTACAGAGCGAGCAGCAGTGAGATTGTTTTCCTCCCCCTCTTGACATTAAGTGTAACGGGCAGTGTAATGAAAAGCCCTGGTCATGTTATTATCAGCGTATTGTTATGCAGCGAGGCGGGCTGAGCCTATAAATGGATCCTAGGCCTGTTGGCTCACTCCTGCATCTGCAACATCTGGCCTCAATCTGGCTCCTACGCCCCGCCATCCCCCGAGAGACGCTCTCCGCTTAGGTTTCACTCCCCTCCACCGGCATGTCTGAAGGGCCTGCTGGGGGTAACAGTCTGTAATTGTCTGTGTGTGTGTGTGTGAGAGAGAGGGAGAGAGATCAGGAACACTGAGAATATGTGAGTCAGTATTTGTCCACGAGAGCATCCTCAGGAGCGCCAGGCTTCAATAAAGAGAAGGCTTAAAAAGACAGGATCAAATATTCTGACTTGAATTTGTCTCGTGTCTGAAACTTTAACATGAAAAAAACAAAAACAAGTCTCAGATGAAGTTTTACCTTCTAAGGATGAGTTATTTGTAGAGACAGGATAAGCTGAATGTGTAACATGCTTGTAGTCCCAACTGTGTGATCACCACAGGCTCAAACACACACATACACACACACTGAGTGTATTTCTGAATGCCAGCCAAGTTTTGATAGGGATACGAAGAGGAGAGCAGAGCAACTCCCCCGCAAAGGCAACTCCCTCCCTCCCTCCCTCCCTCCCTCTTCTCCTTCCAAACGTCGTCTTTGACCCCCTTCTGCCTTCGCTCTCTCTTTGTTTCTGTCTGCCTCCCTCTGTCAGTCCAGTCCTCCACTGTTTGTGTCTTTTTCTTGTCCACCGTGAGTCATCTCTTCTCAGTCTGTCTCCATTTTTGTATTTCTCTCTCTCCCTCTCTTAAGTTCATCTAGTGGCATTCAGAAAGAGGTGCAGCTCTGCCAGAGGAGGTTGTGTGAGGTTTACGAGCTGTGCTCACGTTTTCACAGAAACTGCTTTTGTCGTCACCTACTCCATTAGTGTGTTTGCGTGTTTTTTTTGTTCCTGATGACAGTCGCGCACCGACACATGCGACATGCTGTGTCGAGCAGGGCCGTAGAGAAAGGTGATGATAATTCTAGGGGCCCCACGCCCAGCGGGGCCCACAAAAACCCAGCAGTCTAATCTTTGTATGACTGAATTATTCTGCCTAGACCCTGACTAATACTCATAGTAATGCTGCATCAGCACCAAAACAAAGTAGGCTAAATAAAAAATGATAATAAATACGTAGTCTAAAATATTCGCCTTGCTCTACTTGCTCGAGTTGGCCCGCTGGAATATTTGTTTTTACTCGCGGCATTCACCAAATATTCAATATTTGTTCAATATTTTGAACTTGCATGAAAAGGCGAATTTTGCTTCATTCACCTCATTCGCGCTGCCGGCACAAATTAGTCTTTACTAAGTCTTTACATTGACTTTGTATGTAATCTTATCACACGAAAAATTCACCTCGCGCCCAGTGATTTGATTTGATTTTGATTTGAAAATCTTTAATGTCCCCAAAGGGCAATTTTGTTTGCAGCAAAAATTTGCAGCAAAAGTTCACTATCAACACATACAGTAGCATACACGTGAACAAACTGTAGTAAAAAAAGTGGAAAAGTCAGCGGGTATAGGGGCCCACTTTAGTATTCCTAAAGGGGGGCCCAGAATTCATTGGCAACGGCCCTGGTGCTGAGGGTCACCTCTTCTGCTTCCATTAAACATGGAGGATCATATCGAAAACCAAACTAAAACCGCTATGTGACACATGTTCAGTTGAATTTCATTTCAGCCTGAGCGGAGTGGTGTCAGATTTAAGCTGCCTGTGAACTCCATCAGAGCCGTCTGTCAGTGGAATAACTTTTCACTCACACATACACACACACAGCCATACACACACCCACACCTCTCCAGCCGCAGCACTGGAAGGCCTGCGTCCAGCAATTTCTATAACCTCCCCCCCAAAAAAACAAAAAAACATTCGTCCATCATTTGGCATCCATATTGCTTCAGAATGGGCGGATGGGATTTTCAGTTGATTGCAGAAAAAGATGGTGACCCGATGATGTCACTGAAACAGCCGAGGTCAGTGAAGAAAAATGTGATGGAAATATGGCCTTTCTGTTTGTTGCATGTATTACAGTAATGAGGCATCAGTCCCACGCAGCCTTCATACATGCACAGTGAAACCCCTCAGAGATTGTCCAGAATGCACCTGGTGTGGCGACCCACGGCTGTGGTGGGACTCAGGTTTAAACCACTGCTGCCTTATAGACAGTCTGAGTCCAGACTGTTCTGGTTATAGTTCCCTGATGGTACTGTAGAACAACAGTCTCTTCAGATTACACCTCCACGCCCAAAGATCTGTATTGATCCACTGAGCAGGACAAAATCAAATTTGACACAAAAGAGCAGCAGCACAAAAGGAAAATGGAATAAGGAATGAATAAAAGAAGCAGAATCTAAGGTAGATAAGAAGAAATTATGATAACACAATAGAAAAATGAAAATAAGTCGTCTCCTTCCTGCTCCTCACGGATTTTGTCTTCATCTGTCTCATCTCTACTGTGGATGTTTCAGTCAGGCGCTTCATATACGTTCTGATTTATCTGCTAACTCTGTTTCCTTTGCATTTTGCTTCGCTCAACTTGCGTGTAACTTAAGCTCGTCGATAAACCAGCTCGAGCGTGGACACTTTGAGGTCTCTTTGAATTTCTGCCGCTTCCACTCAGAGCACACATAAAAACAGGTGGAGGATGGAAACCCACCTTATAACAGCTGGATTTTCACTCTGCCCATGTGGAACGACTTTCGCCCAGCTCTGACGTGCTCGGACGGCACGTTGCACAAACTAATTCTTCTCTATCATAACACAACATCTATCTCCTTGGGTTTGGTGCAAAAACTGTGTCTTTTCCCACAGTTTGTTTGAACTCTTTGTAATATTCCAGTTCTTGCCCCGCAGCTCTTTGTGGGGACGTTTTTTTTCTTGGAAGCCAGATCATGAGATATGCTTATAAAAACAAAATTACAAAACCAAATTTTTTTTAAAAGCAATAAATTTATTTGAAATACTTGAAAAATAATAAAATGATGCTGAAACTGTTTCTCACAACTCCAAAAATTCTCACTCCGAGCAAAGCAGCATGAGAACCTGAAGTTTATGTGATTCAAAAACACAACAGATGGTTTATATTATATATTATCCCTCTTTGTTAAACTCATCTCAAACAAAATTGTCTTAATATTTATTATTATCATATTTGTTATTTTATTTTAGCATTTTTCAAAGTGTAATTGTCTAATAGGATTCTAGTTTTCTTATTTGTATTTTTTGTTGAATTTTCCTGAATTAGATCAGTTCAGAATCAGATTAGTTTATTACTTTATTTTATCTTACCATATCAAATCAGTTTAATAATGAAGCTGTGGAAAGATACACAAGGCTACTTACTTAGATCTGTATCTATGTGTGTGTGTGCGTAAACTGTCAACTTAATTCTACTGTTTGTTGAACTAGATAATTAGTGTAAACACACAAATTCATTCTAAAAACAATAACTGTGAAAACTAATATGTTCTAAGTCTAACTTTCCCCTGTCTGTGTCTGAGAGCCTGCCAAGACAAACACCCTCCTAATACACCCACACCCACACACACACACACACACACTGTACCGCATACATTACAAGGGGAACGCTCACATGCAAAACAGGACAGAAACACACACGCACACACACACGCTGGGACACGTCAACATGAAAAAATACAAATCTTACAAAAGCGACAGGAGCCAAAAAAAGTTTGGAAACTTTGGAAAGTCCCCAAAAGTTTCCTGTTTGCTCATTGGTCAGCTCTCAGGTTTCCGGCGTGCCTATTGGCCGCCTTGGTTGTCCCAGCGCTCCCTTCCCCTGGTTAGTGTGTGTGTGTGTGTGTGTGTGTGTGGGAGTGTGTGTATTTGGAGCAGATATCAGTGATATTGTTCAGCACTGGGTACTGCTTTCTTTCTAATGGGACAGATAGAATGAATACAGTGTGTGTGTGTGTGTGTGTGTGTGTGTGTGTGTGTGTGTGTGTGTGTGTGTGTGTGTGTGTGTGTGTGTGTGTGTGTGTGTGTGTGTGTGTGTGTGTGTGTGTGTGTGAAGGTGCTAAGGTTGCGACTGCTCGCTCGCTGCTTCATTTCATTTCAGGAATCAAGAGTTCAAGTGAAGCGGGCGATCGAGGGGGCCACCACTCCCTAGAGAGAGAGAAAGAGACCCCCTCCAGATACAATTACTGAAATGTGTGTGTGTAAGTGTGTGTGTGTGTGCGCTTTCATGTGTAAGCTGTTAAACGTGCCTCATGCATGCGTGTATGTGTGTGTAGATTTATGTCCTGTTCCCTGTGTGTGTGTGTGTCCATCTATACTTTATGGCCAAAGGTTTGCGGACACCTCCTTTAAAGTGCCATTACTCAGAGTGTGTTTTCCATGAACCCTCCTGCCAGGTTTGTTCTCTCCGTCTCACGTCACTGTCCTGTGAAAACCACCCAGCATCATGGAGAACCAGACACAGCCACAGGGTCAGTGGGTTCCAATGGAAATGAGAATAAACATGTAGGTTTAGGCACAAACTCCTCGGTTAGATTGAGGCAAGGATCATGCTTTGGGATAAATTGAGAATTGCCTAAATGATAAGCGGTTGTTTGTCGTCATGGTTACACACAGGCCACACACATCTGGCCGGCACCCATCCGCCTTAGCTTCTTCCTAATTCAGACATTTCTGATACCACATCATCTTCGAGACGACAGCCTCTGTCTTCATATCTATAATAATAGTAATAATAATACATTTGATTTAGAAGCACCTTTCTTGACACCCATGGTCACCTTACAGAGTATAAAATCATAACTTCATTAAAAACAAGACATTGTGGGGGAAAAAGCATACAAACAATCAAGACAGTGAGTAGTTATAAATCTGGTCATACATGGATTCCCATCAACACATTGCAACTGTGCTTAAAGGGATAGTAGCATTTTTTTTTAAGTGTGGTTGTATGATCTACAAATAGAACTGTGTTTTTCCTGCACTTTGAAGGGCTGGAAAAAACTATATTATAGCAAACAATGGAACTGTGTGCTTTTTTTCAGGTAAAACCTCTTTTAGGCCACGAAAATAGGCCGTTTCTTTGGGTCCATTCACAACAATGTATGTTGTAAATCTCTGGGCAGGGCTATGGGCTGGTGTTGCTAACTGTGCAGAGAGTCTTCTACTGCAATTAAAGTACTTAGGGGCTATTTGTAGATCATACAACCTCACTTAAAAAAAAAAAAGCTACTATCCCTTTAATAATTTGTGCAAATGTTATAAGTGTGTGATGGGATGTGAAGTCGACACCAATCAGGAGCCTCTGAGGCTGAAAAATGAAGCTGGTACTGAGGAGCCAAAAGCTGCAGTTCCTCTAATGACCACTAGAGTAAGTCTCCATCAGTGAGTCTCCATAGAGGTTAAAGCAGGTTTTGCATGAAAAACAACTCTGTCTCGTAACGTTCTGTTATTATCTCCCAGCGTGGTGAATGTTCAGGTCACAACTTGTCCACCAGGGGGTATTGGAGTTGATGAGTTTGATGAGGGAAACTCCACTGGGAAACTACACCGTTCTAAAAATAGCTCACACCTACAATTATAGGTAACAAACCTACTGCTAAAACTATAGGGATCATGACAATGGGACAATTTGCCACAATGTTGAACTATCCCTTTAATATTCTCAACTTAAAAGCAGAAATTCACATGTTCACAGCCTGGTACAAGAGTGAGGTTTTATATAACTTACTCATTACCCTCTCTGAGCTTTACATAATGCAGAAAGATTAATATTTTGAGCTTTGTCATATCTATTGTCGTTGTAATCTTTATCATCATCATCATCATCACCTTTTTTTTCTTCGTTAGAGCTTTTAACCCTCTCTGATAGCACCAATCAGGATTCATCAATTTGAATCAATATTTCTAGACAGCAATATGAGAAGCACTAATACGAGACAGAAACCACGGTCTGTGGGTTTGGTTGCACATTCAGGCCCATGTTAGTGTCCTGCTGTCCACAGACTTTTGGCCATGCTGTGTTTTTATGTGTGTCTTTGTGTGTGTGTAAAGCACTGAATGTGTCCTTGTGCAGTTTGAGGCCCACATTGTGGTTTTCTCTTCCTCCCTACCAATCTTTCTCTGTCCTCCCTCTCCCTCTCTTTCTCTGCAGTTTCACCCTCTCTCACCCCCCCCTCCCTCAGCCTCTTTCCAAACTGCATTACACTCCCTTCTCCCTCCCTCTCTCTCTCTCTCGTACTGCCTGTCAGGAAGAAGTGAACAATATGACCTTTGGTTGCAGCGATAACATTCTCCCTTATGAATTCTCCGTCACTCCGGCTTTCCTTTCACATTCTCACCAGTTTGTTTTCGCTCCCGGCGCCTCTGTTTTCCTTAGAAATGATCATCTCGGCACCCGGTGATTAACGAGCAGCTCCAGGGGGGTGAGGCGGGGAGGAAGTCAGGCCTCCAGGGGGGCACACACAGACATATACATGCTCCGTATATACGTCCACACCGCAGCTGAGGGTGTCTCATCTCTGATTCCACCTTCCTGATGTTAATTAAATGAGTGTGAACAGTGGAAAGCTGCGTGAACTCGTGTGTGTTTTTTCTTATTTCCCATCAGGGCGGCATGGAAACTTGTGCAGATGAAGCCCAGAGGCAGGAATGGATTAAGCTAAAAGGGCCCTGGGGTAAAATATGAACTGCAGCGCCCCTATTTATGTAGCTGCCTCTCAGTGTCTGAGGTGTTTCTGCTGTTTATTTATTTATGTGGAACCACCAAGGTGGCTGCGTGGGCTCCACATTAATGTGACGTCCTCATGCTACCTACACTACCTGGCCAATTGTTCCCGTTTTATATTGAAATTCAAGCAGTTTTTCTTTTGTTTGTTTTTTTAAAGGTTAGGTTACCCAGAGCTGAAAAATAAGGTTAAAAAAAGAGAGAAAAAAGAGGCATGCCTGGGTCACCACCAGTTGACTATAGAAGACTGGAAAGAAGGTTTTATGGACTGATGAATTAAAAATTAAAATCTTCGTCATGCAAGGTATTTGTACATCGTTGAATATAGAATAGTTCCTCAGTGTGTGACATCATCTATCAAACACTGATGATGGTCTGGAGCTGTCCTGCTGGATCCAGGTTTGATGACTTGTAAAGACTGAAAGGCACCTTGAACCAAAACAGCTACCACAGCGTTCTGCAGCACCATGCGGTACTGTCTGGTATGAGCCTTAGCTGGTCACGGGTTCATCCAAGATAATGACTCAAAACATAAGTCAGGACTATACCAGAACTACCTTAGGAAAGAAGAACAAGATGATAAGCTGGAGTGGCCATCACAGGGTCAACTGACCCTCTGGTAGGGCATGTACTCTGGCATATTCATTGGTCTTTTTGGTCCTCTCAATCAGCCTATCAACATTCGTGGAATGTCTCTTGGTTTGTCTGAATGTATTTTTCTCAACATTAGCAACTGCCTTTGTTTATCAATATGTCCAAATGATAGCCTCTCAAAATTCCATAACAATTCATTTTGTCACTGACCTCTCAGAATGTCTGCTTTCAACTCATTTTGGTAGTCTATACTGTAGGTGTCCACATTATGGCCTGGATGGGCTGCGTGATATGTCCACAGACATTACTTGCTCGGTGGGAAGAGGAGCAACACAACATAAGATTTAGTACTCAGGTTGAGAAGGGTAACTGTCTGTTACCTGTGTCGTAAATAAAACTGTGTGCTGTATCTCCGGAGAAGCACAGTAGCCAACATGAATTTGTCAACCGAGCCATTGCTGTTGCCGTTACTGGTACTGGTGGTGGCAACCAAAGAGGGTTTTCAAGGTAAATTCATGTAAACCCGCTGATGTGCGTCCCATTATTTCATAGCGTGGTGAATGTGTAGGTCACAACTTGTCCACCAGAGCGTTGTAGAGTTGTTGGATTGTGTATTTGACGAGTTTGATGAGGGAAACCAACAAATCCCGTGAGCCTCCGTAGTGTGGCTCTGAGCAGCTCACGGCTCTGCTCTGCCGTTCGAAAAATAGCTTGCACCGACAATAAAAGGAAACGAACCTACTCTTAAAACTATGGAGATTAAAGGCCAATATTCCAAAATGTTCAACAATCCCTTTAAGGTAAAAAAAAAAGTACAACATAGTGTTGCTTTAAACCCCATCGAGCTGGTTTGGGATGAGCTGGACAGAAGAGTGAAAGCAAAGCAACCTACAAGTGCCACACATTGGAAACTTCTGCAGCAGAGTTGGGAAGAATTTTTGATTTCCATTTTAGAAAGAATGCCACGAGTGGATCTGCCAAAGACGACTACTTTGATGAGTCAAAGTTTAGAGTACAATTTGGTTTATAAATTGTTTCCATGATTTCTTTTTTGAACTTCAATTGTTCATTTGTATTCATTTGTATATATTCATTTCATTTGGAGTACAATGAGAATAAGAGATGGGAAAACTGTTCTAAAACTTTTCACAGGTAGTGTATATCTACTTTTATTCCCAGTGTGACAATATAACATAGCCAACACGTTGGGATACAGATTTTCAGTTAAAGAGGATCTCCCTGAACGCAGCAGTCAGCGGCGAGTGATGGATTATGGGATAGGGACGGCTGCTTAAGACGGACCAGCTTTTCCCAACTTGTATATCTCCGACTCATATGAGATCTGACAGGACTTGTTGACCTGTCATGACTCATTCTGTTTTGATCAGTTTTTTCTGAAAGATCCAGCCTCTGATCTGACGACACATTGCATGCTGGGATAACTGGGATAAGCTCTCTGCTCTGTTATGACTCTAAATGGGATTTAGTACTTCTGGAAAAACAATGGCTAAGCAAATATCCATACAGGACTCGCGCTCACAAGTGCAGGCTGTTTGGCAATGAATGGACTGTCGTGTTGCAGGCTGACTGTTGCTTCACTGATACACCCCCCCCCACACACACACACACACACACACTCATGCACATGCACTCTCCATTTTGGGTAATCAAGTCCTGATGGCCAATCGCACACCAATCAACTGTGTTAGGTGTGTGCAGAAAAACCCTGCGCCCTGTGGCTCTCCAGATGCAGAGTTGATGATGCAGGTTTGGCTGCAAAGCACAAAAACACACAAATGCACGCACACACACAGACCTGTCTGTCAGGAGAAGCATGTTCCTGCTCACCTCTTCACTGCCATTTCTGATCACATGATCTGACAGGCATGTTACAGTCTGTCACGCAAACATCTGATGGGTTTGGTTTCTGTTTCCTTGCAGGCTTTGACTTGAACAACACATCCCAGTGTATGTGTGAGGGGGAAAAAGGGTAAACCCAGGAAAACACACAACCAGAGCCAGAGCCAGGTTGATATACAGTCAGAGGATTGGTGAGAAAGAGAAAAAACAGTTTCTATGACAGATGGAGAGGGTCTGGCCCTCCAACGTTGCAGGATGTCGGATCAGAGGAATAAATCACAGGCCCAAAAGTTTTGAAGCCAGGGATTAAAAAAGTACACAAGTGTAAATCCATCAAAGAGAAACAGTTAAATTCTACGATGCTCATAAAAAATGAGATGAAAACAAGAAGAGAAGGAGTAAAAACACATGATTCATGTGATAAATAATATCTACACATCTCTATAGCAGCTGATTTACTGATCTGAGGCTAACGCTCCAGAGGATTTGGCGCCACCTCCTGTCTGAGACTTTTATTGTGAAATTAGATACCCATTGAAAAGAACTGATTACACCAGTGCTCAATAATGATTTCTATATGCTTTAAATATTCATGGTAACTCAGCACATTATGACTGGATATACTCATTTGGATTTTCAGGAATTATTTTTATGTACATAACTAATAATTGTTATTAACTTCATGAACCATATAGGCTACCAATAACAGATAATTTCAATGGAATTATTTTTAGTCATTCATTTTTACATCAGTGACACCTCATCACCTAATTAAGGGAACTATAATTTAACTTAATTCAACTCATTAAATAAAAGTTCTATATTTTTAAGAATAAACTTAAAACAGATATATATATTTGAATTTTAACATTTACCATGAACATTTCAATTTCACCCTCAATAACAGTTATAGTTTATTATGAGGAATTTAGTTGTTGTGAGTAACTGATACAGCTAAGCTATAAATCACCAAGCAGATGCATCTGGTGCCTTTTAGGAGGTCAAAGCATGAAGTGAAAGTCTCATCGGTAAGGTTAAATAGAAACACTAGAGAGAGAAGAAGCATGTTAACTTTCAGAAGTAAACATGTTGAACAAGAGTGGTCATTTTCACTTGTCATTAATACAGAACACTTAAGTTGCGTTCACACTGGCATCAAACCTGAACACCACTCATCCTGAGTGAAATAAATAAGATCCTGTTAACAGGAAATCCTGTGGTGATGTGTTCAGATGTGATCAGTTGAGTCAATGTGAAATGTTGTTTTGCAACTGGCTGCAAGTTGGGGTTTTTTTTTTAACAAAAACATTTATGAACATGTCAATCTGCTGATGGAGATCATGTGATATGATCAACAACTCCAGAGCAGATGTTAAAAGACTTTGTGGTGACTTTTGTTATTGATTAATTTGAAAATGGTCGAAATACTGTAAAAATGCTTACTTGGTCTTAATTGTAGACATAACTTAACACAAGAACACATTAATAAAAGTTTATTCATGTATTTGTCAACGCACTCCTGTGGAAGCTCTGTAAAAAAAACACACATAAAATATATTTTCATTGGAGAGTTTATAATAACAAATACTTTACATTATCATTCATTTAAAATCCCATCACATGGCTTCTTACAGCTGCACTGTACTGTGTAATAAAGCATTTATTAAACATGTGTATGCTGTTCATAAGAGGATTGAAATAACACATGTCTCTGCAGATGTTTGAATAATATTTCAGTGTCACATGCAAAAATACGTCTCAGCATCGTTAACAAAATATATCATTAATACATAAGATCTGATGTTCTTCTTTGACACAGGTTTTCAGGGTATATACGTATGTATATTAGCACAAGGTCACATAAACTAGAATTATTCCATGTTTGACCGATCTGAGACAAAATAAACTGTCCAGTCTTTTGTTCCAGTGTCAAATCAAATATAGAAAATTTCCGTTACAAGTTTGACGACCTTGGACCGGCAGAGCTCTGCAGGTGCAGCAACAGATCGCCTGCAGAGGAATCACAGCAAAAACACACAGTCCAGGAATGTCATGGCTTTCAAACACAAAAGCATGTGCAAACAAAAACCCCCCCCCTTGCAAACCACACACACACACTCACACACATACACAACACATATACAGTACATTATGAAAAAAAAAAAAAAGAAAAGCGAGAAATATTGCGATCCTGCTCCCCACATACCACTAGATTTGTCACAGCAGCCAATAAAACAGCTACTTTATAGGCTTTATTAGCACTGTAGGACATCTGGGGCCAGTTTGGTGTATTTGCTTGGCTGAAACAACCTGTGGCACGACCCTACTTATATTAAAACCTTATTCATACAATATAAAACTATTTAATGCAATATTTCATATAAAGCATTAACATTACAGCACTTAGAAACATTCAAATGTCTTTCTCCAAGGTCCAAATCCATCCATTAGATTTAAAAACAACATTTTTTTACTACATGCATATAAAACATGGTCACTTTTTTTAATATAAACAGTGCCAAGTGTGTGCACGAGGAATTTGCATTGCTCACAGAATTCCACAAGCTGTCCGGAGTCACTTCCCTTTGAGAAAGGGAAGAAAACTGCAGCCTCCTGATAGTCAGTGTTACAGATTCGATTCTACGTTTCTAGTGAACAATAGTGAAGCCCAGTGACGACCACATTCAGCTCAGTGTTTTTTGCTGCACGCTTGGCTCAGTGTGTTTCCGGCCCGGAGCCAAAACCCAGTCTGTGTCTAACGCTGGCTGTCGTCGGCTCATTACATTCGCTTTGGGCCAGTTTTTTTTTTTTGTGGGAGGAGGGAAACATGATAGTCCATTAGGGATGTCCCGTCCCTGGTGGTGATACAGTAATTCACGTATATATTTCACAGCTATCATCATCATCGTCATCATCATCATCATTGCATTGGCCCTGCACTACAGTGGTCATCAGAGGGTGAAGTTACAGAGAGTGAAGGATGCTTTCAAACATACATTATTGCACAATCCAGTGAGTGTACACAGCTGCGAACTCTGGCATACTTTTACCACACACACACACACAAACACACACACACAGTGACGCTGATTGGCCTGTTTTGAGCGTGTGTGAGATTGTTTCAGTGTCTCAGTGCATCATAAAAGAATAAAAGCTGGAGATCATTCCTGTGAGGGGCTCTGAGCTCTGACACGAGGCAGAACACGAGCTTGTTAGGTAGTAAGTTATCAGTTCCTGCCTTTTATTTCAAGATACTGTTCCTGTTGACGTGAGAAGTCTGTTTGAACTTGGACTTAATTAACTTCCCAAGACCCAAAAGTTATCAGTTGTTGTCTTGCTCAGAGAAGAGCTCTAATCATAGAAAATAACTGGTGAGAAAATGTAATTTAACTCTTAATTATTCCTAATAACGTAGTTATTTTAAAATTTACACTGTAAAACTATTAAGACTAAATTAAAACCTACACATAGATTTTTGTATTACCAATATTGTAGATAAACGTTTCCCGAGTTTATTATTTCCATAATAAATAACTAAATAAAAAACAACCACATGTGAACTGTGGCCACTAAATTCTTGCTTGTAAAATACTAACTATTCCTCTGATGAAGGTGTTTGATATAAGTTCTATAGATTTTATAATAACACAGCGAATACACAAAGGTATATTTCCAGATTCAATCAGGATATTTCTGTGTTTTTCTGCCTTCGTCTTTGGTTGATAGTGATTAAAAAACATTTTTGTTTCAAGGTTTTGAAATGACCGTTTCAATTTTGGTCCATTTAACTGAGGATCTACACCAGACTGGTACATTTCATCCTCAGAAATTATATCAGCACTACAATACAAATATGCAGGACGTAACGTAACGTTAAGTCAGGAATAGACTCAACAGTGACACATGTCTACACACTGACCTCCTTGTTCTGTTGTTTCCATTTTGTGCTAAACTGAAAGTTCTTAGTTAGATTTCCCTTGTTTGGTTATGTCCTAATTAGTGGTTGTAATTGTGAATACGTTTGAAAGAGTACACATGATGGTTAAAAGGCAATTTTATCCTGATCTTTGGAATTTTACCTGTTGGTTTTACAGTATTTCCATGTTTTTAAAGATGGAGATGCTGCGTTGTAGCAGCTGGTGTCACATCTTAGTTATTTAGTTATTTTAACCTACTCACACATTATATTTGTGAAAACCAGAGATGGATCTCCTTCTGTCTGTGGATCCAACCAGGGGTCCTACTTTCAGGCATCTGACTCTACTGATCCTGGAGCAGTGTGACTGTCTACACGTTCTGGTCCAGCCAGTGGATGAAGTTGTTCATGCTCCTCTGTCCAACGCTGGACATCATCGGCAGGAACGCAAACACCATGCAGCCATGGAAGCCGTCCTCATAGTGATCGCTGGTCACCGTGACTCCGGCGTCCTGCAGCCGCTTCACATACATGAGACCGTCGTCCCTCAGCACGTCAAACTCGCAGGTCATCACGTAAGCTTTAGGCGTCCTGCTCAGAATCCCCTGCCCTGCCAGCAGGGGCGCCGCCCTCACGTCCACCAGCGCCGGCACCTGCCCCATCACCCCCGGTGATCCTGTTTCTTTGAGAACTGGCCGGAAGTGCTTCTTGCGCTCACCTGGGAGTAAAGAGGTCCAGTCCAGTCTGGAGCGGGTGTCGGCGCTGATGGCTGCCTGGTCCAGGGAGCTGTGGTTGTTGGCGAGCAGGAGGGGCTCCAGGGAGGAGTTGGCACCCAGGTACTGCAGCCAGAAACGAGCCATGATGGGCCTGTAGAGGATAGGCACGGCCTGGTTCTGCTGGTAGGACGGGGTGTAGAAATCAAGAGCCTGCAGCACCGGGTAGACTAACGCCTGGGCCTTGAACCTGACAGTCAAAGTGTTGTCTGAGCTAAGCTGTGGAGACAGGTGTAGGTCAGATCACAAATCAGCTGCTGTTATGTTATGTTATTATGCTATGTTATTGATGGTATGTTATGCTATGCTACACTATGCTATGCTATGTTATTATGCTATGTTATTTTATGATACTATGTTATGTTATGCTATGTTATGATGCTATGCTAAGTTATGTTATGCTATGTTATGATGCTATGCTATGTTATGCTATGTTACACTACACTATGCTATGCTATAGTATTCTATGCTATGTTATGTTATGATATGTTATGATGCTATACTACACTACACTATGCTATGCGATAGTATGCTATGCTATGTTATGATGCTATGCTATGTTATGCTATTCTATGTCATGCTATGTTACACTACACTATGCTATGCTAGAGTATGCTATGCTATGCTATGTTATGTTATGATGCTATTATATGTTATGTTATGCTGTGTTACGCTATGCTACGCTATAATATGCTATGCTATGTTATGTAACGTTATTATGCTATGCTATGCTATGGCTCATAGACTTGTATTACTATGAGATACAGCTATCATGAGATGTGTGTTTGTTTCATTCACCTCCTGAGCCACAGCAGCAGCTAGGTTCCCTCCTGCACTGTCCCCAGAGACACATGTCCTCTGCGGGTCGATGCTGTAGCGCTCCAAGACCTGAGGGGACAGGAAGGCCCGAGACGCCGCCAACGCATCGTGGTACTGGTCTGGGAACACTGCCTCTGGAGCGAGACGGTAACTATAGCAACAAGACATCAGAGAAAGACAACATTACTGTGCAGCATTGGCTGTGCAGGGAGATTCGTCTCACTTCTTTTTTTTCTCCACTGTTTATTAACTTCAACTTGAAATATTGATTGAGTATTGACAGAGTATTGATAAAGTAATTGATGGAGAAAATGATTTTATCTTATTTGACTAGAGATGACACAACAGCACCAGTTTAGATTCTGTGAAAACTTCAGCTTCAGTCTAAATGTTCTTTCCTCCAGATTAATATGTTTGTTTTAAAGGAGACATATTATGCCCCCTTACTACAAATTAAAATAGTTCCCAGATGTCTTAAAGACATGTCTGTGACATGCTTTGGTCAAAATCTCCCAATGATCAAACATCACAGCTCTTTTCAGGCCCTCAAAACAGCCCTGTTCAGGACGGCTGGTTTCAGTGGCTGTTCCTTTAAATGCAAATGACCCACTGCTTGTGCCACCCCACCCATCCTACCGGTCCCAGATAGGGGTGGGATTGTGCAAATTCGGAGCCTGCACATTACAGTTTGTTTTGTCAATTCACACATTTTGGGGCCAGAGGGCAAGACAAACATGCAAATGTATGTATAAAAGCCTTCAAAAAGTGATATTTCTATAATATATCCCCTGTGACAGAACTCACTCTACAGACATCACCACAGCGTCCAGATCCTCCGCCATCTTCCTGCAGAGACGGTCATAGGAACGCATTCCTGGGGAGCAAATGCAGTCAGTGTGAGGGAAACTGATGTCCACTGATGACTTTTGTTATCTATTATCTAATCTCTTATTCAATACTATTATTCAAATATGTAAGAGGAAAATGTAGGTAAAATATATTCAGCTCATATTTTAGTTCTCTACTGAAACAACATTTACAGAAGAATCCAGTAAAAGTTAACGATCCAGTTTCTCTGCACTCACTGCCACTGCCGAGGGCCCAGCCTCCTCCGTGGAAATATACGATTCCCCTTTTGAGACTTTTCCCGCCCTTCGGCTGGAAGACCCTGGTGGGCACGCCGCCCAGCTCGAAGTCAGTCACGTGCACGGCGGGGCAGGAGCGAGCGTCGATCACCTCCACCCAGGACACCACCTGGTTCAGCAGGTGGACACGGTGGCACACGCCGAGCGCATGAGCCACATCACTCTAGAAATGTGAACACAAACACACACATGAACCAGCTGAGAGGACATGGATTTGACTGCACCCTCAGAACTTGCATGACTTGTATGTTCATTTTTCACAAACTGACAGTTATTATTAAGGAGATTTATGATGATAAAAAACAACAGGGTGGAGGAAGGTAGAAAAGAAACCAGTCAAACCATACAGTGGGCTAAGACCCAGCAGGGTGTGAAAGTGTATAAACTTGTTGCACTGCATTGGCACTATAAGCTGTAGGCGTGTGAACTGCCAGAGCGAGCTTTAGAGCAGCTTAACGTAAATCTAACATGTAACATAGCTCTGTCCTAAGAGCACAAGGCCGCCTATCACACAGGTGCGCTGGGTTAAAGGGTGTTCGGCAGCAGGGTCAAAGGTCATTCTTGTACTGCTACCTTCTTTAATTGCACATGCTTTACTGCACTCTTTTTTCTTCGTCTGCATTATTCTTTTGTTTCTTCAACTCAACAAATACACACGACATTTAGATCCAGTATTACGTAGTGTTAAATATTTGCTTTTACTACAGTAGCCGACTGTTAGTTATCGTAGTAACCTGTGTATCATATGACTATACAGCAGCATAGTCAGGTCTATTCATCTCTGTTCTTGTATGGTTAATATCATAGTGAAGAATAGTATAGTACTATATTGTATTCTGTAGGATAATTCAGTATATCAGTAGAGTATCAAAGCACAGTAAAAAAAAAAAAGCACCCACTAGTAGAAGTAGCAGTATAGGCCTACTGGGCTGTGGTACAACAGTATAGTACAGAGAACAACAGCCTGTAGAGTAATAGAGCATTATACTGTCTAACTCAAGTACATTACTCAGTGATTCAACCTGTTATACTCCAGTGTCTTGTTTCATATAATCATCTGCTAAAGTTTATTGACAGGTATGTGTAATACCTGTCTTTCTCCTGTTTTCCATAATAAATAGGATGGTCTTCTGCAGCATCTGATATTATGAGCTGATGACAGTGTGTTGTTCCGGTGTTGTCTCTGACCCTTGCAGCTCCATGTCCCCCCTCTCCCATCAACCTGTCCACCTCTGCTCTCCTGTCCCCCCTGCATCCCTCGGACTCACCGCCTGCATGAAGCTCCGGAACAGCGCGTCCAGCAGCATCAGCTTCCACGGTTCACTCACGCCGCTCGGCAGCGGCAGGTAGACGTAGTAGGCGGCCGCCGACAGCAGCACGGCTCCGGCCAAACGGAGCCTCATCGCGGCGGACTGTACCTGCCCGGTTCTCACCGTTCATATGGGATAACCCTCCCACAGGTCCCGGGCGGTCGGTGGCTCCGCGAGGGATCGACGAAACGCGGATGAATGACCCCGATTTCAAAATAAAAGTCGGCTGTTGTGTTTTGGGTCGGTTTCACAACGGTGCTGGCGAAGAACCAACGCGCAATAGTAGGTCTTATTTTGAAAATCCAATCCAGGAAGTAGAATAAGCCTTGCGTAATGTGATGGCTGATGGGAAATGTAGTCCTTTAACATCTCAGAGCCCATTATATCATACCAATGAGTATAGTTATCTTTAAGGATGATAGTTTTAACATTTTACACACAAAAATGCGTTCGTGGGAAAATATCAGTTGTTGACCCTTATGAAAGCTCAATTAAGAAATAAAATCAGAAGTTCCAGAAAGTGTGGGATCCCTTCCTAAAAGCATTCAAGACCCTGTGAAGGCCACTTCTTGCTCACTCATATGTGTATAGTGATTTTATGCTCTGCCTGTGACAGAGAGGAGGGATTGTTTTTTATGTTAGATTTTTTACTTCTCTTTTTGCATTTTTGTACATCTTTTGCCACCCGCCATCTTTTCTACCCAATGTTTATTTGGGCACACTGATGCATGATGTGATTGATTGCGATTGTCCATGCTCATTTCATAATGACTATTTATAATGGGTATTCAGCACTGCACTTTTTATATTGAGAATTGAGAACTTCAATTAAAAAAAGGATCTTGAATTTAAAACAAGGTAAGGCAATCCATTGTTTGTAGGCTACTTATCCATGAAGGGTCGCTGGGAGGCTGAAGCCAATCCCACTGGCATAGGGTGAGGGCAGGGTTCACCCTGGAGGTCACCAGTCTATCACAGGACTGACACAGACTCAAACAACACCCACACATTCATTTGGAGGCTCATGTCCACATATCCTTGCACATGTCTTTGGACTGTGGGAGGAAGACAGAGAACCCAGAGCAAAGTACAGGAAGAGCATGCAAAGTAAACCCTATTTAATCCCTATTTAATATTCAGATGTGTGCTGTCCATTGTCCAGTCCAGTTGCCATGTATTTGGCACTGAGCTGTCAATGAAGTGATGAGTTTACCTTATCCTGCACTCCTTTAGATAGTTTCTAAACTAGTGGATGTTTATGGATGAAAAAACACAGTGATGAAGCTGACCAGACAGACAGGTCTACTTTTCTCTCTTAGTTCAAATATCTCCTTAAGTTGGACTCACCCACCAATTCACAACAGTCGTCTTCTCATTAGAGTTCATTGTTTAAATAAAATACTGAAATGCAGTCAAGTTTTTCCTGTTTCATGCAGTGGACCCCTCCTGTCAGCTAAATGGCCACACCTGTCTCCAATTACCCGTTTTAAACAAGAGGGGAAAGTTTATTAAGAGTTCCTGTTGACTTGGACTGTTTTCAGTTCTGTGTGGTAGGAGCCGATAGAAGTGAGATTGATGCTTCACTGGCCTACAACCTGTGTTTAAAGCCATGGGGGCTCTCTTGAGGTAAGCTTGATATATTTGTTCAACTGTATGATTCATTAGAGAAATGTAGTAATGAGGGTTTCCTCTCCAGATGGTTGCTGTTCTCTTTGTTGGCTGTAGGGAGACATCAAGCAAATGGTGAGTGTGGACAAGTGAAACTAATTAATTGCTTGTATGCATGAACTAAAGTGTTTGTTTGCAGCTTACAGTGTTGGATCTGTTGAGAAGCATGGTGATTCAAACCCAAATGCAAATGAGGTAAGAATCTGTAGACACACAACCAAAATTTTCAGCTGGAACTGAAGGATCTGTGCCAAAAATTACATATCTTGTTCTCATCAGCTGCAGGTTCCCCAGCAGCCTGGCTACCCACCACAGCAGCCCCAGGTACCCCAGCAGCCTGGCTACCCACCACAGCAGCCTCCACAGCTCCAGGTGCCACAGCAGCCAGATTATCCGCCCCAGCTCCCACAGGTGACCAAACAGCCAGCACAGCCAAAGCAGCCGCCCCAGGTGCTGCAGGTGCCCCAGCAGTCTGGTCAGGTGCCCCATCCGCCCCAGGTCCCGCAGGTGACCCAGCAGTCTGGCTACCCACCCCAGCAGCCCCAGATGCAGCAGCAGCCTGGCTACCCACCCCAGCAACCACAAGTGCCTGAGCAGTACCCACAGCCAAAGCAGCCCCAGGTGCCACAGGTGCCCCAGCAGCCCGGCTACCCACCCCAGCAACCACAGGTGCCTGAGCAGCAGCCGCAGGTACCCCAGAAGCCTGGCTACCTGCCCCAGCAGCCCCCACAGCCACAGGTGCCCCAGCAGCCCCCACAGGCAAAGCTGGTGCCCCAGCAGCCCCCACAGGTAAAGCAGCCACATGTGCCCCAGCAGCCCCCACAGCAGCCACAGGTGCCCCAGCAGCCCGGCTACCCACCCCAGCAGCCCCCACAGGTAAAGCTGCCACATGTGCCCCAGCAGCCCCCACAGCAGCCACAGGTGCCCCAGCAGCCCCCACAGCAGCCGCATGTGCCCCAGCAGCCCGGCTACCCACCCCAGCAGCCCCCACAGCAGCCACAGGTGCCCCAGCAGCCCGGCTACCCACCCCAGCAGCCCCCACAGGTAAAGCTGCCACAGGTGCCCCAGCAGCCCGGCTACCCACCCCAGCAGCCCCCACAGGTAAAGCTGCCACAGGTGCCCCAGCAGCCCGGCTACCCACCCCAGCAGCCCCCACAGCAGCCGCATGTGCCCCAGCAGCCCCCACAGGTAAAGCTGCCACATGTGCCCCAGCAGCCCCCACAGCAGCCACAGGTGCCCCAGCAGCCCGGCTACCCACCCCAGCAGCCCAGCTACCCACCCCAGCAGCCACAGGTGCCCCAGCAGCCCCCACAGGTAAAGCAGCCACAGGTGCCCCAGCAGCCACAGGTGCCCCAACAGCCCCCACAACCAATGCAGCCACAGGTGCCCTGGCAGCCTGGCTACCCACCCCAGCAGCCACAGGTGCCCCAACAGCCCCCACAACCAATGCAGCCACAGGTGCCCCAGCAGCCTGGCTACGCGCCCCAGCAACTGCATGTGCCCCAGCAGCCCCCACAACCAAAGCAGCCGCAGGTGCCCGGCTTCTTGCCCCAGCAGCTCCCACAGCCGTCGCATGTGCACCACCAGCCTGGCTATCCACCCCAGCAGCCACAGGTGCCCCACCCATCTGGCTACCCATCCCCGCACCCACAGGTGCCCAGCTATCTGCCCCAACAACCACAGCAGCCCCAAGTTCCCCAGGAGCCAGTGGAGCCTAAGCAGCCACAGCTTCCCCAACAACCACAGATGCACCAACAGTTTCTCCACTGGTTTTTGCAGCAGCAGGTTATACCGTTGCCTAGTTACCCACCTCAGCTGCCTACACCACCACAGACAGGCCTATCTCAGGAGCCAAGCTACCCACCCCAGCAGTTGTTTCCCCAACAGTCAACGCAGCCACAAGTAACCCCACAGCCACATATACCTCTGCAGCCTAGCTACCCATCACAGCAACCACAGGTACCTCTGCAGCCTAGCTACCCATCACAGCAACCACAGGTACCTCTGCAGCCTAGCTACCCATCACAGCAACCACAGATACCTCTGCAGCCTAGCTACCCATCACAGCAACCACAGATACTTCTGCAGCCTAGCTACCCATCACAGCAACCACAGGTACCTCTGCAGCCTAGCTACCCATCACAGCAACCACAGGTACCTCAGCAGCCTATACGACCACACATACCCCAGAAGCCCCCACAGCATAAGCAGCCACATGCTCCCCAGCAGCCTGGTTACCCCCCTCAGCTGGCTCCACATGTAACCCCACAACTGCAGGTACCTCAGCAGCCTAGCTACCCACTCCAGCATCCACAAGTACATCAAAAGCCCAAACTGCCACAAGTACCTCTGGATCCTGTCTACTCACCCAAGCTGACCCATCCACCACAATTTCCCCAGTGGCATATGCTGCCTGGCTACCCGCCCCAGCAGCCCCACCAGCTACCAGTGCCTAAACAACCTCAGGTACCCCCACGACCACAGGCACCCCAGCAGCAAGGTTATAGGAACCAGCAGCCTGGCTACCCAGTACCACCCAAGCAGCCCCAGGTTTCCAGGTATCCACCACAGCTGCCCCAGCAGGCTCGCTACAAGCCCCAACAGTCCAAGAGACCCCAGGTGCCTCGGCTGCCTGGCCACCCACCCAAGCGTCACCATCTGGCAATCCCACTACCTAAGCAGCCTAGTTATGTGCTCAAGATGCCTCAGATGATGCGCTACATTCCCAAGCAGACCCAACTTAAACATCGCTTCCCGCAGCGGCTGCAGAGGCCCTAGGTTCTTGGTTTCGTAATCCGTTCTGTTTCGAGCATCACCAAGAGCTGCTTTAAATAAAACCATTGTGCTGAAATAAACCATGTCTTAACATTGTTTGACTATTAGGCAACTTTATAAAACAAAGCATCACACCTAAAATGAATTTCAGATTTTATTCAGTTTGATTTTAAGATGCATCATGATCCATTATATCGACTGCCTTGGATGCATCAATGGCAACTGTGCTCATACTCGTAACACTATATTGTTATGCTTTTAAAATGCATGCAGGTAACTAGAAATGATGCCAAAATTGTATTTAAATGCCAAAATCTTGGAGATGTTTGCATGACTCTTGAAAAAATGCTTCTCCATACCACAGGTAAGTTTTACTACAAATTGATGCCAGCAGTCTAAATTGTTACAACAGAAACTCAAGGCTCAACCCAACAACAATTCTGGTAAACATTTGATGAACACTCAATTGAAAGGCTTTAGCATGAAATTTTAAAAACAAAAGATTTGCCAAAGCCTCAATATTCAAGAAACAAACAAAAATGGTTATGAAGAATTAAACACTGGCAATTGTAAACTTTCACATCATAAAACCTATTTTCCCTCTCAGAAACCAGGGAATATTCAGTTTAACCCTCCTGTTGTCCTTCTGGGTCAAATTCACCCAACCTGTTCCTTCCCTCCTTCCTTCTTTCCTTGACCCAGGTGGACAACAGGAGGGTTAAAATTAACATTTTATCCCTTCACTACTTCTACACAACAAGCTTGAAAGCTGAAGAAGGAACAAAATGACTGGCAAAAAAAAGGTGTGCTCAGTCAAATAAATCAGGTTATTTTAACTAGACTGAAATTGGGGCATTGGGGTATTACTGTCTGGCAAGTTTAAAAGTGAATGGTAAATATGGGGTTTGTGTGAGTGTGGGGAATTAGAGACTGCAGGCCGTGTCTTGTAGGCCTATGTAGCCTACTCTTGTCATAGACAGCAGTTGTCTATGGATTTGCCAGATCTATCCCTGTATGTATTTGATTTACTTTTCTTTTGTTATGGGGAAAATCTGATTCTGAGGGCAGCTTTAAAATACCTCCACTCTACTGGGTTGTAGCCGATGAGAAATTTTATTATCGTCTTGCCACGACCAGTGGAGGGCAGCATCACGCTGCATAGCGTACAGCCTGTCGAAAATCCACAAGAAGAAAAAGACGAAGAAGAAATGACTGGCATCTTGCTACTCCAATCAAATGACCAGACGCGACGCTTTGACCAATCACATGATTACATTCAACTCCTCTGGGCGGAACCGGAAGTACCCGTTCGGACGCTTCACACACTAGCTGCCAAGTGAAACAGCTATCTTCGTTGGCTTCATTAAAGCTCCCATGACCCGTCAGACCCGGTCAATCATAGTCAATATTTGATTCTCGAAGCTTCGTTCCCGGTGTACAGTTGTACTCTTCTTCAGGTGAGACTGAACGCAGAGCTGCTCGCCTAGCTCCTATGCTAATGCTAACACTCTCTGCTGCTGCAACAACAGCCGACTGGCAGGTGATTTAGCTACACCCAGCTCAGAAACACAGACATGGGGGGCAGTTTTGTGTCGGTTGTGGGTCACCTAAGTAGAGTTTAGTTGAACGACAATCATGTGTGTCTTTCATTTGTGTTGTCTGAGTTTGTCTGAGTATCTTAAGCGTCTCTTCTGGTCTGTCGTTGCCCAGTGTTGCTGAGCTCGTGTGTGTTTCTGCGTGTGTCCCAGCAGGAGTCATCATGGGTGAGGTGGAGCTGTCCTGTCGTGCCTATGTGAAGATGTACCTGCACGCCTGCCTGTTTCCACGCTGCAGCATCAACGGGCTGTTGCTGTCGTCCAGCTCGGCAGGTGGCGCTGTGTGCGTGACGGACTGTGTGCCGCTGCTCCACTCCCACCTGCCCCTGGCTCCCATCACCCAGCTGGCCCTCACACAGGTGGGACACCTGCCCTCAAGCTTGTTATCCTCACTTGACTGTCCAGGCAAACTCAGCATGTAAATCTGTATGTTGTGTGAGGCCGGTGTTTGCATCACATTTGGGTCCCATTGCTAAACTTAGCTGACAATTTGTCAGAGAAAACTAATACATGCCCTCCAGCCTCTACTCCCTCTTGTTTGAAGAGTTGCCAATGTGCATGTGATCTAAATGTCTAAGCTCCGGTCCCAGTCTGCCTTCTAAAGACTCAGGCCCTGAACCCTCACTGACTGAGTGTGAGAGTCAGTGAGGGTCCAGATGTTGGAAACAGGAATATGAATTTATCCCCACTGGCTGGTCTGGGACTGATATTTACCGTTTACTTTCAGCATGCACAAGGTGTGTGAGGGACAGACTCAAAACAGTTTGTTTTTTTTGTTTGCTCCGTCCATTAACAATAAAGAAACCAGGGGGCTCTCTCTGTCTATGTATGTTTAGTTACTTTTTTTTTTTTAAACACTCCCGTTACGAGGACATCCTCTCTATTTGACTTCACAACACTATGATCTGTGGGTAATTACCTTACACTAAGTCAGCGTGGATGCTGACTTACGGTAAGGGGGCACAAAGTGCTCATTCACTGACTCACTGACTCGATGATCTGACAATGGGACAGCCCTCACACACTAAACGGACTTCCCATGAACGCTCCTCTGAGTCAGTGAGTGGCCAGATTGGGATTCACCCAAATGTCTGTTTCAGGTGGATGTGTGGTGCTCACAGACTCAGCAGAGGATAGTGGGATACTATCAGGCCAACGCCTGTGTATCAGACAGCAGGTAGGTCCAGACTGTGATTTCTCTTCAAACCCCATCACATTTCAGCTGTTCAATACACTATACAGTTAGTTCAGTGAAATCTTACTGTTACTGTCATTTTTCTTTAATGCCTCCATCTTTTTGACAGCCCGACACCGTGTGCACTGAAGATAGCTGATAAGATCTCTGAGCAGTTTGACAATGCAGTTTTGTTAATGGTAAGTGTAAAGTTACACAAAAGACATTTGTTTTGATCATATGAGAAACAGGAGATATTAAAGCTGGAACATGAAATAATAAACAGTTGTGTTCTTTGTCTCACAGCTTGATGGTAGTAAGATGTCTCCAGACTATCGGGTTCCTCCTATCGTGATGTACGAGCGCAAAGATTCAAGATGGACGCTCAAAGACAAGCACACGTAAGCCACAGTTGGTGGGGAGGGAGCTGTTTTTCTAATGAGGTCAATCTACCTACAGGCGGATGTAATACTTTTGTGGCGGGCCGCCACGAATAAATGAATGTGTGGGAAACACTGACCTCGCTATGAGACATGGGTTGTTTTCGAGGTAAATACAGAGACTGCTTGCAGAAAAATTGCACATTGACAAAAAACTGCATGTTGACGGGAACGTGCATCAGCGGTTTTGCATGAATTTACATCAAAAACAACTCTGTCTCATAACATTGTTATTATCTCATAGCGTGGTGAATGTGCAGGTCACAACTTGTCCACCAGAGCGTTTTGGAGTTGTTGGATTGTGTATTTGATGAGGGAAACCAAGAAATCCCATGAGCCTCTGTAGCGTAGCTCTGAGCAGCTCACGGCTCTGCTCCGCCAATCTAAAAATAGCTTGCACCGACAGTTAAAGGAAACAAACCGACCTTAAACTATAGAGATTATGGCAATGGGCCAGTTTGCCAAAATGTTGAACTATCCCTTTAAAACTACCCTGATCTGCCACATCAACACTGACATGCCTCTGGTTGGTCTCCTGCAGGATAATGCTGAGACAGTGGGAGGAGACCCGGGCGATCGCCGGTCAGATGCTGGAATCGGGCGATCACATGCTATTGGTGGATTTTGACAGCCACTTGGACGACATCACAAAGGACTGGACCAATCAGAAACTGAACACCAAGATAGCAGAGCTGGCCTCTCCGGCAAACGGAAACATCTAAGACTGAGAAGGCGTTAGACCAGTTTGTACTAGAGCCCAGAGTTATTTATGTTCTGACCCAATGTCATCATGTGTTTGTTTTTTTTGTGTTTTGTTTTTTAACAACCCGTCACAGCCTCATGTTCCACACAGAGTTTAGAAAGACATTTATTTTTAATGCATTTTCTCGACTGAACAAGGACATAACATAACAAACATGCATAAATAACAAAATATTCACTGTCGATTTAAAGGAAAAATCCACCTTAAACACTCGTAACACTGCTGCTGATCACCTGTGGTATTTACTTCCTGTTCTGTTCGTCAGTTGATGCTTGACTATTCTTAATCTTCCTACATATGTTATTAACAAGAGAGGGTGGACAAAATAACAGAAACACTGTACAATGCAAAAGTTTTGCAGTGGAAACCTATATGTGCTAAAGTTCAGATGTTTTTTTTTTCTAATGAGCCAAGTTAAAGTAGGAGTATCTTTTGTTTTAGTCACACCTTCCTAATAAACTGCCAACTGATCATTTGGTGCCTCATCTTCCAAACATGGCATTGAAATTTCTTCACAGACATATTTTAGTGATTATTTTACAGCATATGTCAGAGTTTGTCCCTCTGTACGTTGCCTTCAGATCTCAGATTTTTCTTTTTTAGCAGAGCCACACACATACAAACTGCTTATTCGACATAACGTGACTCACTTGTAGAGCTGCCTTTGTATTTTTACACTACAGGAGTTGTTGCCCAAACTGATCTTGTGACTTTCCAAGAGGAAATGTTCTCTAAAAACACAAGCTCCTGCCAAAAATCAGTTGGATGAACAGGCTCTATATTTACTGGATTAAAATATGTTTCTTGTCGGCTGAGCATCATGTGTCGCTCTCACAACACTAATCGAGTTTGTCTCTGCAGCATTGTTAGTTTGTCCTGTATTAAATGCACTGATGTGAATGATTTCTAACAGGTGGATTTTTCCTTTAACTGCTCTGACTGAACTGCACAGACTCACACCTGAGGCCCGGCCGCAGCATTGTCATGTCGCACCAACAATGTGAAACTTTTATTAAAACACAACCAACCCCCATCTGTATGTACATCCATGTTTCTGTTTACAGACAAAAACCTTCCATAGAAAAAGAGTTCAAGTTGAGTAGATGGAGAAAAAAAGTACAACTATGATGAGGATACAATTTTTCTAGTTAAGTTTCTATTGCAGTTATGACTTCATGTATAATGTTTCCCTTTATTTATTTATTTTACAGTAAAATTAATATTTATATCTAAAAGTTTCTATAGTGCTGTAGTATAAACGCAGTTGCTTTCAGTTTTTCTCAAGCCTTGGCAGCTTGTGAACCATCTAACCGCTTCATGTCAACACTTAGGGCTTATAGCACCTCCAATTATACAGCAATTCATGAAAACAAGCAAAGATTAAGGAGACGTTTTGTTGTTGTTGTTCTCCTTAGGGTCTTGGAACATCGACTTGACGAGAGATTAAAAAAAGCTAATTAACGTCCTTCCTTTAGACGACTGCTCAGTGTTGGTTTGCATGTAGTGCTTCAGTTGACCAACAGATCTCTTTCAAGGACACGAGGGGCCAGACTGCCCCCCTGTAAAGTCACCTCCAGAGTTCACTATGTGCTCTCCAGTCATGAGGCGTTAACGCTCTGGTGTACCTAACCTAAGGATCTATATTTTAAGTGCTACGCCTTGATTTTGTGCTTCCAGCTCAGGCTGAGAGTTGTGTACAAAACGCTCTTACTCAGTTTTCAGTTATCACCCAGGAGGAATGTAGATCCTTGTTAAACGTGTCCACATTGTCACATCGCTCAGCCTGTTCCGTCTGAGCGTCTTAAGGGGTTGAAACAAGGAATAGGATGGGTGAAACCCCCCAAAAAAGTGTTAAGCGTCAGTGCTCAGAGAGTCCCGCAGGCGATGCCGTCGGACGTGGGCGTCGGCACGGTGACCAGGTTGAGCGTTATTTCCCCCAGAGGAGACTGGCTGGCCAGAGACTGCAGGATGGTGATGGAGTCGAAGAGGGACTGAGCGTTGTGCACCTCCTGCTCCGCCCATGGTAAAGTGATCTGCAGGGGAGGAAGAGGAGGGTGGGGGGTTTTCACTGAGTCGCAGCCACAGACCAGATCATGTTTCAGTATTATGATGATGAAAGTTCACAGACCATCGGTTTAAATCAATCACATTGTTGTGAGGGACTTTTACATCCTTCCATGCACCTGTATCTGTAAGATTAACTTTTGTTAGTGTGTATATAATGTGTCGGAGGCTTCAAACCTCAATGATAGAACTTTCACTAACACTTTACTTGACGCCTCTCTCTATAACACATTATAACCACACTTACAGTATAATGAGTTATAATGCAGTTATAATACTGTATAACTATAGTTATAAGCACTCATAAATGATCATAATGCTTTATAACAATAAGCATAACACACTATAAAGCATTTTTATCATGGCTTATAAGGTCAGGTATTATAATACATTATAATTGTTAGTAACTGACTGACAAAGACCACATCGATAATGCATTATTAATATAGTTACAGTATAATGTGTTATAATTATCTTATAAACGTGTATAACTATCATTATAAACACTCATTAATTATCATGAGGCTTTATAACAATAAACATAACACAGAGCATTTTATAATGGCTTATAAGATCTTAGTATTATAATAGAGTTATAATGCTCTATAACGTGTTATGGTTATTGTTATAAAGTCTTATGTGATTTATTAGTGGTTTATAATGACAGTTATATTATGTTTATAAGCCAATTATAACACATTATAACTATAATGTATTATGTGGGCATTGTCAGCAAGTTACTAACAATTATAACGTATTCTAATACCTGACCTTATAAGTCAAGATAAAATGCTTTATAGTGTGTTATGATTATTGTTGTAAAGCATTATGATCATTTATGAGTGTTAGCTATACAGTGTTATAACTGCATTATAGCTCATTATAAGTATGGTTATAATGTGTTACAGAGATCGGCGTCAAGTAAAGTGTTAACAAAACTTTCTATTACAATTGTTTCCCTTAAGTGACCTCGTCTTTCATGACATCATGTATTGTGAACAAAACTGAACATAAAAATGAGATCTCAACTACACGATCTGAAAAAGTGTTCATTTCACTTCTGCTGACATGAAAACCAAACACACACCTGACCCGTCCGTGATACCACTCTGACGGCTGCCACAACCCACATGTGGTTTCATCTGATATTTGGCATTAAAACATTGATACATTTACAGAAACACCTCTGAGGTTTTAGAATGGTGGTAAAGTAACAATGAGGTTTTTTTAACATTAAATTTACATTCAAATAGCAACAAGATGGGATGCATGATAATGATAACAGCCAAAAAAGATCTACTTTTAAATATTATATCAAAGTCTTAAAACAAACGTGTTGATAATTTCACACTAAACCTTTGAAACTGTGACAAAGAATATTAACAATAAGCAAGAAAGCAACAGACAGTGTTTATTACTCAGTGAGTGAGTGATGAGAAGTGAAGTGTCTTTACCTTGACAATAATGAGTTTGGAGGTGGGGTCCTCTGTGTTGCTCAGCTCTTCTCCAAAGCACAGAGTGACGCTGGTCTGAGGAGGCTCGCCGCCATTGGACCGGAAGTGGTCCAGCTCTGGAAACACAGCAAAGATAATCAGGGTTAACACTTTTATTTAATATCAATGAATGTATCTATTGTTTTATTTACACAAAGCCAGAGAACTGTGAATAAACCAAGTCCAGGGAGGTGTCATGTGATCATTGCTTCTACATAGATGCCTTAAAATGTACCAAAGCAAAATTGAATTGAATTTCGGGTTTTCATTAAATATAAGCCATAATCACTACAATTAAAAGAAATAAGGATGTGAAATATTTCTATCTGTGTGTAATGAACCTATATAATATACGAGTTTCACTATTTGAATTGAACTGCTGAAATAAACAAACTTTTCCATGATATTCTATTTAGAAAAATGTCTTTTTGACTTGAACCATGAAACTATCTGTCTGTGTTTCTGCACATGTAACTGATCCGTTCATCTGGTCTTGGTTTTAAAATAACTCTCTTCAACTGGACTTCCTGGAAAAACTGTGCCAGAGTGCAGCTGCAGGTCAGAGCTCCATCCGATCCCATCACTCACGTTGCTTGAAGACCTCTTTACTGAAGAGCAGCACCGGCTCGCTGTTTCTCTCCATCTTGTGGGGGCCCGGGGTGGTGGTGTGAGGCCCCGTCCAGAAGACCCGCCCCTGGCAGAACCTCTTCCCGTACACGCCCTGCCTCCCCGAGGTCAGCGCCACCCCCTTCTCCATGAAGGGCAGCAGGGTGAAGAGCGCCTGCAGCTCCTGGCCCGCCGGCAGCGTGGAGGGCGGCTCCGGCAGGGGGATGCGAGGGAACCGGCCCTTGAGGACGGCCGGCGTCGGGGGGGCGAGGGAGGAGGGCAGGTACGTTATCCGCACGTCGGTGCCGTGGATTTGACGCCTGAGAACCTCCTGCCCCAGATAGTGGATGGCCACGCTGAAGGAGTCCTGGTCTGGAGGCAGAAACAGAGGGGGAGCATGAAAAACATGTTTGACTGCAACAGCGTTGGATATGGACCTCAGCCACTCTGTGCCCCCCCCCCCCCCCACACACACACAACACTAATATCCCTTTAACAAAGTGCCATGTGCTGCCCTTTAGTTACTCTATTGGCCAGACGCCTCACTTCGTTCAAGTGGAAACATGTTCTCCCCCCTTCACCCAATGGTTGGCTTAGTGAGGTCTTAAAGGAATAGTTCACCGAAAAATAAAATTCAGTCATTAGTGACTCACCCTGATGCTGATGAATACTGAGTAGTTTTATTTTCCTCAAAGTGCATCTGGAGACCCGGGAGGCCGGTTCGTATTCCATCCAAAATGTATTTTTATATGAGAGTAATAGGGCCCGACACAAACAGGTCCATAAAACTACACAAAAACAATTTAATAATCCTCCACACTGCTTGTCAGCAGCAATCCAAGTGTCCTCAAGGGATATAGTCCAGAGTTTACCCAAAACAACATCATTTAGGCAAGTCCATTAACGTCCGCGTGCATTGTGTGAACGCGAGAGCACGCCCCAGGTAAATTCAATTTAGGACTGTTTAGGCTTTAAAAATGTCCTGAACTCTGGACTGTATCCCTTCAGGACACTTGGATTGCAGTGGACGAGCAGTGTGGAGGAATATTAAATGGTTTTTGTGTAGTTATGGACATTTTTGTGTCGGGCCCTATTACTCTCAAAGTTTCCGTTGGACTATGAACCGATCTCCCAGGTCAGATGCACTTTGAGGAATAAAAAACTTCTCCAGCATGAGTGTGAGTCACTATGACTGAATTTATAATCACAGTTGAAAATGTTTTACTCGTCATTGATAAGCACTATCTGTGTTTATAACCTACAGACTAATGAGTATTCATGTGTTATAAATGATAAATTCAGTATTTATTAATGCTTAATAGTGTGTACTTATTACAAAATTGTCCTCAGCTGTTGCTGAATTTGGGTGTTTTACCTTCTTGAGGAGGAGGGACCGTCTCCTCGATCCGCACGTCCAGCATGATCTCGTCCATCGCCACTGCAGACACAGACAGACATCCTCAATAAAAAGTCTTATTCTGATGAGCTGTCAGATGTGAGAACAGATCAGATGAGCTCATACAAGAAGTCCCAGTGAGCTGGTCAGCTGAGCTCATCTCTCAACTGTCCCTGACTTCATTTAGAAGCAGAGCTGTGAGGGAGCGGCCTCAGCACAGATGTACAAAATAATGCAAACCAAATTATACACAGTTACTGCTCTTACAACGCATTGGCATTCAAATACCCCGATTTTTAATAATCATATTCTACGAATTGGGGGTAAACCCATCCAATTCCCACAATTGGGAGATCAGGGGATTCTGGACATCATTATGTGCAGGGGTGCACATAATAACATTAACTGTAACCATCCCTAACACTGGTTATGTGCATGTCTTGTTGCTCCGTCCTGCACATGTATAAATGTAATAAACCAACGAGAAATGTGGAGGACTCACCCTCTCCCTGGATGGTGGTGGTGGTGCTGTGCTGGACCGGCTCCTCTGTCTGGATGGTGATTTCATTGTGCAGCAGAGCGTTTTCAACACACTGTCAATCAGAGAGATGAAGACAGAGTGAGAGACCTGTCCACCCCCCACCAGCTGTCAGCTGAAAGTAAAGGGTTAATGAGTTGACCCAAACGCAGTTATCCAAGGCCTTTTATGAATTTATGGATGCAGGATAAGTGCATTCCTCAGGAGGGAGATAAACTCTGGGGGAGTGGAGAAGAGGCCTTGAGGACGGTGCTTTCACTGTCTGGCGCCAAAACTAAATGACGTCTTCTGTTTGCTAGAGTATCCAACGCAGGGGAGCTCAGATCGCAAAGGTAGTTCTTGTAGATGGCCTACACTCTTAGAAATAAAGGTGCTATGTAGAACCATATAAAGTTCTCTGGCTTGTCCTCATAGAAGAACCCATTTTGGCTCCAGGTAGAACCTCTTATAAAGGTTCTATCTGGAACCCTTTTGGAGGGTTCTACCTAGAACCCAACTTAAAGGGTTATATCTAGAACCATCTATGAAAGGTTACACCGGGAACCCCCAATGAAAGGTTGGACAAAAATCCCTTTTATAGCCTTACTGGGGGTTCCATCCAGAAAATAGCCGACTTCTTACGGTTTCATCGAGAACCCATACAGGCAGTTCCACCAAGAACCCTTTTACTGGAATCCTTAGTGTTACCAAGAAGCAAACAGTTCCAGGTAGAACCTCAGCCCTTGTAGAAGAACACTTTTGGAACCCTTATTTCTAGGAGTGTAACATTCAATATTTTTTGTTGTTGGTCTCCTGCACGACGGGCGACGATGCAAACCGTTGTGCCAAGAGGTCAATGACTGCTTGGCAGTCAGGTTTGCATTGCATTGGCCCTTTATGGGTGAGTGAGTGTACCCAGATCCTCAGTTACATCGGTGATATTTGTTTTCTTGTTAATGTTATTAAAAAAAACTACAGGCATTGTGCTGCTGATTGCTGCTCAGATGGCGGTTAGATCTTCCCGTTTTGAATAGTTTTTAGTGCAGCCAAATGCCAGGCTAAATAGAAAGAAACAGCAGAGTGCTCCTCTGACAGCTCGTCCATGCGCCATGCAGGTGAGCTGTTTTTTTTTCCATTTTGACCTAAAAGTAGCTTGCAAGCCAAAAAAATTGATCTAATGCATTCAGGGACTGACAAGCTGCACATTAATAAAATCTGACGCACTATTGATGTAGCATCATCAAGACGTATTGGTGATTCCCTATGTAAACTCCAATAAACTCTCCTCAGCATTAAACAACTTTATTCACTCAGACTCTAAACCTGCTGATTCAATACTGACACTAACATGCACATGAACAACTGAGCTCAGCTCCAACCTGTAGTTGAACTTGTGTTGCCCCCCCCCCTTCCCTCTGATCAACTCACCAGCTGAGACACAGCCACCTCCTCCTCCGTCTTTATCTGTTTGACCGGACTGGCTTCCTCCCTCTGGAACTCGCTGCTGCTGCTCCTCCTTTTCGACCTCTTTGAACTTTTCTCCTTGCATTTCTTCTCAGGAGCCACCAGACCTACACACAGAGACACAAAAAACACACACAGGGTTTCAGCAGACATTCTGCTTTTTTCTGTGTGTTGATGTTGGGTGAACTCCACTGACTAAGCAAAGTGGGCGCAGCTCTCTCTGTCTCCGTCAGGAAACACACAACTGTATCTTTAAGGAGGTCAGATCAGGCCATGTTTGTTATGGCAGAGTGACTCCATCCAACACTAGTGTCAACACATCTTCACTGACACTGAAAACGTCAGTGTGGGAGGTTATTGATATTTGTTCAAGAGGGATGATAAAAAAAACTGAATACATTTTTTTTTTTAAAGGGAACAAACCACAGTGAGATTACAGCAGTCAATCTGTGTCACTGTATTGTACTTTGGTCTGTTGTCTCTGTGTCAGCAGGAAGGCATCCAGCTTTATTTGTAAGAGCTTTAAAACACAAAGGCAATGCAAAGTGTCATGTAAAAGTTGTCATGCAGAACTTAAAGTAGAATCAAGAGGGAAATTAAGCTGATCTCAGTAGAAGTGAATTAGACGATGTCAAAGATCTCTGCTCTGGTGACTTTCAGGTTAAAACAGAGAGGTATCAGAGAGAGCGAGAGAGAGGCGCTGATTCTTAGAACTCCAGACGAAGCCACAAAAAAACCTTGAAGTCTTTGTGACGGTGAAAAACACGGGAGCGGAAGAGCAGTGTGACTGTGTCTCGGGGTGAGAAAGGAAGTGGGCTGTTGACGAGCAGCGATGGGGACGGAGGGCGTTGCGACACGAAAGGTTGCTTCAGCCTGGCTGTGATGAAAGTGTTTGAATCAGTGTTTCCACCCAGCTGCTGGAGGCTGCGAGTCTGAGAGGCGAATCACTGCCTGCAAAACTCAGTGAGGAGGACTACTACTACCCGGAACATGCGCTTCAACTGGGAGCAGCAAAGTCTGGTAGCTCTGAGTTTTTGAGTTTTTACTCAACATTTTGCTTTATTTTTGTTGTGTTTTTGTCATCTACTGATGGATGCTTCTATGGAGAGAAGAGATTCTTCAAAGATGAGCTTTTTTTCATTGAAAATGGACAGATCTGGAGGACACCATCCTGTCCCAGAAGAGATGAAGAGGTGCTTTTGTGGTGGTTGTTGTGCTGCTGCTGCTGCTGCTGCTGGTGCAAAGTTAAAGGCTTGGAGGTGGAGATGTCCGGTCCTTCCTGAGGTCAGTCATCATTGGAAATATCAACTCTCTGTCCAACAAGAGTGATGAAGAGCTGGAGATATTGGTGAAGACCCAGAAAGTAGACATTTATTTTATTTTTTCAAATCATAACAACACTTGTGTACATCCCACCCAATGGCAACTGCTTAAGTTCCATCTGAAGTTCTCCATGGAGTTGTTGCTAGGATACAGACTAAACATCCTGAGGCACTAGAGCACTGAAGAAGGAGGAGGCCTGGATCGTCCACTTCATGGCACCTTGACTGACTTGGAAAGCAGCGGTGGTGGACGGCTCCTCTCTCCTTGCTGCAAGATGGAGGAATATAGTCGTGGGGCAGATCAGCAAAATGATTTGGCCCCTCCACCAACGATCCTGATCCACCCAGCTGCCCCTTCACCATCGCTCCTGCTTCATCCAGCGGTCTTGCTGCATCCGGTGACCTTTCTCCACCTGACGGTTCCTGCTCCATCCCGTGGGCCTGCTCCACCTGGCGGTTCCTGCTCCATCCAAAGGTCCTGCTCCATCCCGTGGCCCTGCTCCACCTGACGGTTCCTGCTCCATCTAAAGGTCCTGCTCCATCCCGTGGCCCTGCTCCATCCAGCGGTCCGACTCCACCTGGTGGTTCCTGCTCCATCCAGAGGCCCTGTTTCATCTTTCTTTCTTATTTATTTATTTTTTGTGTGTGTCATTGTCGTATAAGCTACTGGACTAATTTGAATTTCCCTCCTTGGGATGAATAAAGTATTCTCTACTCTACTCTACTCTACTACTTCTCCTCGGGGAGGGACACACTGACACAAGAGACCAAAAACACTAGTCTCAACAGTAACCCTCTAATATTGCCCTTTATATTGTCTTCACTGTCAAATTGGACTTAAATGATAAATTATCACAATAGCTGCTGCTGTCAATCAACTGACCGACCAATCAGCTACTGGCTTCAGATCTCTTGGCAAGTTTTACTGATGAACCAAGAAATCAATCAATCGATCAATCAATCAAACTATTTGTCTGTCTGTCTGTCTGTCTGTCTGTCTGTCTGTCTGTCTGTCTGTCTGTCTGTCTATCTATCTATCTATCTATCTATCTATCTATCTATCTATCTATCTATCTATCTATCTATCTATCTATCTATCTATCTATCTACCTACCTATCTACCTATCACTTAAAGTCAATTATATGTCAAACTGATGAGTGTCATATAAGTGAGTAGAGCAGGCACCTCATATACTATAATAGCCCTTGTTGCAGGGTTCGAATCCCCTGGTGTGGCGGCCCTTGCTGTGTTTCATCTCCCCGTTTCCTGTCTCTCTCTGACTATCCTATCAATTAAAGGCATAACACAAAACAACAACTTACATATTACTGTACAACCCTAACTAACTCTTGGACTGTGTTTTGGGGGCTCGCTCCCTGTTTGTTATCAGGAGTGTGTATGTGTGTGTGTCTGTTACACACAGATAAACCGTTCTGACTCTCTGCCAGGATCATCTCTCATTCCCACCACACAGAAGGAAAAAAAACCTCACCGTTTTTTTAATATAATTAACCTGTCAAGCCGTGACATGCAGGCAGACGGATCAGTGTGTGAGTGGAGCTCTCCACCTGCCAGCTGAGTGATGGGAAAACCTCTGGTATCTGCAGCTACCTTCATACCCACTGTGTCCATTAAGAAACAATTAAATGTCTTAGGTTTCAGACTGTTGATCCAACACAGAGCGATCTGTGGGAATGTTTTCAACTGAAGTGTCCGAGTAAACATGATGGCTTGCTTTATATAAAACAACAGTCACATCATATGCAAACACTACAGTACAGCTTTATGACTGCACTCACTCTGAAGGTGTGTGACACCGATGCTGATTATGAAACTCCTGCGTAAACACTGTGGGTTTTCAGGTTAACAGCTCTCCCCCTCCCTTGTTGACTGAACTCAATACAAACATTAGTATTTGTATACAGCGTTACTATGTGAGATCCAAGATTAAAGTCCGCACGCAGCCACACACCTGTCACTCTAACACAGAATCACTCCTAGGTATGTTTCATTGATCCTGGATCTGATCTCAGTCCTCGTCTGTATTTGCAGGGCCCGGTGCTTACTGTAGTCAGGTAACTTCAGGGTTAACTCTGGGTTTTCCGTACCACAACCGTGGTTCACCTCTATGGTATCTTATGCCGAACAGCTAACCTGCTCAGGCGTACGGTGTCGTGCAGGAGTTTGGTCAAATTTTCTGTTAAAGGGATAGTAGCATTTTTTTTAAGTGGGGTTGTATGATCTTCAAATAGCCCCTAAGTACTTTAATTGCAGTAGAAGACTCTCTGCACTCCTCCCGTTAGCAATGCCAGCCCATAGCCCTGCCCAGAGATTTACAACATACATTGTTGTGAATGGACCCAAAGAAATGGCCTATTTTTATATATATTTTATATTATAGTGAACAATGGAACTGTGTATTTTTTTTCAGGTAAAACCTCTTTTAGGCCGTGAAAATAGGCCGTTTCTTTGGGTCCATTCACAACAATGTATGTTGTAAATCTCTGGGCAGGGCTATTATGGGCTGGCGTTGCTAACGGGATGAGTGCAGAGAGTCTTCTACTGCAATTAAAGTACTTAAGGGCTATTTGTAGATCATACAACCCCACTTAAAAAAAAATGCTACTATCCCTTTAATGTGAACAGTTCAGCAAGATTCATCATTCATACCCACTGCAATACAGCTGCACAACTCCTCCATCTGATTCTTTCTTTCAAGCATCCTGAACCCAGCACTTTTTAATCTTTTATATGCACCTTTTATCCACATATTTATTATTGTGCTTTAATACACTATGTGTTTATGTATTTTACTTAAGTGTTTTCGTGATCGTCCCCATGTATTTTTCTCTTTGCTGCTGCTTGTGACATTTTAAATTTCCCCTTGGGGATTAAATAAAGTATTCTATTATCTACCTGCTGTACTGAGGTCATGTGACCTAGAGATGCAACCAACGCCTGTTTCATCATTGATATTCCCAGTAATAAATAAAAGATGTTCATCACTGAGAGCAGTGACGTCTTCAAACACCTCATGTGAAAACCCATCAATGGTGATCATTCCTCCGATTTAAAACTCAATAATTAATCAACCGACCGTATCGGCACAACTGTCGGTTGGCATTCCTCCAGACCGCTCCACCCAGGAGAGGTGTCAGGGCCGACACAAGGCATGAACAAACTAAGCACCTGCTTGGGGCCCCGTGACTATTGGGGGGCCCCAAAAGGCAAGTAACTTTTTAAAATTGTAGTGTGTAACTTTTTTCGATCCCGAGAGAAACACTGAGTAATTACAAAAAACTTTAATTATTGTTGCATTTCAAATTGTTGTTGCACTTTTCTGTTGCAGTTTATTTAAAAAAATTTAAAAAGCAGATGATGTGTTTACAGTAAATGCATTGTCTGTTGGTGTATTTTGTTACTTTTAGTCGACCTAGGTGACATTCAGTATCCCAGTACTACATCAATGTGAAGATTAAATATAAATCAACGCAGTGCCATTTCAGAATAAAAACCATAGATGGTAAAAGGTTAAAAGAAAACTCCCATCCACCCCCCCATGTGCGGGAGACGACTGTGAACTCACCTTGCTCGCTGAAGGGGACCAGGCGGTAGACCTTGTATGGCTCAGAGATGTCCAGCTGGGCTCGCTCCATCACCTCCTGGAACTCGGTGCTCTTGTTGAGGGCGCAGCGCAGCCGCGTCTTCCAGGAGGCCGGGTTGTCCTGGCCGCCGTCCGTCAGCTTCCCTTTGAACTCTGCCCACGCCTGCAGAGGACACATGAGACTGAGCTAAAGCAGTGGTTCCCAACATTTTTTCCTTGAACCCCCTCCCCTGCTTTTGTCAAGGACAAAACCTGGGAACCAATGAGCTAAACTCCTGTTGAAGTCATGGAAGAGGAGTTTGGAGAGTTTTGTGATTCGGTCTGGAGCCAAAAAAACAAAAAACAAAAAAAGGCATCCTGACCTTGAAAATGGCCGCGTCCTCGTCTTTGCGGAAGTCCTGTTTCCCAGCATGTTTCCATGGGATCCGGAACATTGTTTTGGCCTCATCGTCCCACACCAGGCCGGGATATTTTCCACTGCTGACCTACAACAGGCCACAAGTAAACACACAAAGGATGAGTTTTATTTAGTCTCTGAGCAGCATCTCTCACTGTTCACCCACTTATCACTCTTTCACTCTCTGGGCTGAGACACTCTCTGAGCTCTTCTATTAGGGCAACAAAGATGTTCTCAATTTAGATTTAGATTTCACACTTGAATATATATATAATCTAATAATAATAATAATATAGTTACTATGTAAATACAACAACATCTATGAGTAACATCAGAGATCTGGACCTGTGATGCTTAGCTGGATTCAGCATCTGAAATTTAAGGTTTTCTTCTGATTTCTGTCACTATACTAAATGTTTTCCTTCTATCTGACATTTGAAGGGCGAAACATGAACAGATTAATTAAGAAAATATTAAAACTGACACCTAAAACAATACGAAAAAACATAAAATGAGTCAAAAATGAGTTGAAATACCATGAATGTTTCTGAGATTTGCATCTTTACTGTGTTTTAGATCTAAGTTAAATTATCGGAGTTGAAGTTGAGTTAAGTTACAGTGACTTGCAGCTTCAGTATCATGTTATTGCAGCTGCTCCTGTGCTATAATCAGTTTGATTATTGATTGATCGGTTGATGATGCTCTTGATCAATCATTTTCTCAGGTCCATGTTCAGATTGTTGATTGTGTCTTCATAAGTTTTCTATCACCAGCTGATTGATCAGTGGGCAGCCAGTCAGCCACACTAAACAGCCTGAATGAACATCTATAAATATCAATATTAATGTGTGGGTTTACTGAGAGTGGAGCCCCCTATCGCTCCCTTTCCCTTTCCTTCTCCCCCCTCCCACGCCGTTTACTTTGCCCCCCACAGTCCACTGCCCCTCCCTCTCTCAGTACACACACACACACACACACACACACACACACCTGATCGACGATCCAGGAGCGCAGTCTGCGAGTGGAGCGCATTCTCCCTGCTGCCATGACTGTAAACAAGCTGAACAAAAACACCCATTGTCACAAAACAACAACAACAACGACAACGACAACAACGACGACGACGACAACAACAACAACAACAACAACAGTGCATCAACTTCGATCACACCTTTATTTACAATACGTGTCTGAATAATCGATAATAAAGAGAAAACAAAAATGTTCAAAAAGCAATTTGTTTTAGTGTAAATATCGACTGAAGCCGTAAGATAGAGACACTATTAGTGTGTGTGTGCGTGCGTGTGTGTGTGTGTGTGTGTGTGCAGCCTCACACGAGATACACTTAACTCCCACATTAAAAAAGCAGCCTCTCTAAAATTAACTCATTTCAAATATAAATTCTGGTTACAGGACAGATGAGACGCAGCATCCTCTTCCAGCGGCTTGTGTGTATGTGAGTGTGTGTGAGTGCAAATATAAGTCATTCAAATACAGGTGTAAAATGAAGGAAGTAGGTTTAAGTTTCGTTTACCTCGGCTGTGTTTCCTCCGCTGCGTGCTGCTATATACGCTGCGTGCTCAGTGCTGTGTCTGCTCTGCGCCTCAGCGCTGCCGGCTCCGCTGCTTTTCACCAGACGCTCCTTTTCCCAGAAATCACGTGGTTTACCAGAAACGGCGCGTGGCTCCGCCGCTAGGGGGCGACAACGCGCGCACTGAAACAATGACGTAAAGTGAAGATAGTGGATCATTGTTGAGTTTCAGCAGGAAAGACTGAAGATAGTGGATCATTGTATGTTTGTTTGTTTAGTTTCTACTGTTTGTATATATGTTGTAAATATATATGTTCTAATTAAAAAAAAAAAAAAAAGAGTTTCAGCAGGAAATATTTATTTATCATTTTTATATATTTATTTTTTCCACAAAGCCTTTAAATCCTCTTATTGAATCGAATGTAAGTACCCCATGTTCCATTCAATGTTATTTGTTTGTCATTGCTGATGAATTTCAATAAAGATTGAAATAATTGAAATCATATAATGATAATATATAATGTGGTGAAAGAATATAATCCTGTCTAAGACTGTTAATTGTATGGGACACCACCCTGTATTTTTATTTATTTTTTTCTGTACATTATAGGCTACATATACTATGTATTTCAATTTCTTACAATAGTGTGTACATAATACATTTATACAAATTTAATGCAATATTAGACACATCTGCATGTGCAATCGTGTGTCATTGGCATAGTGCAATTTAAGTCGATCCTGCACTTTATTGGGGCTCTGTGCAATCAGATTAAATTTAATCTTGCACTTGTCACTTTAGCAAATATAACACTTTATAACTGTTCTGTAATTTCTTGATCAACTTTTTTGGCCAATTAATATAGCCTACAGTATGTTGTTCATGTCATGTTGTGATGTCAAGGTGTATCTATTGTTGTAGTCCTGTCTCTTGAGCTTTTATCTTCATTGTTTTTATGTTTAACACCAACCTGCCAATGGGACTGGAGATGGAAATTAGCCACTTGGCTATAATCCCACATATTTACACAAGTGTTCATTATTTTTGTACTGTTCCCATTTTTAGAAAACAAATACATCTGAAATCTGAGAAGCACTCAGAGATTTAAAGAAGTAAAAGCAGTGATGCAACACTACACTGTAAACACTGTGCAGTATCTGTAAAGCTACAGCACATTAATCAGGAAAGTAAACTGAAAGCGCTGGAAATATAAATAGACAATATGACTAATATGATAATGCACGTTCAACACTATAAATAGAATTGTCCCCTTTCACCCAATTGTGATGATTGTGTCACATCAGTCTGATGCATAAATGTAAATGCAAAAAGTCACAAAAAGTTCTCTTTTCTACTGATGTGAGTATTTTTGAGAATGAACATGTCGGTACCCATGTGTGTGTGTGTGTGTGTGAGAGAGAGAATGCTGTACACATCAATGAAAAAATGTTAAATGTTATCAGCCATATCATATATATCAATATCGTTTTTTTTCTGTTGATGAACTAGCTCATAAATCAGTGAGTAGACTAAAGAAGCGGGAAAAAAGGGAAAGTACCTGGAATGTGTAATGTGTGTGTTACCACTGGACGTTTTTGAGTTAAAAAAAGAAAGAAAAAACAAGTAAATAAGTGCACACCTCAAGTGAACCAGTCACCAAACTGGGTGGTACTGTAATTACTCAGAAATCTAGCAACAATAATCTCTATTGTATTTTATGTGAAAACACAAACAAGTCCATGTTTCAAAATGATTATAATCATATTTATTCAGCTGTTGAGCCATCCATCCATCCATCCATCCACCATATGTAGGAAGAAAGTCTTAAAGTTTAACCCATGAAACATTGAATTATGTGTTTATACTTTCTTAATAAAATCTCCCCAATATTGCAGCATTGTTCTTATGCTGTAACTCTAACATACATGAAGTACAATCATCAGATTCCTGGATTCAACACCATACAAATATGTTCCTTTAAATGTTTTTACATTAAATCACATGGAATTCCTTCTATAGAAATATTTCTCTTCAAACTCCATTTCTCTTTGTGATCTATGAAGAATATTTCTTTTTACCTGTGAGAAGAGTCGAGACAGATACAAAGGACACAAATCAAACACAGCTGCTTCATACGGCCAACACACACACACATACACACAAACATTGTTTCTCCTGTGGTTTGGCTTGCCTACAGTTTTGAGGTGAGTCAGAAGTTGTTGTCACTTATTGAGAATTCTGCTGTTTTTTTTTTTTTTCCTGAGGCCACTAATGATGGTTTCAGTGATCTTTATTTACTACGGGGAACCTTCTCTCCAAGAGGAACCTCCATCAGTTTCTGTCAAGAGATAAAAAACAAACAAACAAAAAAAAAACACATCAGGCTTTTTGTAAAGAATAACTGATCGCGATTATGAGAAGCGTAATTAGGGGAAACCAGTTTTTCTAGATTCGGTTTGAACATACTGTACAGATGAAGTTAATGTGTCCTGCAGTTAATTGTGATGCAGGAAGCGTTATACTTCAGATAATGTACAGGGCAACTCCCTTTCATGGACACAATGGTTGACTGAGTTATGAACTTGAAATAACTCTACAAAAACATTATTTGTTTTTTATGTGTGTGTGGATCGGTCCATTAGTCCAGTTTTTTTGCATTGAGCTAAAAATAAAAACACAAAACATCTGCTGTATGGTGGAGGTTGTGGTGACAATAGTTTGACAAGTTTTTAAGCCTCAAACTTTATGTACTGTAACAACTTAACAAGTAACTGACTAATGAAAATGGGCCGACAATGAGTGATGCAGAGAGAGATTTGTTTGGTCTCTGCTCAGTAAGTAGGTTAAAGATCCACATGTTGCAACACTGTCTGCAGATGCAGAAGATATGCTGATAATTACTCTGTGGGTAGGGCGGTAGATTATAAACAGTCATCAGGGCATAAGGCTGGAAATAAAGCTTCTGTTTCAAATGGTAGAGGCTCTGATGATAAGAGTGACACAAGAATGCATCCAGGAAGTCTAGATGGGATACAGTGAGGATTGTCATGAAGGAAATCTGAGGGTTTTGCCATAAAAGATGCCACTTGTGCACATTGTATCAGGTTCAGCTGGCACTGGTTTGTCTTATCTAAGGAAATAAACTCTGTTGCTCTGAACTCTGCCCATCACCACAGCACCGATTTTTTTTCTAGGTTGACCTGGACTCACCTTGCATCTGTCTGGCTTCAGCCTTGCTTAAAGGGATAGTTCAACAATTTGGCAAATTGGCCCATTGCCACAATCCCTATAGTTTTAGGAGTAGGTTCGTTACCTTTAATTGCCGGTGCAAGCTGTTTTTAGAATGGCGGAGCAGAGCCGCAAGCTGCTTAGAGCTACGCTACGGTGGATAATGGGATTTCTTGGTTTCCCTCATCAAACTCATCAAATACACAATCCAACAACTCCAAAACGCTCTGGTGGACAAGTTGTGACCTGCACATTCACCAGGCTATGAGATAATAACAGAATGTTACGAGAGAGTTGTTTTAGAGGCAAATGGAGAGACTGCTTGATGAAAAATTGCCCCCTGACGGGATCAGCAGTTTTGCATGAATTTACCACAACTTGCCCACCAGAGTGTTTTGGAGTTGTTGGATTGTGTATCTGATGAGTGTGATGGGAAATTTTGATATAACTCATGTATGCCTATGTAAGACTGTGTAACCAAGACTGTATGACCATTTCTGATGAAGTTTTGAAGTGACCTATGTACACCTTTTCTGTGTAAGACACCTCTGTGTGAACTGATGAGAACACACGTAGACAACATGCTCTTCGTTTCTTCTAATGATATGTGCTGCTCATTTGACCCCTGTGGAGACAGAGCTGTGAGCTACAGTGACAGGGGGTGAGGGTTAAGCAGGTGAAGACTCGGGCTGGAGACATTCCCATGAGAGAGTGTCGTATTTTTTAATTTACCACAACTTGTCCACCAGAGTTGTTGGATTGTGTATTTGATTAGTTTGATGAGGGGAAACCAAGAAATCCCATTAGCCTCCGTAGTGTAGCTCTAAGCAGCTCACGGCTCTGCTCTGCCGTTCTAAAAATAGCTTGCACCGACAATTAAAGGTAGCGAACCTACTGCTATGACTATAGGGATTTTATTACAATGGGCCAATTTGTCAAAATGTTGAACTATCCCTTTAAGTGTTCCTAATGCTTCCTTGTGCATCTGCAGCTACATTGGTATCACTATGTAAAGAAGCCAATAACTCATATGGTTTGTTGACCAGAGGTCACTGGTGTAAGGTTTAGTTACAAAACTTCATCTCCAGCAGAGAGTTACAGGTCAGAAGCTGGTGCAGCAGGGCTCTGCGTGAACCGTGTGTGCGTGTGCGTGTGTCACCTTCTGCAGTCGGGCATGATAACCATTGTCCTCCTCGTTCTCTCCTCTCTGCGTGTCCACCTGGTATCGCTCACAGGCCCGGATCAGCTCAGGGCCATCGTAGAGCAGAGCCGGGTCCAGAGAGTGATTGTTTATCAGACTGACCAGGTACTCCCTGTAGTGCTTGCTGCAACAAAACATACACACACAATTTGTTAAAAATCTCATGTGAGAGAGCATCTTTATGAGAGATATTTACAGAATATACTCTAGAAAAACACATTCAGGATTGTTTCTTTTAATCAGATACATTCAATTTGGGTTTTTGTCAATTTTCGTTCTATACCACCTCCCGAGGGAAACATCTGTCTCTTAAACTGTTAATTGTGACACTGTGTTCAGAAGCTGATCTCTTACTGTGCCTGTCAGCTGTTTGTTGCATGACGCTGAATGAGAATAACCGCAGTGAAGCACATGGAAATCACTGTGAAGCTCTGTAAGGTTGAGGAGGAGCTGTGGAGTCATCTGTTCCTCACTTCCAGAGAAACATTTCACACTTAATGTATAATAATAATAACAATAATAATAATAATAATAATAATAATAATAATAATAATAAGGGCATGAATGTGCATCATTTCTTTCCTGAGAATAACCCACGTTTCTTTTCTATGGTTTCTCAATTCTGGACCCATCCGTCCAGGAGTGGAGTCAGAGCTGCAGCAACATTTTCCAGCTCCTTCTGGGAAATGCCCAGGACCTCCTACCAGCTGGAAGAGCTCCAACACAGGACGCTCTAACTCCTCAAACACCAGAGCCCTCTCAACTATGACACATTTTAGACCTTGTGATTTTACAGCACTTTCATGAAAACAGGCCAAAATATAATTTTATATCAACACATAAAATGTAATGGAGATTTATTAAGTATTTGAATGTAACTTTCATAAATTTGATAAATTCATTCAAACCTTCCTGTCATAAAAAGGTGTGTAATCATAATTTCCATATTTACTACACAAATATCCTTCATTAAAGAGCCATGTCAGTGTTTTGAGAGACTCTATCAAACACATAATATTGAATCGTCCCCTTGTGAATCTTGAACTCAGATGACCTCGGTCGCAGCAGCTGCTCACAGACTCGGAGCTGAGTGCAGCTGTTGTGTCTGTCACTCGCAGTCCGATCACAGACAAATCAGCAGCCGTGTTCACAGACACTCACTCGCAGAGTCCCGCGTGTCCCGGCTGGGTTTGAACGCCGCAGGGTGAATCGATCTGGTGATCACCTTCGTCCTTCTGCTCCATCACACCACAAGCGTCTGGTTCAAAGAGGAGAGAATGAAGTCAGTCATGGAGTTAAGAATTAATTATTCAGGCTCATGGGATTTCTTGGTTTCCCTTATTATCAAACTCATCAATACACGATCCAAAACAAACAACTCCAAAACTCCCTGGTGAAGTTATGCACCTGCACATTCACCACGCTATGAGATAATAACAGAACGTTACCAGACAGAGTTGTTTTAGAGGTAAATGCAGAGACTGCTTGCTGAAAAATTGCCCCTGACGGCCACGCCCATCAGCGGTTTTGCATTAATTTACCACAACTTGTCCACCAGAGCGTTTTGGAGTAATTGGATTGTGTATTTGATGAGTTTGAAGAGGGAAACCAAGAAATCCCATGAGCCTCTGTAGCGTAGCTCTGAGCAGCTCGTCGCTCTGCTCCGCTGCTCTAAAAACAGCAGGCACTGACAATTAAAGGTAAAGAACCTACTGCTATGACTATAGGGATTATGACTAGGAATGAACAGATGCAGAATTAAAAGCTGATAGTATATTGATGAGGACAACTCAGGAAACAATCAGGGTTAAGAATGGCTTATCACTGAGTAAGGACACTAAACACTACATCAAACAATGATTGAGAAAATATCTGGATATTGAAACAACTGAAGACTCTTGGCTGCATATTTGGAGAATAGAATCTCCTTCAGCCAACTCCCAGTCCCAGACCTGGAGAGATGTCTGATGGAAAAAGTTGATTTGTTTCTTTTTCATCTCTCCCAAACAGAAGTCTAAACAAACTGACCCTCAAATATGCTGCAGAAGGGAATGTGGAGTAATTATGGCTTATCATGTGCTTATCTGGACGGATCAAGCAACAGTCACCCCAACACCCTGACTTCGAGCAGCACTCACATTCCTCAAAAGTTAGGATGACACTAAACTCCAAAATCTTTCCAGCCACAACAAAATATTGGATTCAGAAAAACTGAAAAAAAAAAAGATTATAAAATGTGTTTTCCATAGCAGAGATGGATTTATTTCTGTTTCAGTTAAAACTGGTGTTAGTCTTCACCAATAGACACCTGTCACATCAGTCAGCCAGATTCCAGACTGCAACTTCATTAAGTTTAAAAACTCATCACAGTACATACAGTAATCATACACAATGGAAGATCTACACAAGTGAACAGTTTGTAGCTGGTGAATAAAAAGCTGTTTTACCAGGTGGAGTTCCATCTGAAGGATCTATGTTGAACTCCACGTTGTTCCTCTGAGGGGAGAAATGGATATTTATACATTCAAGGTTTGTAACAGGAAGGAACAGCAAGATGTGAGGTCACTGATGGACATAAAGGCTGCTGTTGGAATCAAACTAATGATCCTGTGACTAAATATTGGTTAATTCTTAAAAATGTGACCTGGACTTGGATAAGTACCAGAAAATAGGTGGATACATTCATTAATATGAAAATAAACAGTTTATTTAAGGACTACATATTAATTTTACATAGCATAAGAGGTCTGAAGATTTTCCAGCTGTGTCCAACACATTAAAAAAATGTAGAAGAAGTTTTTATTACCTGTATACAGTTATTTTGAGAAATCAATGCATTTTGAGACCTGCAGAGATCCTGTTGTCATGTGGTCCAATGTTCTAATACTAGAAATATGAATATGTAACCACGGGCTCAGGGGAATGATAGTGGGACTTTTACCCTATTTTCTAACATTCTGCGTTGAATGAATCTAACTGCAGGATGAGGAATGACCACCATGTGGACCTGAACAGCACACTGACCTGGAGCAGCGCCTGCAGCCTGGCAGGCTCCCAGTCCCTTAAATAGAAGAGACAGTCACGAGGGTGGTGGGCGTGTAGTCCAGATAAGGTGCAAAGAGGCGTTTTGCAAACTGTCTGTGACACAAAGCAAAAATGAATACAAAAGAAACTCAAGAGGTTGTTGTTGGGTCATTGTTTTAACTGACATTTAAAATCGGTCTACTTCTGTAAAGTGATTAAAAGCTCATTAAAAATACACGCTATTTGCAGAATTTACATTGAATAACAGAAGGATCGCAGTTCCCGTTAATATCACTGTGACATTAGTAATTCTCAATCTGGTTTAGATCTGATCAGACCAAACAAACTGCTCCGCTGAGGATTAATTAACAGATGATCTCAACCTAGACCGGTTTTGTGTCTGTTTTCAAGTCCCAGATGTAACCATCTGTTTCTGCAAACAAATAAACAGTCACAACCTGGGAGAGGCACTGGACAAACTTATGAGTGAATTTCATCTACAGTAAGCCAGTGCTTATCTTTCCATGAGGGAGGGTTGATGAATGGGTGCACATGAATCAGCAGTGTCTTTCTTTTCCACAGAAACAGCGAGCGGTGTAATTAAACCAAGCATGTTATGATGTTGAAGCACTGATGTTGTGATTCACAGTGATTCGTTGTTAAGTTTCTCTCACCTTGTGGTAGGGATTGTTGCAGCCGCTGCAGAACTGGTACCTGCACTGGGAGCAGCTGAAGTGCATGCAGCCGCCTTTGGTCAGATCGTACTGGAACCTGCAGTGAGGACAAGCTGCAAGAAGACACACCACATCCTGGTGAATTTTTCCTTATTCCACGCATTGTTTTTAAGAGATGTGTTTCTGTATTAGGGTTAGGGTTAGTATTTGCGTCGACGTCATTGCGATTAACTGCCACCGCAAATCTTGTGAGACTTGGACGGACCAGGAAGAGGAGCTTCCGCTTTGAACTAGCTTTAAATATGGACTTTAAAAAAATTTTTTTGGGACAATTTCACATTTCGGGGCTTCAATACAAGACAGACATTACATACAAGCAGCATGGAGGTATACAGATGTTTTTTGATGTGTTTTTTTGTGACGAAGACCGCCGGTGTCCATTTGCAACCGTTAGATGGACATGCACTGCTACACCGAGACCCCCTGTGAGAGAAGCCACGGAGGACTCTGAAACTTCTCCCAGCCCTTAGTCCACATGAGACTGAGTAGATAGTGAGTGAAATATCATTCTGGGGTGAACTATTCTTTTAATACTTAAAATATTAATATTTTGGAATTTCACTTCAATCTGATGCCGTATTTTCTTTGGACTGAAACAAATAATTGAAGTCAGAGTGATTTGAAACCAGAGGGATGCAACACGCTGCTTATCTTTGTGGGAGTCAAAGAGAAAGCTTTTGAAGTTGTGTAACATAGAAACGTGCCAAAAGAGAAGACAAACACGACGGCCTCTGAAGAAGTAGGTCAACCCCAGAGACAACAATCAATTAGGAAACAGCAGAACTAAATAGGGTGGTGGGTGAGGCTCGCTGACATAAACAGGGGAAAGCAATGACATGGAACTGGTACACTGGTGTAACAAAGTAAAGCTTGTGGGGGGAACACAACTCACTGATGCCGTTGTCTCTCAGGTAGCCGGCCAGGCCCTGCCTCTGGTACTCCGGGTCGTTGTCCCTCTTCCACTGCTGGAACTGCTCACAGGACAGATCCTGGTGCTGAGGCTCCCACTGTGGGCAGAGAGGGAGAGAACGGATCATTGTATTCAATCTGAGACGAGCTGCAGGAGAGGTGGTCTGGTCACTCACTGTAACAATACTCACAGGTTTCTTGCACATAGCACAGAAACTTTTCTGGCATGACAGGCAGGTGACCTTCAGCTGGTCTCCATCATTGATAAACCCAGAGGTGCACTAATTAAGACAAAGGGAGACATATTGATGACTAAATGTAAACATGCGCTGTGGTGACATTTTTCATTAAAAATGATGTCAAGATTTAATATCTCAACAACCAAAGTATAATCATTTATTTAGTTTAAAGGGATAGTTCACCCAAAATTGAGCCATGGTAAAATAGTCAAATATGAGGCTCATCAACTTTGATGGGTCCCCAGATACATGTAAGGAATTCCTATGTTTCCATGGGGCAACCCGGAATCCCCCTGTAAGAAGTGCCGACTGCTGATGGCGTATGTGCAGGCCTTCTCTGGGGGGGGATCATTATAGTCTTAAGACATCATGGTTTTAAAGAAGTAAAATGAACAATGCAACATTAAAACAATGAACATTAAAGGGATAGTGACATTAAGGGACATTAAAGTATAATCATTTATTTAGTTTAAAGGGATAGTTCACTCAAAATTCAAATTTCACTCATTATCTACTCTACCCTCATGTCAACTAAGAGCTGTGAGAATTTTCAGAGTCCTCCGTATTTGTCCATATACAGTAATGGTTGTCAATGGACACCAACTTTCTTTGTCCAAAAAGACACACCAAAAAAAAAAAAAAGTTCTGCCAGTCAGTGCAAATCACGTGAGATTTACACTGACACAGGAAGAGACACTGGGAGCTTCCGCTACAAACAAGCTTAAAATATAGACAATTTCTCATGTCGGGGCTTCAACACAAGAAGGACATTACAGACGAGCAGTATGGAGGTATTTGGATGTCTTTTGGTGTGTCTTTTTGGACGAAGAAAGTTGGTGTCCATTGACAACAATTATATGGACAAATACTGCTGCGCAGACCCCCCCGTAACTCAGAGAAGGAACGGAGGACTCTGAAAATTCTCACAGCTCTTAGTTGACATGAGGGTGAGTAGATAATGAGTGAAATTTGAATTTTGGGTGAACTATCCCTTTAAACTAAATAAATGATTATACTATCCCTTTAATGTTGATTGTTTTAATGTTGCATTGTTCATTCCATGATGTCTTAAGACTGAGATCCCCCCCCAGAGCAGGCCTGCACATACGCTATCAGCAGTCGGCACTTCTTACGGGGGGATTCCCGGTTGCCCTATGGAAGCATAGGAATTCCTTCCATGTATCTGGGGACCCATCAAAGTTGATGAGCCTCATATTTGACCTTATTGAAGTGTTGACTATTTTACCATGGCTCAGTGCCATTGAGTGGTGAAGTGAGAAGAGTTGGTCAAACAGGGGAACCCATGGTCAAGTATTCCCCAGTGTATGAGCATGGAGCAGGTTAACGAGGAAAGCCATTAAATATCTCTTGACAGGTTTATGGGCAAAGGGGTGTCAATGTGGAAACAGAAACCCTTGTTACCAGCAGAGAGTTGTATCTGTTCTAACAACAGCCTTGAGACCGGTCATGGCATCTTGGAAACTGTTTATGTGAACTTAAAGGTTAATGTTCAGCCTTGTTTGGCTATAAGCTCTAGTCTGAAGGTACGAACCTCAGTCATGTGTCACTGTGCATCACTTTGCACAAAGTTCTTGACTTTTACTTCATTATCTTTTGTATCGTAAGTGACTCAAGTTGTTCTTGTTTGCTCTTCATCGAAGTGAATAAAGACAACTCTACTTCAGATCCATCTTTTCCAGCGTCTCATTTTAAGTGTTGTAAATTTCTATGTTTTGGGAACAATCAACTGCACTAATTAGAGATATTTTCCCACTACAGCATCACATACATATACACATCCCTGAGTGATTTTGTGGTTTTCATCGCTATAGTGTTGATCTTCTTAAAGCCAAATCATGCACTTCACCTTCAAAAGTGTATAAAAAGACCTACAACAGCCAATAAACAGATTTTTTTTTAAAAGACCTACAACAATATGAACACATTTAACAGAATAAATGATAAACTTAAAATCACTTTTATAAGGAGACATTTCTTAAACTTTACACATCAGGTTTTAATAATTTGCAATAAATTGCAAAAATAAAGTACTTTTACGACATATTATTTGAAATAACTTGCCATGAACACAATGTATTGTGCTGGGGGAGGATTTCCCTCAACCTGGCAACCTAACATTTCCTCTTATCATAACTTAACTGATCAGCAGATTTAGTTGTAGGTAATTCATGTCAAATACAAGGTGCAAAGGGCCCTCTGTTAAGCAGCAGCAGCAGCAGCAGATGCAGTTAGGGAGACAAAGAAAACTTTTTGATGCCACTTTAACTGCACAAACTGTGAAAACATTGAGCAAACACGAGAAAAAATCTTAAGATGACAAGAGAAGGGTTCAGTTGGTGAACTCACACTGAACTGTGGCAGCCCGGCTAAGGTTAAAAAAAGACTGAATGGTGAGTACGAAGATCTCATTATCCAAATTACACAGAGAGGAAATCAGATGGCGAGCTGATAGAGCAAGAGGGAAGAACAAGAGGCAGCATTTTTGATGTTGGGAGGAACTCACATGACAGCACCAGAGGAACTTTGGGTCCTTCATGAGAGCGTGCTCTGTCAGCTTTTTATGAAACAGATCATACACCTCCGTCTCCAGGCAGTCCCGCAGCTGGAAACACAGCAAAGGATAAAAAAAAGAGGAAATTTGGCATATGACATGACTGTAACTGAGCTTCCCCTGTCTACACTGACATAAGTATGTGTGTATAATAAATAAAAAAAACACTCATCCAACATAGTAACCAACATAGTAATGTTAGAAGGTCAATGTATAATTATATGAACCTTAAATTAGACAAAATGACTCTGCAGTTTATCTAGTACTTTTTTAAATGTTATTTTATGTCTGCAAGTGTCAGTGCTCACTGTTTACTTCAAGCAAGCTGACACGTTTGTAAACGGAGCTGTAATACAAAGTCTCCTGAATTCTCGCACAAACTCACTAAGTCTCGTGTGACAGTCATGTTGACGGCTAACTGTGTGTTGTAAACAGTCTAAACGGTGTAAGATCGGTCTGCTCTCATTCATCGCTGCTATGGCGACGCGGGGACAGACAGAACTACTGCATAACAGGAGAATCCTTCTTTTAGACCTAAAGTATTAGGAAACTACAGCTCCAGGTTGAATTTGCCTGGAATCGTTCTTTAATTCGACTCGCCAACTGTAACTTTCTCAGTTCACCTGAATGTCCAGAGTGGAGAAGTAGCTGTCCAGCTGCTCCGGGTCGTTGATGTCGGGCTCTGAGCAGACGGGACACACCATGTCTCTGATGTGTTTGTCTCTCACAGCGATGGTGAAGTGCTGGCTGAAACACTCGTGGCACACTGAGCACTGACAGGAGGTCAGAGACTGCATCTGAAAGACAGACAGGAAATCAACAGCGGTGTTATAAAGCTTGATAGAATTCTGCTGATGAGAGTAAATACTGTGTCGATGCATCAGAAAGAAAATCTTTCTAGCAAATTCAGTCCTTTGATTAAACTTTGTCAAATCAACATTTCACTACTACTTTACTACTTAAAAACAAAAACATATATCTACATAACATCTGAGGCTGAGCTCTTGTATCACAAAACTATTAGTTTTTGCTGTTTATTTTAAGAATCTGCTTTTCTGTCTGATTTGTTGTTTTTTATGTCATTTAGTTATATTATCAAGGTGCAGCAGGTAATCAATTATTGGTTTGATAAAACAGTTGCTTTTTATCCAACAAAACATCCACATGAAACTAAATCAAACACAAAATAGACCCATGACTGATGGAGTTACTGTAAATGTCTTTCAACTCTTAAAAGAGGCTGATGTCGAACATATTTTGAATCATTATGTCCCAGAAAAGATAAATATTTAAATACTGTTGGTCATGTAAAAAAAAAAGGCAATAATAAGAAACTGGTGCAAGACTGAACCACGCACTATGACTCGGTGGTTAGAGCAGGGCTCCAGACTAAACTGTTTTTACCAGGAGCACATTTCCCTCAAACTTAAAAATTTAGGAGCTCAAGCAAAAAAAACAAAAAAAAATGTAGAGATGTAAATCAACTTGCAGAGCAAATATTCACATTTTCATTCAAGATCCTCACATGCATTGGCCTGAAAACCTGCAATGATTCCAGATTCTTTCAGTCTCCCCTTCCACGTTTCACAATGTTTTAAAGGGATAGTAGCATTTTTTTAAAGTGCGGTTGTATGATCTACAAATAGCCCCTAAGTACTTTAATTGCAGTAGCAGACTCTCTACACTCCTCCCGTTAGCATTTTTTTTCAGGTAAAACCTCTTTTAGGCCGCGAAAATAGGCCGTTTCTTTGGGTCCATTCACAACACTGTATGTTGTAAATCTCTGGGCAGGGCTATGGGCTGGCGTTGCTAACGGGAGGAGTGCAGAGAGTCTTCTACTGCAATTAAAGTAGGTCTACTTATGGGCTATTTGTAGATCATACAACCCCACTTAAAAAAATGCTACTATCCCTTTAAAAAACTGCACAATTTACTTGTTGCACATGTGCAAGTAGATAAAAAATTTACTTTTACTGTCTCCAAATTTAGGGGCAAAATGCCCCCATTTCGGGGCAATCTGGACCCCTGGATTAGACATCATGAGAGAATGACCTACAGTATCATCTTAGAATGAGAGAAGGTGTCTATGTGACTAAGTGGGAGAAATGGATGCAGTATGACAGTGAATGTTTAAGTATGTAGTTTGTATTTTGATAATGGATGCCTGTAACCATCACTGTTATGTTTTTGTTTTATTTGTTTGTTTTTTTTGTTTTATGTTCCATTTACATCTGTCGTAATTATCTATCAATGCAGTGGAATATATGATTCAATTATTATCTTGATGTTTTGATGCAAAACTATATAATTCAAATATGTACTGTATATCTCTTTGTGAAATGTAAAACATTTCAACAAAAAGTACATTGTTTCTCTCCAGTCAGCGGATTAAAACAGTCAAGTTTCTGCCACAATGAGTGTCTGTTACAACTGGGCAGTAAAAGCCGAACATTAAAGTGTTATTAAATGTAAACCATGTGGTATCCTTATATTAAATGATTTACATGGACATTTGAATGTTCTTTTTCCTCATTGTACACAGTGACACAGTGTTGCTCCCTGTCAGATCAGGTTGTTGCAGAGCTGTCTGGGTTTTGTTTTTATTTCTAAATGTCAAAAGCTTTGGGGCACAGATTCTATTAATAGCATCAACATACTCTGTAGGATTAAATGTGTAGTGTAATGTGTAAATCTGCAGAAAAGGCTGGTGGCTGCACCCTGGGACTGGTTTTGGTTGGAGCAGGGAGGACAAGTCTCCAGCATCCGGTTTCCTTATTGTGGTTGCAACATTCCTGCCGCTCCGCAGCTGCAGCCGTTCTGGTTATTTAGAAGAAAGAATGTTTATAACTCTGACTCAGTCTTTGTACTGTTGTTGTCAGCATTTTGTGTAATTTGTGAATTTGGTGTTGATGGTTGTGGGCTAGGCCAGGCTTTATGAACAGGGTAGTTTGGCTCCTTTGGTTCATTTCTTTTACATCTGAAGCAGATTTTTGTGACTCAGTCGACGTGTTCTTCTGTGGTTATGTTTTGTTTCTGAGCCGAGTAGTTGAAGTTATTCCCTCTTCTTCTTTCGTTATAATTAGTTAGTTCACTTTTCCACAAATAAGGCCCATCAGGCCCTTGATCTGGAAAAGGAAGTGCTAAATTCCTCAGTGACACTGATACTGACAGTTTTACAAACCCATTATCTCCCCATTATTAAGTGTAAAAATATATATATCATGAACCCATAAAACCAATGTATTTAAATAAAAAAAATATCTTGAAAATGCATTTTTTAAACAGAATAAAACTTAATCAATGCTGCAACTACTTCTCTCTTTGCCTCAGAGGAAGCCTTTGTGTTTACTTCCTGTTCATTTATATCAATTTAAATATAGCAGCTGGACGGTAGATGAACTAAAACAGCCATGTTGGAATATGAATTTATACTGCACAGTATACAATGCAATTTTTCCATGCGTTATTGTTAGTTGTGTAAATGAATTATAGTTTGTGTCAACTTAAAAAAAAAGGGGGAATTCAGCAGTTAAAGCAGAAGTCAGCGGAATGTTCTAAGTCCTAAATAGTCCTATTTTCCATCAGTAATCACTTACATAGAGTGTTTCGGCCGTAACACGAGTCTCTCCGTCACTCTGCTCTGCTGTAAACCCAGGAGAAAACTTTCCTTGTGGGATACAAGTGTTATCCAATGAGGAGAGAGAACGGCATGAAGGGCTGTGTGTGCAGCCAAGGGGTGCACGTGAATGTGGTGACGTAGGGACGAGGACCAATAGATCCATGACGAGGGCGGGGGCTGCTAACTCATGGTGCGTTCAAGGAAACCCGTAACTCGTGTTTTTTCAGACCTGTGAAGTCATACCAGTTCGATCTGGTACGAGTTCACGGGTCGGAAGTTACGAGTGGCCGTTATAGTGCACTTTCACAGGCAACAGGTCGGAAAACACAAGTTACGGGTTACCTGGAACGCTACAAAGTCGTAGTCGTGACTTGAAGCTGTAACTTACGGTTTCAAAATCCTGCCTTGAACGCAGCATTAGCCGAAACGACCGGATCGCTGACTTATGCTTAAAATGAATCAAACAATGTCTTGGTTTTCTGCATTTATTGCAATCAGATCTGATCCCATCTAAGTAAAAAAAAGAAAGAAGTAAATGAACTCTTGCATTTAGTAACTGGTTGAACATGGCTTTGTTTATATGTACTGCTGCTTTATATTATATCCCTGTATAGCTATTTGTTTAACCCCTTTCTTTCTAACCTGTTTGCCTCCTGCACAGTCCATTGTGTTTTTATGCCACTGCCTTTAACTAGGACTTTTGTCACAGCCCTCTACCCTTCTCCCCTCAAGAAGTTTGTGCTTTTTGTCAGGCCATCATTGCAAATAAGAACTCGTTCTTAATGATTTTTGCCAGGTTAAATAAAAATAAATAAATAAACCTCCACTGGCAGCAGCATCCTACAGCCAGCTCCTCCACTAGCTCCATGTTTAGGGAGAGAGAGAAGCTCTAAATAATTAGAGCTAACTAAATAATTTCCATTTTGACTATGGACTGGTGAATAAATACACTCTTGGACTTGGACTCCTTCAGCTTAATGCAAATCAATCATGCAAACCAGGCCGTGATCTCTTTTTTTTTCCTGTGAGGTCTGGTTCACATCAACAGATGCCTCTGTTGATGAAACTCATCAATGGTGCATTCAGCATTAGAAAGACAACACAATTACTGTGTTATCTGTCACCACATGAAGACACTGGACTTCATTGTGAGCTGGAGGGATTGTGTGGATACAACCCAGCTGCAGTGTTCATAGAGCGGGCCAGGCTGCAGGAAAACCTCTGGTGCTGTAGTTGACTTCCATCCACTCACCTTGCTGCGGGGGAAAATGGACAGACAGCAGGGACACTCGTTGTTGAGGAGACGTCTAATGAAGTCCTTGTCGTGCGACTCCTTCACGGCTTGCACGACGTCCTCCAGGGAGTAAGAGACCCCCGGCTCCTGTAGCAGCGACAGCACCAGCTCACAGCGCCCCCAGCTGGGCAGGTCGTACAACGCCAGCAGACGTCTGCACATCCTCTGAAGGGAAGCACAGAGGAACGGGGGATTTATTTATAAGAATCAATGAATACATTTATTTCTAACAAATGTGTCTAAAATGAAAAGATAAAAAAAATATCTATCTAACTATGGAAAAACATAAGAGACCACTTTCACAAATGTTTCTTAAAAGCATCTCTACATGTATGACAGTCATTCTTTTCTTTTCTTTTTAAAATCCCAACACAAACACAACTCATTCTACTTAATGAGACACTGATGAGGTCTTTACCTGAACCACATCTGGTTTTTTGGGAAGATATAAAAACCACTGCTGGGATTAAACATTGACATTATCCCACAAAAACTGATTTATAAACTCTTCCTGAGTTAAAATATTCTTGCTGTGCTCTTTAGGAATAAACATCAACATGTTTTCTTTGCAATATTATTATTCAAGGTCTAAAAAGACTTGATATTTTTGTTATTTAGATTAATTTAGTCATTTTCAGCCAATAAAAGCTCTAAATCACAATATTTTCATTTCAATTTTGGGAGAAATGTTGTCAGTAGTCAGTAGCAGTAACACATACCTATAAATAGTAAAATCAGAGAAACTGATCATTTTGGGAGTGGTTTCCAGAGCTGTATATATATAAACATCCATATCAACTAATAATATCCCATATGTTTATCAATTTATTTTATCCCTTATCTTCCATATAGCTATTTATTTTTTGTGTGAGAAAAAGAGAGGTGGGATCCAAAACAGACCTAAGACTTTCTATTCAGTACACAAGAACCAAGTCTGCACAGGTACAGAGTGTGCCCACTGTCACCTGTTTGTCGGGGTGTTGGGGATCGATGGGCGGCTCGGGCTGGTCGGTCCAGATACGCTGGTGGAAAGGCTCCAGGAGGGGGCGCTGCAGCAGAGACAGAGCCCCTTTGACCTCACCTCCGCTCTGCCGCAGGGCCTCCTCACACTTGGCTACGTCCCTGAAGCCCAGAGTCTGGAGCTCCCTCATCTGGACAGAGACACAGCAGGGAGGGAGACAGACAGATCCAGGTTTACAGTAACCACGTGATACGTTGTTGCATCAATAGCCTGTAATAGTAAAGCTAAACTGAGCCTTTAAAAAAAACCCTGACCTGCACTGAGTACTGTAACTCATTAAACATCAGAGGACAGGGTTCCTACACATGTGACAATTTCAAGATTCCATACTTTTTCCAGAGCCTAATTTCCAGATTTCTCTGTAAAAAAATCATGTATCATGTAAATAAATTATGTAATTGATCGTTTTTATTATTCTGAATTTGTATATGTCACCAAATAATTTGCAGGAGATTGTAGCTAATAGTGCATAATAAATAATGAACCCAAATGACTTCAGACCAGACCAAACCCAGACAAGTATTAACATAAATATATTTCCATGCAATAGCTTCCATTTTCCATATTTTTCCAGACCTGGAAATACTTTACATTCTTGTGTAGGAACCCTGAGAGGAGGATCTTTATTACGATGCGAGCGTCTAAAGATACAAAATATATAGAGATGCATGACTCTGTTTGGCTGATTGCTGACGTATATACCAGTAATGTCCATCTGGTGTGTCATATGCCTTCCTATAGACATTTCATTTCAGTAAAGAAGTAAGAAAAAGATGTAATGATGGTTTATCTGTGATATGATAAAATCATTTCTTGATACCTGCAGTGAGAGGGATGAAGCAACAGCAGACCTCTATGGGCCTGTTATCTTTTTGTTTTCATTTTCACATATGAGATTAAATTAAATTACTCCGAGGACATTTCCAAATGTTTCTAAATGAGCTCAGTATTTGAATCATGTAAATCATATTCTAGACATGAAAACACTGCGTGAAGTAGTGAAGTTCAGGAAGAATAAAGAGCATAGTTTGTCATTAAAAGTTCCAGTGGAGCAGTGGGTGGGGGGTGGGTGGGCCGGCCTGAATAAACAGCCAGAACAACTTCAGGCTCTTACATGTAGCAGGAGGCCATCCTTGGTTATTGGTTGAAAGGTCTTTGTTCAAATACTTCACTGAATAATGACTGACACGTTTCTTTATCAGGGCAAAAGAGAAGAACGAACTTTCAAGACAATAAATTATAACATTGGAAAGGATGTCACCCAGTCTTCCTATTTCCATGTGTTCTACACTGAATTAAATAACAATTAAATATCAAATTGACTTTATTACTTTTCCACATGTTGGTTCTTTTTCCGCAATTGAAGCTTGAAATCTGTAACATAACGACATTTTCTATATGACTTGAAACTGTATGCTTATGTATGCATGTTACCAACACTGTGTTGTGTAACCTGTCCTCCCTGTGACTGTGAGGACACATATCAAACAGACCCTCCATCTCCCCCGCACTGTAAAAGTTTTCTTTGTTTCTTCATGCCAGTTTGGTATTTATGCACCAGGGTCAAACGGGGCATGTAGCACTCCTACAGATCACTCCCACCACTCCACAGACCCTCTTTGTTCTAACTTATCTTTCATGGTCAGAAAACTGGATGACATTTAAGATGTGTCCTGTTTTCTCACAGCTTCAAAAAGGCACCAGTCTCTTATTTAGACTCTGCCACTCCCTCGTATCTATTTACACAACAATAAAAACACAGAGGTTCTGGTTCCTCTTGTTGCTTTCCATAACAGTGTAATATTGTAGAAAGACTAAATATTGCAGGTGCAGTTATTCACCAAGCACAGTTTACAAACCATTTATCACTGTACTCTTTTCAAATAAAGGTGTAGAAAACTTGGAATCTATGACTGTAATAAACTTTTACTATTTATCTTCTAATAAACTTTTGGCTCTCATGTTTACTTTTGGTCTTTTCTCATTCCTCAAGACAAAGATCTTGTACACTCAAGAGCTTCTTTTGCAAAATTAAAGACAAAGTAAAGAAATACATCATATGTACAAGTGCATCTCAATAAATGAGAATATCATGGACCCAGGTAATGCTCCCTCTGATCCTCTTTTTTATAGTTACAAACTTCTGAAACTCACTGAATGCAACGCTTTCCACAATGTCTGTGTAATGTATGATGTAGCATTTAGACTCAATGACAGACTCTGTCGTCTCATCCCAATATCTTTACCCACTCACAAATACAGCATGATATTGTGTTTAAACTTAAAGGGATAGTTCAACATTTTGGCAAATTGGCCCACTGCCATAATCCCTATAGTTTGTTACCTTTAAAGGAGTCATCACCTGGTTTTTTACGTATCCAGCCCCCCTTGGATCGCTTTGGATCAATTCGTAAAACTTATTAGGAAAAAAAAAAAAATTTTAATCAAACATTGAGCTTGTTCTGACCCTTTTTCCTAGCAGGTTTTTATCCTTTAGATTACGTCGGTGCAGGTTTTGACTTCCGGATGTGCACTGTATGAGGCACGCGTTGATTCACCGCAGGAAGGACAGGGGGGGCTTGCCTGCATGCAGACTCCAAAACATAAACAGCCCCCTGGTACCGCTTCGGCGATTTCAGGTAGCGGACGGGCCGGGTTGGGTGGTGAAAGACGCAAGTAGCCTCCGCCGGTGAGGTCACCGTCGGAGCAGAATCAAAATCTCGTGCTTTAGGAAGGCACACCAGTGTGTGCTATTCCTGTTCGGATGCTTTTCAGGCAAGTTTCAACTGAGGTCAAACACCAATATGCATGTTTTAACAAGAGAAATTTTTCCGGGTGATGACTCAAACTCAAGCGTTTTTTATCAAATCAAATACAATGTGATTTCTTGGTTTCCCTCATCAAACTCATCAAATACATAATCCAACAACTCCAAAACACTCTGGTGGACAAGTTGTGACCTGCACATTCACCACGCTATGAGATAATAACGGAGCGTTGCGAGACAGAGTTGTTTTCATGTCTTTATTTTTTTAATTGTGGTGAAAAAGTTCACTATTGTAACTTAATGGTGTCTCTCTAAACAGCTAATGAACTCAAAACACCTAAAAGGTTTAAATGGTCTTTTAGTCTGGTTCAGTAGCTCCACTATCATGGAGCAGACTGCAGACCCCCATCATATTCCCATTAATTGAGTTGCATATGTATATTTATATGTGTTCATGTATATAATATGAGGTCAAAGGACTTGTAGAACACTTCCTGTGTGTTTGTGGTTTACAGGTTGATTTTCCTACCTTCACCTGTCGGTCTCTCAGCAGCTGTTTCACGGCCTTGTCGGCATCTCCCCCCGCCGCCAACCACGCCAGCTTGGCCTCGGCCCTGGACAGCTTCACGTCCTCTCCCGTGGCGCTGCGGCCGCTCTCCTCCAGCTCCTCCCCGTCCCGCTCCACCAGGTTCAGATGGACGGACGCCGCCATGGCGCAGATCTCATCCAGCAGGTGCGGCAGCTCTGACGTCAGCCAATCACAGGGGTTGATGCTGCTGCTGCCACACATGCAGAGGGCGGCGTACACTTCCTCCGGGCTGACCCCTCGTTTCTCTGCCTCCTGGGAAAGAGAGACAGGGTGAGGCCACGTTCAGAGACTTCATCTGGCTTTTGGAAATCCTGCTGCAGATTTTTCGGGCATTAAATTGAGTAGATGATTTAACGCTGCAGCCCCTCTTTCAACTAATTCTCAGTCAGACTGCTGTTTAAATATAATTTGTTTTCAACATAACAAACCTGAGGTCTTCCCATCCCATAAGCACATGAAAAATTATAACCCAGTTAGAGCTGATTTTATCAGGTATATAAAAACAACAGAGGAATGCAACTCTGGTTTAATTAACACTTTGATTGACGTTGATCTCTAGAATCTACTCCTGTTTACAGTCATATAATGAGTTATCCAATCATAATCTTAATTAAAAAATTCTGAGGAATGGCTGACCATTTGTAAAACTCAAATGAACACTTAAAGTTCTGGTCAGTGAATTTACATGGAAAATTTTAATTTGATTTTTTGTCACTCCAAAAAAGGTCAGCCAAGTTGTGGACGGTGCTGGAGAGAGAGTGGAAACTCCCAAGACAGATCATTTCCATCCCTACTGGCGGGATGTAGTGGAGGAAAGTAAGTCAATAGTAGGCTTTGAGGTCAAACAAGATTTTTGCATTATTTATCATGGTAATACAGTATCTCCCCCTCGATCAATGTTACGGACAAATATTTGGTTTGGTTAGCTGAAATAATAATAAAAGATATTACAAGATGAATAACAAAAGAATCTCCATGGAAAGAGGAGGAGTGGATTGGAATTGCAAAAAAGACATGGACAAGCTGACCTTTTCCTTGAACATGTGCGTGGACAAATTTACTAAATACTGGTGAAAAATGGACAGCTCACCTCGAACAGGTGGTATAACTGAACTACCAGGTGGTATAACTCTGGTTTTATTTTTTGCATACTGTAAAGTAAAAAGTATTTTTTTTAAAGAAAAAGAAAAATCATAACCCAACCACAATAACGCCTCTGTATTCACCACTGCACATAAATCTGGGTTTAATAATCTGGTGATAACTTCCCTGATGAATGGGCTCATTATTTGTTCTGTCAAATAACAGAGAATTGTGGGAAAATGGCAAAGAATGGTCCTAAACTGAAATAAATTCAATTTACTATGATACAAAAATGGTTTTCAGTGTTTAGAAATGATCTGCAGTTCACTGTTTTGTCTGGACTGTCGACTGCAGAGCTTACAGCCTCCAGTCTCTAGGTTATATTTCTTTTTAAAGGTAAACTGCTGTTGAAAAGATGCCGCCCTGCCCTGGTCTGATGTAGTGTTTAGATTCTTCAGAGGGAGACCCACTCTGATCTGGTGGATGAGCCCGAGTCCGTCGTCCCTCATCGTCTTCTGTCTCTTCAGCTCCATGTTGACTCTGGGCTTGGGGAACGGCCTCACACCGGACTGAGGCTGATCCCTGGTGATGGACGGAGTCTGCTGGAGAGACTCAGGCAGAGAATCTCCAGGAGAGTCTTTACATGCCAGGTTGCACATCTCACACACCACAGTGGGCTTGGTGTTCACATAGGTGCAGTACTGACAAGTCCACTGGGAAAGAGAAAGACAAGAAAGAAGAACAAGGGCAGAAAGGACACATTAAGGAGAGAAGTTTAGACAAGAAAATGTATTAAAATAAATACTTGACTGATAATATTGTACTACAGAAATTCAAAACTCTACCAGTTTTACATCAGTATTTGAATGCAGCTCTGTCTTCTGACTACAGACTAATGGAAAAACCCTGTTGTTTTCAGGCTTTGATTTAGAGCTTTAACTGAACCTTTATGTCATTTTATTTTTCTCATTTTCATTTTTTAACATTTATGTCATGTTTTTGTTTTTATTCTGTCTTGCCGAAAAAATGTACTCCCTCTCGTGGGACAACGAACATCTGTACCAAACTGAACTGACAATTTAAATTATTGTTGCCATTTAATTGGTAATTTGATCAAAGCACAAGCCATAAATGTCATAGTTTATATGCCATGTGTGCAGTTTTGTCAAGTGTCCATTGTATAGATCACTGGGTTGAAAGACAAAGTATCTTTAATGGCCCAAAGCAGGAAAATGGGTTTGCAGCCAGGAAGATTTACACACAGAGACATTCAAACAAAAAAAAAAAGTTGCTTAGTGTCTTAGTATAAACAGGATCCTGTACACAAGTCATAATACAAAGACTGAGAAGGTAAAAAAAAAAAAGCGCAACAGCAACACTGATAAAAACCTTTGCTCCAGTATCAGACAGAGACCCCGGGTTGGATGACAGCGAGGCGACAGGTGGTCGAGTGGCCAGACGGGGGCGCTCACACACCTCACAGAGGATGCTGCTGCCTTGATTCACAACTGTGCAGCTCTTACACTGCCACTCTGAGGGAAACAAACACAACAACATGGTGATTACAGCTCTGTGGCTTCACACTCTGTTTTCTTTTGTTCAGCAAAAAGCATGTCGTCATACTTCATGTTTTAGACCAAACTAATTTTCTCCCCATTGTTTACAAAATGTTAAAATGTCCATTGTCATTTTAAATGCAAAATTAAAGTTGTTCAACATTTTGGCAAAATTGGCCCATTGCCATGATCCCTATAGTTTCAGGAGTAGGTTTGTTACCTTCAATTGTCGGTGCAAGCTATTTTTAGAATGGCAGAGTAGAGTCGTGAGCTGCTCAGAGTTACACTACAGAGGCTCATGTGATTTCTTGGTTTCCCTCATCAAACTCATCAAATACACAATCCAACAAAACGCTCTGGTGGACAAACCACGCTCTGAGATAATAAAGGACAAGACGGAGTTGTTTTCGACAAATACAGAGACTGCTTGCACATTCACCACACTATGAGATACAACTCTCATCTGAGAACACGAGCCCGTGTATTTTTGAAACGGAGTTTTGTTTTGTAATTAAAATACTCCGAGGCAAAATGACAATGACACTGGAGGGCTGTTTTGACCAAAAAATACAATGGAAACAGGAACAAAAGGCACAATCATTTATAGTGTTTTTTTGGTCATTTTGTGGATGAAAACATTTAAAGTGTTCCTTTGAAAAGCAGTCTGCAACATCGTCACCTGGCTGACTGACCACTGTCTACTGGCTGTTGTGTTGTCTGTCAAAACACGGATGAATGAAACATAACCACTTTATATCAAAGTGTGGTGAATAGATTTTCGCTTTTTGGCTCATTCCGTTCATCTCCGCATGTCCACTGCATGACAGCAGTTTTCGGACCCGGTGACATAGGCTACTGCCTGTTCATTCATGAAATTCATCCCGAAGCACTTCAATCAAACAAGGTGGGGAATGGAAACTACTGTAGTAGTTTTAAAAACACAAGAAATCCCAGTGAGCACTCGCAGCTATGACGTAAACGAGAACAACAATCACGGTTGCAGTGTCACACGCACCCGGTGAAACCAACCGGGTCCGCCCCACCCTGGACCCCGGTTTCTTTCAGGATTCCAAAAGCGCGGTTGCATGTGGTTGCGTGTGGACAGAGCATTCTCTTCACGGTTTCAAAAATACCCGACAATTAAACGGTAACTGTATTTTGTGCAATATGGGTCACAATTTGTCCACAAAGTTGTTGATTGTGTACTTCATCTGGGCTTTAAAATTGTAGGATTGCTCATATGTTGTATTTGTTCATTTCAAAATTTTCTGTTCATTTTTTATTTCGTCACAGAACTTTCTCAAACATGCTACATTTTAAGTGTGTGTTATACGCGAGTCTCACCTGTGTTTGGTGACGTAGGAACTGACATGGAACTTTCCTGAGCGGTGGAGGCAGCCGTGGCGAGTCGAGGCCGTTCACAGGTCGAGCACAGAACGGCTCGCATCTCGTTCACCGTGGTGCAGTGAGCACACTCCCACGGTGACAGAGAGGGACTGAGAGACGACAGAGAGGAAACAGAGTTACATTACATGGTTATATACATATAAATGGTTTCTTACCAGAAATGATACCAAATTCAGCTAAAATTGCAGGCTGGGTTGATTTACACCGTACGCTTACTATTCAAAATGATATAGTACTACGTGGAAGACAAGACAATGCATTTTCTGTAAACACGTCATCTGCTTATTTATCCATCACCTGGATGTTTTGGCTGGTGTGACTGTAGTTCTGTTGTGTCCTTTGCGGTCAGGGTGAGAGTGGAAGAGCTTGTCACAGTTCATGCACAATCTCTGGACACAAGTGGAGCAGTGAGCGTGGACAGCAGAGATGCCACAGATGCTGCAGGTCTCTTTTGGTGCAAAAACAGACACATAACACACACAAAAATACGGGTTAAAAAACACAGAGACAGCAACATGACAGCTGCTAGCTGCTCTTACGGTTTCCTGCTGGCGCACCCTGTTTGGTTTTGTCTCTCTTGTGATTGGCTCTGGAGGGGTGGCGGTGGAAGAGGTCGTCGCATGCGTCGCAAAAGACTCGATTGTCACAAGACGGGCAAATCAGGGATGTAGCATTGCCACACAGACTGCACTCACTTGCTGCAGGTGAACCTGGAGACACAGACAGAAAAAGAACACAATAAATACGTAGCAATCGCCCCGTGACAATAAAGAGTGAACTTGTCCAATGGACGAGTCAGATTTGGACTGGGTTTACTTCTATGAGGGACATCATGTGACCTTATTTCATTCATTCATTCATTTTCAATCCCCATCTTAACAACCACAGCTGGTGTTTCTGTGAACTAGCTGGAGCTCCTGCGATTCAAATACCGTAGGTTAAAGGGATAGTTCAACATTTTGGCAAACTGGCCCTATAGTCACAACTTGTCCATGAGAGCTTTTTGGAGTTTGATGAGTTAAACCAAGAAATTCCATTAGTCTCCGTAGCGTAGCTCTGAGCAGCTCACAGCTCTGCTCCGCCGTTCTAAAAACAGCTTGCACCGACAATTAAAGGTAACCTACTCCATATCGGCCAATTTGCTAAAATGTTTAACTATCCCTTTAAAATGGTTGTCTGAGATATTTTTTTTCAACATTTACTTTCACTTATCAATTTGAACAATCTTATAGATGGAAACCTTTTCACTTCAATGTGTAGACTTGGAATATGTGGTGGCCAATAACGAGGAAAGACAAAAAGCCACCAGTGAGCTATTTTTTAACTACACGTTGACTCGTTTGATTCAAAAGTGACTGAAGCAGGTTGTGGTGTGTGGCAGCAGCTCACCTGTTGATGGTTTTAAAGGTTGTGCTCTGAGACGTGGAGCAGGTTTAGGTGAAGGAGAGAGGACCTGGGGTTTGTCTCCCTGCTGCTCGTCTACAAGCGGAGCAGCTACTGCATCAGTCACCACCGCGTCCTATAGAAACATCGATGAAAGTCAATGGGTGCTCCAATCAGTCACTAACACATTTCCAAATTTTACATCACTGTATGTGTTAAAGATCACATTTAGCAGGAATATTGTCAACCAATTTGATCATTGATTTTACTTCGGATTTATTGATGATCACTTTAAAAGTATGCTCTGTATGAACATGCACATAGGAATATGCTGATGTGTCACATATTCTGAATAATACCAAATGTGCAATGTCCAGTATCAAATCTAACATGAAAAACTGCAGTCAGATAAAATAAATGAAAATACCATTAAATAAAAAATATTGCAATATAAATACAAAAATGATTTTGTAGATAACATAGTGAGTAGTAGGGATGTCACGATTGTAGATTTTCTTGGTACGAATATTGTCAGAGAAATAATCATGATTATCGTGACTATTCCGATTATTATATTCAATAATTTTACAACACTATGAATGTGATAAAATCAAATAAAGTCAAAATATAATTGCATTACTAATTATATAAACAAATGATCTAAAGTATCTATTAACATAGGACCAATTATTAATCCTTCAGAGGAAATGTTTTAAGTATTCAAATGTTTGAAGTTTTTTTAAAATCTTTTTTTTAATTACAAATTAGGCACTAACTTTAAATTCCAACCAGTTCAGTGATAGGTAGATAAATTGACATTAACATAATTTAAGCCAGTAACTGCGTATTTACCTCTACTCTGGGGTACAAAGCAAGGTGGTTATCCCGCAGGTGATGATTCATATCGTTCATAATGTTGAGTTACTTTGTTTAGATAGATATACTTTATTGATCCCAAGCTGGGAAATGTACATTCCGTGTGGGTTGTGCTGATCTGCCGATTAAGTTCCGACATATTTTTTGAGGGAAAGTGACGGTATTTAGGTTTAGGAACCCTTACGATTAAACAATTTAGGCATTTAATACCGTGAAAACAAGTAATCGTGACATCCCTAGTGAGTAGTGAATAAGAACATGATAATGAGGGTGGATGTAGGAGCTCTGACTCATTAAAATAAAGTACAATGCTGCTAAGAGTGTTTGCACAGACCTGCTGCATGAGAGATGGGAGGATGTCTTTGAAGGTTTCGAGGTGAGGATGGATGCCCTACGCAAACAGACACAACAAGTGAGACATGTGGAATCCACCAAAGACAAACTGCTCATCACAAATGATCACAGCAATCAGACGACAGTACGAACCTTAATGATCATGTCCACCTCCGTGCGTAAGGCCATGACCTCCAGCGTCACTGCAGCGACCTTTTCACTATCTGGTTCACTGACTTCGTCTGGGAAACTGAGGCCGTCTATCTGCTGGTTGGTGTAACCGTAGAGAAAGAGGACTCGTCGCCCCCCCTGTGAGAGGAAAACCAGGGGGTGTAAAACCACAACCAAAGCCTCATCCCAAGGAAGGAACAGTAAAAAGATTCACGTAAAAAAGAGAAGATCTGCACTGAGTGATGTGACTCTCCATCCTGTCGGTGTTTGACCCACCTTCATGGCGTCCACTGTGGCTCTGAAGACGGGGTTGTTGTGCTTGACGCTCCTCCAGAATCTGGGCCTGGCAGGGCAGGTCAGGTTACAGCCGTACTTCTCCAGGATGCTCAAGGCCTTCACCAGTTTACTCAAAGCATCCAGAGCCTGATTTAGGGATACAGTTGCCAGGTTAGTGATGTCATCATGGTTAGTTAACCTACTGTTCACCAATAAAAACAGTGTATATAATTTCACCTCTCTCAAATGATACCTTTTTGCTCAGATGAGCCAGATAATTTATTTATTCATGTGCTGCTCTTGTGTCAAGAAGTCTGTTTTGTCTTTATATTACACGTATTTCTAATGCATTTTTATTTTCATACCACTTGAGGGCTGAATTTCATTTACATTTTAACCTTTTTTTAAAGTATTTTTTGGGGGGGCCTTTTACCTTTTAAGGGATAGTTCACCCAAAATTCAATTACTCATTATCTACTCACCCTCATGTCGACTAAGGGCTGGGAGAAGTTTCAGAGTCCTTCGTACCTTCTCAGAGTGACAGTGGGGCTCCATTGTGAATGGATAACACTTTTCTTCGTCCAAAAAGACACACCAAAAAACATCTAAATACCTCCATACTGCTCGCCTGTAATGTCCCTCTTGTATTGAAGCCCCGACATGAGAAATTGTTCTTAGGAAGAGCAGTGAACTGAGACAATGGGAGCTTCTGCTACAAACAAACTTAAAATATAGACTTATTTAATTTTTTTCAGAACAATTTCTCATGTCGGGGCTTCAATACAAGAGGGACATTACAGACGAGCAGTATGGAGGTATTTGGATGTTTTTTGGTGTGTCTTTTTGGACAAAGAAAAGTGAGCCCTATTCACAACCGTCATATGGACATGCAGTGCTGCGCGGACCCCCCCGTAACTCAGAGAAGGCACTGAGGACTCTGAAAATTCTCCCAGCCCTTAGTCGACATGAGGGTGAGTAGATAATGAGTGAAATTTCAATTTCGGGTGAACTATCCCTTTAACCCGGGGCCACCTGCAGGGAGGACACATGGAGCAAGTGCTCTACCAACTCAGTTAAACATCGCCCCTTGTTTAAAAATTTGGATGAGGTGATTTAAATCATGACTAACTGTATCGTCGTTTGTTGTTATTTTTCTAAGTCTGACAAGTGTTGTTTTAGGAAAAGAAATGTTTCTTTTGATTCTCCTTTCTCTAATACATTTCATTACATCCTGATGATCTATCTCCCATACAGTCCCTCATTCAGTGCATCAACGACATTAACCAGTGGATGACAGATAACTTTTTACAGCTTAACAAAGACAAAACAGAGATACTCATTTTCGGTCCACAAGCTCACAGACATAAAATTGCAACACACCTCAAATCCTTATCCCTGGACAGTAAAATTGAAGCAAGAAACCTTGGTGTAATCATTGACAGTAATCTTAACTTCAAAAGTCACATCAACTACATCACAAGATCAGCATTTTACCATCTGAAAAATGTTTCCAAATTAAAGGGCTTCCTGTCAATATCAGACTCTGAGAAACTAATCCATGCATTCATAACAAGCAGATTAGATTATTGTAATTTCACTGGACTTCCAAAAACAAGTATTCACAGACTAAGTTAATTCAAAATGCAGCTGCACGCATTCTCACTGGTACAAAAAAATCTCAACACATCACGCCTGTTCTCAAATCACTGCACTGGTTACCCATTAAAACAAGAATTGATTTCAAAATTCTGCTCCTGGTATACAAAGCTTTACATGGCTTTGCACCTCAGTACATAACCGACATGCTCATCAACTACACTCCTCCACACCCTTAGATCTACAAGTAATTGCAATCTAGTCATCCCCCGTAGCAACACTAGGCAAGGGGAGGCAGCCTTTTCCATCTATGCCCCACGCATCTGGAACAAGCTGCCCGAGATAGTGAAACAGGCAACATCAGTGACCATATTTAAAAACAAGTTAAAAACTTTCCTCTTCACAATTGCATTTGATTAAAGTGTTGTGTGTGTGTGTGTGTGTGTGTGTGTGTGTGTGTGTGTGTGTGTGTGTGTGTGTGTGTGTGTGTGTGTGTGTGTGTGTGTGTGTGTGTGTGTGTGTGTGTGTGTGTGTGTGTGTGTTAAATGTAAATGTGTCCCCTGAGCACTTATGTAGACGTGTATGTGATATTGCTTTGATGTTGCTTTGCTTTGTTTTTTGTCTTTTACGTAAATTTGCACTTCTCTAAATTGTTTGCACTATATTGCATTGTATTATAATTGTTTGATTATTGTAAGGCGCATTGAGTTTGCCCTGTGCATGAAATGCGCTTTATAAATAAAATTGAATTGAATTGAATTGAATTAATATTTTCTTCACATTTTACAACATTTTGGAAAAAAATGTTTTTTTTAAAAAACAGACTTACATTATAGGAAATTTTATGATACAAATCTACTCAATCTGTCTCAGTCTGTCAATCCTTTATAAGAACTGTGATTATAGGTATAAACATAAAAATTTGGATATTTAATACATAATTGTAGATTCATCTACTTTGTAAGGATGCACAACTGGCAGACTATTCCCAGTGTATTTACACTGAGAGCTGAAGCAGTGGCTCTTTTTTAAAAGATTTTCTGCCCTCTAGTGTTCAGACTGATGCAGTTTTGCCAAACATAGATGAACTGTAGAGACTCATTTTCTGGTGTTTTATGTCTGTGATAGAAAAAAAAAAGTTTCTTGTGGTTCCTGTGCCCTTTAAATTATTTATCCAGCTTAACTGTGTTTTACTTTATTTCACACAGACCAACAGTATTTATGCAAATATTAGGGCCAACTGAATATTTTGATGATTGTTAAAGTGAAAGGTGCAGTTGCAACCACACACTCGAACATTTTCTCTCAAGGCAACAAAACCTCATTGGTTTGAGTTAAAACATAAAATCAGGAAAACACAAGTTAAGCTCTGTGTATGATAGGAATGAAGTCTCAGAGAGCATCTCCAGCGCTAATGGATCAGTTGAGAGAAAACTGTTACCTCCTCTTTGCTGTGGGTGGTGACGTTCTCCCTCAGCATGGTCTCGGCCGCCAGGTGACGGTACTTCTCTGACAGGGGCAGCTTGATGGCGGCCATGGCCTGGACCTCAGACTTCACACTCTGGGCTGAGCCTGAAGAGAAGAGCAGGGACTGGGCTCTGCTCCTGACCTCATCCATCTCTAATGATGGAGGGTTGCTGCTCATCGCTGCTGAACTGGGAAGTTGACAGTTTGATAATGAATTGATGAATTTTTGTTGTGATCAATTTTTTATTGAATTCTTACATTTTTAAAAAGAAGGGAAAAAAACAGAGATGTAGGAGGCAATAAATGTGATGTATAAATATTATAGAAACAATAGGTGTATAAAAATAAAATAATAACAATTATAAAATTGCTGATAGAAATATTAGGCTACTAAAAATATCAATAACAAATTAAAGGTAAGAAACAGCCCCCATTAATAAATTATATAAGTAATTGAGTTGCTTTTTCTGATATTAGCCTACATTTTGCTCTATTTTCTAACAATTTATGGACCAAGCACTAGAAAAATCCTAACTTTCAATCACAGACCTGTGAAACCAGAAGTCTGCACCTTACTTTTTAAAAAAAGCACATATAAAAGAATATTTAAGACCTAGGCCTACATAAAGCGAAGGATTTACTCGAGTATAAACTGTTTTGTCTTTTGCTGATGATTTTGCATTATTGCAATTAATAACTTTTTCTGCTCATTGACAAAGTCCAAAAAGGTCCAAAGTCCAAAACATCAGTGAGGAAGAAAGACAGGTTCTCAGTTCAGTAGGATAGAGTGCATGTCCTAATTTCACTTTTATATCATCATATGACAGCATGACATTAATAAGGGAAAGTCCAGGTTAATAATAGTTTCACTCACCGTGACATTAAAGTAGTAAACAGTTGTCCAGCTTCATAAATAAATCATAAACACGAGCAGACAACACTTTAAACAAGTGTTTTTTTAAAACGTGAGACCTTTAAGAACAGTGGATGTTGGCAGTGGTTAGTTTTGCCGTGTTAATGTCAGAACTGGTGACAGAAGCGAAGCAGACAACAATAATTCACGTTATGGTGAAACCGAAACTTTCAGACATGTCGCGCTCCAGCTCCGACATACCTGTCGTGTTGACGGCTGCTCCTCCGCTGTCCTCCTGGATGTCTCCACACCTATGCTCCACACACAGCCGCTCACTTCACTGACCTGCTTTTACATAGATAAATCAGAGTTAAAGTCTCTCCTTCCTTCAGTTGACAGTGTAGCTCTGGAGCTAGCTTCGAACGCGGAACTCCACTTCAACGTTTTGTGTTTCTGTCCCACTTCCTGTTCTTTCAAAATAAAAGCCGGTTTCTACAAATTAAAAGCATGCAGTGAGTTAAGACATTCCTTGAAACCTTCTCTTAACACAAATCGACTCGTGTTTCTGCGAAAACAAACCCTCAAATAACTTTTATCTATGCTGAATCAAACTAAAAAATCAGATGATACAAGCAAATCAAAATTAAACTGATCATTCTTTAGACACTGCTGGAAAACACAGTGTTTGTAGAGTAAGGAGCTCCAAAATCTTTAGAATAATAGACAAAAAGGTAGGCGGCTTATTTCATGTTCTAAAAAGAATACAACTTCAGACAATTAGCCTACAGTATGACCTGAAAGTGTAAAAAGCTGTAAATTTGATTCATTTACAGGTGTCAGTGGCCAAGCACATTACAGCTGTCTGATTAGTGAGATTATGGTGATGCACGTCGTTGTCTTGTCAGTTGTATAGGCCTACTTGTTTTTCCTCCAATCCAACAAAATCTTTCACACCTTGTTTGTCCTGCAATTTTGTGAAGTCCGCTTTTACAAAGAAACACAGTCTACATTGGTTGTGGTTCCCTAACGTCTTTCCAACATCCAGGAGCTCTTAGCAATAACAAAACAAATTTCTTCAAACATGTCAGAGTGAAATATTTAAATAATTAAGCAAGGTATAAATAAAGCACATAGTAAATATTATATTAAATCATCAGACATGAAATTTTATAGAATGACGTTGAGGATATGTTGCAGAAATAAATTTGTACAAAACTTTGACTTGTTCCTATACAATTCAGTAAAGGAATAGGTGCATGTGGACCTAGTCAACCCACAGAGCATCAGAGAATTTACACCAAAAACAAAACAAAAACAAATGTTCACAAGTCTCAATGCCATCACAAAACACACACTGATTGGTTTGAGTCCTAACAATTCACTGGATGGATATACACCATGTACAATTTAATGTTTTTTCCTCTGCTTTTGGATTTATTAGTTATAGTAGGCATATCCTTTGAGAACACTGTGAAATAGATTTTTTGTAAAAAAAAAAATAAAATAAAAAAAAGATGGGGTATGAGAAGTTATAATAAATTTTCTGGTTTAGTTTTTTTTTTTTTTTTTACAGCTGTAAATCAAAACAGGTCAAATTGGACGTAAACAGTATGAAATTTAGGGGAAATCCTCACAGTGGGCCAGTGAGACTCAGACAGTGGGAGGAGCCAAGCGCATCATCTGACATCAAAATCGAAAGTAAACTGGATGAGGAAATAAAATATCACGCCAGCGATACGCATTGTCCTCTGTTGCCCCCGACGCTCCCAGTTTTAGCAAAGAAAGAAAAGAAAACAACTATTTATAATCCTGAACTTGAACGGTGCGCTCGGTCATGTCGAAGACCTCCACTCTGAAGATCAGCAGGGCCAGTGCAGGGAAGGTAAGAGACGATCTGTGATGATCTATCAGTGAACGCGCTGCGGACGGGACAGGTAGGGAAGGCTGCGGGAGGGACGACGTGGTCTGAAGGGAACATTTTTTCTTTCTTACATTCAGTCGGCTTCATGCAGCTAATGTATCTCCTCAGTAACAGGTTGGAGTCGTTTTTTTTTTGTTTAAAGTGGAAAGCCCCGTAGTGAGAGGAAAACGAAAGTGAAGCTTGAATGTTTAAAGTGACTCAGCAGCTTCACTAATGTGTGTTTTCATCGCTTTGTCCTGTTTGTCCTTGTCTACAGGTGGAAAACTTCCGCCAGTCACTGTACCAAGAGGTCTGTACAGCCATTTATTAAATACAGAGTATTGCAAAAGCATTCCCCTTGAACTTTTCCACATTTTGTCACGTTACAACCACAAACTTAAATATATTTTATTGAGATTTTATATGACAGACCAACACAAAGTAGGTAGAAAATTATACATGGTGTTGAAGATTTTTTATTACAAATCATTTAAGTTTTTGGCCAGCATGCCAAACGCTGTGTGGTGGAAACTGACAGTAACACTACAGCCTACACATCAATCTGAACACACCACCCCCCACTGTGAAACATGGTGGCGGCAGCATCGTGCTGTGGCGAGGCTTTTCTAGCTGCTCAGAGTTGATGGGAAGATGGATGGAGCTGAATACAGGACGATCCTGGAGGAAAAGCTTTTAGAGGGAGAAAAAGACTGGAGACTGGGATAGAGGTTCATATTCCAGCAGGACCACCACCCTAAACACACAGCTAGATCTACAATGGACTGGTTTACATCAGAGTATATCCGAAGTCCACAACTAAATCCTACTGAGAATCTGTGTTAAGACTAGAAAACTGCTGTTCACAGACACTCTCCATCCAATCTGACTCAACTGGAGCTATTTCGTAAAGAAGAGTGGGAGGGAAAAATGGCAGTTTGTAGATGTCCAAAGCTGGTAGAGACATACACCAAAAGACTTGGACTGGAACTGCAGCCAAAGGTGGTTTAACAATGTATAGGGGGGCTGAATATGCAGATTTCCTTGCACTTTCACTTTTTTGTAACATGACAAAATGTGGAAAAGTTCAAGGCGTAGGAATACTTTTGCAAGGCTCGGTAGAAGGAACATGTTCATTTTCACATTTTCCATTCAGTGACCTCTGCAGCTTCAGACTTGACCTTTTTATTGGTTTCTTTTCCAGGCAGAGAACCTGTTCTCCAGCTCCATCCCACTGAAGATCATTCAGCTGGACGCTCTGCTCAGGGTCAGCATGCTTTAACCAGAACGCACGGTGCACAGTCATTCGTGTTTCTCCTGTTCTTCATCTCGTTTCATCTCCTCTGTGTGTGTTTTCAGGATGACGCCCTCAGCCTCAGTGACATGTCCTCGCTCAAGGCCCCGCTGGACATCCCCATCCCAGACCCTCCCTCCCCGGAGGACGAGGTGAGACCGGCTGTGTTTGTCTCTCTCACTAAAAAGAATGAAAGAGCCACAGTTAGAACCAGCTCTACAGAGAGCATAAAGCCACTGCCTTTGGCTCCAATTCATTAAATTTTTGTATATTTTTATTCACTTAACTTTCTTCAGTCATTATTTGTGAGATTTAAAATCATAGTCATTTTGCACAAAATAGTCCACTGACAAGGCAAGACTTACATAATCACACAAATAATGAAGCGCCCATGAAAGAAAATGAGTTATTTTTGGATGTAAAGGGTAATGGTCTCCTATGATGCCTCCTAAACTGACACCTTGATGCTATGACTGAAGATTTTCATTTTGAATCCTCTTTATAAGATTGATTAGTCGCAGTGTAAGCACTTGTCAGTGTCGGCCCTCACATCAGTGTATACAACAGGATGGAATATGTTGCTCTGTGATGTGATGCAACCCAATATCAAGTGGTGTAACTGGTATTTTTTCATAAAAATCTGATTATATACGGGAAAATAAATCGGGACTCAAATGTGGAATAAATGTAATTCACTTTTACAATGCAACACAATATTTGTTTGTACAAGTTTGTACATAATTTGTCTCATTTAAAAAAAAAAAAAGTGGTGTTTTAGGATAGGTCCTGCCCAGTGTTCGCCAAAATGCACGACAATTTAAATATAGAAACACAGGAAACAATCTATTTCGATTTAATGTTTTTAGTATATTTATTATAAATGCACTTAAACCCAGGTGGATAAGATATTTATATTTATTTAATATCTAACATTCTTTTGTGGTTACACCATTTGACATGTATAGGGACATTCAGTCTTACTTTTGTTAAAAATGGTTCAAATATCATTTTGAATGGCATGGAATCAACATGAATACAAAATGTATGTGACATGTTAACAAATGAAACTTTTAAAACTATTTTGAATTGTTCATCTTGAAATGAAATTGGTACTATAAGACACAGTGAAGAGTTGGGTTTTTTTTTTTTTTTTTTTTAAATTTCTTTTTATTAAGGTTCAACAGGCCATATATTGTCCTTTACATGTAGTTTCCACAGAACCATTGTAAACAAAACTAACAGATTACAAACATAAACAAACACACCACCAGAGTCATCAATGGCTGCAAATGTTGAGTAACAGGATCCACTCTGTTGCATTTACCTTGCAGTAGTTTGAATGGAAATGAAAATGGTACTATAGACACAGTAAAGAGTTGGGCTTCTTAAGGTGGCCCCTGATTAATGTCTTCATTTAGTTGCATCAGAAGCAAATAGAAATTGTCCCTTTTTGACTTTGCAAAACTGATTCCACAGGAAATGGAGACAGACAAAAATGAAGATGATGAGAAGAAAAAGAAGAAAGGTAGAGTGTTTTTCTTGCCGACAGGTTGCACACAATCTTTATGATGTAGTGATGATAATAATAAAAGTTTCTCCTTTTCATCTGCAGCTCCCAAATGCGGCTTCATCAAGGGGAATGAGAAGGTCATGCTGCTTCTAGAGAGGGTGAAACCAGAGATAGTGGCTCTCAGAGAGACCATCATTGTTGTAAGTGAATCACTGCCAGTATAAAGATAAATACTAACCCACTACCTGCTGTAAAACACTGCATTATGAGGACACAGTGGACGTGGAAATGTGTGAAAACCTCACTCAAACTCACCTGTGCTTGTGCGTTTTCCTGCAGGTGTCCTGCTGGATCCAACATCTCATCCCCAAGATTGAGGATGGAAATGACTTTGGAGTTGCCATCCAGGTACAATCCCATCCCAAAGACTGTGTTATGTATACAATACATGGTGTTGTTCAGATCATTTGTTTCATGATGGATAATTGTCTTCTTTTTTTCCCACCACAGGAGAAAATCTTGGAGAGAATCGCTGCTGTAAAGACCAAAGTTGATGGTTTTCAGACAAACATCAACAAGTAGGTTGGATGTAGAAGCTGGTGTGAAGTGTAATGGTGGAGAGTAACAACTTTCCTGATAAAGATGTACAAATTTGTCTGGTTTACTTTGCGTTTTGGCAAATAATGAACAGCAGGTTAATTAAGAGAGCAGGATGTTTGGACTCTGTTGACTCCCTCTGTCTTCTTTAATACTCAGATACTTCTCAGAGAGGGGGGACGCTGTCGGCAAAGCCTCCAAAGACACACATGTGGTGAGTGTTGATGTGCTCATCTGTATGAATGAGTTGATTTAAAGTGGTACTCCAGCAATTTATAAAAAAGACACTTCAGAGGCACTTCTTACACCACTACATGAGAACAAACACATCTCTCCATTTGGTGATTTTTAATTTGAAAAGAGTTTTTGTTTCTGGGTTGAGAAAATTCACCTTTTAATCTAAATTAGTCCTATTTGAAGAAAATGCTTCATCATAAAGCTGATCTGATCTTACTGAATATGAAAATTACACATCGATAGATGCACTAATAGCCTAATATTACATAAGTAAAACACTAACAATAATACTGGAGCCACAGGAGACAGTTGCAGGCAGCCAAATCTCCATTAATTGTCTTTTTAATTATTATTATGACAGGGCAGCTAATTAAAATGCTACATACAGGTCACATGTGATCATTATAACATTTTTATGTTTTAAACTCCATATTCAAACACAATATAACATAGCATAACCCAAGTTGACGCTCTCGGTGTGTTCACGTGCAGTCGGAAGCTCCCGTCCCCGACTTGCTTCAAGTGTACATATTTTTCCACAGACAGCGTCAGGTGGCTACTCAAACATGCACCGAGAAGTTTGTTTACTTGAAGCAAGTCAAGAGTTGATGTTGCTGTGTTTGACACAAACGGGAGCTTCCAACTGCACGAGAACACACTGAGCACGTCAACATGGGTCTCGTGCGAGACTCTGGGGGACTTTGAATTAGATCTAGTTTTACAAGCACGTCGGCTTGTTGAAGTAGGCTAAATGAACTTCTGGGTGCATGTTGGAGTCGCCATCTGACGCTGTCTGTGGAAAAAAATTGTGGCTTTGAGGGATGAAAACAGCCTATGGCGCATATTCTCCTAATAAGCAGAACTGGCTCCGATTCTGACTGATTTTCAAATGGTTTGGTTTGTTATGAATGTCAGAAATGCAGTTATAATACTGCATACTTAAAATCACAAATACTTTTAATCATGTACTGTACTTTTCTATGAAAGTAACATTATGCAGCTAATTCAAGTAATAACTATGGGCAAAATTTCACATATGACTAGATCACCCACATACTGTGGCAAGAGTCAGAGCAAGTTGTAGAAATGTAGTCATTTATCAACCTAGTGTTCATGTCTTTAAACTGTGGGAGGAACCTGAAGAACCCACTCAGGTGGAACACAAACATGAAATGATGTTTCTACAAGAGGCCATGGTATTTGTGCAACCCTCTTACACGGTTATCTTACACATTGCAGGACTGGCTCATCTTCACAGGCTTGATGTATAAAAAATTCACAGCATGGCCCTTTAACTCAGCCTCTTCTCTCTCCAGATGGACTACCGCTCTCTGGTGCACGAGAAGGACGAGACCATCTACTCTGAGATCAGAGTGATTGTTCTCGACATCCGCGGCTTCTATGTAAGTGGATCTTCTCAGAAATATTAGAAGTGCAGGAGTCGACTCAGACAAGATTCAAATGTATTTTTTTATCTCTACCACTTTACTTTAGGCTGAACTTTATGACATCATCAGCAAGAATCTGGAGAAAGTGACCAATCCAAAAGGAGAGGAGAAGCCCTCAATGTACTGAAGCTGAAGAGGCGGTGACGATCCAATCAGCTGTATCTGAGCGACTGTGTGCATGTTTATGTGAATCTCTTCAAAATACACAAACAAAATGAGAAATAAGTTTCATTGACCAGTTTTTTTTGCTTATTCAGTTCAGTAAACAATAAAAACATAATAACTGGATCAGGGTTTTTAGCACTGCTGCGTGTTTTTGTAAAAACAACTTGCACTAAATTTAAGTTGTTGTACTTCTATGACTTTTAAAAAATAAAGTGGAAAAAATGAAGATGTGGTGACAATTGGAGCTTTATTTGTAACAAAACCTGCCATTTTGCAATGCGTATACACAGCTCATTCAGCTTCCTTGAAAACAAATACTCAATTAGGAATCTTATTACAAAAATAGTTTCCTCCTCAAAGATTGGGAGGGAAGACCAATAACAACAATAATGACATAATCAACTAAAAAACACGAGGTATGAATATCAAAACACAAAAATGTCCCAGTGACTCAAACTTCAGGACCTTCTCCTCCCGGTATGAGCTGGGGAAAAAAAGAAAAATATGGACACATTTTAACTGTGAAGATATAAAACTACAATAATGGGTCGTGTTGGAGGTAAGATGGAGGTTATTTTCGTACCATGGTGATGTTATTGCCGTTGAGGAGGATCTGGTCCAGTTTGGTTATCCTCCTTCCCTCTGGCGTGATTTCACTGGAATATGGAGAAAACAATAAGAGGTGAACTCAATAAACGGCTGACATGAAAATACTTGGTGCAAGGTAAGAGAAGTTTACTTACAATTCTGTCACATCCTCCAAAACCATATCTAAAACACTTGAGTTAGGGGCAAAATCTCAGAACAAACAGTAAAATCAAGATGTGTATTAAACATTAAAACTTTTTTTTTTCTATTTGATGAATTTACAACTTCACCAAAAGGATACTGACAAAGTCATCAAAACCCAGCAGAGTACCGACGATCTCCTTGTCTGTTTTCATGACGATGTGAATCCGGGAGCCGATACATTTGTCCACGAGCTCTGAATGAGGAAAAAGACAATATGATGAATTTTCACATACATGCCTCAACAGCAAAATGAGCTGTTTTAAATCATTTAAACCAGGTTTAATAATAGTTATGAATAGTTTTTGTCACTCAGACATTGTGGATGCTTAATGAGGCACTTGACTTTGATATATAAGCATTTTTACTATTTAAAGTCAAGTTCTCTTTATCACCACTAGAGTTCTCCCTTTTATTTCTCTGATGTTTCATTTTCATATCTGTCACTTGCAATCTACAGAGGTATTGTATTAAGGGCTGTAGTGAATCATTATTTTCAACCGATATGGTCAGTATTAACATAATAACACCAGTTCATGCAGCCCAACCTGCCTTGTGTCGTTGGTTCAGGCTTTGGGTGCCTTTACGTCATAAAGTCATGGTTTTAATGTCACTGCAGATCTGAATAATGTTTCTGTCCATGTCCAGTGGGCGTCACTGTACCCCCTGGTCGCCATAACTGAACCCAGCAGAGAAACTATGGGATGTAGTAAGTTAAAGTGTAGGAATAATAGGCTAGGCAACAGAAATCAGATCAGAGAGGGAGGAATTTTTGACGAGGCGATTTGACCAAAAACTAATTCTGAAGTTTCTAATTAAGAGATCAGTGAGCTTTTAAGCTCCATGATCATCTTGTCACGGGGCCACCACTGAGCCTCCATGTCCTGCCGCCTGGAAGTTCCCATTAGTGGTGCATTATTAGCCAAATATGATTTATTTGAATCTTTATTTGTGCTCAACCTGAAAAAAAAATCATGTTTGAGAGAGGGCTCCCCACGAGGTCAGATGATAGTAGTACAGAACCCGCCATTATCCTGGTGTACACTGATAGGCTACGGATAAATCAACAAAATAAGCAAATAATTAATTTGCCTACCATAGGAGAGGAGAGTAGCCTACTTTGTTACCGAATAGCATAAAGAAAACTGTTATAGTTGCATGCTAGCAAGATGCTAGCGTTAGTTAACGTTAACGTTCGGTGTTTAACTTGTATCGGTTGTTGCTAAAATACCAAAGCCCCGACTGTTCATAAGTACACATACTTCGTTGTGTAAAACAGAAAGTCTGCGTTATTTTAAAATGTACAAACCGAGTGGGAGCAACTGAGACGGGTTCGTCGCTTGAGTGGCCGCCATTGTCAATCCACGAGTAGTCAAGACCAATCGAAAGAAGAGACGTCAGCTCGTAGGCGAAAGCAATCGAACAGCTCATCAATCATAGTCATTTTACCTTTTTACATCATAATACAAAATGAACGATGAAATACAAATCATTAACTTAAATACACAAATAAACAATGTATTATAAATGAATGTAATCTCTCACGGTTGAATAGGTATAGACTACTGTTTTTCGATTTAGTTTCAACGTGATCGCGCTGTCAATGCATGATGTCATTCTTTGACTCAACAAAGATAATAGAATCGAGGTCAAGATAATACACCTCGTTCATACTTCCCACATCTATCTATCTATCTATCTATCTATCTATCTATCTATCTATCTATCTATCTATCTATCTATCTATCTATCTATCTGTCTGTCTATCTGTCTGTCTGTCTGTCTGTCTGTCTGTCTGTCTGTCTATCTATCTATCTATCTATCTATCTATCTATCTATCTATCTATCTATCTATCTATCTATCTATCTATCTATTTAATTAAGAATAATAAGATAGTAGGCTATACGAAATGTAATAGCCTAGGCTATCAGGTGTATCATGTGATTTGATGTGAAACGTAATGTTTGGTTTTAGTTATTTTCCCTGACCTCATAGCTCAAAAAACAAACAATCTGTGACAAAATTACTGAAAAATAGTCACCTGTTATAGCTGATTACTGTATGTGCATAGAATGTAGGCTACTGTTTCATTTCAGCTCTCTTCCAACTGGTTGGTGTGGATACACGCAGCTTGCTAGCTACCTGTTTGGGTTCTATCTTGGTTCTCCAGCTTCCTCCCACACCCCAGAGATGTGCACACATGGTGGTGAGTGTTGCCCACAGATGTAAAATGTGAGTGTGTTGACCCTATATTTGACCCCTTATATCAACCTGCACCCTGCCCTTGTCAGTTGGAATTGGCTCCAACCACTTGCACTGATAAGCATCCAGTGTATAGAGGGTTGTATTTAACCTACTAGCTTGTACATATTTTAATTCTATTCACCTTTATATTTACCTGAGGTGTGTTGTTTTTTCTCTCTCTCCTTGTGTCCCTCTCTGGACATTGCTGCACAAACATGCTCATTCTAAATATCAAGCAAGGCCCAAACAGGAAGTGCGCTTCAGTGAACGATTTCGCTCTGTTCGTCCTGTGTATCTTTGTAGGACGAAGCGGAACAGAAAACCCTCTCTGCTGCGGCTGAGTTGTGCTCCGGTCTGTTTACCGTTCCAGGAGTTTACAAAACCCTCTGTGTCCCATCGTTTCTACACCCGAACCCCGGTGCTCACACCGTCCCGGTCCTGCCTAAACCATCCAGGAGGAGGAGGAGCAGGCGGGCATGGAATCCCACGGCAGAGACGACGGGAAGGGGCCGGTGCTGCACATCGTGGTGGTTGGATTTCACCATAAAAAGGGCTGTCAGGTACATGAACCCTACTCCAATGCTAATGCAGCTAACTGCAAATAAAGGCACGGTTCCACCATGGATCCGTCTCCTGTGACTTCCACACAGCTGATTAATAGACCGCACCTTTAATGAGTGCCTTTATTTTAATTATAGCCCTCATAAGCCTGCAGGGATGATGATAATTGTCCCCTGCCTGACATGCATTGAAGTTAAATCAGCTGTTTGCTCTGGCTCTGCTCACTGGCTTATGTAACATGGGCTCTGCTGCCAACTTAGACATCTTTCTAGTTCAGTGTATTCAACAGCAAGAAGAGCCTTTTTCATTACAGGCTGAAGCTTGTCCTGGCTTCCTCTGCTCCTGGATGCAGTAGATAATCTCTCCCTCATATCAAAGCTGTGTTTGCATAGAGCTGCTCAATGTGGTGCCTGGATGTCAACAGAGTGGAGTCTGGAGCTGTCTGACATTTTGTCTTGCTTCCCTGAGAGTGGATTAGTAGTTAAAGAGTTGCAAAAGATGCATGAGACTTTCAAGAAGCCAGATCCAGCAAATGTTGGAGACATTCGGTTCAAAAGTGACTGAATTAATCAATAATTCATAACTAATTAGTTGATTATGAAGAAGTTGCAGCCAGATTAATCCACTAATTGACTCAGTCAGTTCTGTTATGCACAGGAGATTTCTAAATGAATACCTAGACTGAGCTGCTACACTGTTGAAATGTACATTTTTTTATGCATATTTTTGATAATGTGTCTAAAAATCATCAGGCATGCAGGTAAAGACTCTCTCCACTATCAATGAATCTGTAGATTATTTAATCATTATAAGGTCTGTCAGAAAAACATCTGTTCCTCATTCACACTGCTTCCTGTATTTGGACCCCCAAACGTTTTTCATATATCAAAGAAAAGCAGCAAATTTTCACATTTGAAAGTACCAAAAGATTTTAGCTCTGTTCGCTTAAAATTAAGTTAAAATAATCAATCAATTATCAAGATAGTTGCAGGTTCGTTTCCTCTCAGTCGACTAATTAATTAATCAACCTAATGCTGCAGCTCTAATCTCTGGAAAGAGCTGCAACAGGCTTTGAGTCAAGAGACTCTGAGATGTTACAGATCACCTCTTCATATCTTTATCTTCAGATATTTGTCATTTTTTGTTTGAAGTGCATCACAGACTTTATAATTAATTGTTCATGCAAATAGACCAAAGCTTTGATGCTTCCATTAGTAAGAATCCACTGCTTTATCTCATCTGTTACTGTTTTATCAGGTTGCATCGCCCATACTGTAAGTGTCAGATTTATCAATAATTAATAATATAATCTAATAATCAGAAGAGATTTTGATTTCAGATGGAGATTGATCTTTTAATTGTCAATTGACAGGTCATTTTCTGCAGATAGGAGAGGAAATCTTTACCAAGTTTAAAGTTTAAAAAAAAATAACACTATTGGTTAATATGATCAGTTTGTTGGTGAATAGTTTTGTCTATAATGTCAGAAAAAGTCTGAGCTCCCTGCGTTGAGCTCGTTAAGATTTCTTCAGATATTTTGTTTAATTCTGTTTACTCAAAATCAAAGAAATGAAAGACAAGGTTCAAATCTTGGAATCATTTTTTTGTTTTCTTGGCTTCAGAAATGATTAAAATGATAATTAGTTCATAGAAAAAAGTAAAGCTCATGTGTTGGTGTTGTTGCTCTTAAACTGTAAGCCTGTTTTCCAACAACTAGCATTAGCCCCACAGACACATCCGACCTCTGACCTCCTGTTCAGCAGCAGCAGCGTTTAACACCTGTTAATCAGTGAGAGTGGACGTGAGACTATTCAGCATGAGCGGCTCTAATGCATCCTCTAATTACCACCCTGTCTTCTCCTTCCTCCTCCTCTTCTCCAAAATTCATGAAACCTACAGGCTGAGCTGCAGCCACGAAGCCAAACACTCATGTGTTGTGGTTGTTGTCGCTGCTGCTGCTCTCCATCTGTCCCCGGGACGCTCCCCGTGAGGCCTGTTTGCCTCAACTCAGTGGAAGCAGCTGCTGTTTGAGTAGAAAGATAAAACAACAACAACAACAAAGAAACTAGATTTTAGATTGAAGCAGCTCAGCAGAGTGCACACTCTTTGTCTCAGGTAATGAGCCTGTTGCCTGTGATAACGTGGGGTTATCTGAGAGGGAGGGTGGAGCGGGGGGGCAGCGATCTCCCGCTGGGTATCAGATGATTGGGTGCCTTTAATCCCTCTGTCTCTGTCTCTCTCTCTGACCTGCCGTCCATCTGTCCTTATTGAAGAGACGTGGAGGTGTTTGAGTCGGGAGCATCAGTCTGTGGAGGAAGGAGTGGCGGCTCGCCCCGAGGGAGCGCACTCTGCAGCAGTTTGTCCGTAACGAGTGAAGCATTGCTGCGGGGTGTGTGTGTGCGTGCGTGTGCATGCGTTTGGGCACGTGTGTGTGTGTGTGGCGTTCAGGACCAGCAGGTTTCAGGTTAATCTTGTAGGAAGCTCTTAACCGTCGAGGCTGGGCAACAATGGCTGGGTGAAACCTGTCTAACGCTCAGAGACAAAAGAGACTAAGATGAAAGAAGACAGAGAGGTGGCAGCAGGGACGGAGGACCAACACTGGAGCAGCAGGTTTATAAGAGCATCAGTTGGAGCTGCAAAAAATCTTATTTGATCTTTATAAGATCACATTTTCTCAGAGGTGGAATTGATGCCTTAATGTTCAAAACCTGAATATTCATATAATCTAGATGCCTGGATGTTGTTGGAGGAACCTCCATGTTGTGTTTGAAGATAGAATCAGATCTGTTTTTGTTTGTTGTTCTCGATAAGAAATGTGATGGGATGTGTTAGAGCTGGGAACATTTCACAGAGTTTTTTTTATTTTTTATTTATTGATAAACAGAGCAAATTGAGACACTAGGGGAGTTATTATTTATGGTCCTTTTCCACTAGCACGACACGGGTCAACACAGTTCTTCTCTGGGTTTGGAGCATTGGAGCGTGATGATGTCCCACTAGAATCAAACCCGCTAAGTTTAAAAACACAGCATCAGCAGCAGCCTCTACTGATCTGGTCTGAGACAGCTGTTCTGCCCTACAATGGCAAAGTGCAGCAAAATGCCAAACTGAGAAAAACAGCTTTTTGTGTTTTTCATTGTCAGGTTTAAGCATCAAATTATGAATAACTACCAAGTCTATAATTGATTATATAAAGGTGGACTGAATTAAATGTATTTTGTAGTTCAACTTTGACCGTTTTATGGCAGATACTGTACTTTTGCCTTGGTTTTGGTGCAGATATGGTACTTTGCCTTGGTTTTACTCCAATTGAATTAGTAGAGAGTACAGTACTCTTTTTAAATACTGCACTTTGCCTTGGTTTCACAGTGCTTCTTTGGATGCAGCAAAATAAAAAGCCCAGCAACTCTGGACATTTTAGCAGTACCAAGATCAAATTCTACCAGATTGAAGAGAATATACCACACTTTTATTTGGCCAAAACAAAAAAGAGGAACTAATGTAGATACTGCACTTTGCCTTTGTAGGTTATTCTTTCACCTGAGGTAACGAGGTGTAGATGAGCCAGTTTGGAGCTGATGAGAGGAGAGAAAAAAAGAGACGGAGATGACGAGGCCATATGACGCCACCGCCCCCGCTGAGGAAGAACTGTGATTTAAAAGGACCTAAACCAAGTCCAGTAGAGCTGTGGCTGTCTAGTGGAAACCCTGCTTTTAACACTGTGACTCTGACCACTCTCTCTCTCCTGTGCCCTCAGGTGGAGTTCTCCTACCCTCCCCTGTTGCCTGATGAGGGTCACGACAGTAACCTGCTGCCTGAGGAGTGGAAGTACCTCCCCTTCCTGGCTCTGCCTGACGGGGCGCACAACTACCAGGAAGGTACGACCGACTCCATCTGCCTCACAACTCTGATCATAGTGTCACCTTAAAGGAATAATCTGTAGGAATTCCCTCCATCTAGTGGTGCGGTTGCACATCGGAACGTATTCTTGACGTTGCATTCACGTGAAATCAGGCAGACGTCAGACAGACAACAGACGCTGCATGTAACAGGATAAACAAGCCTCTATGTAAACAAGTGGTCCTCCAGCACGAGGCTAAACAATACAGGCGTGACAATATGTTGTCATGGTGATGTGGTATTGTTTACCTGACCCACGTTTTACCGTCTTTCTCCTGCCGAGTAAAATGACATCCGGTTGGTTTGCCGAAATTCGACCAGTCATAAAACCCTAATAAAAAGCCAAATAAATTACATACTGGGGCTTTAATAAACAGAAACTCTTCAGGTTGATGGGACAGCAAGACATTTAAAGACATCACTGGACGTCCATCCATTGTCCATACTGCTTATCTGTGCAGGGTCTCAGGGGGCTGGAGCCAGGCCCAGCTGACACGGGGGGGGAGGGTGGAGTTCACCAGTTTATTACAGGGACAGATGTAGAGACCTCACACACTCTCACTCACATTCACACCAGTGGGCTAATCAACCTATAGTGTCCATGTCGTTGGACTAATGGCAGGAGGCTGAGGACCCAGAACCTTCTATTCCTGCTGTGACGGTGACGGTACTAACAACTGCACCACCTCAACCCCAACACATCTTATCTTATGATGTGAAGACATGTGATAGTGGATTGATGCCACCATTGGTCAGTAGGTAACTGTCTGTATTAATCTAGTTCTTCATGGTGGCCACAGAAAGATACTATATAGAAGCTTCAATGACCATTGAGTTTGATAAAATTACCAGTTAAAGGGGACTTCCGCTGTGTTGCTAACCCTCCTCCCGGCCATGTGCATAATGTTTTCAACAAAGCTGGTGAGAAAGCAATCCATGGAGCGGTGGATAACATTATATATCATACAGGATGTTATGACGTGTATATTTGTGTAGTCTTATCTGTCCTAAACAAGCGATTACGGGTTACGGTGTGTGTTTTCGTTGTGGTGCTGCAGAGACGAGATCTGGGACACTGGGTCGGTGGCGCTGGTTTGGAAAGTTGGTTTTCAGCCAAGAGACAGGAGGTGGAAAGCAGAGAGCCTTCACATTACTCCGAAGCTGTTTAATTAAAGTGAAAATGTAGCAGAGTTAAAGTAAAAAGTTCCTCTTTAAACAAAGGACGTCAAATTAAAACTGACAACAATCAGCCAGAACAGGAACAAACTGAACAAATGAAAGCAACAAATGACTGTTGAGCTTTAAACACACAGTGACTGTGTGAGCTCTCTCTCTGACATTCAAACTGGTTTGAGTGTGAAACCACAGCTTCATCAAACCCAGACCTCTGACCTGGTCTCTGGAGCTAAAGCAGCTGCTTTACAGTACAGTCTGTCAACTGTAGCTGTGGCAGTTTTAGCCTGCGAGGCTGTACCCAGGGCAAAACAAGCCCATTATAAATCCACGCAACAGTTGTCGCTGTGTCGCTCGCGGCTGTGACTGCATAAGTGATGGCGACCCAGATAAGACATCTGCACTCCAGCTCTGTGGAAACTCCAACTCTGATGATGACAGATTTTATTTTGGGAATCACTCCGTGTGTGATGGTGTTGAAGACGAGGTCGGTGTCTCTTTGGAAACCGGAGACGGTGTCCGGGCTGTAAGGAGAGAAAGCAGGACCGGGTGTTGGTGACAGCGAGACCAACTGTCCCCCATGTGCTGCGGTCATGTGACCGTCCCGTGGTTCACCAGCGGCGCTGCCAGGAGGAAGTGAGGCAGAGTTAAAACTACACCGATCAGTGTGTGTGAGCCGAGGAGACACGGGACAGAGAGTTTCTTATTTCCTGCTGCCGGTCAGAGAGCTCTGCTGGGTTTGTGCGCTGCACTGACTAAGGAGGCAAAAATGTTGTAGTTTTTTTCATGTTGCATGACTGCACAGAGTTTGCCCACATGAAAACAAACTTCCTCCATGTTTTTTTTCTCTCTCTTTCTGTTTCTCTGGAGAAAGGAGAGCAATTAGCATGTTTTAATCAGTGACATATGAAACAAGCTGTTTTTATTTTTAGCCCCTGCAGGTTTCAGACCGTCTTTTACACACACAGATATTAAAATTAGCAATTTTAAAATCTGTGTCTCTGCACAGATTCATCACATCCGAAACAAATGACAGATGTTTTACAGGCTGCTCTGACAGCCAAACTAAACTGATTATAGTCTGTCAACCAGAAATCAATCAGCAGCTTTTTTGATGACTGAATAGTTCTTTGATTCATTTTTCAAAAACGAATGCTGAACATTTTGTGGGTTCAAGTTCAACCAGGGCCGTTGTAAGGTGATGATAATTCTAGGGGCCCAGCGCCCAGTAGGACCCCAAAAAAAACCCAGTAGTCTAATCTTTGTATGACTGTTTTATTCTGCATAAGACCCTGACTAATATTCATAGTAATTCTGCTTTAGCATCAAGACAAAGTAGGCTAAATAAAAAATGATAATACTATGTAGTCCAAGAAAAAAAGTGGAAAAGTCAGGGGCCCACTCTGGTGTTCTTTCAGGGGCCCCAGAATTCCTAGCCACGGCCCTGGGTTCAAGGCCTGAAACTGAGAGTTGTTGCTTTTTATTTACATCATACATGCACATACACAAAAAATATATACTAAATAATACTCACAAGAATAGTAAATTATGTTAATGATAAAATTAATAATTACAGTGACAATGACATGACACAAATATCAAGAGAGTAATGGAACGAAAGGAAAAATAAATAAATGAATAAAATTAAAACACAAAATGTGATATTTTGAGGTTTTTATATTATATTTTGGGATTAATTAACTGATGAATTAATTAATTGGGGAAATAATTGGGCAATCAGACACAAGAACACTAAGTTAGAGCATGTATGTGTAACATTCATCAGTATTGCAGCTTAAACACTGCAGAAAGCTTCACACATTTCCACTTCCTGCGGCTCATGATCCGACACTCTGACGGATTCTGTTTCACATTTCTAAAAAATCCAGGTGAACGTGAGCTGATCCCTGCTGTATGTTTCTTAATCTGCTGCTGCTGTGTGTGTGTGTGTGTGTGTGCGCCGCTGCCACATCGGACTGTCAGCTGCGATGCGACCGACTCCCTCTCTGCACTGCGGCTCGTGAAAACAACAGTCCTGCTGATGTGACTGGGTGTCGGTCGGTCGGTCGCGCTGGAAACACGCGCCACCGAATGAAGCAGTGAAATAAACAGAGTCTGCTGATCTCTGGTGTCTCTGCTGCAGCCTGCAGTCACGGCTGATGCAGAAATCTAAAGGCAGAGAGTTGCTTTCTTGTCTTTTTTTTCTTTGATTGCGCTTGGGCTGGTTGGCTGGATGTGCTGCAGCTGTGGCCTCGGTCCAGATGCCCCGCCGCTGCCTCCTCTGGTTAATCTCTGATGTCCACACAGTCCAACCTTTTCAACCTCGATGTCGTCTAATCAGACCCGATCTGAACTGCAATGGATGCTGCTCTTCCTCCCGCCCCCAGATGGAAGGAAGGCCCATAATTTCAATCCTTCTGCTGTAGTGCATTTGATTTAATGGTTATGAGCTGTAGGTATTGATAATGATCGAATGGGTGGCCATCCTCCTGATTATTGCAATTAAAGAACAAGCTTTCACAGTCTCTATTTATTTGCATGTCTGTGCAGACTGGACACGTGTACCATCAGTAATCAATCTTTTGTGTTTTGGAAAATGTCATTATCAGCAACCAGAACTGGGTCCAACTCCAACCATAAGCAAAGGTAGATGTGATTAAAAGCATGATGTGTATTTGCTCATTTAATGCAGCAAACACATCAGTGCTTGGATGTCAGGATTGCCCTTCAATGCACCGGAGCAGATCTTGCTTTGAAATCAGTGCATGTGTAAAACAGCCCAACGTCACTCTCAAGCAACCGAAGCAAATACAAGTAAACATGCATTTCAATGAGAGAAGCGCAATGAGTTGCCGGGGAATGCGTTTAAAACTGCATAATCTGCTTTGGAAAACACTCTGCAGTCGTTTCAACACACAAGAACAGCTGCCTTGGTTCTCAGACGTCCAAGAAGTAAATGTTTGAGCAGAGGAACGAACACCAACAGCAGCAGCAGCTTGTAAATGTTGTCTTCAGGTTGCATGTTTATCCAGTTTAGCTGCAGTGGTGAAACCTGCATGTGCTGTAAAAGCATCACTGAAACATCTCAGCTCAGCAGTTCTGTGGTTGATGTTAATTCTCTCTGCTTTGTACCGTCGCTCTTACGTAACCACCTTCTGTCTTTGAACTTTGCATATCTTACCGTCAGGTTCATGTTCTGAAGCAGGAGCTGGAGCTTATTCTGCAGCAGAGCGAGCTCCCCCTCAACTCGGCTCATGCGTGATATGTTTAATCAATTGGCCTCTTCACTCAGCTGAATTTTACCATGATCCATGAAAATCAATAGTGTTTTGCAGATTCTTGTGAAGAGTCCTAATGAAAGACTGGATGCCACTCTTATTAAAGGTCCCATATATTGTAGTTTAAAGGTAAATGTCCATGGGTACAGTTATTTTAAAGCAGATCTGGATTCTGTATTAATGTACTGTGAAAGTGTTGAAGCCTGAAAAATGAACAAGCTGTATTCAGAAACTGCGCCTTAAAGGGATAGTTCAACATTTTGGCAAATTGGCCCATTGCCATAATCCCTATAGTTTTAGCAGTAGGTTTGTTACCTTTAATTGTCGGTGCAAGCTATTTTCAGAACGGCGGAGCAGAGCCACGAGCTGTTCAGAGCTACGCTACAGAGGCTAAAGGGATTTCCCTCATCAAACTTATCAAATACACAATCCAACAACTCTAAAACGCTCTGGTGGACAAGTTGTGTCCTGTACATTCACCACGCTATGAGATAATAACAGAACGTTACGAGATGGAGTGGTCTTAGAGGCAAATACAGTTCTAAAAATAGCTTACACCGACAATTAAAGGTAAGGAACTGCTATGACTATAGGGATTATGGCAATGGGTCGATTTGCCAAAAATGTTGAACTATCCCTTTAAAACCAGCAGTCAGGACTTCTGTAACTTTGTGATGTCACTAACCAAGTCCCGCTCACCTTTACCCACCACCCAGCCATGCAGGAATAGTTTTCTTGCTCTGTTTGTGTTGGATCACTTAGAAAACAGTGAGCCAATGTGGAGAGAGGATCAGACCCTTCTCTCTCCTGATTGGATAACACGGACCTGTTGTTACAAGAGCTTCAGAGAGAATCCTGCAATAGGAGATGGAAAACTACACTGAGATGGTTTTTGATCAACACTTCAGATAAACGCAGGAGAAAAGGAAAACATGTCACTTTAATCTGTGCTTCCTGTTTTACAGACACCGTGTATTTTCACCTCCCGCCGCTCAATGCAGACATGAAGTGTGTGTACGGAGTCTCCTGTTATCGCCAGATAGAAGCAAAGGTCAGTACACATACATTTCTTTGCCTTGATTTTGTTCCTTTTCTTAGTATATTACAGACTATGTGGCTAAAAGTCTTTAGATGTCAGAGACGGAAGATTCATCAAAATATAATCATATGTGCAAAGTACCAAGACGTAGCAGAAGTGTAATCTTTACAGCACATGGAAATTAGACACGGTGCCAGGTGCAGACACAAAAAGTACAAAAATAGAAAAAAAGTAGCAATAAAGTAAAATAAATTAAAATAAATAAAAAATATGTTGCAGGAGCGGGAAAATGTGTGTTGTTCGTCCACCAGGTGGCGCTAAAAGATGTGGGTAGGGGTGTTCAGGGGCTGACCCTGATCAAACGTGTGAAGTTTCTCACACAATGTTGATGCAAAACACTGCATTTCCTGTTTCCACAAGGGGGCGATTTGCTTAAGCACATGGAGACGTTGAGGGAGGGGCTCTGATCATGTACAGAAAGTTTGAAGCAGTTTGGATGAAGTATGTAGGAGAGAAAGCTGCTTGAATATGCATTGGATCAGAAATGGCTGTTGGCCATTTCTGAGCTGCATCTAATGATCAGCATTTAGATGGTCTGTAGCCAATTTTAAATCGGACAAAATCCCAAGGAGAAGTTGATTAAAGTACTAAGTGTCAAATCACGCCAAAATGGCTAAAATCAAAATGGCCTTCCTGTTTGTTAGACCAATGGTGCAAGAGACTTTTTGTTCCTTGACAACTTACACATGTGTTTTTCATGTTCCAACTCCAAAAAAACCCCTATGGGGAGGGGTTTTGATTTCAAGGGGGCGCTGTAGAGGCATTTGGCCCCGCCCACAGGCGCCGCTCTATCAGATCAAAGACCATCCCACCCTTGACCTTTGTATCAATTTTCATGATGATACGAGTTTATTAAAGCCATCAAAAGGGCAAACGTAATTTCATGGCGAGGGGCGACAGGCGCCGCTTGCCACACGGACGCCATTGCTCGTAGCTTCACAGCGTTCATGGTGTAGCTTCACCAACTGGTTCTGCATGTTTTAGAAGTGGAATGAAGTTGATGGGGTCAACTATGTGCCATCAGTACACGTTAAAGGAAAACCTGGCCACTTCCTGTTACCACCGGGGGGCGCTATGAGTGACGTAGGAAAACAATACATCGGCGCGTTCAGGGCGGAGCCAGCATAATCTCCAGCAAGTTTCAAGCTGATCGGATAAAGTATGTGTGAGTTATAGGTGTTTGAAGGTGAAATGGCGAGCAAACGAAAAGTCGCCAAAATTCTCAAGGCCGCAGAAGCCACGCCCTTTGACCTAGAGACCTATAGAGCACAACTTTTGATCAGCATGACATCTCGATGCCCTGTAGCCAATTTGAAGTCAATCGTATGAAGTTCCTAGGAGGAGATAGGTCAAAAAGGTCAAAAATTCAAATCAAAATGGCCGACTTCCGGTTTGGATTTCACCATGACAATAAGAGGCTTTTTTGTGTGTCTTGCCATGTTCTATAACCCCACCAAATGTCAAGCCTCTAGGTGAAACGCACAGGCGGGGCTGATGTTTTGAAATTTTCTAGGGGGCGCTATTCAGCCATTTGGCCACGCCCATTTCCAACGACTTTAAAATATCAAAATTTTCGCAAGGCCGGATGCGCATGCCAAAATTCACGCGTTTTGGGGCATGTTAACCCGTTTTGCCCCACTGGCAACAATTGTTGCCGAAGTGTAACACTGTCATTTTCTGCTCACAATTAAAAATCTCAAAGGTACTAATGCAACTTTTTCCACTAATATGCTAGTAGACAACTTAGACAAAGGTTTTGATTTATAAAAAATAGTTTCTAAGTGTTTCCTATCACATGACATCATTCGCTTCCTGCTCCTTCCGGCGGAAGACATGGCGGATGCAAATCCTCCTGGAAAGAGGTCATTTTCATAAATTTCTTATAATTTTCCCCCAAAAAATATTATTATTATTTAATCATTCCAGTCTCTAGAGTAACCCTCCACCAAAAAATTGTACCTGGGATAAATATTTTTTTGCTCAGGGGCTTATTTCTGTGAGTGGCAACAATAGTTGCCAGTGGGCACATAGCTTGTACCGAACTATAGGAAAACAGTGTCTGCAGGATTGCTCATAATTTACTTATTTCAAGTTGTAGAATGATGTACAATGGCTCATTTTAGTCCTCTTAGAATACTCTCTCTGCTCCTGGAAGCCAAATCATGCATTTAAGTGTCCTCATGGGGGCAAAAACACGTGCTAAAGTGCCCTCTAGAAGCTAAAACGTCTGCTAAAGTGCCCTCTAGGAGCCAAAACGTGTGCTAAAGTGCCCTCATGGCAGCAAAAATGTGTGCTAAAGTGCCCTCTAGAAGCCAAATACATGCTGAAGTGTCCTCTAGGAGTCAAAACGTGTGCTAAAGTGCCCTCATGGCAGCAAAAATGTGTGCTAAAGTGCCCTCTAGGAGCTAAAATGTCTGCTAAAATATCCTCATGGGGGCCAAAACGCGTGCTAAAGTGCCCTCTAGAAGCCAAATACATGCTGAAGTGCCCTCAAGGAGTTATAACATGTGCTAAAGTGCCCTCTAGGAGTTAAAACATGTGCTAAAGTGCCCTCTAGGAGCCAAAACGTGTTCTAAAGTGCCCTCATGGCAGCAAAAATGTGTGCTAAAGTGCCCTCTAGGAGGCCCCCCCCCCAAAAAAAAAGAACAAAAAACCCTCTGACATGCATGTATGTAAGATATCTTCATAAAATAACATAGGTACAAAGGTTATTTATGAAGAAACCAGTTTAAATTGTCTGTCTTTTTGAATTTTATATAGGCGGAACCATGGTTTGAGCCATGATTATGAGCTATATGATAATATCCATGCTCCCCCCCAAGCACCCCCCCCCCGCCCCACACACACACACACACACACACACACACACCTTTCTGTTATTATTTATTGTGACTATATTATTATTTTGTTATTACTATATCATTATTATTACTTCTATATTACTATTAGTTGACATTTGACCTAGTTACAAGCTATGTGCCCACTGGCAACAATTGTTGCCAGGCATAAAAATGCCATTTTCTTCAAAACAAAGTACAAAATGGAAAAAATAAATACATAACATGACTCAGGGGGACTCAACTTATAAAATGATATGCCTTTTAACTCCCAAAAAAATTTGGGCACAAATGGGTTAAAGCCCCCAAAAATGCGATTTTAGGGAGAAAATAATAATAAACATAGCAATTACAATAGGGCCTTCGCCTGCGACTTGCAGTCGCCGCTCGGGCCCTAATTAAAATAAATAAAATGTAATGTAAGTATGTGTGCATATTCTATATACAAATTTGGATTTGTAAAGCAGCACTTAAGCAGTGAAATGCTCCATTTCCACATAAGTTTAGATGTCTGAGCTTTTGTCTCTGTAGGGTGTTTATCATTACTCACACAAAGCCTTTTTGTTCTCTTCCTCATTGTGTTTATGATGGGAGTTTTGATTTGAAGCAGTCACAGAAAATGAAACGACAGCATTTGTGGTCCTATTTTGGTCTCTCATGACATCAGCATGGGTTTGTCAGGAGGTCATCTGCTGAGCTGTTACTCACGCAGCGCCCGCACGATGTATATATGTGTTAATTTCAAAATACTGTTTTAATCCCTCTCCAGGCCCTTAAGGTCCGGCAGGCTGATGTCACCAGGGAGACGGTCCAGAAGAGCGTGTGCGTCCTCAGCCGAGTGGTGAGTCAGTCAGAGGATGACGTCGTTATATCGCAGCGTAATAGAAAAAGATTTAATTTCAGTCTCAGTAGTCTTTACAAGCCGGAGGTAATCAAATAGAGGGTCAAGTAACCGGGGCCCTGAAGTACTGTCATGACCTAAGAGATGGAGAGAGGACTTTCCATTTCCATAAATCTTCCACGTTGGTCAGAAATGACGTCAGTGAAACGTCTCCTCTCCTCTGAGGTGAAGCAAGAATCTGCACATCGAGTCCCTGACGTAAATTTCCCTCTTTCATGTGTCCAAACACAGATAACTGGGGTTTAAAGGGATAGTTCGTTTGTAGTTTGTTACCTTTATTTGTTGGTGCAAGCTTTTTTTAGAACGGCCTAGCAGAGCAGTGAGCTGCTCAGAGCTATGCTACGGAGGCTAATGGGATTTCTTGGTATCCCTCATCAAATACACAATCCAACAACTCCAAAACGTTCTGGTGGACAAGTGTGACCTGCACATTCACCACACTATGAGATAATAACGGAACGTTATGAGACAGAGTTAATGTACGTTCCTGACGCGGGCAGTTTTTCATCAAGCATTCTCTGCATTTGCCTTGAAAACAACGTAATGTTCCGTTATTATCTCATAGCGTGGTGAATGTGCAGGTCACAACTTGGAGTTGTTGGATTGTGTATTTGATGAGTTTGATGAGGGAAACCAGGAAATCCCATTAGCCTCTGTAGTGTAGCTCTGAGCAGCTCACGGCTCTGCTCCGCTGTTCTATAATGGCTTGCACCGACAATAAAGGTAACGAACCTTCTCCTAAAATTATAGGGATTATGGCAATGGGCCAATTTGGCAAAATGTTGAACTATCCCTTTAAATGGTGTTAACATGATGCTAAACTAAAATACTGTATATGATATTAGATGCTCTTTAACTATTAGGATAGTGTCATGTTTTTTTTTGCAGTGAAATGCTGCAGTGTCCATGAGAGGGATTTAGAGTTGTTTATTTCAGGGTCTGGTCTTAGGGAGCGGTGAAAGGTCATTGTCAGTTTCTACAGATATTAAACAGCTGACATCATGAATGGTTGTCAGAGATTGAGAGCAGCCTCCAGCAGCTCCCATGATTCAACTGTGACAGCAAACAAACAGCTGACAGAGCTGACGGGGGGGCGGGGCTGCTGGGAAAAACAGTTATAGATGTGTTTCCAGTTAATAAATGACCGGGGATGCACAAAGGTGTCTGAAGGAAGAAGCCCGATACCCTCCGTATGGTCCTGTTTCAACATCCATGATGGTAGTGAAATCATGACTGGTTCAGAAAGTCAACGGAAACAGTTGATGGAGTTAAATTTTAACAACAGTGTGGTGGTGTTGATTGCTTTATTTCCCCTTTTATTGTTCCTGTTACAAAGCAGTGAAAGTTAAGTATTCCAGTTATGGGACCAGGTGAACACACCAGCTGCACAGTAGGTTTGAACAATTCATTGGCATTACTGAAATGGAAACATGGCCATTTATGCAGCATCCAAACTGCAGCAGCTGCAGCTTTTTTGATACAAGTAAAAATGTGTCACAGCACAACAAGAATTACATCATCATGTTTTTTCCCCCAGTGAACAGAAATGCAAAAATAACTGAAAACATGACCCGTACTGTATCTTCAACCTCAAAATACTTTATGCATTGTGACTTTTGTTTTTGCATGTTGTTCCGATCTGCTGGACAACTTTGGAAACCACTTTCCGGCCACTTCCTGAAACAGACAAACCCACATTTACGTCCGCTTCATGCTTTGACCAACCAGCTGTGCACACACCTGGATTTCAATACACAAAGTGGGCGTTCCTGTTGTGGTCTTGGTTTTGGAAAGTTTCAAAAATCATCAGTGCACAGCTTCACTGCTTCTTTAACAATCTTTCAATTTATTTATTTAATCATACTTTTAAATGACTCTTTTCTATAACAAGTTTTTTGTTGTGCAAAGAAGCAGTTGAATCTTAATTTTGTTTACCACAATTTTTTTCTACACTTAGTCAAGAGTGAGACTGGAATGGGATGTCAGACAGGAGCTCAATGATCCTGCAATTTAGCAAATTCTTAAAATGTATTATGTAGAATTGAACATTTTTTAATATTTTTTTAAAAAATATATTTGTTTATAACTTTTATTAATTATCAAACAGTTATAAAGTGCATTGGTACAAAGCATGATATTTATTTTTATTTTTATTTTTTTTAACAATCAAAAAACATAAGCCATAAATGAAAACATAAATGTAAATAAACATGAACAATCCTCCCATCCAGAGCAAAAAGAGCAGAAACACTGGACCAGCATAACTCCACTGAATGCTAAAACGCTAACAGGTTTACCAGATAATCTTAAAACATGGTAACACATCAGTGCTGGCCAAAAGAAAAGCTCTAAGGGGGCAATTAAAGTCGTGGACAGTCAGGAGATTGTAGGTCTCCATGTGTGGTGGTGGTGAGCTGGTCAGAGCCAGTCTGCCTCAGGTCTGCCTGCATGTTGCTGTCTACGTGTTGATACATCACTGCTGCTGGTCACATGTGAGGAGGTCGCAGACTGTCCAGCTGCTCTGCTGATCCTCTTATAAAGTTCCTCGACAGCACGCCACATCTGGACAACACTGTTTTGGGCATTAGGGTGGAAGGAGGGACATTTCAGAACATGGTGTACACAGACGTGTACCACTGCTGCTTGGGAGGGAGGGGAGTGGGCACTCATGAGTGAGCGTTGCTCTTCCTGTGATTAGACATGAGTTTTTTTTATGGGTCACACTGTAACTGACTCACAGACACACACATGGTCTGCTGCTGACTGTTTGTTTTGATCTGCAGCCTCTCTACGGCCTGCTTCAAGCTAAACTCCAGCTCATCACACACGCCTACTTTGAGGAGAAGGACTTCTCGCAGATCTCTATTCTGCAGGTGAGGCTGCCTGGTGTTTGGTTAATGTTTGACTTGTGTGTCGTCACCTTCACTCACGTCCTGCTTTTCCCTGCAGGAACTCTACGACCACATGAACGGCTCTCTGAGGGGCTCCTCTCTTGAGGGGTCACAGGTTTATTTAGGTACAGCTTCCAGTTCACACACACACATACATACAAAACATGTCATATAGCATGATAGAAGTTTAGCATAACATAACATAGCATAATAGCATAACGTAACAAAGCATACCATAATATAATGTAGTGTAGCATAATGTAGCGTAGCATAGCGTATGGTAGCATAACGTAGCATAGCATAACACAGTGGTTCTCAACATTTTTGGGGCCTTGGACCCCCTCCATATTTTTGATCGCCCCTGGGGACCCCCCACCTAATCTGGGGGGTGGGGTTTCAATTTGATAGAAACAGCAGAAACTGCCTTTTAAATTGCATTATGACATTTATTCACTCTCTCAGACAAATATGAGCTTTCAGTTGTAACTTCCAGAAAAAACTAAAAATCACACAATGCAGTGGCTTTTTGGCATAATGTAACAGCATAGTTATGCAGTTTTCAGAAATTTGTTCATGTTACCCTCTCTAGTTTCTCAAAGGTCCCAGTCTTGAATACAATAATGCCATTGCTATAAATGTCATAGGATCTTTTTTAAAGATATTTTATTTTCACAGACCCCTTGCATTTACACCACGGACTAGGGGTCTGCCGACCCCTGGTTGAGAACCACTGGTATGACATGGCGTGACATAACATAACACAATGTAGCATAGCGTAACGATTTTTATTTAGCCCCTTTCCTGGAATTTTAGCTCAACAAGTCACAAGAAAAACCCCAAAGTTGCAACTACTTTGTCATTTCAATGAAACAAAATAATTCTTTCTAATGATCTTTATTGTGCAGTTTCATAAACAGTAAGATGAATGGCTCATAATGGTTAAAAATGAGCCACAAGCACAGATTTACGTGTACGTTCAGACGTGCAGAAAGTCTTCAAACTAATACATTTGTCGTTGTTGTGTCTTGTCATGTGACCGCTGCTAAACTGCACAAAAATGTTCATGCATTTTTCCACGAGGGTGAATTCCCCATCTGTGTGTGTCTATTCTCAGGGTTGTCACCAAGGGATTTAATACTGCACTTTCGACACAAGGTAGGAGATGATGGATGTGAAGATCGTTTTAAATAGTGCGTTTGCTTGGAAATGAGTAAATTGATCAGTAAATGTCTTCTCACTGTCACAGGTTCTCATCCTCTTCAAGCTTATTCTGCTGGAGAAGAAGGTATGAATGTACACCACCCGTCCACTCCTTTAGCCATTCAGAGCTTTTGAAATGTGACTCATTGTGTCTATTGTGTGTTTTCTGGCTCATGTTTGCAGGTGCTGTTCTATGTGTCTCCTGTCAACAGACTAGTTGGAGCTCTGATGACGGTTTTATCACTGTTTCCAGGTCAGTAAAGTCCAAAGTGAAAGAGCTTGACTCCTCCTGCACGACACGTTCTCATTATTTTATTTCATACAACTGCAAAGATATGAAACGCTGAGTATGAATCCGCCTGAGGTGCAGTAGTGATCATTTAAAAAGAAAAAAATGCAGCAAAAATTCAAATTCATCCACCAGCAACTGATTTATAGAAGCAGAGGAGCCTGGGAAATTAGATTTAAAATCCCGGTGGAGCTGTGGAGCTGCTGCGTCTCAGCAAGTCACACCTTCACCTTTTATGGGACGCTAGTGAGCTAAAATATGAACATTAATGCTTTATGTCTTTGTGTATTTACTAAATATACATCCCTATTGTCCCTAGGGCCTAGGGATCCCTATTAATTCCCACTTTGCTTTACTCGCAGCACTTTGTAATTTTTTAAAGAAAAGTGCTATGAAAATTAAGTTTTCATTGTCATACTTTATTCATTTGTTTTTAAATGGTGCTAACAAAAATATCTTAACATCAAAATTAGAAAACTATCATCAGGTCAAGAGTTATCAGTGGTGGGTCCGTCTAAACCCTGGTTCAGACAAGTTAAAGCAGATATCAGCGGCACGGCCGTTTCGGCTAATGCTGCGTTCAAGGCAGACTTTTGAAAGTCACAACTACGACTTTGTAGCGTTCCAGGTAACCCGTAGCTCGTGTTTTTACCGTCCTGTTGTCTGTGAAAGTTCACTATAACTTTATTCATTTGTTTTGGTAAACTTCACAGGAAGGAAAAACACAAAGTACGAGTTTCCATGAACAAAAATGAGTTAGCAGCCCCCGCCCTCTAAATCTATTGGTCCTCGTGCTAAAATTCACGCGCACCCCTTGGCTGCAAACAGCCCTTCATCATTGGATAACACTTGTCCCAAAGGAAAATTTTCTCCTCGTTATCAGTGGTTACGGCTGAAACACTCCATGTAAGTGATTGCTGACGGAAAATAGGACTATTTAGGACTTATATTAACAAAAACATTCCACTGATATCTGCTTTAAAATAAAACAAACAGTTGAAAAGTATAGACAACCAAACATACAGTATATCCACTGTGTGATCCACGCTATGTTTAAAGTCTGGAAGTTGAACATTATGATGATACAATACGGCTTTTCTGTTTATCTCTTGCAGGTATGATTGAGCACGGCCTGGTGGACTCGTCACACTACAGACCCAAGAGCAGCGTGTCGGAGGACATGAGCCTGGTGGAGAGCATCTCGGGGGCCGAGGAGTTCGTCTCGGTGTCCGTCACCGACCTCGCCAACACCGCCCTGGAGCTGGAGACGGGGGAGCCGGCTCAGCCCACCGCAGAGTCCTTATCCTCCGGGAACAGCACGGAGGGGGACAACCACCTCCTCAAACCCCCGTCACGAACCTCTCCAGAGTCCTCGGAGAGCGACTGGGAGACCCTGGACCCCAGCGTGTTGGAGGAGGCCGCCACCAAAGAGGCCGAGGGGAGGGGGGCCGAGGAACTGCCAGAAACCTTCGACTCCAAACCGGGGACGCCTATCACTGTGCAGCCGCAGGCGGTCAGCGGGCAGGGAGCGGTCACTCAGGGTCTGCTGTCTGGTCTGGAGGAGGATCAGTACGGACTGCCGCTCGCCATCTTCACCAAGGTAACAATAACCTCTCATCAGCTGCTTTTTTATTTTAATTGTGTCGGACCGTCATTTATCTGTTATTTATGACATTAAAGGACCTATATGGATAGTTCACACCAAAATTTAATTTTAAATACTGATCTAACTCACAATAGTACATACAAAATATTCACATTTAAAAATAGTACAGCCAGAATATATATACAGTTAAGGTCAAAATGATTAGCCCCCTTATGAAATCAAATAAAATCCTTATCCTTACAATGACATGGGCCATAACCTTAAGTATTTATAGTTTTTGTGCGTCCACAAGAACAAAGACAACATCTGTATAAGGTCAAATGAACATTTTTATTGGTTTGCTGAACTAAAACAAGAAAAAAACAAAAAATGCCATTGTCAAAATTATTAGCCCCCTGACAACGAATAGTCAATAGTGAAGCCTTTCTGATCCAAAACTGACAACAACCTCTTCTGGTACTGTAGTTCTTAACCAGATGGCACATGTCTCCTGAGCGATTTTAGCCCATTCTTCCTTGGCAAATTGTTCAAGATCATGCAAATTACTTGGTCTCCAAGCATGGACCCAAACCTTGAGCACCCTCCACAGATTCTCGATAGGACTGAGGTCAGGGCTCTGACAGGGCCACTCCAGAACCTTGATTTTGGTGTTTTTCAAAAAGTTTTTGACTAATTTTGACATGCTTCGGGTCATTGTCTTGTTGGAAGACTCAGCGACGACCTAACCCTAGACTGGCAGCACATGTCTTGATGTTATTCTTCAAAATATCCACATAATCCTCTTTTTTCATGGTCCCATGCACCCGAACAAGGTGTCCTGTCCCTGAAGCAGCAAAACAGCCCCACAGCATTATGCTTCCTCCACCATGCTTTACTGTGAAGACAGTATTTTTAGGGTTGAAGGCCTCGCCCTTCCTTCGCCAGATAAAAGCAGCATCCATATGCCCAAACAGCTCAAGTTTGGTTTCATCAGACCAAAGTACGGACTTCCAAAACTCACCCTTATGTTTCAAATTGTCTCTGGCAAAGTTCACTCGGGCTTTGATGTGCCGCCGTGAGAGCAAAGGGGTTTTTCTTGGGCATTATTTTAAGGAAATATTTGAAAAATCCAAGGGGGGTAATAATTTTGACCTGAACTGTATATGTATACGTATGTATATATTTAAATTTTTCAGCTTTTTGCCTTTATTTGATTATACAGTTGAAATGGATTAGTGGTTTCCGGGAAGTCTCTCTACTATCCAAGTCCACCTATTTTAATGCACCACACAACCCACACAGAAGACTGAAAAGGTCAAAATCCGGAGCCCCAGTGGTGGAGACCGTGATTGGGGGTTTGGGGAGGGCAAGTTGGGCCTCCCTGCCCCACGCGCCTGGGGTTGGCTCTGGCTCCGTGGCGGTCCTGTGCACTGCCGGTCTGGGCCTGGGGTCCCCGCTTGGCCCCCTTCTGCTTCCGTGGGCTGCTGGCTGGGCATTCGGGGTGGCCCTGCTGCCCTGAGAGATACCACACTGGCCCCGGGGCCCTGATGGGCTGTCAACAGTATCCACAAACATACAGGCACATCATCCTTGCACCTTCTTTCACGCACTATATCTACTCTATAGCTCAACATCTATTTTCTCCACTCCTCACTTGTTTCACAGTCCCTCACCTCCCCTTTTCATTTCACTACGGTGTATCACATCCCTCCCTGACCTACAGAAGTATAAGTATCGGAAGCTATATTCCAGGGAGGGCAGTTGACAGTCACTAAAATATATTTAAAAAATGCATTAAGCTCTGGACTTGGTTTCCCCCCTAGTGGCGGTCATCCACTCAGACATTGCAGACAAAAAAAATGTTTTTTTCAAGTATCATGTAAACATACTGTGTGTGAGTGAGTGTCAGGGTACCATGGCTACAAAGCTGGGGCAGGACAGAGGTTAACATGTAGCTATCTGGCAACCTTGAGTCTGAGGGGGAAGGGAGGGGAAACAACGCTGCAGTGTTTTGAATTTGACTGCAGCAACAGTTTTGGCCACAGTCTCTCACACAGCTCCTTTAATAAACGCAAACTCACTTTGGATCGAAACTTGTTCTGTGTGAGTTCTCCCTCAAAAGAGTGTAGAGTTTCTGATCAATATTAGTTAATAAATACCTTCTAAAAACAAACTCACAGGCAGCACCTCTGCTCAGCCATGACTCATCAAATATAAAACTGAACCAGCTTGTGTGTGTGTTGGGTTCGTTTTGATGTGTGTGTGTGTTGGGTGTGTCCTCCCACTGACATGGTAACCCACATCAGTCCGGGCAGGCAGGGTGGAGATAAGCAAACTGACCTTTGCCTGTCGTCGTTGCCAGGGTTACCTGTGTCTACCCTACATGGCCCTGCAGCAGCACCACCTCCTATCAGACGTGACGGTGAGGGGCTTCGTTGCCGGGGCGACCAACATCCTCTTCCGCCAGCAGAGGCACCTGAGCGATGCTGTAGTGGAGGTAAGTCCTGTGCGTGTGAACAGGATCGGTTTGAACTTGAACCGTGCTGCCATCACATGTTCTCCGTATTTAAGTACAGCTTCCAGTTCACACGTCATATAGCATAACGTAGCATAATGTTACGTAGTGTAGCATAACATACTGTAGCATAACATAGCATAATGTAACGTAGTGTAGCATAACATACTGTAGCATAACATAGCATAGCATAATGTTACGTAGTGTAGCATAACATACTGTAGCATAACATAGCATAATGTAACGTAGTGTAGAATAACATACTGTAGCATAACATAGCATAGCATAATGTTACGTAGTGTAGCATAACATACTGTAGCATAACATAGCATAATGTAACGTAGTGTAGCATAACATACTGTAGCATAACATAGCATAATGTAACGTAGTGTAGAATAACATACTGTAGCGTAACATAGCATAGCATAATGTAACCTGGTGTAGCATAACATACTGTAGCATAACAGTATAGCTAGCATAATGTAACGTAGTGTAGCATAACATAGCATAGCATAATGTAACGTAGTGTAGCATAACATACTGTAGCATAACAGTATAGCTAGCATAATGTAACGTAGTGTAGCATAGCATAGCATAGCATAATGTTACTTGTGTAGCATAACATAGCATAGCATGACGTTACAGACTGTAGTGTAGCATAACATAACGTAGCATAGCATAGCATAACATAATGTAATGTAATGTAGCATAGCATAGTGTAACACTGCATAATGTAATGTAGCATAACATAGCGTATTGTAGTGTAACAGCGTATTGTAGCATAACACAGCATTAGCATAGCATAACATTACGTAATGTACTAGCATAACATAATGTAATGTAACGTAGCGTAACATAACATAACATAATGCAGCATAGCATAACACAACATAGCATAGCGTAATGTAAAATAACGATTTTTATTTTACCCCTTTCCTGGGATTTTAGCTGAACAAGTCACAAGAATCATGAATCATGTTCTCCGCTCCGCAGGTGGAGGAAGCTCGGATCCAGATCCAGGACCCCGAGCTCAGAAAGATCCTGAGTTTGACGACGGCCGACCTGCGCTTCGCTGACTACCTCGTCAAACACGTGACGGAGAACCGCGACGACGTCTTCTTGGACGGGACAGGCTGGGAGGGCGGAGACGAGTGGATCAGAGCCCAGTTCACCCTCTACCTGCACTCATTACTGTCCTCTGCATTACAAGAAGGTGGGACACCTGTTCATTTAATGTTATGTGGTTTATTTGATCCACAGTTGAATAATGGTGATCACTGTTTATTCATCTGAAATGGCTCCATGCCATTTACAGGATCAAATATACACAGTAGTGTTTAACTAACTCTTTTCAGTTTATTTTCAAATGTTCTCTACAGAAATTTCACACACACAATTTGATGCTAATTAGAGGTAAAACACAGAACATTTAATTAATTCTTAATGCTAAGCTAAATTGGTCTATAAATAAACACCAGTGCATAATAAAAAAAGAAGTAAGAATAAAGTTTTTTTTTTATAACAAATGAGTAATATGTTTACTTAGATGTGAATGGAGCAGTTTCTTTTAATGGAAAATTACCTGGAGGTGAATAATAATACATGTGATAAAACAGTCCTACTCTGGAGTCAGAATGAATCTACTGGTGCTTTCCAGGAAATTAAAAAAAAAACTGATGAGGAAGTAACAGACAGTGTTTTTAGATCCTTTATCGTCCTCCAGCTGCCAGCTGCTCTCCATTCACTCCACTGCAATAAAAACTCACTAAATTAAAGATACTTTGCCTTTATTTGTTGTTTTTGTAGTGGTTGAGACCAGAGGCTGTTCAATAGAACTCTGATGGGGCGTTCAGGGAACCTGAGCAACCTTAGTTTTACAAACAATATGTTTTGTTTTATTGCATGTTTGACCAACATGTATTAGATCCAACAGGAAATGATCCCTGTTTGCAGGAGTAGTAGTTTCCAGTCCATATACTGTAGTTCACACAGGTTCCAAACATTTATAATTCACACGCACTTATATATATATATATATATATATTATCTACATCCTATGGTGTCTCTAATTTGATTTAGTGAATGTGTCATAAAAAAGTTTGAAAAAAAAAAAAACAGTATGCACAAGTTGATTGACTGAATTGAACTGCAACAGGAACAATTATGTTTGGAATTTTTTGGAAGTCTTAAAGTTTCCCACTAACAATGAGACTCTGATTTTCTTCCTCTGCTAATGTTCTGTCTGATTGGTTTTAACTTTTATTTCCAGGAAATATAAAAAAAGTTTACCCTTCATATTTGTATGAGTACTAATACTACTAGTTGTACTGATGGAGCCTGTTGTGTTCAGAGGCATTGCTAATTATGATTGGAGCTGTATCTGCACTGTGATCATCACACTAAAGAGTTTGTATTGAAAATGACAGTAAACCCAGTTATGCTGTTTAATCATGTTCCCTGGCTCTGTTTGACTTCCTGTTCTCGTCCCTGTGCAGACAGCGAGCGGCTGCTGGCTGATTACGGAGCTCCGTTCGTCACCGCCTGGAAGATCAGCCACAACTACAGAGTGTGGTACAGCAACAAGCACCCCGCCATGACCGCCATCACCCCGGGGTAAATAACAGGAAGGAGAAATCTCTTCGAAATACAGTGGTGTTTTTGTCCATTGTTGTCTCTTGCTGCTGTATTTAACTGTCTGTGTTTGTTCTGTTATGTTACTGTCAGTCCTGTGGTTTTCATGTATGTATGTAGCCTATCTTTGCACCATGCACTTGATGCCCAAGTCTAATTTCCCTCAATGGGACAATAAAGCACATCTTATCTTATCTGGAAAAAAAAAGGAAGGAGAAATCTCTGGAGTTGGGAGAATTTTCAGAGTCCTCTATTCCTTCTCTGGGTTACGGGGGGGTCCGCACAGCAGTATTTGTCCATATAATGGTTGTGAATGGATACCATATTTCTTCGTCCAAATAGACACACCAAAAAACACCCAAATACCTCCATACTGCTCGCCTGTAATGTCCCTCTTGTATTGAAGCCCCGACATGAGGCTCGCACATCTGCTTAACTCTTCTGGGCTAAGCCCCGGATGTGTCAAAATCCTAGAGACGCCCCTGCATGAGGGTGAGAAGATAATGAGTGAAATTTGAGTTTTGGGTGAACTATCCCTTTAAAACATATTCCCCAGTCTGAAACAGTGATTTGTTGTTTCTATCATGAAGTACGGGCCCAGTTTAAAACAACTGGGTTTTGTTGTAATACCAAATCTTTAACAAAAATATAAAAATATATTATTTTAAAAATCACAAAAAGCACAATATAATTTTTAATGATTTAATCACTTATTATAGAAATAATTTGTTTTCTGTCTTGTTGTATAGTTAAACAGATTGAAACCAGGTGGTTAAAAACAACACATAATCATATTTATTCTATAATAAAACATGTGAATGATGGCTGCTTTCTCTCTGTTGCAGACACCCGTTCCAGGGCCAGTACAGTGTTGCTGATATGAAACTCCGACTCTCACAGTGAGTTTGATCTCATCAGTACTTCTTTCATTTCCTGCTGTTGAGCTTAATATTCACTGAAGTGGAAGTCTGGCTTTGCCTTCCTCTCACTGAAACACCGAAGTTCAATGTGTTAGTTTTTTAATCCTCTGTTGTCCCCACCAACACCTGCATGTTGCTGCCCTCTGCTGGCAACAAGATGCTGTGTCAGAGAATGTGACGGTTGCAGGAAGTGACATTTCCATTCAGCAGCTCTCACTGTCAGTATTTCAGTGTCTTCTTGATCCTTTGAAAAGAAACATGTAAAAACTCACTGCAAAGCCTTTAAATAAGAATGGTAAGAAATAGATTCCACTCCGGTTTATTCATTTAAATACATTTTGTCAACTTTGGCTCATTGGTTCTTATTCAAATTAAACTAAAAACAGAGTAAACTAATGTAAAATTGAATTAATGAGTCTCTAAAATCTTCCTCTGAAAGTCTGAATTGCTGCTAAATGAAAAGTGCTTTTATTCTGAAGGAGTGGCAGAGTGCACTGTTTTAATATTATGGCTGTGTATGTTGGAACATTAATCTTTTACATGCACATGGGCTCCATCCTGAACTGAAGTTTCCTCAGTGGAGTTTCATGGAGGTTGGTTCGGGGTTAGGAGAGGAGTGAGGGAGCAGGGGTGGGGCGGAGGGGTGGGGGTGGGGGTTAGGGAGGCAGTGAGGGTCTCATATCAGCTGAAGTCATTAATTATGAGTGAGTTTCATTCTCAAAAGCAGAGCTGAAGGCTCCTTCAGCTTCGCCTCCGGTTTCATTCCAGGAAGTGCAGGTGAAAGGCGACTCCGTCCACAGCTGGAGCGCTGCTTCTACTGTTACCAGTTGGATAAATGCACACACACACACCCTCAGAGAGAGTGGAGTGCGTCTCTGTCCCTAACTTAGCTTTATGGTGAGAACACAGGCAGATCTGCTTGGCCCTGATCCTCGCAGCTCTCACTTTACCTTCAGGTGTTTGGTGACACGGCCGCCGTGAACTTTGCGGTGATGCGTCGGTAAACAAACACACAGACCGACAAACTGTGGAGGAACTTTAAACTGTGTTTGGTTCAGTTGAGGCGACACAACAGTCACATCAGAAATGCAGCAGATAATGAAACAGATGAGGAGGAGATGAAAAACGACGCATGGATCAAATACACTGACTGAGAAATAAGTCGTTTATTAAACCTTATTTCTTCAGTGGTTTTAACGCTCAGAGTGAGACTGAGAGACTACTAGGACAATAAATCTGGACTCAAATGTGGAATAAATGTAGTTCACTATGTTTCTTGACAGATTTTACATAATTTGTCACGTTATTTAGGAAAAAGAAGTGGTGTTTCTAGGGTAAGTCCTGCTGAGTGTTGCCAAAATGCATTAAAGGGACAACAAGGAGTTTTGGAAAAGCGAAGCGTTTTCACACATTTATACATTTATGAGCCTCCGCACGCACCGTGAAATTCTTTGACCGGCGCAAGACGGACTCATGTTTTCACTCATCAAGGATTAAAGTCAGAGATTCGAAGATGATCAGTTACCACACCTGAAAGTAAGGAAACGCTGGTCGGCTCGACCAGCATTTCCGCCACCAGTAATAATAACAAAATAACGATAGAGACAAAACGATATATTTATTGAAAATGGAGCCATTAATAGGTAGCGTAGATTCATCCACATTAATATGAGACTTTTTTATTGTCATAGAAATTTTCGTTCTGCCGCTGGAGAAACTCCTCGTTGTCCCTTTAAAATTTAATTATAGAAACACAACAAAACAATCTACTTTCAATTTAATGTTTTAAGAATAGAGTCAATATTTTATAAATACACTTAAATCCAGTGTAGGTGCATCAAACATTTAATATTTATCATTCTTTTGTGGTTGCACCATTTGACATTTTCAGCGTATTCAGTCTTAACTTTTGTTAAAAATGGTCATTTATGTCAAATGACATAAAACAAATTATACTTTTTAACAAATCTAATGCTTTTAAAGTATTTTTTTCATTTATTTCTGAATTGCTCATCTTGCCAACCCTTATTTGTCACTCACCCACTCATAGAGAAATGAAGCAAAATTAAAAGGAATGACATGAATCTAATGGAGTAAAATGATAAAAGTAGCTTCAGATAACAGGTGCATCATGTTTTACTCGAGGCCAGTAAATCGATTAGTTGATTGATGGAAAATAATTAAATGAATAATTGAAGCAATAAAAGCAACAGTGCCAAAAACTTCAGTTGTTTCTCTTCTTCAGATATAAATATATTAATTAATGGAATTAGAAGCTGATCATTTGGCTTTGAATTAAGACTCAGTGGTTATTTGACAGTCTGTGGTTGTCTCTCTGATTGAACATGAATGACTGTGTAAACTGGGCCTGTGGTCTGTGTTGTGCAGCAGCTGCTCAGTTCGTCATCCAGCCTGGTTTCAACTGCGCAACTTGTTAGATGTGAGCTGATCGAGCTGCTGCTCCGTGTCGTTTTCATGGATCAGGAGGTGGTGGTAGGGGTGGGGGGGTTTAAAGGGGGCACTGCTGGCTCCACGCTCCCCTCGCTGCACATTAAAACTCTGCATATAGCCGGTATGGTTCGGGGGGTGATCGGGGGGGGGGGGGTGCAGGCAGGAAGTTTGGCGCACGGCCAACGGAGCTTCTCAGGATTAAAACGCGTCTCATTTCCTGCCTCAGCTTTGTGTCAGAGCAGGGCTCCAAAACAGGAGGGGATTCAGACGCTCTGAACAAGTGTTTGCGTGCGTGCGTGTGTGCGGGCGCGTGAAGTTCGCACACGTGTTCTCTAAATGGAGATGCGAGGGCACGGCAGCAGATAAACAGCTCAGTCTTCGCTGCAACCTTGAACACCAGAGACGAGTGTTTATTGACTGTCAGAGGCTTTGAGCCTCCGGCTTCATCCTCCCTCTGAGGGAGGCTGAAATGTTTAACAGGAGGAAACACCGAGGCAGAAGAACCTGTGAATAACAAGGAGGAGCTGCTGTGGATTTACTCCTCACACTTACCTCAGCATTTCTTCCACAGTCCCTGTAGAAGCCAGGCTCAGCTTTCATGCGGATAGAAATGAGTCCATTTGACAGTTTTGTTGTATTAAGAATAACAGCTGAGGTTTATGATACTTAGGATGATTAAAATATAAACTGCAGCAGTAAGATGATATGTAAATCTGAGCTAGGAGCCAAGAGGCAGTTTATGTTCATTTTATGAGATGTGGACTTGCTGTTGGATTATGAGATAAAGATGCGCTAAAGGGATAGTTCAGCATTTTGGCAAATTGGTCCATTGCCATAATCCCTATAGTTATAGCAGTAGGTTCGTTACCTTTAATTGCCGGTGCAAGCTATTTTTAGAACGGTGGAGCAGAGCCGTGAGCTGCTGAGAGCTACGCTACGGAGGCTAATGGGATTTTTTGGTTTCCCTCATCAAACTCATCAAACACACAATCCAACAACTCCACAACACTCTGGTGGACAAGTTGTGACCTGCACATTCACCACACTATGAGATAATAACGAAATGTTACGGGTTGTTTTCGAGGTAAATGCATAGACTGCTTGGCGAAAAACTGCTCCTGACGGGAATGTGCATCAGTGGTTTTGCATGAATTTCCCTCTAAAACAACTCTGTCTGGTAACGTTGTGTTATTATCTCATAGCGTGGTGAATGTGCAGGTCACAACTTGTCCACCAAAGCGTTTTGGAGTTGTTGGATTGTGTATTTGATGAATTTGTTTAAAGCCTCTGTAGCGTAGCTCTGAGCAGCTCACGGCTCTGCTCCGCTGTTCTAAAAATAGCTTGCACCGACAATTAAAGGTAACGAACCTCCTCCTAAAACTATAGAGATTATTGCAATGAGAAAATTTGACAAAATGTTGAAATATCCCTTTAAAGGTCCTAAAGAGACACATTTCTCTCAACTATTTATTTTTTGGTGGTCACTTATTGTCTCTTTGTTGCATGTATCTGTTTCATAGACACTTCCCAAAACAGGCCAGGGGCCTCTGACCCTTGTGGCCCTGTAGACCTGTCCAGTAATCCATCCTTTGTCAACAGGAACAAGAAACATTGTATCTGCACCAACAGCAGCTTGTTGACTTTGCTTTCATCACGATGCGTGTTTACAGAGGAAACCTAAATTCTCTCTTTTCTTTTTTACATTTTTTTTTTAAATTCCAGTTTCCATCAGCTGACGGACATTTCCCTGACCCCGTAGCTCGGCCTCGGTGCCTCTCATCAGGAAATCTGTGTTTTTTCCTGCGTCAGTAAACATGGGGCTGTTTTGCAACTTGAGATTGAACAACTGGGGGGAAACTGGGGTTAGTAGGACAGACGGTGACTTCTCTGACGAATCCCACTTGTCAGGGACGCTGATGGAGAAAGTAAAAGCAGAAAGCCGAGTCCATCGGCTCGTCACTCTCACTTCATACGAGGATGAAAGCTCTCCGTCTCGCTGCTGCTGCCGCCGCTGCCCTGGACATATTTTTTGCCACCTCTCTGCTATTTATGCTCCCTGTAAAAAACACCAGGCCCTCCGCTGGACCTCCTTGTGAATGTGCTGTGTTGCATGTGTATTATGGAAGCACTGGGGGCGAACACAGCCCGTCCTTTTCATGCTTCCTCGTCATCAGCGCCGGACAAAGAGCAGCCGGTGGCAGAGATGTTCTCAGAAAACAGTCATGTGACGGGCTGCACGGCTGCAGGCACACACACACACTGTTAGAGGAGCTTTCTTTATTGTCACTGTTAACCACACTACTCTACATAAGGAGCTGTTTATTTGGGTCAGCCGGCGAGATGGAGACTCGGTGTGTCCGGCAGGCTCCTCTGAGCGAACACAGCCCGTAGTAGCTCAGAGGAAAGAACCGCCCCCCCGTATTACCATGAGACGGTTGGAAAGCCGTCTGAAGCTGGGTGGTATTAGAAAAAACTTTAAATGTGATCATTTTACCACAGTCTTTCCATTATTCCACCCAAAGTTCCTCTCAGCTGCATGAAGGTTATTAACATTTTTTCCATGCTACAGTGTGTCACACTGAACATTGCATTGAAACCACCACTCTACGTGTCTTTTGTTATGTTTTACACAAATCCTCCTGTAATATAAACGACATATTTGCTCATAGGAAGTTAAGCATTGGACCGTTGTTTTGTAGACTCAAAGTAAAGAAACAAATAAGTGAAATGAGTGAAAACAACAAATAAAAAAATGATGAAACATGCAGAAGACTGCTAAATAAATAAAAGAAAACATTCATATGAGCATTGGAACAAGAGCTTTGAGGATTTGAATTTTAAAAACTTACATTACAACTTACAACAGATTTCAAAATACAGATCTGTTTACAGAAGTCAGTGATGTAAACATTCAAATAGCAGTGTTAGTTTTTTTTTCTTTTTTTTTTTACAAAGTCTATAGTTGAAAATAGAAAGTTCTGCTTATTTGCAACTACTCAAAAATAAAACTACAGTATAAGAGTAAAAATGAATAAAAGCAGAATATGAATGACAAAAAAAAAAGAATTTAACACTAGAACAGCCAACATTCCATGAGTTTCATTTCTTTGAATTTAAAATGGACTGCATTTATGAAAATATATATTAAAACCCAGCCAGACACACAGTTCAAAACACTTTATAGTAATGCTTCACATTCATATACATATAAAAAAATAACAAAAGTGGTTGCTAGGCAACCAATATAGACGACTCTTTATTTTTCTATTTTCAGACAGTGTGTAGGCCAAAAATTTTCAAAATTGTTTCAAATTTTTGAATTCATGTCCATTTCTCATGAGAGCAAGGGATTGTCATTGTTATGGTCAATGTTTATGAGTAATATTAGTTTTTTATCTGTTTGACCTGTTTGAACTGTTTGACAACTTTCTAGTATCTGAACTCGTGTTGTGTTGTGGGATGAGGTCAAAATGACTAACTAACTAAATAAATAACTATAACTAACTAACTGGCAAACTGAGTGACTAAATGGAAATTATTTAGCCCAGATTGCAATTATTGAAAAATCAATTTTATACATGTTTATATACACACACTATTCGAACAGTAGAAAAATAAAGAGTCATCTATATTGGTTGCCTAGCAACCACTATTGGAAAGTATGTGGATATGAATGTCAAGTATTACCATAAAGTCTTTTGAACTGTGTGTCTGGCTGGGTTTATGAATATCCATAAATGCAGTCCATTTACCATTTTTGCATTAGAGTGAATGGAGGTCAAAATGACCTCTTGGCAGGTAAAATCTCTCTTTTCTTCGCTCTCTTTTATATCAGAATCACGAAAACGCATAAGATGATGTAGAACACACTTTTAGGAAAAGTCACCAACTGGGAGACCTAGGGTTTTTACGCAAACAGAGTTACGCGCATTTTAAGAAGCGAGAGAGGTCAAAATGACCTCACGGCGGTTCTAGGAAAGGAAGGAAACAGCTAATTGCTGTTTGGTTTGTGACATAGTTGTTTTTGAGGTAAATTCAAGCAAAACTGCTGATGTGTGTTGCCTTCAGGGACAGTTTTTCAGCAAGCAGTCTCTGTATTTCCCTCTAAAACAACTCCGTGTGGTAACATTGTGTTCATCTCATAGCTCATTATCTCACAGCGTGGTGAATGTGCAGGTCACAACTTGTCCACCGGAGCGTTTTGGAGTTGTTGGATTGTGTATTTAATGAGTTTGATGAGGGAAACCAAGAAATCCCATGACCCTTGCACTGTAGCTCTGAGCAGCTCGCGGCTCTGCTCTGCCATTCTAAAAATAGCTTGCAACGACTTTAAATATCAGTATATGAGTCATTTTATTTAATTTAATTTTAATGTTGATACTGACCAGTAATCAATTAAAACATCTCAGATAAATTATGATTACATTATTTTGTTACTGAGCATAAAAAAGACTTAAAGCCACCATGTCCTACATTTTGAATGAGTGTCCTCTCAGTGTATCAAACATGGAGGTGGCTTCAATTTTTTCCTGGAATTAAGAAAAAGTAAAATGTAATTGATAAGGAGCTTTAAACAGACAGCGCTGGACAGACAGTCTGTGGCACAGCGAGTACAGATTCCTGATGGACGTGCAGCCGTGGAAGTGAATTATTGATCCTAGCAACAAGTGCCTAGCAACCACAGCTTGTTTGGCGGATCCGCTCGGGGAGTCCCGCGAGCGCCGGCGCTGCAGGTCTGACTCGGAGACGCCACAGAGGCAGCGAGCGGCGGCGCCAGTCCAACGGTTCAGTGGGCTCGGTCTGCGCAGAGCGGTGTCATATTGATGCTGTAGTCAGATAAACACTGTGTGTGTCTGTGGTGTGGAGGAATGACAGCGCTCATACCAACACACGCACGCACGCAGCTCTCACGTTCTCTCTGGTTTTAGGTTTCAGATCCAGACTTTACACGGTGCAGGTCTGTCAGTCCAGCTCTGACTCCTGGCTCTGACAAGTGAAATTCATTTTCCCTCTGTCAGTCGTGTTTGTTCCGTCACACAGTATTTAGGGAGGACACGACGTCATCGTCTGTGACGGGATGAATTCTTCTGTTTTCTCTTCATGTTTGAATCAACCCTTTGTTTGTTGCAAAAGCTGCAAAATTCACCAATAGTCACTGGTGTTGGAGAGTTGTTTGTGTCTTCGTCCTCACTGCTTCAGACACAGATGATGCTTCTGTTTATTTGTGGTGAAGAGGGTTATTGATTTAAATTTGTTCTTTCTTAACATACAAAACATTAAAACCTGTCTTTTACTTTGTTTTAGAATTCCTGTAAAGCATTTCATACTTCCCATTTATTTGAAAGTGGCTGTATATACCATGTATAACAAATATTGCTACTAATGCAAACAATTAAATAATACCCAGTCTTTCATTAGTCCCACAGTGAGGAAATTTGCAGTTACAGTGGGAGCATGGGCTGTATGGAGGGAATCCAAAATGGAAATACACTAAAAACACTATTTTTTTTTCTTTACAAAACATGAATAATATAGATACTGTAGATATTAAACAGTTGGTGTGTGTGCTTGAAATTGAACATGATGAGTGTGTTAGTTTGTGGTCTGTGTTCTGCTTAATTAGATAATTCAAAATAGGGCTGTCACCATCATGACATTTTTGTCCAGTTTTAGTTAATTAATTGCACAACAAATAATTGCGATTAAAGAGTTTGTTAGTTTTAATGTGATGAATGTCTGTGTTCTTTTCTCAATAATTAGATAATTCAAAATAGGCTTGTCACCATCATGACATTTTTGTCCAGTTTTAGTTAATTAATTGAACCTCTGACAATTAAATGAATGAAAACATGAGTCCGTTCTGCGCCGGTGGAGGAATTCTACGGTGCGATTAACAGTTGAATTGTCTTTTCTAATCGTTTTATGCCATTTTTATAGTATAAGTCAGAGTAAGAGACATTCATTGGCTTTGCAACTAAATCCATGAAGCTGATGTCAATCATCAAGATGCGGTTGTTGAATTTAAGGCCTAAACAGTTTGTGGCTCTACTCATGTGTCATTAAATCAAAACAGAAGATGTCATTAAAAGAGAACCAGTCAAACCTCAAACGGTGGAAAATGAAAAACAATAGTGATGAAATATGACATTTGCTTTTTTTATACAGAATGGAAATGATTTTAACGATTATGCAAAATGATTGCAGTCAGCGCAAATGATTGCGATCAGACAGTTATGTAATAATTGTGACAGGCCTACTGCTAAAGCATGTCATCGAGGTTCATCATCCAACACATAAAACTTCAAAAATGGAGGATTAGTCGACTGCAGCAAGCTGATACTGAGAGAGTGCAAGAGCAGTTTAACACAGAGCTCATATGTTCAGTCAATGAATCGTGGGTTGATTGACAGATTAAAGGGGACATGTTATGGAAATATCACTTTTTGAAGGCTTTGCCTTCTGGTCTCCAAAATGTGAGAACTGACAAAAACATCTGTAATGTGCAGGCTCTCTAGATTGAAATCCATATGGTTTTACAAGCAAGTCTTCCAGTGATGTAACTAGGTTTCGATTTAGCATAATACCCCCTCTACCTGGGACTGGTAGAAGGGGCGGGGCAAGCAGTGGGTCATTTGCATTTAAAGTGACAGACATGGAAACCAACCGTTCTGAACAGGGCTGTTTTGAGAGGATGAAAAGAGCTGTGATGTTTGATCCTTGGAGGATTTTGACTGAATCATGTCACATATGTCTTTAAAGGGATATTTTGGCAAATTGGCCCATTGCCATAAACCCTATAGTTTTAGGAGTAGTTTCGTTACCTTTAATTGTCGGTGCAAGCTGTTTTTAGAACGGCGGAGCAGAGCCGTGAGCTGCTCAGAGCTACGCTACGGAGGCTAATGGGATTTAGTAGTTTCTCTCATCAAACTAATCAAATACACAATCCAACAACTCCAAAACTCTCTGGTGGACAAGTTGTGACCTGCACATTCACCACGCTATGAGATAATAACGGAGCAGAGACTGCTTGGAAAACAACTCATCTCGTCTCGTAACATTCCATCATAACATTCCAAAAATTGCTTGCACTGACATTTAAATTTAAGAAACAACAATAGGGATTATGACAATGGCCAATTTGCCAAAATGTTGAAATATCCCTTTAAGACACCTGGTAACTACTTTAATTTGTGGAAAGGGGGCACAAAATGTCTCCTTTAAGAATCAACAAATATTACGATAATTAGTCATTTCAGTCTTTTATTTAAAGCAAAATAGAGAGAAAATGTCAAACATTTGGTGATGACAGCTCCTCATAAGAGAAAATTATCGACTTTTCTTCAGATTTATGCAAAAAAGATTTCCTTTAGTTGAAACATCTGCTGCTGTGTGAAGTCACAATATAATTTCAACCTCACAGCCAAGACGAGGAGAGAAAAGCCTGATTCATCGCCGTCACCAGTCATAAATCCTCTGCTCTCGCCGGTCGGACCAGGCAGCTGCTCCGTAGCACAGCTCACAGTGACCGTTCCTTTTCAGATGAAATCACCGGCTCATTAGAAGCTGCCAAGGCTCCCAGTGTTTGACTGACACACGTCTGCGCTCGGCAGCTGCTCGCAAGCCCCTCACCGTCCGCACCGTGTTTTTTAACAACGCTGCTGTTTTCCCAGATGAAGCAGGAGTGAGATTCCTGCTGAATGTCAGGTCAGCGGGGATCCCCCCCCTCCTCCCCACCCAGTTCAGATAGAACCACCAGGTTGGCACTGCCTTCAGCGGTCTGTTTGTTGTGAAACGTGCAACAGTTTTGTTGTTGTAATCTTCCAGATGCACCACCTGTTGCATAATCCTCACGTTTTAGTTTGTTTTTGTTTTCATGGAGAGAGGTGGGGGGTCGGGGGGGGTCCAACAATGTCACACCAGGCACAGAGAGGTGAGGGGAGTGAGCGCACCATTCCCGGTTTTGGTAAACATGTTGTTTCTCTCTCTGTTTTTCGCTGCAGCTCGGTGCAGAACAGCGAGCGAGGGAAGAAGATCGGGAACGCCATGATCACCACCAGCCGCAGCGTGGTCCAGACGGGGAAGGCAGTGGGTAAGAGAGGAAGATGTTCACACTCCACAGCAGTGTGATGATGACGATGCTGTAACTTATACATCCCAGTCCTTCTAACCTTGAGAAACCAAAACATGGTGTAATGTAGATTCTGACAGTAGATTTGTGCTTCCTTGTTTTTATTGGGGTGAGTTCAGAATAATGTGAGGACACTATAATACACAGACTTATATGAGTGAGTGGGCTCATAAGTCTTCTGCACAGCACACCTGCTCCTAAATGAAGCACATTTGTGATCAGGGAGTAATAATAATTTGTTCCTAAAGGTGAAACAAAGCTAATGGCTGAATCAGGTCAATCAGTCACACACTGTTTACACACCCACACACTCCTGAGCTGAGGTCTAAGCCAAAATTAGTGAAAATTGTCTGTGTAGGTGGTGTGCAGACTCTGGCCAACCAGCTCTCCTGCTCTTAATGTAGAGCAGAGGTTTTCAAGGGGGTCGTGGAATGTTTTGGTTGATTTTTAGAAATATTTGACTAGCTTGTCTGCATGATTATCATGTACTGTAATTGACAGGCATTGTTGATATTGGCAATGGCATCAGTTAACAAGGTCTGTTAATACTGTAAATGGCGGAGGGACGGCCGCCCTACTCACTGTACCTGTACATGTTTGTCACAGAGTGAATGTTTGATATATGAACATGTGTATTAATTGAATAGCTTAGTAGTGAATGCGCAATAACAATGGCACGAGACCCAGTTTAATATAAAAACACATTTTTATATAATATATATATAGAAGGGGCTTCCTGCTCCATCTCTCCATCAGTTTTAGGGTCCCTGGCAGCAGAAAATACTTTTCAGAAGGCCAGCATTTCCATATTAAAAATGCTTTTTTAATAATAATAAAATATTTTTTTTGTAATATTCTTTTTTTTGCTGCATTTTAGGTCTTAAACAAATATTATTATTAAATGTAAGCCATGATCATTACAAAAAAAGAAAAAAGAAATTGAGTAAACAAAGACATGAAATGTTTCATTCTGTGTGTAATGGATCTACAGTATATAATGTATTAGTTTCACTTTTTGAATTGAATTACTGACATAAACACACGTTTCCATGACAGTCTAATTTATTGAGATTCACCTGTAATTTCCTCAATCTCCTCCTCTGTTCTCAGGTCAGTCAGTGGGCGGAGCTTTGACCAGCGCCAAGTCAGCCATGTCCTCCTGGTTCTCCACTCTGGCACAGCCTGCAGCCGTAACCCCCCCGGCCAGTCCCGAACCGGCCACCGAGGTCACCCCGTGACCACCGAGTGTCTCCCGATGCCTCCCAGTGACTCTTACTCCCATCATCCCCTGATCCTCTGGTTACTGTGAATCCCAAAGGGTCGGCGGCCTGAGAGCTGACGTTATGAAGGATGTGAACAGGAAAGCCTCAACCATACAACCCGACGGTAACAAACCCCCGACTGGAGATTCTGGGCTCTTTCATATTAGCAGGATGCCACTCTGGACAGGAAAGGCAGCAGCGATGCCCTTACTAACTGTACAGTCCATATCCACTGTGAGGCAGAGTCTGCCAGTGCTTCTGATCAAAAGCAGAATTTCTCAGCAGGCTGCGTCATGTCTGGCCACCTGTTTTCTCACTGCTGCAGTTTGTATTGCTGAACGCTTTCCTGTGAGACACTAAAGATGCTGTCGTTGGGTTTGCGGTGTTCACTCTATGCTGCGTATTTCTAGAGTTTTGCTGACTATTTTGCTGACAAAGTAATTATGTAAAAAAAAAAGGAAAAAAAAAAAAGATAAATCAGTGTCACAGGATTTGACAGAAGAGCATGAGCTGTGGTACCTCTGAAGATTTTAATGGTTTAAGTTTTAAATTCAGATGCCTGTTATAACATTGTGGTTATACTGTAACATTGTGGTTTTCTCTTGAACAGCTTGGATTCCTGTGTGAGGTATTATTGCATCAAATACATGTTGAGTACTACTAACTAACAATTATTGCCACTAGTGATTATTTCCTTTAATTTAGTTTAAAAAAATATCTGGTGAAAACTAAACTTTCATGTCGTCAGTTTTCCAGAGTCCCAGGTGACACATAAATAGAAGTCTAAAGAGTATTGAAGCGTACGGCTAAAACGATCAGTTAAATAAATTATGAGTCAATAAAAGAATATCTAACAATCTACATCAATATAAATGTTGTTAGCTGTATAGAGCTGTACATTAAGAGTTCAGATTTTTCCTTTTCCTTTAACCTCCAACCAGTTATTAAAAAAGCAATTATTTAACAACTAGAAAAAACTGGAAAAGTTAGCTAATGGAAAGTTAGCTAGGTAATGCTACAAAGTTTTTAGTGCAAAGCTTTTGAGAAAAGGGACATTACATCATTGACATTAACACAAAGTCCAAAATGTATTTCCAATTGGTTTGGTTGACAGTGAGACATTAACTGTTATAAATAATGTAAACAAGACTGAGGTCTGTAAACTAACACGTCGTATGTTAGCTGGCTAATATGACTTGGCTGGTTAGCTAGCTAGGATTGTAAAAAAGAAATTGTAAAGTGTTCAACAAGTTGGTAAAAGATTTTAATAAATTGATTTATTTGAATTTATCTACCACATTTTCTAGTTAAATCTCCAGTGAAGAGACAAAAAAAATGTTCTGCAGGATAAATAGTTCAATGTGTTCGCGTAAAAAAAAAGAATAATTTGAATTTGTCTTATCAATTGATTGTTGGTTATTGGGGAAAAAAACTTTTTGTTCTTTTCATTAGATAGGAGGTTAAAGTAAAAGTATGTTCTACACCAACTGTAATTATTTAACTAACAATATTGTTTATTGATGTACTTGGTATATTTTCTATTTGTCTGCATTGTCCTTATTTTACTTGTCTGTCCAGGCAAAAGCCCTAAAATCAAAGATATTCAATTTATAATTATATCAAAGAGATAGGCCTACATATTTATTTTGAACAAAACACATTTAGTATTTTTCTAATCATTTTAACTCCAGAGTTTTTCCCCTTCACACATAAACAAATGCGTAATAGTATGACACTGCATTTACAAAATCTGGCCACTGTTGCTGAATTAACCACAATGTTATAACGTAAATCCTTGTGAACCTACAGTAATGCCTGACTTAGTGCCCTGATGAACGTGATAAAAACCTCCCTTAATTATGAAGGAACCTGCACCCAGCCGTGTGTTTGACAGGGTGTTATTATCCTCACCCAGGCCTTTTTGTACTTTGCTGTCAGTATATATATTGGGAGAACTATATTTAGTAAATCTGAAGACATTATCAAGTCAGATAACTTATTTATTTGTTGTGTATGAGCTTGTTATCTCATGAATATCCATGTTTTGTCATGACAACACTGGAACAAGTCCTTATCTGTGGACCACTTTGTGTATTTTGCACAACGCAGCCATTATATTCTATTTATGTGAATCTTTATCTTGTACAACTGTAACTTTGAGGTGCTTACAGGATCTGTTCCCTCCATGCTACAAATATTCGACAACTGTTGGATTAAAAGTGGTCCAGTGAGCATGCTCTGTCCAGTCCAGTTTTACATATATGAGTATGATGCTGTTTTCAACTTGTGCTCTTTATTTGTTCTTCACACTTTGAAACCTACTTTGACTCATTTGCTTTGGGTTTCTGGATTAGTAGAGAGAATTTCAAGCTTCTTTTTTTGTTTCTTTTTTACCCTCTGATGATATATTTTTCATTTTGTATTTAAAATATATGAATGTATTGTGAATTCAAATTCACAGAATATTTTCTTGACAGATGCTTTTAATGTATTTGAGAGGAAAGTGATACTATATTATATTGCTGTATTAAAAATGATTAAAATACTGCAGTGCTTTATTTCTAGTGGAACAAGTTTTTCTTTTATTCCTTTGGGTTTGTGTCTGGGCTAAAATGTAGGTCAGCTAAACAAAGTAGTGGCAAAGTGTGTGTTCGCAGAGGGGGTTGTTGTTGTGGTGGCAGCACAAGGCCGGACAAAAATGCACCTATGTGCTGTCTGACAACGATTCAGCAGCATCACAGGGACATACGAACCCAGCGACGTCAGGGGGGGCTTTAGCCCGAGGCCAGCAGAAATTCACACCCAGTGATCCCGCCTGACGCACAGAGGAACCACTGACAGGGTCAGGACTGTTGACAAATATTTTAATTCGTCTAGAATAATCATTGACCAGAACTTTAATTTTCAGACTAATGTCTCGTGAGAGGTTCATTTAACCAAACCACTAAAGTATTTTAGTTATGACCTAAAACAGGAAAAAAAACAAGTTTCCCTCTCTGGATCTTCTGCAAATAAAGTAATCAACAAGAAACTTGTATGAGGGTTTCTGTTGTTGTACATCATTGCAAATGAAATGTCTACAGGTTCTGGACAGCAACAGAGTTTGTGAGGCATATTTCCCAAATAATAGCAGTGCATAAATACTGCTCTTATAAATTATTAGGCTCTCAGAAGGCACATAGTTACTTATTCCGCTACATGGATGTTATTTTTTTTTGGTGACACTTACTATATTAAGTACACATTAGTATTAAGCATTAATAAATACTGAATTCTTCATTTATAACACATGAATTCTCATTAATATGTAGTAAATACAGTTAGTGCTTATCAATGAGTAAAACATTTTAACTGTTTATAAACCACATACTAATGGGTATTCATGTGTTATAAATGATGGATTCAGTATTTCATGCTTAACTAATGCTTAATAGTGTGTACTTCAAAAATGTTTTTTACAGTAAAGAATTATAAAAAATTCTGTAAATACTGAAATTTTTGAAATTACAAATAAGTTAAATGTAAAACTGCTGTGGCCTGTGGACATCCAAGAGACACAAGGAAATAAATAGCATTTCTATTTCCAGTATCAATCCACCCAACATTGTATAGTTTTTCATTTTTCTACAAAATTTACAACCTAATAAAATAAACTTTACCATTCATCATACTGCAACAAAAACAAACTCAGAGTCAGTTTCAGGAACGTTTTTGGTATGTTTTTTAATAAATTAACGTTCATTCAAAATACAGTGCCAAAGGAATATGATGCAGCCAAACATGCTAGTAAGGGTGTGTCATGAAGCACCTGTGCTCATGTTTTTAAGGTAGGAGGAAGACCCCTTCCCTTCCCTTCCCTCCCCAAACCCGCCCACCCCCCTCCACTACTGCTAGTGGTTGCCGGGACAATTTCCATAGCAACAGCCCTGGGCCAGCCCTCGCCTCTCACAACCAATCAGCAGCAAGAATCCTCAATATTCACTCAGAAAAATTAAATCCGATAGGAAAAAAAAAAGGATATCTACCCACAATCACACTACAGTAATGTCTGATATTAAATTAAAAAAGACACTAATACAAAATAGACCTGGTTATTTTCCCCACACTAAAACAGTTGTCTTTTAAACATATGAAAAATATATATTTTATTATATATATATTTCAGCAGCTTGGAAAAAAAAAAATGCATGAGCCCGTAACCTATGTTTGTACTGAGAGTGGAATTGTGTGTGTGTGTGTATGTGTTTGCAGAGACCCTCGTGGAAAGAAAAACACAAGTATCACGATCATGTGACGATGGATAGAGTGAGGTGTAGACTGCTGGCTGTGTGGAAGACCTGTGTGCAAACAGACTGACAGACAGACAGGCTGTGGAGGCGCTGTAAGAGGAGGCAGGGTGGAGGGCCGAGCAGTGAGGGAGGAGAGATGCTGGGCGACCGGACCCGCAGCCGCCCTCTTTTAAACCCCTCTCCGCCTCCCACTTGTTTCCCCGTCAGCCCTCCCACCCGCTTCAGGAAAAAAAAAAAAAAACAAACAAAAAACAAAAACACAGCCCCCTGTTCCTCTCATCTGCACAGGGCCTTTGAGGAAACACATGGATCCTGTTCTTAGGGGAAAAACTCAGAGCAAACATCTATCTGTTTGGAGCACCACTACAGGCTCCTGTGGGCTTCCCAGGTGGCTCGGAAAAGTTTCTATTTCACTCTCTGGAGGAAGGTGGTAGTTACATTTGTAGGATTCTCAACAATTACAATAAAACCCAACGAGAACCCTGAAACGACGCTACAAAAGCATGTCAACGCTAGTCGTGAAAATCAATTTATCATGCGAGCAGAGCTGCGGCTACATCTAGAGAATAAGCGATTCGTGATTTTAGTCTAGAAAATGTCTGAACTGTCCAATACGTGGACTATGACTATGATTACTACTGCTGCTGCTTCCAGAGTAGATATAAACCTTCAAACCCAATATCAAAACATGCATAAAAACTTCTCAAACTGTTCCTGCTGCATCATCAGCCGCTCAAGGTATCAGCAAAACGATAAAGACAAGTGGATCATGCGCCAGGACTGGTTTGAGAAATTTCTACAAATCACTTTGACACTTTTATTTTGTTGTAACAGTGGAGTCCAAACTAGCGACAGACGACGACTGCCCTCCTCCCTGAAATAATAAACTGTTCAGAGCCCGAACTCAAAGCCCACAGGAAGTGCACACCTCAAAACATAGACTTTCCACAAGTGTTCCTTTATCAGTGGTGAGAAAAGAGAAAAAGAGGATGGGGGGAGAGGGGGGGATTTTGGTACAGTTGCCATTGTCATTCCAATAGTTTTACCAGTTAAGTGCATCATCATCCTCATCATCACAAAATCAGTTGACGTTGAACATTATCACATTGTAGAAACAGTATGACAGACTTGTAATAATATCTAACAGATGTCACAACTGACAACATAAGAAGAAGAACAAAAGAGAACCAAAAACTGAAATTTTCAGATTACTAGTATTTTTCAGGGGCTTCTTTTTTTTTCTCGCTCCAAGCTTCTTGTTTCCGGGCTGCATCATTCACCAGCGACAGCGGCGGCTAATGCGAGCCTCCAAAGTCCGGAGATCCCTCCACGACACGGATAACGTCAAACCATTTGTTATCTCGGAGAACCCGTGTGCCCCCCCTTCGTGTTCGTCCCTCAGCGTTACAGATTCCTGGTTCAGTCAGCGAGGTAGGGGAGGGGAGGTCATGAGCTATACGTGAGGGAGGGTCACCAGCTCCCCGTCCATCTCGAACTCCTCGGCGCCGTCGGGGGAGAAGAGGTAGGTTGGGGGTTTCCAGGGGGACTCCTCCAAGCAGGAGGGGTACAGCTTCCCCACCGCGCAGCGGAAGTCCTTACCCAGATCCCAGAGTACGCGTTCGGACACGGGCTGCCGCAGGTACCAGCGGTCCAGCTCCATGTCGTACTGGTAGATAGCGTATTTGGCGCGCTCGTTCATGTGGGTTTCGCGCATGAAAATGCACAAAGAGTTGAGCAACACCACCGCCCGCACGCAGGGGTCCGAGTAACGCTTGGCGGGGATGTTGGCGGCCAGGCGCCACTCGTTCTTGTTGACGTCGTAGATCTCCACGGTGACTGACGAGCCGTCGATGGTGCTCGTCGGTAGGCGGATGCCGGAGTTGCTGACCACGTGGAGGCCTCCGATGTAGAAGATCAGGTCGCCGTAGGCGGCCGCCGAGGCAAAGCAGCGGCTGGTCTTGCGCATGGCCATCTCCACCCAGGTGTCGGCCCGGGGGAAGTAGCAGTACATCAGGTCGTGGGTCATCACGTAGATGCAGTCGTGCGCCACCACCGAGGTGCTCCAGTTCCAGGCGAAAGGCAGGGGGCTCATCATGCTCCACTCGTCCTTCTCGCAGTCGTAGCGCTCCACCGTGCGCTTGTTCAGCTCCCCTCCGACGTTGTCTCCCCCGATTGCATAGATGTAGCCCTCGCAGTAGACCAACGAGGGCTTGATTCGGGCACACACCATGGGGGTTTTGGGGACCCAGGCGTTTTGCTGGGCGTCGAACCAGAAGAAGCTATCGACCGAGCGGAACACCGCCTGTAACTTGCCACTCTTGCCGTGGCTGGTGATCGAGTTTTTGAGAGGGATCTGCCCGCCGGCGATGAACACGTCGTTGTCGGGCGTAACGAGGGTCCCCACCTTCTGCAGGTCTCCTGGGGGGTTGCTGAGCTTGTACACTTTCTCTGCCTGCGGACTGTAACACACCACCGTCGTGGGCAAGGACCCGGACATGACGTAGCCCTCGCCTTGCGTTTCGGACATGGCCTCCATGAAAATCAGCATCTCCTCCTTGGTCATGCCTAACCGGGGCTTGAAGAACTTGGGCATGGACTTGTAGAGACCCTGCACCACCACCGACTTGTCGTTGGGCGGCAGCCCCTGGAACCAGGCGCGCTGCGTCACCTCTGACAGGGCGTCGATGCGGATCTGGCTGAGCACGGAGGACAGGTGTTGCGAGCGCGCCTCCATGTTGTACTCCAGCCACAGCATGGCCGCCTCGCGCACCGTCTCCTCCTTCTCCACGTTGAGGTTGTCGCTGCTCAGGACGTCTATCAGCAGCTCATGGGACAGCTGCAGGAAGGCCTCCTGCCGGTACACCATGGGGAACTTGTGCTCTACCATGCGCTTGGCGCTCTGCTTCAACTCGCTGCAGCTGAACAGGTCGCCGATGCTCAGCATGCGGACGCAGTTCTCAGCGTTGATCTTCTTCACCAGGTAGTCTCTGCACTGCAGCAAGACGTCCTCCACCTGAGCAGGACAAGGGACAGGGAGAAATCAGATACACTGCTGCAACAAACTTTGCATTAAAAGCAGAACAAAATGTTTAAACTTCTTAATGAACAGTTGGAATTACAATCCAAAGTCACTCAAGGGGTGTTTCCACTGCAGGAACTTGAGGGTATTTTTATGTGGTTGGGGTCATTGGTGGTCGTCTCCACTGCAGAGCCCTTTTTTTTAAACATATTTTGGGGTCTTTTTTGCCTTTATTTGACCATATAGTTGAGAGACAGGAAATGGGGAGGCAGAGAAGGGCCTTTACATGCAGTTAAGAGCTGGGATTCGAACAAGGGCCGACTGCAGCGAGGACTGTAGCCTCTGCATATGGGGCGCCTGCTCAACCCACTGCGCCCCACCTGCAGCAACTTCTACGGGGGGCAAAAGAGTCGCCGTCTTGGGGTATGTACTCAGATTGGGTGGGGTTTGGGGTTTACTCTGTGCTGATTGGTCAGACTCCAAGCGGGATGTGACGCCAAGAGAAAACCCTGAAATAAGCTGCATTTTTAAAATCCAACATCATTAAAAGGGTGTCTTCGTGGCCAAAAAAGAGAATAAGTCAGTAAAAGATGCATGATGATGACAGAGACTGCATCTTACAAATATTTGATTGGGACTATTTCTTTTTATATATTAAGGGCTTGTTACATTAAGCCAGTAGTTTCAGTTTAGTTTTGACTGCCTTTTTGTGTTTTGTCTAAGTTATTTGTATTATTTGATGAAAACTAAATAAATACTTTAATGACAAAATAAAGTAAAAGATAGTAGTTTTAGTAGTAAAACATGTATGATAACAACTCAATAGTGCGATTATACAACGATCAAAACAACATTTTAAGACTCATTATTATAAAGTGTTTATACTGCTGAACAATCAACAGCAGCAGCAGTAGAAAAAAAACTGCTGCATGATGATTGAAACTGTTGCATGTCGCCTCAAGAGGCCGAGTGAGAGGATGGTTCCTGTGAAGTTCCCACCCCCCCTCCCTTTGCAAGAAACTCCCACAGTGGAAAGGTGGCTTTGGGGTGACATATTCTATATATTTGGAAATATATTTATGTGCTGACAGTGTTTCCTGCTACTGACCTGTAGGAAGCATGCGGTCTCGTAGAGCGGCTCCACCGTGCTGTCGTTGATGGCCAGGTTGCCCGTGTAGGCGTAGGTGATGATGATCTGCAAGGTGGCCGGGTCCACGTTCCTCAGGTGGACGTGGGTTTGCTTGCTCTCGCTGAGGCCGCTCATGAACATCGCCCTGCGGGAGCCAGACCACAACAGCGCAGCAGCGTCGGTCAGCACAGCTTCTTTCTTTTTTTGACGAGCAACAGATCAATATATCCACTGCCGTTTCCATAAAGATGAGACAATCGTGACGTTTATATGGAAACTTGCAGCAGGTCCCACTCTGTTGTCATGCAACAGCCTCGTTAGAGTTCAGTTTTGAATTATATCCTTGCTGTGTTTTCCCTGTATAACGTTAACAATTGCCAGATTTTTTACTTTTACTGTACTTGGCAAACACAAACCATTTGTGCAAGTGAAACTGGATCCATGGAAACTGCATATTTAAGAGCAGCAGACAACAGCTGATAAAGGCCAGTGGTGGAAAGTTAGTGACAAACAATAATGATACAGTTACCCAGAATGACATATCATCCCTCACTGAGCAAACACAGCCTCATGAGGCTGTATTCAGTGAAATTAACTCTGTAATTAATAAACTCAATGAGCTGAGAGTCCTTCTGGTTTTGTTCTTTTGACACCAAATGAATTTAATGAGTGGGTCCTTAAGTGTCATCATTGCTAAGCAGCACATTAAAGCAGATAAAAGACTCAGTGCACTTCAGACGAAAAAGTGAAGTGGCTCTTCTGAATGAAGAGACTTTATTAGTTCCTCAGTTACTGATGTTACATTCAGATTAGTTTGAAACCTCAATCTGTTTGGCCTTCAAATACCCTGAACACGTCTCTTGACTTTCATAAGTCCTCTTCCATCAAGTCTGTGCATATTTGAGCTTTCCAGACGATGTTTTGTAATCGACAAAGACTGGCTTCATAATAAACCCCATGAGACAGGACAAGCTTTCAGTCTCCACCGGAGGGGGGAGATCAATGTTTTAGTATCCAAAGTTTTTCTTTTAAATAAACAGAGCCTCCTAATGACAGCTGGATTTTTGCCAAAATGGCTGGAAAAACAGACAAAGTTACCAACCACAGCCTGGTCTACCTGTAATTGGCTGCTACTGCTGGAGTTAATTTCCCACTGTCCTCATGTCAGACAAGGGGTCAATGGTATATCTTTATTTTAAAAGACAGGAAGTAAATACGTGTTTTTACTGAATAGTTGATGATGATGACTTCCTTCCTTGATTGATTAAACATTGAGCCCAAACGCATCAGAAAATGGTGAAAACTCAAAGATATTCACTTTGCCATGTGAGGAACCCAGATGCTCAAATTTGAGAAACTGGCATCCAGGGTAATTTTACAGAAGAAACATAATATTTGTTTATGTTCTTGTGTTTGTTCCAAGTTAGTTTCAAATATATAAACGGTGTAAAGTGTTATAGTAGTGAAAGCCACTAGCTGCTTCCATTATTTGCACATTACCAATGTTTTTGTCTCCCACAGTAATAATAATCTATCATGTTCAACACTGTCATATAAGTGATGGAGGGATCCACTCAGCTACTCTATGTTTGTGTGTGAACTGGAACTAGGAGTATTGCAGGCCTCAGACAGCAGCGCTGACTCTGTCTTTGGTTTATTTGGAGCAGATGTTACTACGACTTGATACTTGAGAGTTGTCTCACACAGACCGACCCGTCCACCAACTGACATGACATGACAGAAAGTGGTGGTCGACACCCCACCAGTTGGGATGGCTGCGCTGGGATCAGCTCGTGCCTCAGCAGGCCGCCCACACTTCCACGTCGCCGTTCTTCAGCTCTCGCAGTGAGTCAGAGCCTCTTTAGCCTCGTTGGCGACATCACTTTCTCACATTTTCTGCATCTGGGGAGCCGTTACATCGACTGGAGCTGGTGATTTGCATTTATGCTGCTTATGTATCTGCTGCCAAACGCATACTGCAGCAGCGATGCACACAGCACTGGCTGATGGAGGGGCCCTGTGTCTTTTTATTACAAACTCTGTTGATTGAGTTTGCATTTCTGTTGGTGGCACCTTCTGTTTATTCCACTCATAATACAATTGCTGAACTGGAATGTGCAAACATTACCAAATCATTTGATGGGGCTGGGTTTAAAGGGATAGTTCAATATTTTGGCAAAATGGCCGATTGCCATAATCGCTATAGTCATAGCAGCAGGTTCGCTACCTTTACTGTTGGTGCAAGCTATTTTTAGAATGGCGGAGCAGAGCCGTGAGCTGCTCAGAGCTACGCTACGAAGGCTCATGGAATTTCTTGGTCTCCCTCATCAAACTCCCTTCGTTATTATCTCATAGCGTGGTAAATGTTCAGGTCACAACTTGTCCACCAGAGCGTTTTGGAGTTGTTGGATTGTGTATTTCATGAGTTTGATGAGGGAAACCAAGAAATTCCATTAGCCTCCGTAGCGTAGCTCTGAGCAGCTTGCAGCTCTGCTCCACCGTTCTAAAAATAGCTTGCACCGACAATTAAAGGTAACGAACCTACTCCTAAAACTATAGGGATTATGGCAATGGCCAATGCCAAAATGTTGAACTATCCCTTTAACAAATAGTGGATAGTGTAGGGAATATACAAAAGTCAGATATGAATCTATATCCATCCACAACACCTTTACTTTTTTGGAACTAAACATGGCCAATATGAGCTGGTGGTGGTTTGTGATTTTCTGTCAATAAAACGATTTTAAGAACAACTGAATATTGACGATAGCTTTCAGCTGCAGCCGTGCTCTTTCATAATATTTTGTCTGGCAAACCAGCTCTACCCTTGTGAACAGGAGTTTTGGGGGTGTGTGTCTGTGTGTTGGTCACAGCAGGGGCAAAAACCTGCCAGGCTGTATTACGCAACCCTGCAGGCATACCCCTGCACCCCCCCTCCTCCCTGCTTTTCCTCTCTTTCTTCCCCCTTTTCTCTCCATCTCTCACCAAGACCTACGTGACCAGACTTTCCCCTACATACACAAGTTCCCTCCAGAGTCTGGCACCCCCCCCCCCCTTCTCTTATTTTTTTTTCTTTCTCTGAAGCAAGGCGTGCAAAAGCGGAGTAGGTGGGTGGGAGGGAAGAAGCGGCGGAGGGAACGGAGTCGCGGTTTAGAGGAAGCGCTGTGACACCTCTGAACCCCCCCGGAGGGGAAATGCTTTGCATGTTCGCACCAGATAACGAGTGCGTGGGAAACAGCGGGGAGGACCGGGAAGAGGTGGGTACGAGGGAGGCATTAAGTTGTCGGGACCTTTTCTTGGAATGTGTGTGTGAGTGTGAGGGAGGGAGGGAGGGAGGGAGGAGGAGGGAGGGAGGGAAGGGCACGAGGCGTGAGACGGACAGGGAGGCAGACAGCGTGTTGGACTGCTGCATGAGCTCCTGTCATGTACAGATGGACTCTTCCCAGAGCCGAGGCTGCTGCTGCTGCTGCTGCTGCTGCTCCGTCACACTCGCTGCGGTGCACACGCTTTATTATGCAATGTTGTGCGTACAAATGAGGCCTCCTGGGGGGCTTGAGGGATACGTCTCCGGTACTACAGGTTAGAGATTGCTTCATTTGTTTCCGTGTAGGAATATATATATCGGAGACGGCGACCCGAGCCCCTCGCTTTTAAGGAAACACCATCCTCTTGTTTTCCATCCTGCATGTATAGAGTGGGCGACACTTGCTCTACGGCGTGGTGCATTATTAATTGTAACTGTAGGAGGGGAGCACTTACAGACGTAACAGCCCTGCGTACATACACCTCATCACACCCCCCCGAGTTAGGAGAGTAATTGATGTCTTTAAGCACAAAAACCTGTGTGGTGCATTATTAATTGAAACTGTAGGAGACAAAAAAAAAGACTCAGGGGAGATACGCCACAGTAAGCGTAGTCACAATCACCCTGGGGTTGTTGAAAAACAGAGAACCCAGAACACACAACATACAGTACAACACGAGCAGCATGAGGCTGATAAAGAGTGTGGCGCACTCACCTGAAATAGGAGCTACATGTGGCCAGGACCATCTTGTGACACGGGAACTCCGTGTCCTCCACCAGCAACACAACATCAGTCAGTAATTTCTGTTCGTAAAAGAACTTGAGCTGCTCCAGCAGGGAGACAGCGTAGTCCGTGTTGACCGGCCTGCGCTCACTGAGATCCGACATGGTTGCATCCCATGAATCGCGCCCCAGTTTTGAAAAGTCACACGGCCGGCAAGAACCGGACTCAAGCCAACCAGGAGAAAAAAAAAGAAGATATTCTTAAAAGATTCAAGAGGGTAAAGGGGGGGAGAGGGAGAAGGACAGCTCTCCAACACCTCCACAGGCCTGAGTGGAGGTGTTCAACTCCAATATGGGGAGAAAAAAAAAACAACAGCAAAAAAAAAACTTGCTTCTCTTGGGAATGAGTTGAAAGATGAGATGAAGGCGGTCTCGGGGTTGTGACGACCAGCTGTAACCGTCAGGAGTCCAGGGGGGGTCTTGGGCGAGGAAGGGGCGGTTTCCCCCTCGTGGGTCTATCTGTCGTCTGAGGTCATGCAGTGAGGCACTAGGGACCAGAGGTAGAGAGAGAGTGCGATGGCTGTCGCAACACTGCTACATCAGTGCTTATCTGAAAAACACAGGAGAAAAATAAAAACAGCGATGAGAACAGAATCCACTGAAATAAACATGACAACACCAAAAAACTATCTACAAACTCTCTATATTGTCCCATTTGGGGGTTGAAAATCTCATTTCATATGAAACCTTTCACTGTGAACAACCTGCACCCCGTCACCTTCTCTTCACCCAAAGCTTCTAAACACTGCTCTGACAGCCAGGCAGCTGCAAACAGGAGAGTCTGAATGGAAGTGGCCGGTGACTATTTTCCAAGGACTTAGATTACCATGACCTGACCATAAGCTTTCTATAAAAAACAAAAAAACAACAACCCTGGATAACATGAATTGACACGAGTCCCTTCAACATTGTATTCACACTCTGTTCTAGGTTGAAGAAACCTCAACTCCATGTTACTCCATAGGCTTTTTGTTAGTTTTCAGCCCCAAACCAGAGTTTCTAATAAAATAATCTTGTTCCCATCATTTTAGACTTGAGATGCTTTGTGGAAAATGGGATCCAGATCTCCTCTTCAGCTGTGATGATGCCCAGACTAGTTATTACTTTATACTATCATTTATATATATTTTCTTAGGAATACAAAAGAAAGAAAGGGGAAAAAGAAAAGAAAGCACCTAAAATATAGCCTTAAATTGTATAGTTTGTAACTTGAAGTATTGGTTTATAAGCACAATGACTTTAAAAAGAGGGTTGGTCAGGTTTGTCACTGATAGGTCACATTCAAAAACACACCATCCTTATGGCTGTAAGAGTTGAGCTGTCCACAGCTTAACATGACACAAAGCCATTTTTACCATCAGTACCTTCATTGGCTTCAATCGGCACAGCTTACAACTCCGCCGCCTACTACTGATACTCCTACTAATGCCAACCACTACGCCCTGTTTCAATACCGCAATACGGAGATTATGAGTGGCAACCGGGACAAATATAAGGGGATGATAATAATCAACCCCTGATCTCCTGTATTACTTCAACATCTCGGCTGAATGTCTATGTCAGATTCAGGGTCGAGCATCCACGCACTTCATAGCGACCGCGCACCGCATTGGTTCAAATCAGATGCGACTGACACTCATAATTGTGAACACGAGTAAATAATACGAACCATCACAGTTATAATAACAGATTTCACTGACACTTAACGAGTGTCAACATTAAGACTTGTCAGTGATCAGTACTTTGGTGCATAATATTCATGTGTGGTCCAGTCTCTGAGCAGCGAGGGATGCAGTTTGGTAACAATGTGTGCAGGAGGGGAAATGTTCACTTCACGTTAGGTCATATACACACATCAGCTTCACGGTTATTACATATCATGTATTTACGACTTTTAATATCAAATAACTCAATACATGCGTGGTTATTCTTGAAGTCAGCACTGACATTTGATGGCTGTTAAACATTTCTTGGGCTAGCCTGGTACTGGTTAGCTGCGGTAGCACGTCATCGTTAACCACCATGTCCAAAACAAACCCCGTTTCAACCAGACAGGTTAGCTAACCCGACCCATCGTGTCGCTTGTGGCTTTACATCAAAGCATGTTCTCAACGGTGTGGCCATCGTTGCTTTTTGAAATCAATACATCTGATCAGCTCGCCTCGATGTCATGTTATGTCGCTAGCGCGAGTAGCGACAGCAAGTTAGCAACTTTAGCTTCCCTCCGCTGCACAGTTCCGGGGTTAGCTGATGTGGTAGCATGCCTTCCAATGACTGTACGAGACCAGAGCATCTAACATGATCAGCTAATTTGTGAATTTGTTGAAGAGGGGACAGTAACACCAACACAGCAGTCAAATTAGAGAGCGGTCATGCTGCTAGCACACAGCGCTAAGCTAAAACGGCTAAATAAACGGAGGCTAGCTAACGTTACCTGAGAACTTCGGCGACCAGAATCCGAGATCCGTGAGGGCGACTGTGGGCAGAGTCCACAAACTGAACCGTCACCGTGGCCTTTCCAGTCGGCAGAAAGTGTCCAGTAAGCTCCCGAAGCCGAATTTAGACATTAAACAATCGGGTAGAAGCAGCCGAGCAGCGGACACCCTTTCAGCGCATCATAAGCGCCTGAAAGACCAGAGGCCAAATCAGGATACTGCGCGTGCGCATACGACTAACGGCTTAACAGTGACATCTGCTGGAGGTGCCACCCACCAGGATAGGCCTCCTCTATTTTTATTTTAAGTGGACAGCAGATGTTATCCTAAATAAACTAATCTTACCCACACAAAGAGGTTTCAATTAAGGTCATTACATTAAAAATCATAAAAGAACCTCACTGTCACAAGAAAAGTTTGCATAAGGCTGACTGTGGATAAATGAGAAGCTATAGCTTTTATTTGAAAGCTAGACTGAAGTCCTATATATAAAAAAAGCTTGAACTTCAAAAGAGGCCTCAGGTGGAAAATACAGTCACCTCAGGAGGTCAGGAGGTGTGTGCAACCATGACAGTCCAGTTTTAGCAAGGTTTATTGAAATAATGCACAGCCCAACTAACCAAAAGTATTTAAAATATTTTTAAAATAACAAAAGAGAATATGAGATGTCAGATATTACTTCATAATTATGGGCGAATCTGACCATGTACACATAATACCTGTAGCCTACATGGTCCTGCATGGTCATTAGCATCAAATAGCTACAAACATATCCACCATCATGTAAGATTCAGATTCTTTAAATTTCAAACATAATAGGCTACCTCAATTCTCATCAATATGTCAAGTTATGTTAGAGTAGCCTATCATGTAATTCATTGTGTTTTGAAGTATGTGTCCCTAAAAGTCCAGTATTTATGGTGAAAAACATTGACAGTGGGCACCCTGACATTTCTGCAAAATTAATAACACAACGGAAAGAGATTCAAGGAATAAAGTAGCCTAATGCCTGGAGAATGTTATCACTGTCCCCCCTCCACTGTATTTTTATAGTTCATTCATTGACTGTTAAATGGATTTTTGTAGGATAATATAAAAATAAAATTACAAAATTTGATAAAACAAAAAGAAAAGAAAAAAAGAACAAAACAGCATACAGCATGAAAGCAGATCAATCTTGCAAGCATGAAGTCATGGGAAAAACAAATCTCACATAGGCTAAGTGAACAGCGTTTCTCTGCTGGATTCCTACGTTCTTCTTTCAGATCATCCATTTCTTTCTTTCCTCCATTTCAGCTATTTCTTACAGACAGCACTCCTCTTCAGTCTTTAGCTTTTTTTTAAATTAATTTAGTCAACTCCTCATTCTGTTGTTTCTCTAATTGATCAACATGCTCTTTCTCTTCTTTGTTACTACCATGTAAAACTTCCAGTTTGAATTCATCAATTCTTTTCTCATGTTGCTTTTGTAATTCATCAATTTCAGTTCCTCGAGTTTGTTCATGCTGTGTCTTCAGTTTTTCTTTCAGTGGCATCACTTCATTTTGCTGTTGGGAGGATAAATCAGCCTTTTCTCTTTTCAGTTTTTCTTTGCTTTTGGTTGAAAATTTCCTCTCCCAATTTTTCATTTCTTGGTTATATTTTTGCGTTAGATGATCCAATTTCTGCTTTTCATCGTTTCTTTCATATTTTTCAAGATTGTTTTTAAGATCAGTCATCTCTTTAATGTGTTTTCTCTGCAGCTTCTTTCTTTCATCTGGTGTTCTTTCTTTTGGCTCAGAAGTAACAGTGCCAAATCAGTCAGTTCTCTTTTGTGTGTATCTTGCATCTTATCCAGTTCCTCATCTATTTTGTTTCTCTTTCTCATGGTCTTCCTTCATACTCTGCACTTTCTCCTGCATCTTTTCCAAATGTGACAAATAACAGATGAACATTTCCAACATAAGAAAATAATAACATTTTATCCTTGTCCGGAACATTGACACCGACTGCTTACAAGATATTATGTAAGTCGATGCCCACTTTGCAATGCATAATACGTGTGCTGCAAGAGCGTTTGTTTGAAAAGCTGCACAGTGTGTCCACCGTCTCAGAGTCGCGGCTGTTTGCTATTTGACTGATTAGCGGGGGTTTCAGCTCTTGCGAGTCGGACGTCATGTGGACCTGCGAGAGAGACGCCGTTCTACTTCTGTTTCTTTAGAGAAAAAGTGAATGTTAAAAGAAAAAAAAAACAACGGACTTTAATTTCCAGGAGCTGGGGATGTTTATTATTGCTCCTGTCATCCTCCTGTGGTATTTTATTCTGAAAGGTTGAGCAAAAACGCGAATGTGACAATGGACGGTAACAACTTTCTTAAATTGTTCATTTTCATTGTCATTTTTTATTGTTAACAAAATAGGAGCCACTTTTTTGTTTTTACCAGTTAAAAAACTACGAGTAAAAATAACCAGAGTTATGTCTTTGCTTCTGTTCCATCTAATTTCTGGTGTGTCACCTGCTGCTTCCTGTAGATGGAGGCAAACCGCCACATACATTTGGGAGTGGACAGCAGAGGACTCACCCTCCCAGACCTTTTTTCTATGTCCAGCCACCATCTCAACCTTACTACCTCTACCAGCAGTGGCAGATGAACAACCCCTACAGTCACTATGGTTTACCTGGAGGTATTGGACTACTTACACTTTTTTTTTGCTGTAATGTAATAAGCCTATGTCCTGTAGCCTACTTATTGTCTGAATTCTCACATTTGTCATATTTCTCTAGGTTTTAACTATGGCCGTCCCTACATACCGCCTTACCAGTACATGCAGTATCCTGGCTTTGTTTACCCACATGCCCCAATATATCCAGTAGATTACAGGCGAATGTTTGAACCTCGGTTTCATGCTCCTTCCTGGGGGGATATGCCCCGCCAGCAGCACCACCCCCAGACTCAGGGGCGTCGTGAAATGGCCTGCTCGGAAGCTCAAACAGACCCCAGCGATGCCATTTCCAAGCTAATCGAATGCCTGGATAAAATTCGAGCCAGTGAGCTGCAGGGCGCGGAGAGAGAACTTGACTCCGGCGTGGCCTCCCAGTCCTCGGGTATGTTTTCTCCAGAAGAAGAGAAGAAAAGTGACAAGCAGGATCACCTCCTGCCGTCAGTGCCCGATGACAGCCGTTTGGAGAGTCCTGCTGTGACCTTCAGCGACTCCACGGCAGCAGTGTATGACGGAGAGTCCAGCCGTAGAAGCCTTGACGCCCTGAGCCCTCAAGGATGCTGGACAGGGGGCTTGGAGGAAGAGTTACCCCTTGATAGTTCCTCTGTTCACGAGGATTGTCCTGAACTCGAGCAATCATCAGAAGAGGAACATTTTCTCACTCTTGAGAACAAAGAGGTCACAGATATCCAGTCAGATATTTTAGTGACCGATCCAAGTGTTCCCAAATGTGGTGCTCAAGAGCTCCTGAAGTTGCCACCATCACAGGCACCTTCATTCTCCTCCCCCCTGCCTGTCCTTAAGGAAGCTAAAAGCAGCGACAAAGGTTCAAAGATGGAACATCAGATGGGATCTCACGAAGAAGCCAAATCCAAGCCAACTTACCAGATCCTCAAGCTGCCTTATGCGAACGTTTTGTCCTCTGGAGCCGTTGGAGGTGGCCGCCTCTCCTCCCCTGTAGGCTCCTACTACTACAACTACCTCCCCATGCAGACTACCCATGAGCGGATGAGTGTCCTCAGTCCGTCTCTTGATGAGCTTTCCTCCAGGGATGAGATGTTCTCCACAGACCTGGATGATGTGGATCTTTTCCCCAAACACGTGTATACTGGCCGGAGGCTCGCGGAGGTCATGGGCGGGTCGCCTCCAGCTGCAGAGGAAGTAGAAGAAGTGTGGCTCCCGGGTTCGAAGAGGTTCATGTGCGCCTGTTGTGGGAAAAATGTGGGAAAAGGTGCGGGTAGGAGCAAAGTCCACAGCTCCAAGAAGTACAGAGATGAGGCTGGAGACTCTGAAGAGGAAAGCAGGTATGGCAGAGGGTGTGATCAGCCAGTCAGAGTGGTTGTGAGGAAGCACTCTGCACCCAGGAAGCCTCATTCAGCCCCACGAAGGCAGGCAGCCAAACCTTGGTATAAAAGAGGCCAGTACAAGGATCCCTCAGATCCGTTCAACCAGGAAGGGGGTCATGATCTTCCAGCTGATGGAGAGATGAGTGAGATGACTAGCGGTGAGCTGCAGTGCAGAACGTGCCAGGGTAAGTGTCAGTCATTTCTGACATGTTTAGTTGTCAATCATGTTTTGTGTAGCGTACATTGTCGGAAATATGCAGTGAATATGTGACCTCTTTTTATAGACCGACACTGCAAAGAGGATCTGGCCACTTCAGATCAAGGCAGGTGGGGAGAGGGTGACGTGATTCCCAGGAGGAGACAAGCAAACCCTCTGCAACGACAAGGTTAAAGAAATGATCCACAAACATTTATCCTGAGAGTTAGCTGAAACTAAATGCACACATACTTTTTCGTACCAATTTGTCCAAACAACATGAGCAGCATAATGAAGATTTAGATTGGCTTTGTACATTTTGAGGTGATTATGAGAAAGGTCAACAAAAACTTGACCTGAGAAAAGTGAATATTGAATATTCACAACCTGTATCTGCAATAAGGCAAAAAAGAAGAGTTAAATAGCTTTGGTGTCTGTGAATTGTCCTTGGCTGAACTTTAGATGCTCATGAGAATAAAGAAAACCTAACTTTAAATTCATAGAAGCAACCGTCTGTGATGACTTCTTAACATTGAGCTCCTGTCAATTTGATCTTCTCACATCTATTCGACAGAGATGGGTACTCAGAGGAAAATGACTTACCACAGGCCAAGAGATGAGGACAATGATAATGATGGGCCACCGCAATTACACTGGGAGAGAGGTTCATTAAGACTTTTCTTTTGTGATGCTCAGTCTAACTTTGACTATTTTATGAATGTAATGACTTCTTTTTTTTTTTTGACAGACTCTACCATGAGAGGAGAACCAAGATGTTGATGTTCCTGGTCTGAATATTGAACGCAAGTTCAAAATTGAAAATGTGTTGAACTGTAGGTGAAATTCACAAAATATCACATATTACAAAAGATGACACTTTTTCTATCAACCACAGTTCTCTAAATGTAGGCACATGCAGCTGACAGACCAAACACAATCAACACTTTCAAACTTCAATGTTTCTGTTCTTCTCCTCTCCAGGTCCCCCAATGGTGTAAAATGTTCCAGGATAATGTGTTTAAAAATATTTAGAGCACCAGGTGAAATGCACTGCACAGCAAGCCTCTTTTTGTTAGAGAAAAGTAAAAAAAAAAAAAGTAAAAAAGTATAAAGTTTCTGCAGTGACACTGCCTTGCACTATTAATGATTGATGAATTTCACAAAAAAGCAAATGGGCTGAAAGGTTGTGTTACAGATGAGGGTGTGCTACTGTTTGGGGCCAGTCCAATAAAGTATTGTCATTATTTAATCTTTGTGTTTCTGTCATTTTGTGTTGCTGAACATGATGCAGGGGGATTACACACTCTACAGTTTTAATCAGTAGGCGTTGGCCTAATTGTTATAGTCTATGTGATGTACAGTGCTCAGTACTAGCTGAAATCATGGGGCTTATTTCAAGAAGGTATAGGGGTTTACCATTATAGTTTTCAGCCTGTAATACAACATACCAGTTTGCATGATGGCACATGGCAGTAGTAGGAAATGATTATTGATCTTCTGAAAAAATGGTGAGGTGTATACTTTATACTTTTTCCTATTAATTTCTGCCCAGCTGAGCACAAAATATTTGGAAAGGAAATTAAGAACAGTAAATATATCAATCTGATTGCTCAAATGTGTGGATTTGTTATATATTCCTATATTATATATCATTACATATCTTTAGTTTTTGGACACTTGAATAGGCAAAAGAAGCAATGTGAGGATCATGAGCTAAAAGGGCCTGCATGAACAATAAAATCAAGTGTTATCTTTGCTCTGGTATGCTCAAAACATACTGTATACTTTTTGTACTTGACAGTTGCATTTTCACAGAAGGCTGAGGTGACACTTTTCATTCTTATCTGTCTGTAAAGAAAAGACTATTTACCCAAATATAATACAAATGAAACTATTTCCTTTTGTGGTAATTAAAAGATTTAATATGTGTAGAATTAATATACATGTTAAACTAGTGCAATGAATCTCTATGACAAAAACACCTCACAGAAAACCTCTTAAAAATGGTACTGGTTTAGAATCACTGTCATGTCATCACTGTAGTCCCAGAACATGTTTATTTGTCATGGATAATAATACCTCAGGCAAACAAACCAACTCTCATCTAACCTCATAACTGGTCCTTTAGGGCTCAACATCTTGGCATAAGATAAGTATGTGCTTTGCATTTTAGCTCTGCTCACCTGCAAATGAGGCTAAGCTTAAGAAGATGAACTCAGAAAGATGCTAAAAAAGAACAGATGTTCCACTCTTAGCCAAATATCTATCATCTGTGGTCCTGCTGCCTCATCAAGCCAATGCAAGGTTCAGGTGTGCTGTTGATGTAGATTCAACCTAATCAGCTTCTCACTTCCTCTGGGACACAGTAATTCCATTCGAGACGCTGATCTTACTTTTTCTCCTATCTCTCGTTCATTGTCTGCCTTCTCTCAGGTGAGCTGAGGTGAGCAGATCAGGAAACTCTAATTGGACAAATGTCACCTGGAACCAAATACTGGCCAATCAGTGGAGCATTTGACAAACAAACCCGTACCTTGAGTCCACACCTTTCCAATTGAAATCATACTTGGAAAGCTGTGTTGGTTTGTTAGCGATAATCCTTTCGCATGCAGGTACAATCTGTTTAGTAACTGTTTTGCTGTCAAAACACACTGAAACTAGCTGGTGTCTTGCAACAGAGTTGTGATCAGAGAAACAATTAACAAGTTTTTTTCCCATTTGCCTCATGTCTCTTTGTTAGATATGGAAGCAGCCGCATCTACTTTGCAACACTCCTACGGGCTGGGCTCCCCTCGGGGTCCAAACCCACCACTTGGAGCTCAACAGACCCAAGGGTCTCCTCAACCGGCTCCGAGACCTTCACGTCCTGAGGAGCAGCAGCACCACAAACCTTTCTTCTACATTCAGCCCTCGCAACCGTATGTGCCCATGCAGAATCTGCAGTGGCCTGTGCCTATGCCCATGCCAATGTCCTATAACCCTTTCTTTGGTTACCCTGGATTAGGTAAGTGTTAAATATCGTAAAAGAATGTATCTTTTTGTTGCAACTAATGGGTTTTGGAGGTGCAATGCTTCTTGAAAATACATAAAGTCATGTTGTATGTGGAAGTTAACAAGATGTCTGTATAGAGTATGTTAGTTATTTCACACTACTCACTATGCACAGAGTTCTGTGCTGTAGAGATATTCATGGATCCCAGATGATGAATTCCAACAACTTTGAGGATCCACTGAAGTTTTCCTTTAGGGCATTCATGATGGATTAACATGAATTTACACATTCATGTTACATTCAGGATGAACTGTGATTTTGTTTTTTTGATGACTTGGTTTACAAATGTAATTTTGAAAAGCTGCAAGACTGATGACATCCCCAAAGAGGTTCTGCTAGATTTTCTAAACTGCCAAACTAAAATGATGAACAAGTTATTGTTAAAGGTGGTCAAAGTACACCGCTGTGTTATACCAATTAGTCAAATACTGTATGTTTCTGATACAAAAGAAAGATGTTTGGGCAAATGTTTAACCCAACCCACATTACCTAGTTTAAGAACCAGACTACTTGCTTTTAAAGCAAAAAAATTTTGGTTTTGAGTTGACCTTATCTGGACTAAAACATTTAATACCTGAACATACTTTCTAAAGTTGGGCCTCAAGTTAACTCTTTGACTGCCAGCCATTCTCAGAGCAGCGTCCTCCAGCTTGCCAGGCATTTTCCAGCTTTTTGACTGATTTTCGTAGACCCACCATGTACCTACCTACTTTTAATAAATACACATTCAGCCTATCAAAGGAAAGATGAGGGTCTCTACTTTCCAGCAAAAAAACCTGTTTGTTTCTATCTTGTTCCAGTCTTGTGGAATTGGCGGTTGAATATAGGTGGGTTTAGCCCAAAATGCCATTTTGGCAGCAAAATCTTGAGAAAAAGAGGTTTTTGTGTCGGCTGTCATTTTCAGGTGAACCAGTGCAACTGGCTCCATTATATTTTGCTTTAGTGACACCTCAACATCTGTACAGCTGTTCTCTTGTAAACAACAACGAAATCGACAGTGACAAATGACTTTTGATGACAAAAGACACAACATTTAGCTACTGAATCCAGCCTTTTTCTTTCTTTTCTCTGAGTTACAACTTTTTCTTTCCTTTCTTTTAGTGTTGCTCCATGAGCCTACGTGTGTGTGCGTGTGTGTAATGTGTGTGCGCATAATAACACGCGGATCAGTTCGACAGGTTTTTGTAGCCGACACACGGCGCTTTTTTTTTTTTTTTTTTTTTTTAGATCAGATCCAGCTTCCTCTGGTCTGCAGGTAGCGGTCTCACTCTCTCTCTGTCTGTCACACACACACCTACACACACAGCCTCCAGCTCTGGCTGACGTGCCCCCTGGACCCACAACCACAGACGGTCTGTAGATCACAACAGACACTCCCACCTTCAGCTCTCGTTCCGTTCGCCGCGGCGCCGTCCGCTCCTCCTCCACTAGACCGCGGGATTTTCAAGCTGCTCTCTGTGATTTCTCGCTAAATCTGGCGATTTTACAAACGCTGTTGAGACTAACGACCAGCGATCAACGGGGTTGTTGTTACTAACGTGTGTGCTTTGTATCACGGAGCTGTACGGAGCTTCAACGAGCTGCCGAGCCGCCATGAGCGCCGCCGCCGCCCCCCTCTCACCGGCGGCCGGTGTGTGACGGAGCAGCCCCACTGCAGTCAGACACCATACGCTCCATGAGGGGGGAGAAATACGCTATATTTTCTTATACTTGTTAATCCAAATGTTTTTTCTGCACTTTATTTTGATAGTACAAGTCTGATCTTCACAGAGGAGTAGGGCAAGACGTTCAGCAATGCATTGCAATAAAAAAAATGCAAAGACGTGTTTTCACGTCCTTGGCAGACCACGCTTGGAAGATCAAAGACGTGAAAACACGTCTTTGGCAGTGAAAGAGTTAATGTGAGTTGCTGATGAATGTTGGTCATAATAACACACAAAACGTTTCAAATAAGAGAAATCTTTAACTCAAACATGGGCTTGAATCATCTTCAGCCTCGTCTTTATCTTGTATCCTTCCTCAATACTAAGGCACAACACCTGTTTTGTCTCCTTTGACCCACACAGTGTATAGTCTATCATTTTTTGACTTCATAACTGAAAGTTCTTTCTTCTGACTAAAAGATCTCCTTCAAAGATAATCAGTTCTTCACAAAGTACAATATTTGTCTTTTTGCAATATAGTGAAGTGCAATCATTATAATTATAGAAAAGGTACTCACATAGCTACAAATGCTCAAAATATGCCCCAAGTATTTTCTTTGTTTACTATCCTCCTCTGAAAATTAGATATTCAAAACAGTATGTTAGCAATGCTGATGTTGCTGATTAAGGCTTTACAGAGCTGCAAACATGTCTGGAAACTCCAGTTTTGTTTTAAATGGTTGTCTTTGTCTTATGTTGCTGCTGCTGTGGTCCTCATTATGCATTAAGCTGGTTTCCCAATGATGCAAAACTTTGCAAGTGCCTAAAACTGAATCCAACTTGCATGTGAAAGATTTGATCAGGCTTAAATTTCTAGGCACAGCAAATTTTGAAGGCGATATGTTAGCCATATTTAATGTGACTGGCATTTTGGGTATACTTCTAACAATTGTTCAAATCTTGACAGCATTGTGTCACTCAGTTATTTTTTCCTGTTTGTTTTCTGTTGAAGGTTATGGTATGCCAATGATGCCACACTATCAGCCAAATCAATACATAGAGCCACCAGGCTTTGTTGTACCCCACACCCACCTGCATCTGATGGACTACAGACGCATGCTCAACCCTCAGTATTACCAGACCATGGCCTACCACTCTCGCAAGTTCCGCTATCAACACAACGGCCCGGCCAGAGAGATGACCACTTCTCAGGTACAAACTGAGCCATTGTCTACAGCCCAGAGGACAAGCACTCCTGGTTCCAGTGACATTGAAACCTCCAGTGGCCCCCCAGTCTGTAGCAGTGTCGCCCCCAATGTCCCCACCACCCAGTCGCCAACCCCAACCTCGGCCTCTCTGGAGCGGAAGGACATGGCGTCCTCCTCCACAACCAGGACGCCACCAAATGGCAGCTTTGTGATTCAGACTGAGGAGGTGAGGATCGAATGCCGCACTACACCGGCGGGACTACAACTCCTGCACTCTCATGAGACAGCAGAAGTGTCCCACAGATTTTCCCAAGACGTGGTCCAGTGTAGTTCCGTCCTCCAGGGCAGTGTGCTGCAGGACGATGGACTGTGCCCTCCAGGAGACCGGTCAGAGCAGGCACTCCAAGCTCGTCCTGACATCCTGTTAACCGGGACGCCCGACAGTGGTGAGAAGATCGCTGCTCTGGAGGAGTCCAAGACTGAGATGGACCCCGTATCTGATGTGTCCAAGTTGAGATGTGAGGCGGCAGCTCATGGTGATGTCGAAGAGACGAGGAGCGAGAAAGACCTGAGTGGGACTGCTAAGAATTTCCAATTAAAAGTCGTACACCTGCCCTTTGACCCCAAGTATCTGGATGAGCTGCGGAAGATGGAGTCCACCGTTTGGTCAATGGAGGAAACCCTGGTTGCCTCTGCTGAATCATTGATCCAAAATGGCTGCACGGACTCTTATGACGAAACTCTGGCCGCTGCTGAGGAGTCCTCAGCAGATGTACCAACTGCGAAAGAGGAGACTCCTGCAGAAGAGATTGTACCCATGATTGAGATGCCTCCCCTAGTGGAGGACGAGGACCTCATCATCAATGCCCCTATGGTTGAGATGATGCCTGATGCCATGCTGGATGTTGTAGAGGAAACTCCTATGTCTAAGTGGGCACACACAGTGCAGGTGGGTCTTTCACATACTTTGTTGGATAATTCTCCAGTTCAGGGTGATGGCAGCCAACATACTGTCCAAGATCACCAAGACACTTCATTTGAATCTTTGCCTGCCTACCTCCCCTCCACCAGCTGGTTAGCAGACTTTGACAGTGTCTACTACTGTAGCAAGATGCCACCACCTCCCAAGAAACAGGGCAGACCCAGTCTGAGCCACTCTGGTTTAGATGTTCCTAGCAGAAGAAGAAAACTAGACCTAGAGTACAAAGAGCAACCGACAGTTCGCAAGCCAAAGGAGAGGTACAAACCCAACAGCAAGGTGGATCGGCAAAGCTTCTCTGACCACGAATGCTGCCTTAGCAGAAATTTCAATGAGAATGCATTCAATCAGTATGCTTCCAAGAGGGAGCGACTTTGTTCTAGATGTCTGGCAAAACACAGAGTCGGTCCATCAGCCAGTCCAGGGATTGACGGCAGAAACTTAAAAAGAAAGGCGGTTCCCTTCCAACAGAGGAACGACGCACTGTTGCCGACATGTGAGGCCTGTAAATCTCACAACAAGAAACTGGTGAGAAAAGGCTCTAGCCCTGACATTCGTGGTCTTCGTCACGGACACGACACAGAGGGAGAATCCTCTGAAAACAGCTCATGTCGCAGAGGCCCAAAATGGAGGGCAGCTGATGATCCCAGGAAGCCTGCCGACATGAAGAGACCGCTGGCCTCCAAGCAGAACCAGGAGAAGCGTCCTGCAGCAATGTATCCAAAGCTCAGGGAGAAGAACTGTGCGTGCAATGAGCCACAGCACCACCCTGTTGCGTGGGAGAGGTTGCGCCAGTGCCCCCACGGCAACACCATCAGGGAAACGGATGAGAACTGCGCCATGCCAGTTCCCCCTCAGGAGAAATGGATCAATGCAGATCAAGTTTACCTGACACACAGGTGGCAAACTGGTAAGCAAATATATTGATATTGGTGTTGGTAACAACAATCAACTTAACGTGTTAATTAGGTTTTCATCCAACAGAGAAGTCATGGAAAGTGGCGATGCCAAACCCTGACGGAGACTGCTCCAAGAATGAAGCCAGACCTCACTTTAATAAGCACAAGAAATCACAATCACAAGGTTTGCTTTTGACTTCTCACCTTACTGTATTCCAAAATCATTTTTTAACTTGTCATATCCTGTCACTTGCAGCCTTTTCTCATCACCAGAGACATCAGTCAGCATAAACCTCTGATCCAAGTTGCTTCTTTGTTCTTCATGCCATGTGTTTGTATAGATTTTTAGATTACCCTTCAATTCAATGGCCTTCTCTCCCTGTTTGTTTCTAAAGCTTCTTTCTTGGCATAGTTGATGTGTTGAAATGTAATTTGCAATGCTATACTTTATTTAAAGGCGTGTGCAATTGTCAAATAATGCCCTTATATTTGTGTCATTTGCTTTCTCTGCAGGAATGTGTAGAAAAGACACAAGATGCTGATTTGCACAAGAGCACAATTCAACAATGAGAAAAAAAAGCACGTTTTAAAAAATGTATATACACTTAATTTAATATATTTCACTTAATATTTTTGTATATCACTATGTTCACTATTTATTAACATTTAAATAAACACATTGATTATGGATCTGTATTTGTCATACTTTAGAAATGAACTTGTTCACCTGCAGTGGTCGTATTTGTCCACTAGATGGAACTATTTCTACATAAACTACACAAGGTGATGAAATGTGAAACTCTGGCTTTTTCTTCTTTTTTTAAAATGCACAATCATTAGCAACTACACAAATAATAGAGAAACTTGGATGTTATTTGGATAAGCTGAATTTAAATGTATAGAGGCAAACCTCTGTAAACATTTTATTTTGGGTGAATGAGTCATCCTGCAGTCTGGCAACTTATTCACTGAGGTGGGTGTTGCCACATCTTCATGAAAACCATTTTTAACAAACTGTTAGGGTCTCAGAGAACATCTGTCATGCAGTCTTTATCTCTGGTTTGCTGGTCACTGCCATCATATTTGCATAAGACCTTTAACTTACAGTCTTATCAGGAATGTCTTAGACCTTATTACTGAGCTCAGGTGAGTCACTGGTGATCTCTCTGTGCTGCCAAGGGATCAAATAAGTGCACACAACAACCTAGAATGTCACTTAAGTCGCATTGACTGCACTCATCACAGCACTGACTGTTCCTGCAGTACCACTGTGAGGTTGACATTATTTTGTGAATGGATTTAAAGGACACTTAATTTTCTTGACATTCTTGTCCCAAGATTGTAAAATCTGACAAGTTGACTAGTTTTACAATTTTGTTTTGCACAGACACATAAGTTAGATGTACTTTTACCTTAAAGCAGAAGTAAGTGATATATTTGTGTTAATATAAGTCTTAAATAGTTATATCTTCCGACAGCAATCACTTACATAGAGTGTTTGGACCAAAATGTTCAACTTTCTTTCAAGTCAAATCTGCTCTGCTCTGAGCTAAGGAGAAAATCATTTATCTTTCCTGTGTTTTTATCCAATGAGGATAGACTTTTTGAAGTAAATTGTTCTTTTTAAGTTTACAGGATGAGTAGTGCTTTGAGTTTAGTGCCAATTAGCAGATGTGGAATATGTCTTCATGGGAAGACTATTTTCCGATTGGAAATGGTTAAATCTTAGAACAAACTGCTTTTGGAATACGTGGCTGTTATAGATGACTTTCACCGATAAAAATGATTCTAAAAACACTGGGTTACTGTCTGGTTTGTACAAAGAAGTAAATGTTGTGACTTGTGATGTAATTTACGATTTCAAAAGCCTGCCTGGAACGCAGCATTAGCGAAAACGACCGGACCACTTACTTCTGCTTTAAAATCTTGACTGTGAACCTGCAGCCTTCCTCAGAAGCATTAGCTGACACGTATCAGTTTCCTTGGAAAATATGTTCAACTTTCAATTTCAAGTGAAATTTACTGTGTACTGACTAAGGTTTTCTTAATCTTTAGCTTTGTGTGTTTTTATACTGCTTTATAGACTTTTTTGAAGTAAATTGTTCTTTTTAAGTTTACAGGATGAGTAGTGCTTTGAGTTTAGTGCCAATTAGCAGATGTGGAATATGTCTCATGGGAAGACTTCTGTCATTGGAAATCTTAAATTTAGAACAAACTGCTTTTGTTTAATACGTTTCTATGAGATGATAGATATAAATGATTCTAATCACTATCTGTCTGATTTGTATGAAGCCAAATGAGGTCTGACTGTGATGCATGTAGTGCTGGTGTGTGAGTGATTGCGTGCGGCGGGCAAAACAACATTTCAGCTGCTGAACTTCGTGTGCACCCGCCCTCCCGATCATGAGAGGGAATATTAAATAGCCTGAGAGAAAAAGATCACAGATTGTATAACTTTCGGTTAAACTTTTGATGTAATTTGTAAACAAAATACAAAATTATAAGTATAGGCTTCTTTGGTCATATCACACCAAACCATAGTCTGATCTGAGCCTTTAAAAACTGAAATATGAAGCAGACGAGTAAATATGTATGTAGATTTAATTCAACATGGATAATATTGACTTCACTCATAACTGAGATGGTAAAGTGGGTAGGTAAAAGGGATAAACTGCTCAAATTCTTTCTTCTATGTCTTGCATGAGGGGCCTAAATATGGTTGTAAATTAGAGACATTTTGGGATTTTTGCAAAGATTTTGAACATTTCATTTTAACACATTTCATTGTGGGTTACTGAGAATAGCTGAATGGGACAATGTGAGTGGCAATTTTACCCATTTAAACTGAAATGTACAATCGCGTGGCTAAACCCTGGGAACCTGCATGTCTCTCATTTCTGATTATGTCGGTGAAATCATGAAAAGCCTCAAACCCAATGCTGAAATGTGTGACTGGTTTGTGGGGAAAAACAAAACAAAACAAAACAGTTTCACCCCTGCACTGAATTAATAGTCAAATCAGATGTTGTTAGAGCCTCAGTATTTCATGTCAACCAGTGAAGGCGACTGTGAGCGCCGTTATTGACTGATAATATGTAATGCCGCTGCCCAAGGGTGAGAAAACACACCAAAGTATTGAATAAATAATGAATCATGTTGGATCAGACCATTAGAGTTTATGCAGTGTTCAGCAGGCCTTTGAAAGCAGGTAATGAAACCAATTTTACCGACATTGCTCTAAATGAAACATGCAATGGTGTGTGCATGTGCGACAATAATGGCTTCCCTTGGCTGCAGGGGAGGTAAACATGGAGACATGCAGAGAGTCGTGTCTCTGTGACAGTTTGCTTCACGTGATTTCCAGGCTCTCGTAGCGACAGCAGGCAGACGAGTGCACACTTTCCCTCAGATTGCTTTTTTTTGCTTTCTTCTCTTCGCCCTCCGTGGAGAGATCTGCACACAGAGAACACACAATGTACCGTCTTCAAAAGGCAGAGAAAGGCTTGCTCTTGTGCATTATTTGAAGCAGAGAGAAAGTCAGAAAAAAGCTTTTGCAATTTTGAAACAACCCTCTTAAGTGATTCCCGGCTAACAGGGAGCAGAGGTTCTTTGAAGCCTACAATATGTGGCGAGGACGAGGAGGAGGAGGAGGAGGCCAGATGGGATGAGGAAAGTTGCAGCAGTCGAGCGCAACACATGATTTCCCCTCAGATTCGTCAGTTTCTTTGGGGGTGTGGGATGGGGGGTGGGTGGGGGGAGATGGACAGCCCTGTTTGGACGGTCTCAGAGCTCATATCTCGCAGACTCCCTCCTCACGCCGCCGCTCCATCTTCATGACGCCTGCATTATGGGTAAAATGTGAAAGGCTTGGAAGTGATTGGCTCCCGGGTGTATTTACAGCATGAGGTGGTGGTGGTGGTGGTGGCGGCAGGATGCCTGATAACGCTGCGTGCATCGCATAAAGCTGGAGGAGGCACATATATTTCATGCAGGGGGGGACATAAACAGTCTGGGGTCTCTGTGGGTAAAACATCCTGCAGTGATGATTTCTCTTTACACGGCGGGCGCGAGTCGATGTTTTCCAGCACAGGAGCGCCTAAATGTCCTCTCAAGGATAGAGACATGACGGGAAACCCTCTGAAGAGAGAACATTTTACCACTCCCCACCTCACAAACGCTTTCAAAATGCACTACTTTTATGAGATTGTAGCATTTTCCTTTTTGGTTTGTCCACACATATTTTCTCCCTTAACTCCAGCAGTACAGTATCTAGTCGTGCTCTGATCAGAATTCTTCACGACTGCCTCGTATTAGTGTGGCAACAAAAACCTGAGCAGATGAAAATGGAAATACCTGCCTACAGGCGCTAATACCATGAGGACAAAGTGAAACAACACATGATTTTGTTGTTCAGGAGAAGAACTATGGTTTCCAGCCTGTTATGCTGCACAGCCAGGGCCTCAGGCGTTACATTTTATAGCGCTACATCTCTCCCATTCTTATGAACTTGACACCTCAGTGACCTCCAGGGGCAAACTCCTTCACATTTGACACAAATGTTGACTTTGAATCTGAGACTTACTTGGACTCAAGGATGAAGAGACTCCATGTCAGTGGTCAGAGGTCAAAGGTCAAGGTTATCGTGACAGCACAACACATTCTTGGCCATATCTTACACAAATTCATTGATAACATTTATTTGACATTCTTTAGATTCGCTATCAACATGGTCAAAGGTCAAAGGTCAACTTCAACTGTTACTGCAAAAACACCTCTGTTTTATTCAGTGCTGTCGCTCAGGATTGTATCTATATTTCCTGCAGCCTGGCTGGTTGGTGGAGGGTCACAAACATCAGGTGGTATTTTTTATTTATTCATTTATTTTTAACTCTAGTTAGGTGCTGCTGAGAGACATCTCAAAAATAAAACTGGTAACTGATAACAACTCACTCTACTTTCAGTGCTAATATTCAAATAAATAATTATTGCACTTAACTGTGAAGGATAAATTAATCACATTGCTTTTTACACTTTTGTGTTTAATCAGCCTTCTGTGACTTTTCTGTTGTTGGTTTTTGCTTTGGATCAACTCTTAAAGATAATTTTCTTTCTTGTTATATTGGCTACATTTGACCAGTTTTTAAAGTCTTGCATTAAAAGAAGTTGGTGTGGGTAAAGACCATAACTGAGAATCAAAGTTCCTGAAGTAACTTGCCTTGTTCATTTTGAATTTAACCTTGTTCTGTTGTCTTTATTTTCTCATTTTAAATGTGGAACAATGTTGTTTTTCATTTTTTAAAGATACATAGTGTTTCTACACTTTACTGTAAAACACTGCAAGTCTGGTCAGGAAAGTTAAAATCAAGTCTAAGTAGTAAATCTGTGAAACAAACCAAAATCAACTATTTGCCCCTTTAAGGCAGTAGTAACATTAGCAACATTTGCATCATGAATAGTAACTCCTGTCAGGCAGAGATACATTCACACACTGGGACCCATGGACATTTATGACAGATGTACTTCATTTAATCCTGGATTCTTGTGTTTGGAAAATTGTTGCATAATAGACTCAACCACTGTTTAAATAAGAGGGAAACATCCCTGTCCCTGCTGCTTTAAAAAAAAGGATATGTGCTCAGGTTTGTTATTGTTTTGCTTTCAACAACATCCAATGGAAACAATCTTGATTTTAAAGCCTAGTTTTTCTATTAATCATGCACAATACACATAAATTAAAAGTTAATACATCATCGTAGCTCAGTTTGAGACTGGAGGATACAGATTTCAAGTATCTGAGCATAATGTGTCCATGTATCTCTGAGTGTATGTATCCTATGTGAGTGAATTTGTATGAACAAGATGCATTTGGCCATTTAGCTTATCAGTGTCCCTGAGTGTTATTCAGCAGCTTGTGTTAATGTCAGTAAACGCCTCTGCATATATGTATGTAAAAAACATATATTTGTGTGTGGTGTGTGTGTAGTCTGTGTGGGTGTGCGTAGCTGCTTGAGATGCCTATAAAAGCTGTGGGAGGTTAAGAGCATCCATCCTGCCTCCTTAACTGTTTGGAGTGATTCTGTCAAGCTGTCAAGTCAGTTTTCCTGGAGAACAGCGGAGCTCTTGTCACACGGTTCAAGTGCTTTGAGAAGCTCATCATCAACCGGCGTCTCATAGATGACTAAGTGGCATCAGAACACCAGATTACTTTGAGGACTGCTCTCTGCTCCTGTTTCAGAGGAATAAAATTATCCCTGGATTAAATTACAGCAAGTGATCGTAACATTGCTCAAAGACCTGCTTATGGTATCTATAGTCCTGACAGGTTTTCCAACTGTGAATTACCTTGCATGAATTTATCCTATTGTGTCAACTAACTTGTGACAGCTGAGATTTTCTACCCATTATCAGGCTCCATGGAGCTGTTTAGCACATTTTAGTTCCCTGTTGCACTATTTTAACCCAAATCCTATACATACAGTCTGGTTCAGTCTGATCATCCTCAACAACAGGAATTCAGAGTTTTTCTGCCCTCTACTGGCCATGACATGATTCATTTAAATGATTTATTATCACATAATAATTATTCATTAAGCTACTTTACTTGGAGGAGATAGTGTAATAGCAAAGTGGTCAATACATATGCATTCAGATGAGACATATAATTTATTCAGTGTTTCATGGCACTATGGATGAAAATAAAAGACTAAAATGTGTGTTTCCAGACACTAAGGCACATCAGAAAAAAGTAGTGCATATATTATGGGATATAAAGCTTTGCTTGGTTTTAAAGGGATAGCTCAACATTCTGGCAAATTGGCCCATTGCCAAGTCACGGTTCGGTACGGATTCATTACAACAGACACTAATTGAATGTAAAACTAAAATCTGTTGAGGCTCATTTATACCACCATTGCCACCTTTGGAGTGAGGACTCACTCCAAACTTCACTCAGACGTATTCGTTGTGTGACTGTGTGCATCGAACCGTGACCCCGGTACCGTGATGGCACGGGACGAATACATATACCGTTACACCCCTAACAGAGACTGCTTGCTGAAGAACTGTCCCTGAAGGCAGTGCACATAAGCTGTTTTGCATGAATTTACCTCTATAAAACAACCCTGTCTTGTAACTTTCCGTTATTATCTCATAGCGTGGTGAATGTGCAGGTCACAACTTGTCCACGAGAGCATTCGCGGCTCCGCTTGGCCGTTCTAAAAATAGCTTGCACGACAATTAAAGGTAAGGAACCTTCTGCTATGACTATAGCGATTATGGCAATGGGCCAATCTGCCAAAATGTTGAACTATGCCTTTAAAGTCACCTCACTGTTGGTCAACAGTGTCATTTGGGAGTCAGAGTTCATACTGTATATTTCACTTTCATCTTGAGAACTTTACTGGTGGGACTGGGCCATAAACGAGACGGAAATGATTTGAATCTGAACATGTTGGCACGTCTGCCTGCTTGTCAGTGTCAATGCGTTTGTCATTTGTGTGTGTGGCGTTTGTCTCCCAACACGAAAGCCACACACTATCAGAGCAGAGCGAGTGTCTCTGTGTCTATAATGTGTGTTTCTTCATGATCAGACCCTCACTCCTCTTTCAGCTTGAAGACAAACACCGCCGGTGTCTTGACAGCGCCGTCTGCTCTCCGTGGCTCCTAAAAGACATGATGGATGTTTCTTTGAAGGATCCCGTCTGTCATCCAGATGCCCAATTAGAGGCCGGCTATGGCTGGCCACTCTGGGCTGAGAGGTAGGGGAGGGCGGCATCAGTCACTCAGCGGACCGCACCGACTTTTTGGCGTTTCTGTCCATTGGCCGCCTGACACAGCAACAAAAGCAGGTCTGAGGGTGGAAGGCGCTCTGCTTCTCTGCAGCGTGTGACGTCATTGTCATATCTGTGTCTTTTCTATTTCGTTTATTGTGGCTGACGAAGCTGATACAGTAGAAATACGCGTCTAAAAAATGGATGAGAAATATAAGATCACGGAGGGCTGAACTACTTTAAAGGGACATTGTGTAACTTCTCCTGTTAAATCGATTATTTTGTTCAAAAGGATGTTTTTCATTGATCAGTAGTCACTCCCGTCATTGCTGTTCGTATCATTCATATCTCCATGGAGCGGGTCAGCTCGCTGCTGGCCGCCATGTCGTGTCGCCATGTTTTTACCTTCAGTGGCAGCATGACGGTAGGAAACCACGGAAACTCAGCGGAGACACCAGAGCTGTCGGCTCAGGTCGAGGTGGCATCTGTGAAAAGTCACCGTGGTCACCGTGAGGAGGAATGGAGTGTTACACTGATGCTGCATTCACGTGCAGTCGGACAGACGGCCGTCGGTAACAAACCAGATGTCTTTTTAGTCGCAGAAATGGAGAGAAAGGGTCCACCCCCCCGCCCTGGTGTCTCTCTTCTTTCCAAAATCATGGATCTAAACTTTAATTTTCATCTCACAATATGCTTCAAAACATTAATTTTCACACGCACACACACAGCCCAACACATATACACCCACATGGATGCGCACACATACGTGATTATTATCTTCACCATATATGCATCCTTATTTGTACAGCACTGCTTGCACCAGTTATGGTTATTTAGTTTTTGTGTTTTATGTCTTTTCTTGTTTTGTTCTGGTTTGTCTTGGCATGTTTTTGTTGTTTTTCACTTGGTTTGTATTGGCAACACTTAATAGAAAAAAAAAAGGGTCTCTCTAAAACAGCTACTCTATGACCTTCACAGAAGGACTTATTAGACTCAAAGTTTACCTGTTTACCTAATAAACAGGCAAGAGAATGTATTAAAACAAACAAACAAACAAACAAAAACAATACAACATCGCCGTGTCAACATTGCCTCGTGCTGACGGACCACTTGTTTACATAGAGGCTTGTTTATGCTGCGTACGTGGGCTGTTGTCCGTCTGCTTTCTGCCCAATTTCACGTGAATGCAGCATGAAAAATATGATTGAGTTGCTTGCAATATAGCCTACAACTAGATGGGAGTAATTCCTACACAATGTACCTTTAAGTACCTCTATTACATGGCTTGAAGTGCCAGTCTATTAATCTTGATGGAAAAATGAGTAAATGTGAATGTTCCTATTTAAAACATTGTAAAATAAAAGGGAGAGTAATAGCTTGGAGAATAGCACAATTGTCCAAATACATAATATGTGTTTAGCTCTGTATGTGTGTAAAATGAAATATGTGTCTGTGTGTGAGTGTCATGGCAAAGTGTGTGGTCATTTTTCAGCAGAGAGGTGGTGGTGGTGGTCCTGTGCGGCCCGGTGGCGCTCACATCAGCAGGGCCGGAGGTTTGATTTCCACCGGGGGCTGCCCACACTCAGGTGTATGCACTCAATTAAGCAATAACAGAGTCAAGGTCGCGCGGCGCTGCGGTTATTGGCAGCGGGGAGCGGCAGCTGGAGGAAATGTAGATCAGCCGGCAGCCACAGTGAAACACGACCTTGACTGTGTTATTGCTTTTACACAACACTGACTACATTCACACGCTAGCAAGGAAGTGATGCCTGTGATTAGCTGACGTGTGAAAGCACAGCGCTGTCTTTGTTTGTGAGGCCATTTGGCGACATTTATTTACCCAGAGTTATTTAGTTTCACCAGATTAAATAAAGTCACATTCACACTGTGACAACACATGATAAACATTTAAACACAGAGTATTTAACCGAATGATAATAAAAGTTGGAATGTAGCAAAGAATCATGGGAGTTTGGGAGCTTAGTTTCGCTGTTCAGGAGGTTTTAACCAGTGAAGGTCTCCTCATCTCCACCTGACATGGTGATCAAATGCAGTAAAAAACACTGAGTGAAGCAGTTTTGCATTTAAGATATGTTTTTTGCTGACGCTGCGTCACAGCAGGTCTGAGAGCTGCTAACGTTTGTTCAGCTCACATGAATAAGATCCTTCATGGTTAAAATAGAAAAACTCATTCAAAAACCAAGGTCTCTTCAGTCGATAGAACTGGATAAAAGGTGCACACATTATGGATTTTACTTGATTTGAAAATTGGAAAACTTTGGGAATCTGAATGCTGAAAACTTACATATTGTGCCTTTAAAGGCCCCATACTGTTCAAAGGAAGATGTCGTGCTCTGTGTGATTATAAAGCAGTTCCAGGTTAACACTGTTAAAGTATCAAGGCCACAATCACAGAGAGCTGCACACAGCCTGATTCAAAATTGGATTATTATATGAACCGGCTGTTTGTAATTCTGTGACTTTGTGATGTCACAGCTAAATGGACCCAGCTCTCAGCCACATCAACCTATAGATAACCTGGACTCGCCCTTTAACCTTGCAGGGTTTGGTTTCTCTCTGCTCTACTTTTACTGGATCACTCAGAAATCAGTCAGCCAATCAGGGGAGATTCTCAGAGCCTTCTCTCTTCTGATTGGTTGATTGGCCTGTTGTTACTACAGCTCCAGAGAGAAGCCTGAGAGAGGAGATGGAAAACTAGACTGAGATGGTTTTTGGTTTGTACATCAGCTGCTGGGACCAACTATCAGAATAAACAAGAGCGTCAATAACAAACCATGCGGGTTTGGTTTGAATACCAACATTCTTTGAGTAAAAGTTATGTCCAACTTTTGAATTCCAAAAGTTGGTAAAGCAGTATTGTAATTCAATACTTTGAAAAGCTTTAGAAAACAAATAATTTACAAATGAGTTGTGCACTCTGTGTTTATGTTGATGTGTAGATTACAGCTGCAGCGCATCATGTGGCAGTGGTTGAATCCAAGGAGGCGTCACAGTCTCCACAGAACGAGACAGAAACGAGGAATCAAACGTCACGTCTTGTTTCAGACCGTCATTATTTTCGAAGCATTCACAACAAGTTGTTTATTGAGAAGGTTGAATACAAAAGGCTGTGATGCTCGGCTGCTCATGAGCTCCACACGTAAATGTCAAGAGTGCACACACCCCCACCTCCACCCCCCTCCTCCTTGTCAGAATGATTCACACCGCCGTGCAGCTCTTAACTAGAGGAACCCTGCCCTCGCAGCCCCGCTCAGATACCCCAGAGAGCATCACAACAAGAACAACAACAACAACAGCAACAACAAAAACTGAGAAGTCATGTCTGCCTGTCCTCTGCAGCACAAACACAGAGCGAGGCCTCTCCAGATATTGAGTCAGTGTGCTGTGAAAAGGAATATGGTGTGAGGTCTCCAGGCGCTGTGCAGTGTAATGGCTGGGAAGCAGCAAAGTTCAGGGTGTCCACTTGTTAGCTGCGCGGAGAGCAGAGCTGTAAAACAGGTCCATCATGGGGAATGAGAATGAGCGTCGTTGGCCCCTCGCTGCAGGCTCAGCATTTCTCCGCCCGCCGAGGTGACGGTAGATACATCAGCCACTGCTCCGTGGTCTTAATACCTGGGGCTTTTACACTTTAATGTCTTTCACTTGACAAATGACCTGTGTTTATAAAACTTGTAGAGCAGCCAGTGGCAGCCCCCCCCCCCCCCAGAGAGGGTGGTGCTGCTTTTAACAGGAAGTCAGAGAAACCACTCAGGGGAAAGAGGAATTTAATGGAGCAGGGTGAGTTCAGAGGGTGATGTCGATGGTGCAGCGCAGAGGGATTAAGGTAGATCTGTTACTGTCCATAAAAACATGTGGTTTACATGAGGAGCCTGAGCCATCAGCTCCTCCAGAGTCCAAGGTTAAGGTCAGGCTTCAACCTGTAATCTCAGCCTGGGCTCAGTATGTTTGAGCATGGACGAAACACAGCAAAGTTGAATAACTTTCATCTTTCTTTCACCACAACAAGTAACTTGTTAACTCATCAGTTTATATTCTATTCACAAGCTCCATTTATCTTCTCTATAGATCTAAACAAAAATACATAGAAGCTCCTGATCTGGGATAAATAACTTTTTCTTATCTCAGTGTTCAACCAAAGCCACAGTCCTTCATAAATCATACTCATTATTTCTGTAGCTTAGACCAAACGCTGGTCTCTGGGGTCAAAGTTCCTCCTCCATGGATGGAGGTTAACCTCCTAGCAGCAATTCTTCCTCAGATATCTGGCAGAACTAATAGGCATCATGTGTTGGAGACAGAGTTAGGCGCCTTACAGTATGATGGTAAATAAGTCCAAGAGAAGTGGGCTGAAATCCTGACATCCAACTGCTGCTGAATCATCTTGTTGTATTATGAGATCTAAATGTAAAAGAAAAAATAAATCAAATCATCAATAAGTTGTCATTCTATTTTTTAATCACCAAATTTCTGGCTCCCAAGATCTTCTAATTAGCTGTGGTTACCTCCAACAGCTGTTGCAGGTGTCTTCTTCTAATTCTCATAATTACTTTAACCCCCTATTATGATCATAGACTATAAATAAAGATGCTTCCGTGATGTCACACACAGGTTCCTGATGTTTTTGAAGATGATGCGGCTGTTCCATTGTCACAAACTACAATAATGAGCAAAGATGATGAATAGCACATGTGGAGCCCTGCAGACTTTGGTGCTGGCCTGTTTGTGCCAAGCATCTGCTCACCCACCTGTCAGTCAAAGCGGTAGGGCTTAAAATCCTGATCAAATTTCAACAATATTCTGACACATCATTTCATAGATAAATCTTTTTTTCTCATTATGTAATTTATCATAAAAAAGCACTTGACACACTAAACATGAAGTCTATAGGGATTATTTGTTTACCAACACGGCAGATGCGCGCGCAAGTTGACTGCAGACAGAATCAGTTGTCATGTCAAGGGCGTAGGAACCGGGGGGGGATGAGGAGGACGTATCCCCTCCAATATTGGAGGCCTACTCAAAAATTATTCAGCGGAGGAGAAAAGTATTCGATGAACTCGGTTTCATTTTGAAAGCCCGTCCCCCTCACTGACTCTGAGTGTTTGAGAGGCGGAAATTTGGAACAATATAACTGAGATTAACAATATAACGTTAATTAATCTTAGCTCGTTTTCCATTACTATGTAACCTCGTCTTCAGTCACTGTCGTAAACATTTCACAACTCATTTGCTGTACCTGCTAGCATCTAGCTTTATCACCATTTCATTTCATTTTGATTTATTCCATTCATGGTTTACATACTTCACATCGTTGCACATTGTTACGGCCGTAAGTGTCATGTGTGTGTGTGCTGTCCTACAGACTGAGCTGTGTCTGTGTGTGAGTGGTGTGAGAGCTCTGATCCCTGTGGTTGGGAGGAGGGTGTTTATTTGGCTTGCTTTGGTATTTTGTTAATTTTGGTTAATAAATTCTAATTCGCTCGAGATTGTGCCCGTTTTTCCTTTATCTTATTTCATGTTGCGCCCCGTGAATCCCTAGACACACACGGGGATGTAACACACATATTACTATTTACAGAATGTAGGTACACATAGTCACCATAAATGTAAAGGAGCAGGATGAAGAAAAACATATAGTACCTGCCCCTTTCTGTTGTTATAATTGCATTGGTTTAGATAGATAGATAGATAGATAGATAGATAGATAGATAGATAGATAGATAGATAGATAGATAGATAGATAGATAGATAGATAGATAGATAGATAGATAGATAGATAGATAGATAGATAAATACTTTATTGATCCCGAAGGAAAGTCAAGCTTTAATTCAAGGTTTAATATCAACTTCAATATTATACACTATTTCAAAAAAAATTTAAGATGATGAAACCTATAATAATAAGTAAACAAACAATCAAAATAGCAGCACCATTCAAACCAATGTGTCTAACACATTATATTGCTTGAAATAAATCTCCAGTGTATTATTTTCTCTCTTGTTTGCCTTGAAAAGGGTGCAAGTTGACGGTATTCTTAAACTTGCGCGTTTTGTTATTTGTATCAAAACGATTGGTGCAACTGATGGCACAACACGATGTGATTGCGGCTCTCTTTCTGCAGCCGTCATGCGTGGTAGAACGTGGTCGAGGCTACATGACGTAGACTGATAATCCTTCTATAGCTACACATAACCACTGTTTCCTGTTTCCACCTCCCATTAACATCAACAATACCAAAACAACAGAACATCGTATCAGTGTTGTCGCACATGCAACAGAGCCGACTGTACCTGTTTTCACACATTACATGAATATTCAGCAGCCAGACACTAAGTTATTAAATTAATTATCTGCCCACAGCTGCTGAGTAAGGCACTCAGCTGCCTGGCTTTGCTGTGCGAGTAATCATCCACACGATTAATGTCACAATATTTACTTGTTGAACAGATCAGCTCAGATGGCGCACACACACTTCCACACACACATACACACATGGTGAATACCAGAGCAGAGTTGTTTTCCTGGTTTGAATTCTTGGCAGCGCTGCCACCCCACCCAGGGGTAATCAGCGTGTGCACTCGGGGCTTTTTCAGCCTAAACCTCAGCGGAGGGACGGGCCTGTTCACGGGGCGTTTTACTCAAACAAACACAGCAAGGGGGGAAACGCCAGTGACGACCATATTCAGGAAGAGGGGGAGATTGCTAACATGTGTAGCCATAGGGCCCCTCGGCGGGCACGAAGGAACGCCGTGTTCCTCCGCAGGCCTAATTGCCAGGAACACGCACCAGATGTGGCTGTCTGGGGCTGAGCCTCCATTTGCAGAAAAGGATTACAGGATAGCGAGGGTTAGCAAACAATAACACACGGGATGGAGAAATGAGCTAATCCTGGTTATGTAATGTGGTGGGGAAATGAGGTGGGGTACTGCAGAGGAGAGGCACAAACACTTAGACACACACACACACATGCCTACCTGTAAAGCTTTTACCATCTCCTGTGCAGGTTTTTATAGCTGATTATACTGTGACACAGGAGGGTTTGAGTGAAGAGAGCCAGGGGTTGCTGCTGCCTGTCACACCACCTTTTCATCCTCTGTGACTCATACCTTTGAAAAACAGCAATGACACAAAAATGATATCTTGGTACGACTCTGAGAGGCTTTCAGGCACTGTATATGTGTTAGAAACAGTGACACAGCCACTCTGAGATGGAAATAGGGAGGAAAAGCGTTGCATTGTGATTTATATTCTTTGTTTTTCAGCATTATTACTTCTTACCACATGATTTTGAATTGATTCTAAGATCTGATGGTTGACCTTTAAGGTCTGATATATTTCTGACCTTTTACTAAAATCTGAGCCTGTGTGTTTGAGCAGAAGTCCTCAGGCTTTTCTGAACTGTCTTGGATTTCTGTTTTTATTCATTAAAATTATTTCTTTATCTTAATTTACTGAAAATGGCTTAGATAAAAAAATGCATTTGGGTCATTTTCATTTGTAAAAGTTGAAAGATTTATATTTGCTGCCTTCTGCGCTTTAATGATGATAAGTGGTTTAAGTGCTAAAGTAATCAAAATGTGTTATTATCATTAAATCTGTTTGCCAACAGATGAAAACTTTTTTTTTTTAATCTGCATTTCCTTAGCAGCAGTGTTTTGACCTTTGTGAAGAAAAGTTAAGCTCACAAAAATATAATTGGAGGAGTTAGGCTAACTAATGTTTTTGTGTCGTCTCAAAAAACAAAACAAAACAAAAAACATCCAAAAAAACATATTTTATCTAATGGACTTTTGAAACCAACAAAATAGCAACTGCACACTCAAAACACTGTGCATATATCAATTTATATGCAAGTTTCGGTCATTATGACTTTCTTCAGGCATTGGCTACAAGACACGTGAATGTAGCTACTGTACATAAGAGTTCAACATCACTTGAAAAGCACCATGGGAATTGTGGTCCCAACAGAAAAGTTGTAGTCCTACTAGATCAAGTTATTTAGGCACAACAAAACAACAAAATAGGAAACACTAATACATTGAGGTTATTCAACATATACACATAAATAATATACAATAGAGCAAAGCAACAAAATCTATGCAAACACCAGGTAGTGAACATCATAAAGCACAATCTATTGTAATGTGTTTAACGCTCATGTCAAAATCCTCATTGAGACCCAGTGGTTGTAAAGTTTCTTCTGTAACAACATCTAATGCCCGTTCCCTGTTAAAAGGGTTTTCCATGGAGTTTTTCCTCAGTGGATGTGAGGGTCTAAGGACAGAGGATGTTGTTACGATGTCATGTGAAGCCCTTTGAGACAAACCTTTTGTGAAAAACGGGCTATTACCTCGGTGTGTCAACACACAAATCATCTAATATCTTACATAATAACTCGGGTTTACTCATTTGAGTTTTATCTCACATTATCATCAGTTATTTAGCTCGGGTTGACTCCTCATTGTCTGTAACGTGTTAACGTCTCTAATGATACCAGGTGTGTCTTTGTGACCTATCTGAGTCACTGATTGTTGATTAGCATCAGGTGTGGTGTTCATCTGTAAACCTGGATCTGAACTTCCCAGAGGAGAATTGTTCATACAATACGATAAGATTTGATAAGATACAAATGACTTTGCTGAAGGTACAAAGGATCTTGTCTCTGTCCGGCAATAGAGGTGTTATGAAGTGGATGATCCCTGGAACATGGTGCCGTCCTCCAGACCTGCTGCGTTTTCAATGAAAGACGCTCGATCCTGAACAAACTCTTCTCCACACAAAACATATCCACCAGTAGTTGACAACAGACCAAAACGATCACACTTAAGTTGACAGGTGGGTGCAAAGCACATCCATAACACCTTTCATAAGGTGTTTGTAATGTTTTCACGCATAACTCAGCATTCATACATCGTTGCTATGGAATAACAAACTGGGATTTTTCTTTTCAAAATAAAAATCCCTTAATTGTACCTGGAAACCCTATTCAGCATTTAATTGCAATGGTTCATGAAGGCATTATGCAGAATGTATGCATTGTTTGCCTTGTGCTTTCACGTTTTATTTGTTTTCTATTACTATTTGTTTTTTGGTGTTATTTGCTTTGTCTTTTGTCAGTTTCTTTTATACTACCTTTCAAGTTCGAAATAAAGGCTTAATAAATAAATAATTACATTTTTAATTCAGTTATGAATCCTTCACCAAGTGAAATGCAAAGTAAACCATCCATGAAAAATGCACAAATAACTCCTAGTTCTTGTATTTCCAAGTGCAATAAGGGCAGACAAAATTTCCCACTCCGTTATTCCATAGCAATGCAACTTGATGTGTGAATGCTGAGTCGTGCCTTATGAAGCCGTTATGAATGCATTAAATGAATGTGCTATGCTAACATAACAAATATAAAGCAATGGTTGAGTAAAAACTCAGCTGCTACCAGCTGAAGTGCACGTTCTTGTTATGATGACAACAATAACCTATCACTATATCATAATGAATTTATCATGGGATGGAAACATTGCTATCAGAGACTCTGTCTTGCAATTGTTATGGTCTAGGATCTTGTTGTTGCAGCTGAGGAACCTGCGTCACAGTTAAAAGTCCTCATTGTTCCGAGTGACACAATGTTCAGCTCTAATGTGTGAGAGAGGCTGCTGAGCTGCATGCTGACTGACGCACAAATCAACATGAAAGCCACAGAAATTTTTTTTAAAAATATGCATCATGATGGTGGTAAGATTGAGTTTTTGACCTTAAAAGTTATTCCTGACACATTATAAGCAACAAAAATGCCTTAGAAATATAAAAATACACAAAGCATTTTGAGTGTAAATCCTGCATGTGCGACTGCTGGGAAGACATGTCACAGTGGGACAAACCTCATCCTATATCTGTGTATTATGAGGCGACAAACTGCCTCTCAGAGCTTCACTCAGTGAGATATGCAGCCTTCATCCTGTCAGATGCCATAATGTCCTCTTTTAGCTGAGCTCTCTTTGTGCTTCTCCTGTGATAAGCCCTGTTACATTCCCACTAAAGATGATGAAACTGAAGCACAGATGGCACTAAAGCTTCTACCATGTGGTCTGATAATAGACTTGGGAGACAGAAAGAAAAAAAAAAGACTCTTTTCAGACATCTACTGTACTCTCCAGTCCCATTCTGAAAGAGCCACGCTGTGAACGGCGGCGCTAGCAGCGTCCATACTTCCACAACATTTCACAACCTATTTGAATCTGTGATACTCAAACCAGCAGTGATTTATCTCCCAGATGCTTCCCTCAGCTGATGCTCTGATTTTAAAGCTTTAAAGTCAAGGTAACCTCTCTACATTTAACGCTTCTCCCTTAAAATTAGCTTATCCCTCTGACTGCGATAAAAAATAAAAATAAAACCTCAAGCGCGAGGAGAAACTTGATCTCCCGCCTGCTTGTTTGGAGCCTGTTAACACAAGATATGGAGTTTTATTTATTTATTTATTTTTTGTATTCTCCTACTTTTCCGAGGAAGGCTCGGATAATCCCTCATGGATGGCAAATATCTGACCCAGTCACTGGTTTCTGGAGACCCCGCTGCGCCGCTATCACGGATTAGCCGAGCTGAATTGGAATCAGGGGCGGAGGGTTAGCTGATTGGGCAAAAAAAAAAAAAGAAAAAAGAAAAGGCACCATCCAGGTGTGAAAGTGCACACATTCACTAACATGGATCTTCATCTCAAAAATGCATGAAATTTCCACTCGGAGATCGTCTCATAACAAGGTCATTAGACCTCTGGACGCTGCAGGGGGGGATGTGCAGAAATGCCTTTGCAGAAGTGGAAGCTTGCTGTGCTGTGAGTGTGTATGAGAGTGTGTGTTTTTTTTCTGTACACACAATATATAATATATTCATCCATCTCCACTTAGTATTAGAATTGAAGGTCAGCCTTCTGAAATAAGAAGCGGCCAGCCTCAAAATTCAATTTCTGCTTCATTTCCAGGCTGTGACAGAGATGTTAATACAGCCTCCTGTATATTCATTTTACACTGCGCACATGGACGCCTGCTGACATGTAACCAGCAGCAACTCTCCCAGTCCAACTCCGCGCTGAGCACACTGCCAAATAAATTAGTGAGAGATCATTGATCACCCACAGCCTGGGAAAGATGAGAGGAGAGAATTAATTAGACAGAAAGGGGGATCAGAGAAGGAGAAAAAAACGAGAGGAAAAGGAAAGGAGGGGGGGAAATACGCAAGAGATAAGAGGGGAGATGGGTTTTTTTTGGGAGGCGAGAAAGTGCAGAGAGAAAAGACAAAGTGAGACAGAACGAGTGAGAAAAAAAAGAGAGCGATATGTACTGAGGCGTGGAGGAAGTGTACGTCTGCAGAGCTGAGATACAGCCGGCTGCTGAGAGACACACAGACTGTGAGGATTTACAGCTTTTTAAAAGACTCCTGCAGACAGACGCTTAATAGCGTAACTCCTGGTGTTGTCCATCAAGGCGAGCCAGTTATATTCTCCTGAGGTTCTGCATGGGATGAGCTGACGTGATGTGCTGGGAGGCGTGCCACGTCGCCAAGGCTGGCGTGTTTACCAGCCCGGCAAAGTGGGCAAACATGCTACTAAGTGTTGTTACCGCAGATCATCTGAGGCACGCACAGTTTGATTAAAATGCACTGAAATCATTTGAATTGCCTCTCATGTCTTGTCACCGTACCTTACTTATTTGTGTTATTTCTGTTTATCAAGTGATTGAATCCAGAGAAGACCTGAGGCAAGCTGTCACATTTTTTCCATTACAGGAAGGCTTTAAGACTATTTTCAGTACCATTTCTTCCTACAGTTATTTTTCCTTCATAATAAACTGAAGGTTCAGTTAATAAAATGTCAGAAAAACAGTGAAGATGCCTGAAGCCCAACCAGACACATTCAGCAGCATGAGATGTTTATTAATAATGCAGTTGATGTCATATTAATAATGTAGACCTTTAATCACATTTGTTAATGATACATTTAACTATCTTAACCTTAAGCCCAGAACCAAAGTATATGGATGGAATATTAGCTTGTTACAGCGCTACAGTGAGAAATAAAACAGCTGCTGGTTGCCGCAAGATGCATTCTGGGAAACTTCATAGCCCTCGGTCATAGCCCTACCACTTCCCCCTAACCCTCGTCTGAATGAGTATTGGGACACCCCTATGTGAACGCGCAAAACGAAGGGTTAGGGCCAACTATGCAGGACTTTTAGCTTGACTATGCTACATTTTAACCTTTACTTAATAGTGTGGAGTGATTGTGACGGTCAGATAAAGGATTTATAATTTGTTACGAGGGAGAATGGAGGCTCTCTGCCTTCCACACAAACCAACCTTGCAAGATCAAAGCCACTGCCCCGGTGTCCCAGCTCTCGTCTCTGTGGAACCACAACACAAAACGCGTCCAGTAACCTGCGATCTCTTATTTATGACAGATAAGACTCCACAAATATACATATTCGTAACATCATATATGATAAATATTATCCACCACTCCATGGATTGCTTTCTCGCTGGCTCCGTTAAAAACAAATGCACATGGCCGGGAGGAGGGTTAGCAAAACAGCGGAAAAGCGACCAGACTTGCATAGTTCCCCTTTAAATGTATGGAAAAAAACCACAGGAACAGGACACGGGCAACAATGCAGATAAACCAACAACGGAATATGAGGAAACACTGAGGTAAAAATACACAAGGAAACAAGACATAGGTGGTGCAATCAGACACAGGTCAGACACATGAGGTGATCACATGGGAGCACACAGGAAAACAGGACACTGAACTGAAAAATAAAATGGGAACTGAACAGTGAACAAAAGGCACAGACCATGATTTGGGCCACGGGTTGGACTCCAACCTACTGAGCTGTGATGGGTAAACTATGATGATGTGTTCATATCAGTTCTGTCCTATACTGACTACACCTGAAGAAGCAGCCATACATCTATGTCCTCACAGCACTGAGATCAGCAGTCTTCTGCCTGTTCCTTCAGTCTACTTTTAGGTTATAGCTGGTTATTCACTGCACTCTGGGTGAATCATTTATAAATGAACATTTTAAAGCGTTGCTTATCTTCTTCCTTCTTTCTACAACATGATCTTCATTTTCAACAGTCCACTGCTCTGGACTGCTTATATATTCCGTGTGTGCAAATAATTCAAGCTTGTTCAACCCTAGTTCGAGTTAATGTTGATAAAGCACAGCGAAATCGTGCTAATGGATTTGGGCTCGAGCCCAAAGAGAAAGTCAATGGTAATTCACACCAGGCTTTTTCAAATAAGCACAGATTTCCTAACTCAGCTCAAATGTATTTCTAACATAAAAAAACAACTTCCATTGTCCAAAGACGCCATACACACACACACACAGGCACAGATCAGAGCCAAATCAGTGAGACTCAAATTCAGAGATCTGAACCAGTTGGAGTCAAATTGGGCTGACTGATGGTGTACAACGAGGGCCTTGGCGACCATCTCCAGAGTCGGAAAAAGCTGATCTTTAATACCACGTTAATTTCCCTGTCAAACTTAAAGCAGAAGTAAGTGATATATTTGTGTTAATATAAGTCTTAAATAGTTATATCTTCCGACAGCAATCACTTACATAGAGTGTTTGGACCAAAACACGGGTCTGTCAGTCACTCTGCTCTGCTCTGAGCCGAGGAGAAAACATTTATCGTATCCTACAGTTTTTATCCAATGAGGAGAGAGAACGGCATGCAGGGCTGTGTGTGCAGCCAAGGAACGCCGTGAATGTGGCGACGTAGGGACGAGGACTGTTATGGTGCGTTCAAGGAAACTCGTATTTTTCCGTCCGTGAAGTGGTACCAGTTCGATCTGGTACGAGTTCACCGGTCGGAAGTTACGAGTGGCTGTTATAGTGACTTTCACCGGTAAAACAGGTCGGAGAAACACGAGTGGGTTGCCTGGAACGCTACAAAGTCGTAAGTTGTGACTTTAAGCTGTAATTTACGATTTCAAAAGCCTGCCTGGAACGCAGCATTAGCGAAAACGACCGGACCACTTACTTCTGCTTTAAAGACTTGACAAAACAAAAGTGCCTGCCAAAAATCTCTTTACTCTTACTTTCAGTCAATTCTGTGCCATCCAATTCTTTCTTTAGAGATGTGGATGGAGTTGAAGGAGCCTCCATCACGGACACACAGTGCTCACTGTCTGTGAAAGGAAAATGTCACGAGGCAGGGAAGACGACGAAGAGCTGCTTGCTTTCTCCACAACAACTACATGGGATAAAACAACACTGAACTGTGGATTGGGTTCAGTGCTTGTGAATGTTTTAGTCTGACATTACGCCCACAGCCTCAGTTTTCAGAACCTCATCAATTGCACCTATCACAATCCAAATGTGTTTTATTGATTATATAAAAGTGGGTATTGTTGCAGTATTTTTATCACGTGAAACAGCAACTGTTCATGTGTGGCCTTGTTATGTTTTTTCTCTCTCTCTTTTTTCATTCTTCTTCTTTTTTTTAGTCGTCATCTCCTCACATGCAAACATTTTCTCATCACGTTCAGTTGAGTGTAAACCAACCAATCTGTTGATCCCATTCAAGTCCAATAGCAACCGGTGATTTTGATACATTTTGGTGAAAAAGGAAAAACACAGCAACCGTATTATTTGGTTTCCTGTGATTTAAGTTGAAACTGCAAAGCTGTTTTGATGGAAACTTTCTTTATTTTTTCTCCCACAGTTTGTTTGGTGTGACTATATCCCTTGTGACAGCTTCCCACCCAAATTCGGCTTAATCATAAACATCACTGCAAATTAAACTGAAGAAAAACAGGTAACTCAAGCCAGACTCAGCTAATATATGAGAGATCTTCTCATCTCTTATTTTAGTCAGATATCCCAGCTTTATTTTCATTTTTACCTTGCCAGAGCTGCTGAGCGTAGATCTGACCTCTGCTGCACTGTTCCCTGGATTCATCTCAGCTCGGCTTCAAACACAAACAAGTCCTGCCGATTCAAACTTCATCAGAGAGCAACTTTCTGAGCAGTAACAGCAACTTTAGAGTCTATCAGGGGGTAATTAAAAGCTTAAAAGCTAAAGAATAATCAAACAAGGGGAGGTTGTTTTATCTGAAATTCCCTGTAATTGAAAAGATTCAGAGTGCAATTTAAGTCCCTGTTTCCCACTTCCTATTTAGTGAGTGAGTACTGTAAGTAAACTTCATATAGGGGAGTTACAAAGTGCAGTGGAAAATTAAGATAATAAGAGACAAATAGGAAAACACGGATAATAGCTGTTTACGAAGACAATGACCTTGTTTTTCACTTGATTTGTTAAAGCTGGTGTTACTTTTTCATATCATTTTCCTTGTTAAAAACCCAAATATATCAATCATCTATCAGATTAGACATAGAAATGCAACAGATCTTCACACTGTAACACCTACAGACATAGACAAAACTGTTGGTACCCTTGTGTTAAAGAAAGGAAACTTGAAACTGACAAAGTAATGATGAATAAAAATGTAGTCAGACCAAAATCAAACATCGCTTTTGAATTGTGGTTCAAAAGAATTATTAAAAAAAATAAAAAATAAACTAATGAAACTGGCCTGGACAAAAATGATGGTACCCTAAACTTGATCTTAACCTCATATTTTGTTGCACAAGACTTTGAGCCAATCACTGCAGTCAGGTGGATTCTACTCATCTGTCGACTCCTCGTGAGCAAACTGCTCCAGCTGTCTCAGGTTTGAAGGTTGTCCTTCTCCAGACCAAATGTTCAGCTCCTTCCACATATGTTCAGCAGGATTTAGATCAGGGCTCAATGAAGGACACTTCAGCAGTGTTTTGTTCTGAGCCATTCTTGCTATCTGTGTACGATGAGATGATGTTGCCAAAAAACTTCAGATTTGTGTCAAAAAGCTTTTGTTTCATCTGTTCACAAAGCTTCTGGGAGAACGTCCTTTGGTCCTTTACTTTTGTCATTTTCAAGTTACTTCAATGACAATTGTGGACTTTTCTTTCTTTAAAGAGACCCAGAGGAGTTTGCTTTTAGTTATTTTGATATTATTAGTTAGTGGTCGACTCGCCCAGCATTTCCTGGTTTTGTGGATGCTGCCCAGCTGGTCATGGGAATAACACCGTTGGATCGCTAGTTGGCATCGTTTATGGTCAGAACTATTATGACAATATTGTATCTGATCGTCTTTGAACCTCCGACTTTCACTATTGATCAATGAAAACATTCTTGGCAAATGCTTTCGCTTTCGTCCGTCTTATGCCACTCCAAGAATTTCAGTCTGCGTGGAGGCTCATGGGAAATGTAGTGTGAAAACACTTCCCCCTTATTGAACATCTGTAGAACAAAGTCATGCTTTGTGTTTTTGTTTGTGAAATGACTCGGTGAAATCAAATCCTTTTCACAACACTTGCTGATTAAACCACTAGTCGACCAATGGTTGTATCAGTTTGTATCCATGGCCACAGAACAACAGAGTCCTCACCTGCGAACACATCCTTCACTGGAGTCAGAGGTAACAGGAGTGGACCTCTGCTCTGTTTACCCTGCTGCGTCGATGCGCCTGCAGGAGCTGCAGTCTGAAGTGATTGTTGTTTCTGAGCCCATCTCAGCCTCTGTAAAGTGATTACTCTCATTCTCAAACATCCATCTTGGAGCAGAGACTCCGGGAAAAAGCAGGTCAGTCAGTTTTTTTTTTTTTTTTCACCTGGGATAAACTCAATCTCACGTCAGAGTGTATCCAATTATACAGCCTTGCCCGCCTCATTCAGAATGAGGTCACCTTAACTCCTATCTCTTCCTCATCGAGCGGAGATTGAAAGGGGGATTTGATTGGGTGATAGCGGGGTGAGTGGGGGCATATCAGCTGAATTTCCATCAGCGCCCACTTTCGCCTGTTTTTTTTGGAAAGAAATGCTCAGTGGTGGGTGATTTGCGGGGGTGGGAGGGGGATTTGCCAGTGGGAAGGGAAGCGAAGGCGGCGGTCAGGTGGTCGGTCGAGGGATGAGTCAGCAGATGCGCTATCACTTTTAAGCCCATTTTTGTGTGAACGAGTGTAGGCTATGTGCGTGTTGGCTTGCTGGTTTGTGGTTGCTGTATACCACTTCCTTGCATGGGATATATAAAGAGCAAAGTGACGAACTATGCTTAAGAAAGGCTTCATTGTTTTCTAACCTCCTGAGGCTCCTTCCACACAGCTACATTTGAGTTTTAAAAATGCATCATTTTTTGTCATGTTTGATGTTTTGGAGAGCCTCTAACAGAGACTTCTGGAAACGCCGCTGGACCTGTTTTTAATTTGAGAACTCTGGGGCTGTGCAGTGGTCTGGACGATCAGTAACACAGACCTTTGGAAACAATGAGTTAGACACCCACGGTCGCTCCATAATTGGCTCTGACCAGCCTCGACTACCAGTGGTGAAAGCAACAGAGATAACAAGGCAGGCGAGTTACTGACCTCGATGTTTTTGTTGGCAGCTGTTGTTGAGTCAAAGTCTGCATTTTAAAGCTACAGCCATCTTTGCTGTTCCTCAATTGAAGTATTTTCTGCAATAAATCAAATGTTTTCCTATTAACACTGGCCTGCACATGCCAAGTGTATGTGAATGATCATACTGTATACGTGCATGTTCAGGTAGGATTGTTTGGATGGAGATCACAGATTTAAAAGAAAGATGTATCAGTGTGGACATAACCAGTGCATTTTTGTCCTCTGTGGGGGACAGCACATGTGTCTGTGTCTTGCATTTCTATAACTGTGTCCTAGTTAAGGTTTGAACAACTTTTCAGTGATGTAACTAAACTGAACCCACTGACAAAAAGACGATTCAGTCCTCTGGGTGGATATGGGGACCAGCTTAATCAGGTTTTATACGAAATGAATAATTGTAAATTGCACCAGCTTAATCCTCTTGAATCCCGGAATTTTCAAATAATTTTCCTATAAAAGCAAATGAATAATTGTAAATTGCATCACAATGACTTTATTTTTACTCACCTTAATCCTCTTGAGCTTTCTATCCATATCATATCATATTAATGTTAATGCTAATTCAAATAATTTTCCTTGGTAAAAGCATTTTCAGGAATTGAAATGCCTATCATTAAAGAAGTCACCAAACGATCATGTAAGTAGACAATAGGATGACACTGGACCCCTGGCTCCTCATGCTCTTATGTTGAAGTGGTTTTTAAGTGTGGTGAGGTGAAAAGGGCCCGGGCGGGCATTGAACCCACACCTCCCGGGTAAGAGCCATGCACGCGTGCCAGTCACCCAAAGGGACATCTCCTTGGCTAACAAGCCAAGTCACATGATCAACTAGGCATAGTGACAGGAACCTCAACTGTCACATCAGCAAGACAACAAACTCCATGTCCCTCTGAACGAGAAGACCAGTCATAACCTCAGATCAGTCAAGCACTGTGAAGAGCTCTCTCAAAATGATAAAGTAACTGCTGGGGTGTCACTGTATTTCGTGGACTTTGTCCAAGTTTTAGTAGGTAATGGTTTGTACTTGTATTTAAGTGTACTGTGGCGTAGCTGTGTGAAGGTTTTATCTTTTGTTTGGAGTCCCAAGATGTTACTGATTCCATAAATCAGAAGGGCTAAAAGTTGAGAGGGCTGGGAAATAGTTATTTGGTCCTGATGTGCGATACAAAGATGTATCATAAAAGAATAAACTGCAAATATGCTTCGCTGTGACATCTCTCATCCCTCAGACTCACTTTATCCAAAATTTACTGAAATACTCAAACTTTCATTTTTCCTGGTGTCAGCACTGGCTCATAAAGAGACAGTCAGTTCTCTCTGAAAAGTGATTGATTTTGTACGGCATCACTCTTTATCCTCCTCTGATGCAAGGTAGTGGTGGAAAATATTTTTCCCATTGCAGGAGAGAAAACTCCTGCAGCTGTAATGTACCATACAGAGGTTGGTTGGGAGGTGAAATGTTCAGCCTGTATGTGGGGAACAGTAAAATTTAAGCCCATTTCTGGCTTTTAGATGAACACACTGTATTGTCAGTAAGGTTAATATAAACCCTACGGGGAAAATGACAGACTCGAGGATAAACATCTCAGCGGGGTGCTATCACTTTACAGTTTGTGCAGTTCTGCACATCAAACAAATCAGGTAAATGATGTTCTAGCCGTAGAAAGGTTGGACTCAGCCTGGTAAAAGCAGCTATATTCAATATTTTTACATTCACAATGCATGAAATGACAATGTTGCTCACAGTGAGAACCTTCACCTGAATCTGCAGCGTCTCTCAGCTCACTGGAGCTGGATGGTGGGTTTCAATGGGCTTGATCTACTAAAGGTTTGCTTGTATTGGGCAAACTTGAGGTCACCCGCAAATAAACCATTTACTTCAATTGTTTTTTAAATCGGCATTATTCAAGTCTGGTCGCTGTTTTGCTAACCCTCCACCTGGTGATGTGCATTTCTTTATGTGGCAAGGTGAAGAGGGCTGGGGCAGGGATTGAACCCACACCTCCCGGGTAAGAGTCACATGCACTTGCCAGTCAGCCAAAGGGACATCCTCTTGGCCAAGTAGCCAGGGCGCATGATCAATTGGAGGCATAGTGACAGGAACCTCAACTGTCACATCTCTCCCCCTCTTTTCACAAGCATGCCCTCGTGCTTCCGCGCAGGCTGCCGTACATTAGGAACCCATGGACCCACCCCTAGTGCTACATGGTTCCTGCCAACAACGCCAGAATGTGGCAAGGTGAAGAGGGCCCGTGCGGGGATTGAACCCATACCTCCCGGGTAAGAGTCACGCGCGCTTGCACATGATCAATTGGAGGCACAGTGACAGGAACCTCAACTTTCACATTTACACTGAGGTGGCAGAAAGCAAAAGTGGGGAAAAATCAATGGAGTGGTGGATAATAGGACATTACGACATGTATATCTGTGTAGTCTTAACTGTCATAAACAGCGTGTTTATGTTGCAGTGCCACACAGACAAGAGCTGGGACACCGTGGTGGTGGCTAAGTACTACACTGATGTTCCAAGGTTGGTTTTCATCCATGAGAAGCCAGGTGGAAGGAGGAGAGCCTCCATTCTCACTCGTAACATGTCACAAGTCATGTAATTAACTATCACAATTACTCTGGAGCTTTTTAATTAAGGTAAAAATGTAGCATAGCCACGGGAGAAATCCTGCGTAGTTTCTCTTTAATTCCTCATTTACTCATGACTGGCGGAATAAAGCTTTTTATTATGGAAAACGGCTGCTGTGTTTCATTAACTGACAACAACTGACCTGATTGTGAATGTGTCTGATTCACATTTCCATCCCTCATGTGTAGAGTAAGATGAGCTGTTATCACTAAAAGTATCATTTGGACAAAGGAAGACATCACTACAGTGAACTCAGTTCACCACACTGAGTTCACACAAGCCGTTATCTTTTATAGGCTTACACCACGAACCTAGAAATCACAGTATCACTTAGCACACCAATCTAATATGCATGTTCATTAGTCAGGCTTCAGCGACACGTTTCATTGTGTTAGTGCTCGGTTTCGAGGTTGATTAGTTCACTCCAGAGATACAAAGTGTTTAAAAAATGGATGACGCTGTGGGAAAACTGCAGCTCCTCTCCTGATGTCTGATAACAGCGAACACACAACACCACCAATGTGCACAAGCTGCCACAGCTTAGAACATCAAAACAAAGACGGCCAGTGACTCATACAAGGTCAGCGTCCGCCCTCAGGTCCCTCCTAACTGTAAATCACTCTCGAGATGAGCGTCAGCCAAATGCTTAAAATGTAAATGTCCTCATCATGGTGGCTGAGCCTGGTGCCAGGCCTGTGGGGTCCTATCGGTCTGCGGGCCGAGGCAGCGCTGCAGTGGAGCTGGCGGGGAGCAGATGGGGGACGGAGCAGATCTCTCTGATGAGCCACTGAGAGGTTCACTGATTGCACTAATTTAACGGATGAGCTTCATTTTCAGTCTGCTGCGTTCAAGAACCAGGACGGATTGTTGTTGGATGTTGTGTGCGTGTGTGTGTGTTTTTTTTTTTGTTGGGCATCTGCCTGACTTTACCTCTGTGTCCTTTTTGCCGTCTCTCCATGTTCACTGTTGTTCTCCACACAGTGCTGACCTCAGTTGTTTTCATGGTGTTGTTTTGGAAAGTATGTGCTGCTGCATGTTATCAGCAAGACTTGGCATTGGAGCTGTAAGAAGGAATTTCTAAACACTGAAGGGAGGAGTCCAGATTCTCAACTCAAAAAAAATGTTTCACTGGCCTCCAGCCAAACTCCATAATCTCTTGCATATTTAAGAGAAAAATCCTGAAAGGAAGTCCCAGAAAAGCGATTTCAATTATGTATCTGGTGACACTGAGTCCAGTCTGCTACTTATTTGTTTATTAAATGTGCATTTAACACGCTGAAATAACAACCACAGACACTAGGTCAGGGTTTAATGGCCTAGTTGATCCAAATATTTGAAGTTCTGGTTCAAACATATTAACCCTCTGTGATCCAGGTTCATGCTGTTTGTTTCTTCTGGGTTTTATTTGTCTGTTCATGTTTTTCCTCATCAAACATCTAATAAACTGTCCTTTCCCCTACATACTGTACACACTTTCTGCACTAACTCAGCTACAGCTCTGAGCAGCAAGTAAAAGCTGCTCATCATTGATAAGCACTAACTGTATTTATAATGCGTATTCATGTGTTATGAAGAATTCAGTATTAATAATCCTAAATTTATGCTTAAAGTGTGTACTTATAATAAAGTGTTACCTTTTAAAAGTTTAAACAATTTCTACATAAGACATGTATGACATCAGCCATTTGAACATTGAACAGCTGTTTAATTAGTATCATATATAAAGCTGGCTACAGTAGCCTATATAAGCCATCACTTTCTCAATTTTAGTTGAAGCTAACAGTGACTTTAGCTGATGCTAACAGTCTCTTTAGTCAATGCTAAAAGGCCCTTTAGCTTATGGTGATGGTCGTTTCAGCCGATGCTAATGGTTCCTGCTAAGTTAAAATGATAGAAAATCACTGATAGTTGTTACTAATTAGTGTGTGAATAAAATGAGAACAGATCATAATGGAGCTTATCCATTGACGGGTTCACTCTCTAACTTCCTACTTAGCCAAAGATAATAGGCTCATTAGGAGTTGAACTGTGGTTCACATTATTATAAACGCTTATATCTAATAAAATTTAACCAAGCAGCTTTACAGACACAGTGATGACGACACTGGTGTCCTCAGTGGTTGCCGTGACCCTGCTTCACATCATGATGTTTTCCCACAGCATATAGTTATGTTGTCATCTCACTTAAAAGCTTCATACATTTATGATAACACTCATTTTCACATCAATCAGGAATATTTTCTCTAAGACAAACACAAGCCTGTATCTACCAGTGGATAAAAATGATAAAAGTGTGTCCACTGTCTATTCTGAAAGGACTTAACATGAAGAAGTTGAAGTCACTGGTGAGAAAAGGGTGACGCTCAAGTCGACTTGTTTAAAAGTTAGGACTGCATTCCCTCAGTCACAATTAAAAGTCAAGAGTTCTCTGAAGTTGTCAAAAAGGGGTCATCCCGGTTTGAAGGCTCTCTCACATGCAGTAGAGCTATAATCCATTGTGCACCAGTAAGTTCAAACAACCTCAGCTCCCTAAGTTGGGAGCTATCGTGTGCGATCAGCCTCAATCACAAAGTAGGAGTGTAACGGAGAAGGAGAAGAGGGTTCGATCAGCCCCAGTAGACCCCATTCATTTAATCCATTTGGAGTCAGCTCTGGAGCTGGTTATGTTCGGCCCATGGAGCTCCTTGATTTGAAACTTGAATTGAAACACTGGGCGGGTGCTCCTTTGCAGAGAGAGAAGAGCACTCATCCTTTCTTTTCTCTTGTTTCTCTTTAATGAAGCGATGATGGATGTGTTATCCAGCTTCGAGAAGTTCAAGAGGAGAGCGGAGAGCAGCTTACACCTGCACGCCTGCATTAATGCACCCAGACCTTATTAGTCAGCTGGTGAAGCATGAGTTATATTAATTCATTGCCACTATTATCACCTTGGTTTTTAAATTCCTGTAAAGTGACCCGTAAAGTGTGCATATAGGTCCCATTAGATCATTTCTGAGCTATTAAGCTTTAAATCTCCTTTGAACTCATCAGCTCAGTGCGCAAACTCAGATTCGAAGATGTTGGTCGCAATACGAAATAAAACCATGCTTTCGAGCGCAGCATGTCTGCAAACCATAACTCAATTCATCACGTCACATGCCGTATCTGCCTGTATGCAAATGACACGAAGTCGTCGCTTTTCATTGTGTGAAATGTGTGAAATTGGCTCCATGCTGGATAGGCTTTGATAGTTGTGTGAATTTCTTTTTCTTAATGTAATCTAACCTGACAACATCGCTGACATGCTTCTGCTGGGAGAGTAAAAGCCTTTTCCTCTTCTCCCACACTGTTTTGTCTCTCGTTCGCAGACTTTCCAACTCATCTGAGTGGAAACAGAACGGCTCACAGCTTCTGAGAACAACTTTGAACAAACTTTTTTTTTTTTTTCTGGACGAGCTGCGAGAACAACTGACAAATTGCTCAACTTTTTTTTCTTCTTTTAATGCGGTTGCCCTGGGAACAAGGCATGCATGCTCAGTCTTTCCACTTGACATACATTGCATTTCCACTTGACATATGTGCTTTACATTACATCAGTCATGAGGAGGGGTGTGAGGGGAGATGTGGGAGAGATTTGTGTGGGCAAAAAAAAAAAAAATCATGTGAGAGACAGATACAGCTCTACCCAGAGAACCTCGAGAGTGCACATCATTTTTTTTTTTTTTTTGAGGATGCGGCTTGTCACTGCACATCACCCTGACAGCCGAGCAGCAAGCACAATAGGCAATTAGAAGCTCCCATGGAAGCACAGGAAGCACAGTCTATATAATGGGGGGAGAGTGGAGGGGAGGGGAGGGGAGGGGGAGAAGGTGAGGATGTTGCATCCTTTTGAGGAGTCTGATCCCTGCAGGAGGAAAATCACAATCACCTTTATTTACTCGTCAGAAAACACTGCAGTCCTGTGGATTTTTTTTAAACTTTTGTGCCGTCGTTGCTTATGAACACAATTACACATCAGTCACACACTGCTGCCTCAAATGTGCATCAGTAGAAGACACACACACACACACAAAAAACAACAACAACCCACACACCCCCACTGCCTCAATTACTATCCATTCAGCCTGAAGTGGGACCAGGTGGTTGATGTTTTGTGATGTAAAAGTCGACAGGAGCTATGAAAATTTACGCAGAAGTGTGCCAGCTTTCATCGCACTCTCCCCCACCTCCACCCACCACCCCGCCCCACCCGAGAGCTTCGCTCCGTTCTGTGGCTGACCTAATTTTTCCAGGAATGTTAAGTGCTGTGTTTTTATCACTCATTCATGACACGCAATGAAGGAAGTGGAGGTGGGAGGGGAAGAAGAAGACGGAAAGTCGCTTCAGCCAATCAGGTGTCAACAGCCAGAGAAGTCCTTTTTGTATACCTACTGTTTACGTCTGGGTAAACAGGGCAGAAAAAGGTGGATGTAACACCAGTAGAAAATACTGATTCACCATATTCATACATTGATGCAGCAACAGTCATATAAGGATATTTTAAAGGGATAGTAGCATTTTTTTTAAAGTGGAGTTGTATGATCTACAAATAGCCCCTAAGTACTTTAATTGCAGTAGCAGATTCTCTGCACTCCTCCCATTAGCAATGCCAGCCCATGGATTTACAACATACATTGTTAAAATGGCCTATTTTCGTGGCCTAAAAGAGGTTTTACCTGAGAAAAAAAAAGCAGTTCCATTGTTGGCTATAATATAATTTTTTTCCAGCCCCTCAAAGTGCAGGAAAAATGCAGTTTTTATTTGGACCTAACCTGGGCCGGAGGGATACATGAGTTGGTTAGCTCCAAATAAAAACTGCACTTTTCCTGGACTTTGAAGGGCTGGAAAAAATTATATAGCGAACAATGGAACTGTGTTTTTTTTCAGGTAAAACCTCTTTTAGGCTGTGAAAATAGGCCATTTCTTTGGGTCCATTCACAACACTGTATGTTGTAAATCTCTGGGCAGGGCTATGGGCTGGCGTTGCTAACGGGAGGCGTGCAGAGAGTCTTCTACTGCAATTAAAGTACTTAGGGGCTATTTGTAGATCATACAACCCCACTTTAAAAAAAATGCTACTATCCCTTTAAGGTGGATGTGAGATTTTAGGGAAGAGGAAAATCTGGTTATAATAACATGGCACATGCCAAAACAAGTAGAGATCAGGTAACAAAGCTGCAGCAGTCAGATCATCAGACAGGTTATTAGCATACAGAGATTATCTATACTAAATGACGGTAATTTTCTCTGTGCACAACTAGAAGAAATATGGCAATAGTTTCTCTCATGTGTCTTTTCCCATCACACTCAGACAAGATCAATGTTTTTATAACAGATTCATTATTCATCCAAATTGTCCGCTTCATCTTTTTCATGTTGGCATTAGTATGAAGTTGTGTGTTGTGTTGTGTAGTTATGTACTGACAGTATAGATAACTTCATTTGTAGGGTCAACTCTATCCAAAAATCTTGGCAGTTCCACGTCCAGCTCAGTATAAATACATTTATGAAAATATGTATTATCCTCATTAATGATACAAGTCTATTTAGTACAAGACAAAAAAAGAGGCAGATGCCCCATATACAGAGGGTACAGCCCTCGCTGCAGCCGGCCCCAGTTCCAATGTTCCGATGTCCCTTTGTTGTGTGCATTCCCCTGTCTCTGCCTCCGCATTAAAAAAAAAGAAGACAAACACTTAACATTAGCATGATTTTCTGCCATAAGCTGTTGTTAATCAAACTGCAGCTCAGATAAATGAGTCCAACTAGGTCATGTCAAGACCCTCACACATTTGATGGGATTGACGCAAGTTGAAAAAAATAAAAAATAAAAAATAAACTTGAAAACTTGTGGTTGGTAATTTTGTTATACTTATTAGAAGCTGTTGATTACATCACGATCTTTTAACCCTAGCAAATATTTTCAGAGAGTGCCTGAACGTCTGATGTAAATGGAAGAGGTGAAGATTAAATTATTTACCCGCAAGTGGATAAAAACACTTAAAGCTGCTGTGAGTTACTTTCACTGAGGTCCTGAAGTCATCAACACGTCTTGGTAGCAGCTCCTGAGGCGTGAAGCCAAACTTTCCATCAGAAAAAACAACAAAAAAACATCAACTACTCCATCAGAGCATATTTCTAATTGTTTCTGGCAGCGCCTCCGTTTGAATTTGTAAATGTGTGAGTCGATATGTGTGAAAACTCGAGTCAACACAACAGCACGGAGGTTAAAAATGCTCCAGCGTCAGACGTGCCGTTGCAGAGGTATCGATCAGGATGGACGAGGACTGGATCGCTGCCTCCTGCCTGTGTGTTTATTTAGTCTACAGTCGAGGAGGGGAGCGTGTCCTCCGCATGCCAATTAAGCCGGTGATGGTCAGATCATTGTCGCGGCGCGCTGATGACTGGCAGGCCTGACAAGCTGGCTGAGCCGTGCATGTGCTTCCTTCTAATTAATTGCCAGTGGCTGGGCGCGCATGTGGGCGGACAGAGCGAATATGGATGTCGACGGGAAAAAGCACAAACTTGTGCTTGGTGTAAGTTTTTGTGTGAAACAAAGGGTGCAGAGTAAAGCTTCTGAGTGATAGTAATTTTTTTTTTTTTTTGGTTCCGTATGATTGATCGCAGAGAGATAATTTGTTGCTTTTCCGCAAAGCAATTTGTCTAGAGTAAGGAACAAAATGTACGGCGTTTATCGCAGGGTAAGCTAAAGGTTACGCTCCCTGGAGAGCAGTGTGTGTCTCTGTTCCACACACACACGCACACACATCTGAAGTGAAGGGCTGCTGCAGCATGGTGTGTCTTGTGGGCTGCAGCCAGTTTTAGACACCAAAAGTCAACATTAGCATTTCAGAGGCTGATCTAGTTTCATTAGCTCACTTCTTGTATAAGATTTCCCAAATCCCCGCCGGAGCCTTAAGCAGTATCAGACATTTACGGGCTCCTGGGGTGCGTTGCCATTTCGGAGCCTTAATGCATCGCAAATTTAAATTCATTATCCTCCATAATTAAAGCAAATAAATATGAGAGACTGCTTACACTGCAGTGATACCATCAGCGAACTCCAGGGGGACCGAGGCTCAGGCCTGCAGCTCAGGTGGCTTCTAACATGTTCACACAGACACACATACACACTCACACATATAAATATAGCATCTTGTTAAATGTATCCTCAGGGTTTCCTTTAATAATTTAACCCCAAACTGTGAGCCGTCCCTGCACATATCGCAGCCGTACAAAGCGTAATTGCCACTACTTTTAATTATACTCTTGTTTAATTTGCTCAGTTTGATGGCGGGGAACTCATTCCTGGAGTAAAAATCCAAGGTTTCTCACTGACACCAGATCGTTATTATACTCCTGAGAAACTCTCAGAGGATCACAGAGAGCGTGCATGTGGCACTCAATGGGGAATTAATACTGACTTTATCATAATTTCTGCTATATTTTAATCTCCTAGGAGGGAATATAGTTCTATTCCACTCATGTAGGTTATTATATTAGACACATCCTCTTATTCTAGCAGCTGAGTCCTTTATGTTTTAATGATGAGGGTTTATACACCTCCTCTGTCTATGGTTGAGTGATAATCAGGCCAAATAAAGCAAATCTGTTCTAACTGGACTTATCAGAGAGGAAACACTTGCACATTTCTTCACAGAGAACTGGCTGAGCTGCCACACTCAGAAAAGGATTATGAGATTAATATATATGTTTGATATGTTTTCTATTTAAAAATGTATTAGATTTGATGCATTTGACAGTTTGTCCTTAATCCGACGGAATATTGAAAACAGAATAATCAACAGCTCTTGATACCACATCAACAAACCCCGGGCTGTCCCCTGACTTTTAAAGGTGGATGCTAAAAGCATTGCCAGTTATGATCAGGGTCCTTTTTTTTGTAGTGGCCCTTTAATAGATTCTACTCTTTGCCCCCTGTAAATGCAGGGGACGGCCCTACAGGTAGTAAATGTGTTTTCTTATAATACAGTAGAAATGTGTGTGCACTTCATTATATGATGGTCTCAACTGAGGAGAGCTTGTTCAGGCTGGGGGGGGGGGCACGTGGCTGACCACAGGGGTATCTGGTGGAACCAAGAGCCAATCAGTTTTGACCAGTGAAGGACGTTTGGGCTGAAAAGGGGTTGTATAAAGCCAGCCAAAGAGGTACATGAAGGATAAGATAAGAAAGCCATTTCATTGATCAGAGGGGCATTTGGATAAACAAGGGGGCATTAAGGTTGTGCAGAGGGAGACTTGGAACAACCAGATGGACTTTAGCAACAACAAAAAGGCGTTTTGGCAGAAATGCCCCTGGTCCCGCGTCGGACGGCCCTTTCCTGCGTGTCATTCCCCCACTCTCTGCCTCCCCATTTCCTGTCTCTCTCTCGACTGCACTATCACTTAAAGGCAATAAAAGCCCCAAAAATATACTTTCAAAAAAGAAATGCCCCTGGGTGTTAGAAGGAGTAGCCTATCAAAGCTGAGCAGAGGGCACAAGGCTGAGATGAGGTACCAGTCAGAGGGGGAACTGTGTATTCAGATGGGCATTTGGATCAACGGAAGGATGAACATAGGTGCACTGGGGCAGAAATGACAGACAACTTTTTGTAATACATGTTCCTCAAGAACCTATGAAATAAACTGTGGGGTGCCCCAAGGCTCAATTCTTGGTCCAGTACTTTTTGATACTTGGCGATGTCATCAGGAGGCATGTTATAAAATTTGATGACACATAGCTCTATATTGCTGTGTCTCCTGAAGGCATGAGACCAGTTGATATTCTTCTGAACTGCAGCTCAAACAGTGCAAAACAGACGTTTTAATTATTGCTTCTGAAGCCAAGAAAGAGAAACCTTTACCAAAACTACCAGACTTTAAACCTTCATGAACCTGGGTGTCATTTTCGCTTGATTTTAATCCTCACATCAAAGATACTGCAAAGACAGGGTTTTATCGTCTTAAGAACATAGTAAGAGTCCACCCATTTCTCTGTCAAACATGGGCGCTGATGTATGTTACTAGTTTTTAAGTAACAGTCTTGGGCCTTCTCATCCATATGACCTGCTTTTCCCCTAACAACCCTCACGGACCCTTTTTTTAGTCATTCCAAGTGCTAATCAGTCTTGGGCCTTCTCATCCATATGACCTTTTAATCTTTTCCCTTTTAACTATTTATGGCATTTATTTTAGATCTTAGATTGCTTTGAGGAACTTTTAGGATAAAGTTTTAAGAATATTACCATATGCCTTTCAAAATAATTTAGTGTTCATTCTTACTTCTCTTAACTACTTTTAACTACATTCAGTGTTGATTTTTTCATTTACCTTTTACTTCCAGTGTTTTCCTCATGGGGAGCGCTCCTTGCCAGGAGTTGAGTCTGGCCTGCCTCGTGGGGTGTCGCCTTGGGGGCTGTCCCAGCCTATGGGGTGGCATTGCACCCACCACCGCTTTACAGGGGGGGTGGTCCCTGTGGTGGCGCCCCTTGTGGTTGTGGATCTGCATAACTTCCCGGCCTGAACGGCTCCCGGATAATGCGTTCCTTACGCGGGATCCTCAGTGACCAGCCATATCTTAACAAGTGTATCTTTGTGCCTGTGTGTACTTGCCTGAGTGAGTAAGTGTGTGTGTAGCGGTTGGGTCTTTTTAACTTGTAAAGCAATACAGTTTTATTTTATATGTATGAAAGGTGCAACATAATTAAATAGAGTTTGAAGTTTGAAGAAATCCCTCAGCCAACCAATGAACCAGAGGAGCAACTGGGCTGAGGACAGGGGCCAGAGGGGCAACTGGGTGACTGCGTATTCAGAGGGGCATTTGGAGCAACAGACATGGTGTTGTAGGTGAATGCAGGGGCACTTGGGCTGAAATGAGGGACACCTCAGCCAACCAGTGAACCAGAGGGGTAACAGGGCTGAGGACAGGGGCATTTAAGAGGCATTTTAGCTTGTCTGAGGGGCGACTATCAAGTACACAGAAGCAACAGAAGGAGTTGAACATGCGGGACATCTGAGCCAACCAGTGGGGTAATGGGCTGAGTCATTTGGGACAATCTGAGGGGGCAATTTATTACTCCAGAGAGTGATAGCGATATGGGGAGGGGGGGGGGGGGCATGAATACAGGGGGTAAGAGATCAGAGGTACGATCTGCAAGGCACCAGAGGAGCCAAATGGAGAAACTGGGTCACCCAGAGGGATAATTTGGGTAACAAGAGGGGCAATTAGGCCCCATTTTTGTGCTTCTTTGTTATCCTACAAGGGCGGATGTAAAACATGGAAATGGTCCATTAGGTCACTTCAACGCATCTTAAAGGTTCAAACATGGCACTTTGCCCGGAGAGGAGAGCGCGCGCGACTCTGTTGTGACTTTAAAAGTGAGAGTGAGAGCACAAAGCCTCGTCAGGATGGACATTTTTTTGCAGTGCAGTCGGAGCCAGCACAGCCAGCGGAGCGCAGCAGCAGCAGCAGCAGCAGGACCCGACCGCCTGCTCACCGCTCACCGCCCAGCGCACACTGCACACCGGACCCAGCCGGGGCTGACACGAGAGCGGAGGGGGGGTGAGGGGGGTCGAGGGGGAGTGGGTTGGTTTTCATCTAGGACCCGAAGCATGTAAACGCGTGTTGTGCGTGATTTTTTTCCCTTCCTGCTACGGCGCCACGGCGCGGAGGGGGAGGCTGAGCCAGTGGAATGAGTGGGAGGGCTTTACGGTGTGTGTGTGTGTTTTTTTTACGCCGCTTTGAAAACATAGGAGGAAAAAAAAGAACAGGGAGCAGCCACGCCGCCCACCAAACAAGGCGAAGCGCGCATCAACAATTTCGCAATCGCTGCCGCTGCCCCGTTTAAATGTACTGGAGGAGCGGAGGAGGGCAGACACCCGCAGACACACATACACACAACCACACACACTGACAGACAGAGGACTGCTGCTCTTATCCGACAGAGGAACTATAACAAAAGGTGAGCGCTGTGTTTGTCTACCTGCCGTTAAAAAAAAGCCATGATCTACAGTATACGGAGCGCTGAGGGAACACAACAAAGTTATTTCCCCAGAGCAGGCATCGCTTTTGTTTGTGCAGAGAGAGAAAGAGAGAAAGAGAGAAAGAGAGAGGCAGGGAGCAGCATCCCTCTTGTTTGGCTTTGTCTGCACACTTTTGCACGAAGCATTGTGTTCAGACAGTCGCGCTAAACGAAATGCATTTATTTGGAGTCAGAATTAATTTCAGACTATGATCCTTTGCTTCGAATCTGCTATTAATGAACTTTAACAAAAGACATGTGTTTGGTTACTTATACATTTGCAATTTCTTCTTCTTTATCACGACCAGTTTGTTCCTCTTTGTTTCACTATCTCACATCCTTTGTGTTGTTTTGATCAGTGCCAGTGCCATTATCAGCCATTGTTTGACTGATTGGATCAAAGTAAACTTTTAACTCACTTCCTCCAGACAGGAATTAAACCTTTTCTATTGTGTGTATCACAGTGACACCCTGCTGCTATCTTCCTCTGTTATCATCTGAAATTGAAGAGCCGAGCTGTTTTTTTCTCCTTTTTTTTTATTGAGAGCATCTCCACTGTCAGCCACCTCTGGAGTGGGAAGTGGTCAGGCAGTAATGAAGTGCGGTTGTTTCCTCTCTGTCTACAGTGGTGTTTTCACATACAGGATTAGAATTGATCAGTGCTCCAGCTGTGCCACAGGCCTTCCAGTTCTTCTGCCTGATGTTGCTGTTTGGTTTTTGAAAGGAAATAATAATGATGATAAAAAAAAAAAAACATTGGTGAAATTGAGGATTTGGGATGGGAGAAAGGTTTAAATGAGACTCTGGATGCTGTTTGCCAGTTTTATCTGAATTGGAAGTTTGGTTGCACTCGCTGCATCTCTATTTTCCCCATTCCATTTGTATTTAGGTCTCCTTCCTCTTCCTCAAAAACCTTGTAATCCCCTTCCTTTCCCCCCCTATAAAGAAGCTTGATTTGCTGCTGGACTCCATCCAACATTTAGGATGTGTCAACTCTTTCTTAATTCTCTTCTGACTTAATGGCCTGCAGGATTACTGTGCTCCAACAGGAGTTAACGTCAGTTTGATTTCTTGTTCTGTAAGTAGTAAGCCTTTACTGCTTTGTGAGCTGTTTCCTCTGTCTCTGTTGAATCATTTCCTGCAGGTTTTGCTCTGATGATGACATACAGTATACGCCAGATGACAGTTATTTCTGGCCATTGTGTGTTGGCGTACAGCTGCGCGACCTACTACCTGCTTCGCTGCTATCTAAATTAAAAGAAATCTATGCTGTGAGTGAGCTATTAGCTGGGCTACACTGTTGTGATGATGCACGTGTGTTCAGGTTAGTGCTGCGGTACAAATGCCAAACATTTCCTGGCTCTAGAAAATGGAGGATTTGTTGCATTTTGCATTTTTTTCCCCCTACATCGTGGTTAATGGAATACCTTTGGGGTTTTGGTGTGTTGTTTGGACAAAACAAGGTATTTGAGGACGTCACAGTGGGCTTTGGGAATTTATGACCATGGCCTCATTAACCAGCTAGAAGGCCCAGGGGCAAAAATAAGCTGCTGGGCCTCAGTTATCCCACAGTATCCTCTGTAAAGGGATGACCCTGGTGGTAATTTGACTAAACACAATTTTCAAGCACAACATGGATAAAACCAAAGTCTTAGAGCTAGATTTGGACACTTAGAAGAGCCATGTTAAAAACACTGGTGGGAGCGGCCTGTGAAATGATTACATAATGTCTCTTGTGGCTCTTGAGGGAGCTTCTCATAGTGTGCTTTAAATACTGATGATGTTTTCATGGCTGTCTTGGGAACTTTGGGAGTTTTTAGAGAAGTTACAGACGAAAGGCATGGATTTGGAAAGATGTCAAGATATACCAGATGCAGAGGGTCTGATGAGTGCGTTCAGTTGCTTTTGGAGCTGAATTGATTATGTGATTTCACTTACTCCTAAATAACAGAACATGATGCTTTTCATTGGCTATCACATTTGGACTTACTTGAACAAAACAAGACACAAGAAGATGTAATCATTGACCCTGAGAAGTTCTGAAGGCCAATTTCTGACATTTTCTAATTTGATGGGACGTCATTGGTTTCATGCAGTTTACTCATTCTTTGTCAACCTGTGTCTTGCAAATTTGGAAGTGTCTAGAAATACAGCATTGTTGAAAGGCACTGTTTTTCAACCAGCATTGTTGGAATTCAAATGGGGTCACCTGAAATGTCTAATTGATGAAAAAAATTACTAATAACATTTTTTTAAAAACAAATTATTATTCTTTTTAAAATGGGCGGTGATTATCTCAGTTATCAGTTAGTGGAGCATCAGCCCCTCACTGCATGTGGCCCTGGTTCAAATCCCGCATCGAGTGTCCCTGTCCTGCGTGTCATTTCCCCCCTCTCTGCCTCCCCATTTCAAAAAGGCCAAAAAAAGCGCCCAAAAATATACTTAAAAAAGAAAAAGATTAAAAACACTACACACACAATCTTAAACAACTGTATTGTATACTTTCACTTTCACAAATAGAAAATTGAGTTCAAATAAATTGCAGCATATAAAAATATCTGAGCTGGTGCATCTTGATTGACGGCCGTGACTGCACGTGATTGCCAGAAATTTGTGATGTCAAAACGGGGTCAGCAGTCAAAAAAGGTTGGGACCCACTGCAAGGCTGATGTTGTCCAACGTCTCTGAGGCCCTGGGGCAGCTCGTCCTGACTCAGTCCTGACGGTGGTTACGGTATTTGCCACCTTTCTTGAAGAACAGTGGATGGTGACAACAGTTATCAGTCGCAGGCCTAGTTCAGATGAGGTGTCAGTGTGTACATTGTTGTCAAGCGCAATAAGCGCACAGGGATCAGCGTCGATGACTCACGAGGAGACGATGTTGTAACCAGTACAAACAGCCCTGCGTGTTACAGTAACAACAACATGTCAAACCAAGTGCAGGGAGGGACAGAGAGTTCACACTGTTGGGTTCATCCAGGAACAGTGTTACACTTCCATTACTTAGAGATAAGTCAAGGATTTTCCCAAGGTGCACATCTGCTGTTTGTATTCTTTGGATGAAACTGTTGGGAGGGGGGGGGGGTTTACACAGCTGCATTTCTGTCTCAGCTTTGTTAACACTTGCTGATTAGAGAGCGTTTCCCCAAACAACAGTCACATGAATTTATAAGTTGCTTATTTATTGGACCGTGCTTTGGTGACCTGTCAACCTGCCAGGTTCCGGGTTTTGGCGGCGAGCTGGGAGTGGAGGAGTGGTGATTTGGTAGGGGGGGGGGTCAGTCAAAACAAATGTGAGTGCACCCAGCTCTCTAACTGAAACGTGACCGATTTGACTGGGCTATTGTGTTTGTACAGCCTCAGATTAAAAGCAAGACTTTAAACATAACACCCCTGTCTGTTATTGTTCCTTAATACTTGGGACGGAAGACAAACATTTTTTTGGCGTCCGAAGCAGACCAATCCCAATCCTACCTGGACAAATAACTAAATAACCAAACAAAAACAGTGAATATTCCTCTAAGCCTCTCATAGATTTGGCCTCAGAGTAATTTCAAAGCTGCTGCGGCATTTGCTGAAACATTGCACTCTTTGTTTTATTAAATGTGGAACAGTGTGAGAGAGAGCAAAGGTCTGGAGCTGCAGAGATATCAAAGTTATTCAGGTGGATAAGATAACATCCCCTTGGTGTTTTAGTAGAAGACGGTGCTTCTAACTTTGCAGCAACGTTTCTGGTTGAGGGTTCTTCTCTCGTTGAGCGATATCTGTGCCCCGGATGTCAGACAAGGGTTTTCCTGGTTTGATGTGGACGAACTTGGCTGACCTGCACAAAGCCCCTGACTTCAATCCCATGGCATTGGGATGAACTGAAACACCGCCTGTGAGTCAGAACTTATCACCCAGCATCAGTGTTGAACCTGACTAATGCTCTTGTGGCTGAATGGGAGCAAATCCCTGCAGCCGGGGTTTTAAAAAAAATCTGTCAGAGAGACTGATTCCAGGGGAATGGAGGCTGTTAAAGCTGCAGAGAGGTGCCCATTGTCTTGGAATTGGATGCATAACAATCACATGGAGGTGTTTTATTGTCCTCACACTTCCGGCCTTGTCGTTTAAGACAATAACAGACTGGATGGTAGGATTGTAAAATAGTGCACAATAAACATCCTAATACTATCAAATCTCTTATCTCATGTAGTGTTAAAATGTGTTAAAGTGCATTGTGTTTTTCCCATGCAATGTTCAGGAAAATGGTTGTTGTAGAGGAGCCCATGTCCTGCTAACAATCCTTTCTGGGCTTCTGAGGCAGAATCAATGAGATTTTAAATGAAAAGTACATAATTTAAAGGAACAGTGTCCTTGTTAGAGCGACTGAATTCAGCTGTTGCAGCCAGAGCGACTAAATCTCAGGGGCGGGGGGCACGTCACCTTATATCGCCTACACTTACTACTGTTTATTTGGCTTTATCTCACGGTTGCCTGAGTCCTTGTTGTCCGAGCAGTTAAAAGGGAATGAAGGCAAACATATCCTTTGGGTTTGCTCAGGCACAGAGGTTTAGAGGTGTTCAAACTGAAGCAGCCCTAGACTTGCTCCCTTTTGTTCATATAGACTAGCAGTCACTGAGTTTCAAATTAACATAGCCTATTTAAATGCGACAGAGTCATGGGAACACAATTTTTGAGCATAATAAAAGATGGCTTAAAATAGGGATTGTGATGGAGTTCTTTCCAAAACAAGGTTCTGTAACCTAGTTTTAAAACATTTGACTCCATTAATTAAAAGCATGCAATTTAATGCGTCAATGAATAAACAAAAAAAAACAAAAACTAAAGCAATAATAACACGCCATTGCCCACTATCAAATAACTGGCATCTTCTATGCAACAGGATATGTAAACAGACAACATTGAACGTGCATAAACAAATCAATGCATTAGAGAATATTCAAGCTTGGAATTGTTTAAATGAAAATGATACGCATTAGTCTTGAAAAGATCAAACCTTGTCTTTGACAAGTTTAGGCTTATTAGGCAACTCAAAGCCTGGTATAACATAACATAAGCAAATCTAAATGGATAAATAAACAAATGAAATGCCTATAATTTAAGATTTGAAGTGTTTAAAGGACCAGTGTGTGTGATTTATTGACATCCAGTGGTGAGGCTGCAGATTGCAACCACCTGAGTACCTTGTCCGTTCTCCAATCTACAGTGGCCGTCAGGTAACAGGAAAAAACACCAAAACCCACCTAGACCTACACGAGTATTGTAGAAATACGCCATGCTCATGCTAACCTAATGAAAATGAAGCGATTTATAGCAATTGTAGACTAATAACAACATACCTCTAAATACTATGTCCCCGTAAACCCTATGCACTGTTCCATTTAAACAGAAAAAAACATATTATATATATATATTTTTTTGGCAGATATTGTGTTATGTGAGCTATGGCTTCAGTTGGAATGGTCTATTTTGTATTTTATTTTCACTGAATTTTTTTCTTTGTGACCGCTGTGAATGGTGGTTACAATGCACAACACTGATACGACACATTTAGCCTTAAGCAAAAAACTTGCAGCTCCCATGATTTCTTAGTTTTTCTCCATCTGCTGCTGTTTGGATATTGCACTGCACTATTGCTACACAGCCACACTGAGAAATGTGTGCATTGACCTACAAGTGAATCTGATTAAAGATTCAAAGGATATGGATTCAGTATCTGTAATAACAAGCAGATTAACTAAAGTGCAGTCTAAACACAACCCTGCTGCTACTGCTCAGGCTGGTTAATCCCTCTTAACATCCTCTGGATAAGTGCAGGAAACACACAGTCAAGCTAACGAGGCCGAGATTAGCTCCTGAACTTCCAGGCATTTTGTTGTTGTTTTAGTTTTTAAAAAACAAGCTGCAAACAGTTAAAAGGGAAGAATGAGGCGGCCTTGATTTCGGCCTCGTTTGTAGTTAGCGCATCAGTTAAATAAATGTTGACAAGCGCTTCATTAACTAGATCAACGGTTTCATGTTGGTCTCAAATTGAATATGTCGAGGCGATGTTACTGTCGGCTGATGGAGGATCTGCTGGCTGCAGGATTAAGATGACGCCCTCCATCCACGGATATGTATTTCTCCTGGCACTCTTTGTTTCCGTAACCTCTCCGCAGACGTTCGGCCCGGCCCGGCGCATCCTCCATATATCATTTACCACTTTATTGTCCCTCCCCCTTTTTTCTTTTTGTCCAAAACTGCACTTTGGCTCCATTAATTTCTCCTCTCCCAAGACACTGGCAGGTCTGCTTCCACCTTTCCCTCTGCTTCATTTGCATCTTGGCTCCACTCGGCTGCCCAAGTGTTTTCTGGGAGTCAGGTGGCTAATTGGTTCCCATCTGTTGGGAGAAAGCGGCCTTTACGGGATTGTGGGTAATTTGTGTCAGGAGTTTTACCATATTGAATTAGTTTTCTTCCCTCTGTCTAGAGTTCAGACTCATCCTCTTGTTTTTGCACAATTTTTCATGGCATGTTTTGGTCCCACATTCTGATAAGGAGCTGTTTATTGATGGAGTTCAAGTTATAATAAAGTATCTTATCTTATGTGGTGGTTAATAAATCAACCGCTGATCTCATATAGATTAATTGTAATCCAATGAGCAGATTGACAGCTGTAGGACATTTGGATGACAACACAAGGTGTTCTTATTTCTGGCTCCAGGCATTAGTAAATGATTTATTAAACATCAACGAATCCATTAATTACAGATTGTGAATGTTACCTCGTCAGGAAGTGGATAATGTTTGTGTCCTCAGTACCTGTTAAGTTATTTTTGCACTTGTTCATTATTTTGCAACCTCTTCGTCGCTGCTCCAGCTGCCGTTTTTAATTTCACCGTCATTATCTACAGTGGGAGTCTCTTTCCTGTGATGAGATAAGGTTCAGTGGGAGGAAGTTGCCAGGTTGAGAAACTCAAAACAGGAAGTTAACAGGAAGCGGTGAAACGCTTGTTGACACGGACGAGAAGACCGCAGTTTGTTTACCCCTGCACTGCCTCTGCTGCTACGCTGCACTGTCTTACCATGACTGACATTGATTTTTATCACACATGATCAATATGATAGGATGATATTGACAGTGGATAACATATTAGAGTGTGTCCTCATGTTGTTAAAACACAAGATAGAATATAAAATTAAAATCCATGCGCAATAACGTAAAAGAGAGTAATGTAATAAATGTAAGTTTAGTGAAATTGAGCACAAACCGCATGTTTTTCTGTTGTGCAAATGCAAAGATGCAACTTCTTCTTTGCTGTCTTCTCTGCTCATTTAAATTAAATTCCCCTTTTCTTGTTCTGCTGTTGATCTGAAAGCCAATAATTTACAGTGTCATGTATCAAGGTGAAAATATCAACTACCCCCTAAGAGCATTTTCTTTTGAAAGAACGACAAGGCCGTAATTTCAGTGTAGCATCAGTAGGACTTAACTCCACCACCCACACCCACTCCTGTTATCATACAGTATAATATCAGTGTGTTTGGTGTCAAACAGCCGCTAGTGCCGCCTCTGATCGTTCACCTCTCATGACGAGCTCTTCTCCATGGCCTTCACCTCTCCTCCATCCCCTCATCGCTCTGCATATGTGCATTTTTAATCGTGCTGCTCGTCACATGGTTCTCGCAGAGAGAGCTGCCGCCGCCGCCGCCGCTGCTGCTGATGAATCAATTTCCAGCTCTTTTTTTGAGAGCTTTCCTGACAATTGATGGGGTGCCAGCGTTGACCTTCTGTAACGAGGTAAGGTCTCCGCATCTGCCAGCCACCGAGGGGGTGGGAGAGGGAAAAAGCGGGAAGGAGAGGGTGAATGGGGCAAACTGGAGTACAGAGCTGCATTACCTGGCTGAATTTAATTTGCCATAAAAAAATAAATAAAAAGAAGAAGCAGGAAGGGAGAGGGAGAGGAAGAGATGAGAAGCGGATGAGGTTTAAAGTGGCAATTGAGGGAAGATGACGGAAGTAACGGGCAGGCCCCCAAGGTTATCCCGCAAATTGAGACTCTTTTGGAGAATTGCACACATCAGTTGACGTCTTATTAATGCAGTTATTGCGTTTTTACTTGTTTGATATGGAGGGTTTGATTGTCTGCAGCAGATACCGCTGTGTCTCTCTTTCCTGCTGCCTGACACGCCATTTGTTTAGCCGCTCTATCTTAAATGACTCGCATGCACACATGGGCATATTGATACACCCGCTGACTAGTCTATCTATCCTTAATGACAGTATTTAATTTTTTCCTTCTTTTCCTTTTGGGTGTGGATGTGGTGGAGAGAAGCCGTGAACCTGTGGCATCTGGCTCTGCTTGCTTCTGCTCTCTCCCGTGATTCTGGAGAAGGATCCAATTTGTATCAATCATCGTCTCCCCAGTGTTCCCATTGTTTGGTGGGTGTCTCCTCCGATGATAGATGCTGTTGTTTTCCGTGCGCAGGATGGATTGTAAACGGTGACGAATGGTGAAGGCTAATGCATCCTCCGTTGTCAGAGGGAAAATCATTTACCTTGCTTTCACAACCCATTAAGTCCACTAGGAGAAGGAAAGTTAGATCTTCAAAGAGGATGTCACTCCGTGGATGTCAGAGGGAAGAGTACAGGCTGGAGGAAAACAAGTTTCTTTTTTTGTCCATTCATTTTGTCTTGACGGTCCTAAATCTAAAGATAATTCATTAACCTTCACGTTGGACAAGAAAAGAAGCCGATAATTACATTTTAAATGAATAAAACAGTTGCTGCTGCTTATTTTTCTGTCACAGAGATTGTCCCGTTGTTTGCAAATAAGTTTATAAGAAAGTCAGAACTTCTGGAACTTCTGTAACAATAGAAAACAACCTTTACATTAAATTTTCATATAAAATCTGTGTCTCAAATAGACGCCGGTCTCCTGTACTGGTCGGGTCTGGCAAATTAAAGCTGGTCTCCATTAGAAGCTGGGTGTATTTCTATTTTATGCAAGTTCTCGTCAATGTACAAAACCTCTCAAAGCCCACGATCGCCAGTTTGAGCAGTTTCCAAGCTGCTTCATTCATGCTAGAGCTCTCAAAAGCCTGAAAATGAAAACTCAACCCGGTCTGAGGCATGGGTGTTGAAGCTCGGACCTGACGTGGCTGGACTCACAAACATTAATTCCTGGTCTGGATGTGTAACCCCTCTTGCTTGGTATCATGGGGTAGAAGAATCGACACCACACAGGAACAGTCAGGTTCATGGCGTTGACTAACAAACAGAAAAGCTGATGGTCACTTTTCTCCTTTGCCAACATACAGATTCAACACCGATTCAACTTCTAAATGAATGCTGTTCTGGATCCATCTATTTCCTTCTATTCCCACTCTTTTAAACAGTAAGAACAGAAAGATTTGACAGTATTTTCCATTTTTGCTAAGCATAAGATTTGTTCAAAATTAAACAAAAGCCTGTCCCATATAGACACCTGTCGCAAATATAAGCCGGGTACAGTAAGTTCAGCTCAGCAGTTGAAACTAATAAATTGAAGTCTGGGCTTCTGTTTGAGAATTGACACAATTTAAAGACACAGGCTCAAAGTTATTCTCTCCTTTAAAGCACAAGGATCCCTCCGGTGTGTGCGCCGGCGCCTGTTTCTTGCACATCTGCACACGAGCGCTCACTCAAAGCGTGTTTGGCCTTCAGGAAGAAGGTCTCTGCTCCTCTGAGTCTCCTGCAGTCTGGCGTCGGACATGTGTCACTAGGCGATTCGTCCCCCGAGGACAGACTGCGAGGTGTCATCACACCTCAGTACTCCTGGTTGTTTGTGGCTCAACCTGAGAAATCCATCCGCCTCGGCGACGTGGAGCGTAGGATACTGCCCAGTCTGACCTTCTCCTTAAATGGTGAAATATTTGGAAACGCTTGGAAATGAAAGTTTGTGAAATACTTGTGAAGGTAAAACTGCTCGTTAGAGTGAGCTGTGAAAAGAACATTTTGCAATCACTTGGACAATAATTGCTTATGTGATGAAAGTTACTTCAATTTCCTGAACACAATGAGGCTGCTGACAGAATAGCTGCATAAAAAAACAAAACCCCTCCCTCATCTATCGCTGCAAAACAGAGAACACACTCGCACCCTATGGAGTCAACAATGTTAATTCTTCTTAGCAGTGATGCTGCTTTTCATTGACACCATAGATGCATATACTAGTCTGCATAATACAGATGTTCCAGATGTTGTTTAAGTAGGTTGCTCTTTCCCAAAATTTGGAAACCAGACAGGGAAAGTGGGAGGAAAGTAAATGATACATCTGTAAGCAGCTGTTGAACGAATTCCATACTTTCAATGGTCAAACACAACCGGCCGTGCCTTGTCCTCCATCTGACCCGATGTCTGTCTTCTTTCTCTCTAAGTAAACAAGACACTTGTTCTGTTTGCGGAAGAAAAATGGAGGCTGAACTACAGCTGCCTTTTAACAATGTTAGCCCAGCAGGGAGGAAGCGGAGGCATAAGAGCGAACATCAGTTATACAGCTAAGTTTAGGATAAAAGTGAAGTGGGCTGAGCTCAAATGAATCCAAATATGTTAGTTTGGATATTCGCTCCAACATATTTCTTTGTGACATTTTGTGAACGATATCCCAGCTACGATACCTTGAATGCCATTTTTGTCTCACTTTGTTTAAGTTGGACACATCTAAGTAGGCCTATAGCTTTATGTGTGCAAATGCTGCCCAAAATGCATAGATGTAAGCTAAGTAAGTTCACAGATTGACAATGAGTAGGCATTAGAGTATAGTAAACACCGACTTCCTATCCTCTGTGCTAATGCAGGCTTTAACAGTGGGACGTGTTTGAGAGTAATTTAGCACTGGAGCACAAAAAACTCAAATCTTGTCTTAAAGTTTTAAACTTTTTCTTTTAAAATGGGCTTAAGGCAAATAATTGCCTGTAAATAATTTCCAAGCATTTGCACTCTGCACTCTTTTCGTACAGAATACAGAAAGGCTCCATTGAAAAGCAACTCGCAGTGCCTTTTACATGAGAGCTGAACCCAGGTATACGGCTATATACTGGTGTCTTTTATTAATTCATCAAAATTTATTTCCTGGATCACATTTCATCGTCTTCTCACTCAAAAAACTAGTATTTTTCTGAACATTTTGTAATGTGCAGTTGAATTTCCCCATGCAGGTACATACCCACAAATAATTTACTGTAGTATTCATAAAACATGGCAACAGGCAGGCAATATTGCAAGACAAATCACTGACAACTGCACACTGTTAGAATACTGATCATATGAAGCCACAGACCTGTAGCGTGAGCCTTTCAGAGCCGTTAATAAATGTTTTTGTTCATAAACCTCAGGAGTAATTGGCTTTTATGAGCGAGCGAGGACCGGAGGAGACTCCTTAACTTTGCAGCCATAATTGTTGTTATTTAATTTGACAGGGGCGTGGCGGCGCGGCACCTCAAATGATCCAGATATGATTGACGAGCCGGAGCGTTTTACGGTCGATTTACGGCGAAAAGAGGGAGATGTGCGTCGTAAACACCGAGGATTAACACAGTCGGCCCGGTGCTGAGCGTTAATGTGTCACTTTTGATCAGATGCCGGTGGGATGGCGGACCGGTGTGGGGCCCCGGTGGGGGGTGGGGTGCTCGTCAGTGGCAGATATGGAGGGTGATGGATGTGCCGTATTTTAGATGGATGACTCTGTGTAACATCACTGAGCTGTGAAGGTCCGCAGTACATAACCCCCTCCCCCTCCTCCCCCCACGGCGCAGTGAATGATGTATTGACAGAGCAACACAACACCTCCCGGGAGTCATTTACTACGCAACACAGGTGACACAACACCTGACCTCCTGACCTTTTTTAATAAAACAGAGGATGAAGTGCAGCCAATAGACTCATCACTCCGCTCGCCTCAGGTGCGCCCCCTCCCCTCCTCCCCGTGTGTCCATCAGATGACCAGCTTTGCATATAGATTAAAGCGTGATGAATTATAACCATTCATTCTCTGAGTCTCCCGCTCTCTGATTAGCGCCGTCTGCTCGCCCGGTGTGGTTAGCATCAGCTAGACGCCTGACCCACTTTTCTTTTATTCCAACATCTGGGGCTGTCTGCCTCTGCAGCCCGCGCAAGCCTTCATTATTTATTACGGGGACATGACTTCATGAGAGCATCATGAGTAAAAAGAACACATGCAGCATATGGCGACTTAATGATTTTACCGCGGCTAGGCTGAATAAATTGATTTATCTCGGCGAAAAACAACTCCGGGTCTGTTTTCTGTGTCCTGTTTTTCGCCGGCCAGGTAAGCAGATAACTCCCGGCCTCTGTTGACATGTAGCAGCCACAAGCGTCTAATTTTACTTTCAGATTTGACTTGAAGACTGAATTTAAAACCACTTTCACCTCATAGAAAGTGCTGTGCAGTGGTGGCCAGGTTGAGCTAGGTGTAGCATGCACATATATTTTTGATTTTTTTTATTCCTGTCTCAGGTTCTGGCAGGCAGGGGGCCCATGAGAAGAGGTGTTAATATGGTTGTTATCCCGGGAGGGGAAGGGGCCTTTGTTAAAATGTATTTTTTTCCAGGGTGACCTCCCCTTTCCAACCTGGCAGAGCTTGTTTGGGGACATTCTGTGGAAAAGGGCTGCGTGCTGTGTTGTGTCTGTAGGGTAGAGGAGTCACAACACACGCCTGCTGTGATTGAGATTGTGTTCTTCCTCATTTTTTTCCCAGGTACACAAGGACACAACCCCTAAAGGGATGTGGCCTGATGGAACCTTGGCAGTGAGTTCCAATGAGGATGGAGAGATAAAGGAGAGGGGGGAGATGGGTGATCAAGGGAAGTTGAGAGAAGAGAAGGCAGATGAAAGGGAGGCAGTATGAGGCAGATGAGCAGCTGGGGAAATAAAGTGGCTTTTAACCATGTGAGGCACAACACTGAATCTGTCAGTCCAACATTTAACCTGAGTTAAACATCTCAACTCCATATGGGGTTTCCATCCACCTATTCTTATTGTGTTGCGGAAAAAACTTCACTCTACTACTTTCACTCTGTTCCGAACAGTAGATCTGCGAGTCACGTTTCCATGACGACTAACTGGAAAAAGACGTCATGTTTACGTGAGTTCAGATTGTAAAAATCTCATGGCGTACTCTTCTTTCTACAATAATTGCAAAACAATAACGAATGGAAACGGGCATGAATTTGCATTTTCTGTTTGCGTATTTTCACAAAATTTGCTCCAAAATTTCGATACACCTGATTAATGACAACAGTAAATTTCATAGGCCTATAGCGATATAAACACACATAAACTTTCAGCTAGTATTCATGATAGAATAAATTTAATTTGGTTGCTTGGCTTAATCGATACTGCTTATGTATCAAAGTTAGCTGCTCTCATGTGAAGTGTATGCTAATCATTAAATTGTGTAGGCTAAACATAACACAGTTTAGCTAATATTTTCATGGTTAATCATGTTTTTAGGCCAATTAATTTAAGAGTAACTGTATTAAATGTGGGTAGTCAGGTTTCAAAAAAGCTTTGAGGTTAGTCAAACAATATTCAAGAGAAAATGAACAGTGATCTGATAATATGACATAAAGCAAATAGTGAAAATGATTTGCTTTCATATGACTGTAAGAATGATTAAGGATTAATATTACTCAAGGTTTTTGTGGTTATTTCATATTCTACAATCTTTTCAAAGCAAGTTTGAATCAATTTGGTAGCGATGTAGCAATTCCTAAATTAGCCAACAACACTGTGTTTCAATATGCTAATTTTCAGTTTGAACTTAACAAATAGCCAAGCTAACCTCTGGTTTCTCTGCCCCTGTGTCTCTTGTTTAGTTATTCCTCTGCCTCATTTAGTGATAGTCTAATGGTAGCTACATAAAATAGCATGCAGTTTATTTGCACTGATGTTATTTATTTTTACTCTACTTGCGGTCAAGATCCACAAATGTCAAAGCTGTTTTTTCACTTCAGTGCAACAACTGATTTCTGATCAGTTTTGCCCCTTCATTTACGATATGATTTCTGCATCCTTTATCCTTTGTGCACCACTTCACACATTGAATCATGTCTTTCTGTGCCTGTCTGTCGCTCCATCCATTCACACCATAGTAAAGACGTACTGTCTTAGATTTACCACAGCTCAGTCCGCTCAGCGCTGCCAGCGAGCCTGTCCTCGTAGCCAAATTTATAAGGTTGGCAACCATTCCACAGATCATTGTTGGACATAAAACAAGTCATGGTGGGGATGGAGGGGGGGGTGAATATTTTTCATTTCTTTCATTTTCATTCAGAGAGGACACAGTCCTGAGACAGGTTGTCGAAATTAGATGTCACATGTATGATTGCCTCTGATACTGATAGACTCGTCTGTCACATAATGTCACAGGGGAATGCAGGTTTTTTAATGCAATCCACATTCTGAAAATGATTTTCCACATTATACAGACGGGAGAGTATCAGTGAGAATTTCACACATGCTCATACTGAGATAACTTAGTAGAGCAGTAAAAATATACATCCTCATATCGCCATGGCCACCAGGGATTCTGCAGCAGACTCCCATTTACTTCATCCAGCAACAAATCCTCCACTGGGCTTCTAATGTGTCTTTACTGCCACGGGGAAGTGCTTCACTGACTTTACCCCCCCTCTCTTTTGCTTTTTTTTTTTTTTTTTCCTGCTTTACCTGTTTTTAAGTCTGAATCAGCACACAAACAGAATGACAAACTGGGCCAGGCTGCTTCCCTCTCTGCTACATTAGGCGTCTCAGTGTCTGTGTCTCCGGAGCAGCCAGCTTCACCCCGCACCTTGCCAGGGGGGAGGTGGATGGTCACATGTGGCACAGAGGGAGCTGACCCTTTTTGACACTCTCACATACACAAAGATACACAATCAGATGGATGTAAGGGTTATAGTGATAGTTCTAAGGGTTTAATGTTCGCCTCATCAGAAAGCCATATTGGAGGTTGTGCATCTTTGTAGATACAGTCCATTCAAAATTTACAATAGGTTGCTTTAAGCGTGGTTGTATATTGACCTTTTTAACCCCCCAAACGCAAGTTTTGGCTCCAGACCAAGGCGACCCCGCATGGAAAAGTGGAATAGCAGATACAGTTGATAGTTAACATGATTAAGTATGTAAGTATGTACTTTCCTATGACCAAGACACACTCATAGACACTCAAGATACATCTTTTTCCGAATCTTTCAGTCACACCTCTTGGGCTTCATCGGAGGATGGTCTTTGCTGAGTTGTCATGCATGAACCACTTGTAAAAAAGGACCACTTGTGATGTGATTAACACGAAGCCATCTCCACGACAACTAAAGTAACCTTCAGCTGATAACAAAGACCTTGGAGCAGAGTTGAAAGCTGGTGACAAAATTAATAAGTGAACCTTGAGTTGAGATTTGTAATTATCTTTGTGGAGGTACTTCATTTGAGCCCTAGACTGAACTTTAACACTCATTAACAGCTTTAATTTGACACTGATTTTTTTTTGTTTTGTTTAACGTATGGATAGATATAAAACATATTTGACTTGGTACAAATGATCTGAGACATATCACTTGAGATTATTGTTAATGCATGTTTATGTTGTATTCTATCAGCCTTTAAAACGAAATGTTTAATTTTATTGGTGAATAGATTTAACTTCTTATGAATCAGGGTATAAAATATGATTGATAACAGCTTAATGTGGCGTGTAGTAAATGACTTGATGTATTTGAAGCGTGGTCATTAATTAATATGCATAAGATCAGTTTAAACAGAAAGAGACCAGCTGCAAGTGAATAACAGTGTTAATTGAGATTAGCAACAAAGAAGAACAGAAAATCCTCCAGAGTCCACTAGATCCTGGAGGTCCTAGTGATGATTGGCATCACCAGGACATGACATGACAAAGTATACATAGAAAACTAAAGGCAGATAAAGATCCTCCTCACTGAACCTTTGTTTGAGCTTCATCTGTGTTTCTTTGTACAGGATTCAAGTGATTATTAGAGACTTACTCGAAGATGTTGTTGGATTCAGGTGCTGCTGCTGTTTTTCAGTTTGTGCGTGTGGCCATGGTTTTATTTGCGATGTCTGTGGAACAATTTGTTTTATTCAAAATGAGGTGGAAAACAAAAGGACTTTGCTGCAGAGGTGTTTAGCGAGCTGTGATAAAGCCACCGTCATTAACAGACAAAGTGAACATTGTATTTGGAGCGCACTTCAAATCCAAATCAAACCCAGTCGCATCCTCTAACTGGCGTTTAAACACAACAAATAGTCACTGCGGAGCATTTAAGCAGAGGACGGTTTTAATTTGTCTAACAAGCTGCTTTATTGTGGCTTTGGTGGCGTAGTGAATCATTAAAAGGAGGCATGTCAAACACATCAGGTGGACCTCCTCTTTCTGCTCCAGACCCACGCTTGTCTTTGTCTTAATGTGGTTTCTGATTGTTTCCCTGCTTGTGAGCATGTTTCCACACAGTTTGAATTAATTGGATTGTAAATTGATCCTGCTTTGGAGCAGAAACCCTGGAAGCTGGAGTTTTGGCTGCATAGAAGAGTTTAATCTGAATACTAAATGTTATTAAAAGGCTCCCCTGCCTCATCTCTGTAGGACAGTGTGTACCTGGTAATGAGAAAAAAAGCCCCCAGGGCCTATTGCATTCATTGTGCACCATCATGGTATAATTCAGTAATTAATTGCCTTAGTGCCTGGATGGTGCTGTAATTGAATTTAATTTGTAACTGAAGATAAACAGTATGACTTGCCTTCACAAGATGTTGTGACTGCTGCTGTGCTTGTCTTTCTATCTAGAAAAAAGCAAAACTGGAGTCAGACTGTAATGTTTTTATAATGAATTGATAAGAGCTCCAGGGTTATGCAGTGGCACATGTTCCGGAAAACACTTTCATATATTCATTTTGGAAGGAATCGTTGCCTGATGCAACTTGCATAGGGAGAATTTGTAGAGCTGGGACTTGAACAGTGATTTTCATTATCAAACAGCTACTGGGTTAATGATACACTCTATAAACTGTCACAAAGTGGTGACGAATGCTCCCACAGCACATTATGATGTCTGTAAACAGCTTGTTTTGTCCAAAGCTGTTTCTTTCAATTCAGTCAATTCATTTCTATTGATTGATGAATCTAATGATCTCCAACCTTTTTGACTTTAAACTGATGTAGTGTCTGAGTTGTCTGATGTGCCCACCAGGTCCAGGATCTTAAAATCTCTGATGGGGAGTTGAGAAACATCTGAGAAAATACTAAAATCAGGACTGCAGCTACTGATTTTTTCCATTATTGATTAACTTGCTGATCATTCTTATGACCAAAGGTAGGCCTATAAAATCTATCTACCTAATCTACCTAAATCCAGTGTATTTACGGTGAGTACTGTCCATTAATATGCATTGTCCCAACTAAATAAACAAATAAAATAAATTGCTAATTGATTATCCAGTCCAATGTTTCAGGCCAAAGCTCTTTCATCTGCAAACACACTTTATGCAACATAACTTTAATTGAAGCCTTTTTTTAAACTTGTGTTACGGCAAGTGTGAAGTCGCTCCAGCGGTGGGAGAATTTTTAAACCTCCTCAGCTTTTGTGCTTCTTTTTTCTGAGTACAGCACCTCTGCTTCTCATCCTGCCTGCTCTGCTTACACAGCCGAGGCTCAGAGGAGCCGTAGACGCTCCTCACAATGTAGATGACAGGATAAAAAGAGAAAGAGACAGAGTGGCGGAGAATGAATGAGGAAGGGGAACGGGGAGCAAAAAGAATGGAGGGAGCGATGGAACGAGAAGGGAAAAGGCCAGGGAGGGAGGATAAGCCATGTCTCCCTTGTCTTGACATTTCTCTCTGTCTCTCCTGGGAATGAATACCCCGATATAAATGTTCCAAACTGATGATGGAGTGGAGCAGGAGGGAGAGGGGGAAGAGGAGGAGGAGGTGGGAGCAGTGTGAGGCTTTTTTGATGTGCATTAGTTATTACGTGTCGCAGAGTCGGCCTATAATTTGGTTTCAGGTTGATGTAATTAAAGCGTTGGGGCCTCAGCAGTTTTCTCCGGGCTAATTTGTTTAGGATACGCTGATTCCCCCAACGGCGGACGGTGACGACAGCGCTAAAGCGACTCGGCTGCTGCCTCTGTTGCTGGTGGCCATGGCAACAGGAGGGCCCACAGGTGTCCATATTGATATCTTTGTCGAGGTAGCTGCTCCCTCAGCGAGCTGGATTTACATTCAGCACTTTGCACCAGGTGCTGTTTATCCTCACAGTGGAGGAGCACAACACCAGGATCGTCTGCCAGATTCTCCAAGAAACAAGGAGTTTTCTTCACGCTGAGATATTTTATTTGGATAAAGAGACAACTTACACCTGGTGTAAAGTTATGGTCTGTGAGAAAAGTTTCAGTATAATGCCTGCAAATACACCAACACTTAGATGCATCAAATATACGGTATAGCCCAGGCTACAGTCAGTTTGGCTAATTTTATAGAAACACAAAAGTTGCTAGTAGCTAGAGGTTGCCAAATTAGGTTGTCTACTAAATATTTTTTGACCATTCAATATAAAAGAGAGACATTTCATGAGTGCTGATATTAAAGCAGATATCAGCGGTACGGCCGTTTCGGCTAATAGTACTGCATTCAAGACAGGCTTTTGAAACCGTAAGTTACAGCTTCAAGTCACAACTACGACTCTGTAGCGTTTCAGGTAACCCGTAGCTCGTGTTTTTACCGTCCTGTTGTCTGTGAAAGTCACTATAACTTCCGACCCGTGAACTCGTACCAGATCGGACCTCACAGTGAGGAAAAACACAAAGTACGAGTTTCCTTGAACGCACCATGAGTTAGCAGCCCCCGCCCTCGTCATGCATCTATTGGTCCTCGTGCTACGTTACCACATTCACGCGCACCCCTTGGCTGCACACACAGCCCTTCATGCCGTTCTCTCTCCTCATTGGATAACACTTTTATCCCACAAGGAAAATTTTCTCCTCGGGTTACAGCAGAGCAGAGTGACGAAGAGACTGTTATTAACTACAACAGCACTGGCACCAACCCTAGCTAACCCAATCACTCTGGTGTCCTTGTAACTTTAATTAGGGTTAGCCACATTAACAGTCGTCTATCATGCACCCCGGTTACACCTGGGATCATGCGTTTTCAGTGATCGGATTGCAGTCAGATTGTGCTTGACCACATTAAAAAGGTGTAAATGCATCCAAGACGCATTAAGGATGGATTTTGATCCGATCAGCCAAATTTAATTGCATTTTAGATAAATGAAGTACACACAAAGACAGTATTAGTACAATAGATCATTTAGTTAAAGCAGAAGTCAGCGGAATGTTTTTGTGTCCAAAATAGTCCTATTTTCCGTCAGCAATCACTTACATAGAGTGTTTCAGCCGAAACACGGGTCTCTCAGTCACTCTGCTTTAGACATTGTAGAGTAGTTTCCTCATTCATCCAATTTAGCCAAGCTAAGATAAGCTAATCAGCAGTCTGCTTAATACACTGAAATGAGAATGGTTATATTTTACTCAACTCTCTGTGGGCAAATTAGTAATGATATTTTTTAAAATGTCAAACAACCTCCTAAATGTTAAGGATATATGCTAATTAATAAGTGAAGTAAACTTAGCATGACCCTTAGAATCAAGACCCAGGTTGAAAAACACCAGACTTGTGTAAATGCCAAAGTCTAGATCATGTCATTATCCAGACACATGTTGCATGTGACACACCATATCGTCACCCTATTAAAATAATGGCCTAAGTCATTTTTTGGCAAAAATGAGTTTTTGGCCTAAATCATCTCCTGATAATGCTGGCCACCTCTGGTAAAAAAATCTTAATCCTTAGTTGAGAGGATCATGGTTTTTATGTCCTATAAGACAATGGCCTATGTCAAGAGGGTGACTTAGGCCATTATATTCTTGGCCTAAGTCAAAAAATTTTGATTCTTTAGGATAAAATGTCTGACTTAGGCAATTTAATTGTGATTTTAACTTCCTGCCTACACTGGTTTCACTGAATTGAAATTGAAGTTTTAAACTCAAACATTTCAAGTAAAATAAACGTAACATCTAATTTATATCATTATCCCACTTATTACATGGCTTACGACATCGATTCATAAATTGCATCATTCAGTGAATCTGCAAGTTAAACTTCCCTCCTGGTTGTGTGCATTTGATTTCAACAAAGCCTTTGATAATCAATCAGAGGATCAATGGATTATCATATACATATTACGATTCAGTACCTGGGATGAGAATCAGCACCTCCAAGTCCAAGGCTATGGTTCTCAACCTCCAGGTTCTGTCTCAAGTGGAGGAGTTTAAGGCCCTGTCCCACTTTACCCACTTCCACTTGATTTTGACCCAAGCACTCAGTTTTGCACATTCTCATATAGGGGTAGTGTGCCCTAATGGGCTCTATGCACAGTTCCACTATTTCCTGAACTTAATGCTGCTCCTTAGTTTGCTTTCTTACATTATTGGACAAACTGATCAATCCAGGAGGATGGAGGCCACTCAGAACCAAGTGCTAGTGTTAAGGGAAAAGAAATGGGACTGGTCCTAAGTATCTTGGGGTCTTGTTCATGAGTAAGGATGGACTGCGAGATTGAGGCAGGTGTTTGCAGCAATGCGGTCGTGGTATTGGTCTGGTGTGGTAAAGAAGGTCTTGATTTACCAGTCCATCCACGCTCTTTGGGTCATGACTGAAAGAACAAGATCTCAGATACAAGTGACCGAAATGAGTTCCCTCCGCAGGGTGGGGTGCTCCCTTAGAGATAGGGTGAGGAGCTTTGTCACCGAGGAATAGCTCGGAATAGAGCCACTGCTCCTCCACATCAAGAGGAACCAGCTGAGGTGGCTGGGGCCTCTGTAATGCCCCTGGACACGTCCCTATAGAGGTGTTAAGGCCATGCCCCCTGGAAGTAGACCCTGAGGAAGACCCAGGACACATAGTAGTGACAATATTCCAGGCCTTCAATCGCCGGTGACCAGCACACAATGCAAGATTTGTGTCCGACTTTCTCCCGACTTGTGCCTGTAAGCCTCAAATGATGGGAAAGTCACCAGATAAGCTGGTTGGTTCTTAGTTATAGTAGTAGAAAATATTCACAAGAGTCAAACTTCTGTTCTGAGAACTATGTTGGTTAATTGGACACTTGCAATACTGCATAAGAAATGTTTGTATTGACGATGGCTGGAAACCGTCCGACTTGACTGCAGCTTTCTGTCACCACCCCCTGCTGCTGCCGCCTGCTCTCAAACCTTAGGCAAGGCGCAGTTCATCTAGAACGTAAATGTCACTCGGCTGGGTTGGGAACACATTGGTATCCTCCCAGAAGAGCTGGAGAAAGTGTCTGGGGAGAGGGAAGTCTGGGCCATCGAATTTCAAGTCGAAAAATTTTGACTAGGTTTTTTGCTGCTTAAACGTGCCAACCAGGTCATTTTTGACCCTAGACCCAGGTTAATTTAACAATTTAACCGTTTGACTTGGAATGTAAACTTTAAGCCAGGTTTAAAGTTGCCTAAGTCACCCAAAAATGTTCGGAAAATTGCCTAAGTCACTTTACTCTTTAATGTTACATTAACACACAACGTCCAACAGTCATCCACTGTCAAGGCCTTTTTGATTGAAATGATGAATGAATATCATATCCTCTGAATTTGGCAAAGTTTTTTGTGTTTTCCCGAAAACTTGAAAAAATGACTTAGGCCATTATTTTAATAGGGTGACGATATGTAAATTGGATGCTTCTGTGAAAATGCAGACGTTATTAGTCACAAAGTGAAAGCGCCTCATTCATTCCCACTAACTGAGACGGCGTGGATTCCCGCCAAATTGAGTCCTGGCATGTGTTACCGTCACATCCCCGCTCACAGGAAAAGGACGGAGTGGAGTTGGAGGAGAGCTGTGAGTGTCTCCGTCCAGAGAAAGCTGGATGCAGCAGCAGCGAGTTAGAGTGTTGCCTCTGTGGGCTCCTTTGGGTTCAAGCCACACAGTTTGGACAGGACAACAAACGCAAGCTTGCTGTGTTCACTTTCACTTGATGTCACCTTGCAGGATTTTCCGTGCATTGATCTCAAAAGTTACATCTCACTCTGAATATGTAGCTGTCAGAGTGTGAAGTTCAGGTTAAAGCAAATGGCAGGGTGATTACAGCTTCTGAAGACTGATATCCTAGAGTTAAAATTTGACATATTCCTGTTTTTATAATAGAACATAGATTTAATATCAGTTGTTTTAAGCTTTGCTGACTGCTTGGGATTATAATCATACCATTACCTGATTCTTATCATTGTAATTTGGTGATTCAAGAGAAACACCATATTTCTAAGCCTTCCCTTTGAAATCGCTGCCGTTACTTCTTTTATAATTCAACCACTTTGCAGCATTAAGTCTGACAGCTCTGCTGCGCCACACTGCAGCGTTTTTGCGATTGGTTTTCTGTGTGAGATGTTTGATAAAAACAAAAGCCTTATCTGCATCCAGAGGCCTAACCTCGGCGGGTGGGGGACTGATCCTGCAGCTCTGCTTCCTTCCAGACAGCCGATGATAATCTGTCCACTCCTCTGGTGGCCCGAGTGAAAGCACAAGCTGGCTGCCAGATCAAACAAACCAGCTTCTTGCTTCCCTCCCTCTTCGTTTTCTTGGCAAATAAATAATTTTTTCGGCTTTGTTGCCAAACTGAAAAAAAAAAAGAATCACAGGTGGAGAACAGTGTGTAACCTGGAGTTTTCATTTTGCGGGCTGCAGGTTTTGTAATCACAGAATCTCTAAGTGGTATTGACGGGTGTTTGTTGAACTCTGCTAAAGAACTGAGCGCATCTTTTTGGCTGCCTGAGCGCTTGCTATTTATAAAGTCCCAAATGCAGGATTTTAGGAGATTGCATCTATGATTGTCCATACTTGGCTCAAAAATGAGTCTCTGCGTCTCCTGCGGCTGTGTTTACTTAATGTTGCACCAGCCCGACTTTTCATGTATAATTACGTCTATTAGATCCAACTAAATCGGGAAGGAGGCCTGCAGACAGAGAAGCAGTTCCAGACGTCTTTATTTGTAGATTTGTCGTGTTTGTTGGACCAGCTGACCCACAGGAAATGATGGCAGTGAGGTTGGTCACAAGAGTTGGGTCTTATTTTTTTGGTGTTGTTCATGTCTATGAACCTTAAAGGGATGGTTTACCATTTGGCAAATTGGCCCATTGCCATAATCCCTATAGTTTTAGGAGTAGGTTTGTTACATTTAATTGTCGGTGCAAGCTATTTTTAGAATGGCGGAGCAGAGCTGCAAGCTGGGATTTCTTGGTTTCTCTCATCAAACTTATCAAATACACAATCCAACAACTCCAAAACGCTCTGGTGGACAAGTTGTGACCTGTACATTCTCCACGCTATGAGATAATACAGACAGAGTTGTTTTCTAGACAAATTCATGCAAAACCACTGATGCATGTTTTTTTTTGTCAAGCAGTCTCTGCAGTTGCCTTGAAAACAAGTCCGTCTTGTAACCTTCCGTTAAAGGTAACAAACCTACTCCTAAAACTAGGGATCATGGCAATGGGCCAATTTGCCAAAATGTTGAACTATCCCTTTAAAGTTGTATGTTCCTGATGTTTGAGCTTTGCAGTACTGTATAGTTTGATAGACATCAGTCTCCACATGTTCGAGGAGGGAGAAGGAGATGTCTTTTGAAGGCATTTAAGGAAAATTTGAATTTCAAAGCTAAGTGTATTACTTGTTTTAATGTGTTAATTGGGCAAACTGAATATTTGCCAGAAGAACCATATCAGAACTCTTTAGGAAGTTTTTAGAGCTGGAAAATTCAGCTTTGGATGAACCGATCACGCCGACACTGTTCATCGTTTACTTTTCTGTTTGCTTTTTGCACACATTCATGTTGACTATCCCCCAATATAAAGCAACTGTTGTGTTCAGACAGAGGAACTAACAGGCATTTTGATCAGTCTGTCCACGCGCCTCCGTCCTGACAGCAGCATGTTAAAGCTGACATGATTATCGGCTCTGGAGATGTACGACCTCTGTTTGAAGGGCTGAGCTTCCATATGTTGTCTCTCTTCTCAGAAGTTCATTCATTGCCTTGTCTCTTTTCTCCCTTTTAAAGCTTGATCCATGTCTCTCTGCATGGTGTCTCATATCTCAGTCGAGCTGGCCGCAGTCCTTGGGCGTCTCTCAGTTTTGTTTTTTTTTTGTGTTGTTTTTCTCTTGCGTCCGTGCTGTCAGCTTGTCTGTTGGGCCTGTTGATTGAAACATGCCCGCGGTCTGACTCGGCTGCCTGACTGATGACACGCGATGCCAGGCGGCTGATTTATGACCTCAGTAGCACACCATTGCTTCAACTCGGTGACTCTCCTGCTGTGAAACTCCTCTCCCATCTGCCTCGGTGAGAGAGGACTACCGCTTCCACGGAGGAAGAGTCGGTGCGTTTCACTCAGTATTGACCCTGTAAAGCTGTTTTTGTTAAATCCATTGTTGCTGGAGGCTGCTGAGCTCTCGCTTGCTGAATTTGCATTGTGCTCTTCATTGACTGTGCCGTGGGTCCTCGCTCTCCAACCCCCCCGCCCCCCTCCCCATTGACTGTGTCTTTGTGTGCTTCGCCTGCTGCTCCTTTGCGACCATCTCATCGGATGTCACTGGCATTGATTAACTCCGCTGGCCTCATCAGAGCTTGTTATCCTGTCAATTTTCTCACCAACTGGCTCCAGTCATTAACATTTAGGTTAGTGCGTGGACTGATTCACCAGGTGTTGCCGGAGCTCAGCACACCTGCGCTGCTGTCAGAGAGGGGAGTGATGTGGAAATGTGATGGAGAGACGCAGCAGAACCAAAACACTGTTGAGTGTGAGTCTTGTTTGTTTTGCAGCTGTTAGAAATTATGCACCGCTCTTTGATAAGGCCCCAATTTTGACATAATCTATAAGCTGTCATGAGTGTGATTAATGATTATTAATAAATAATGGCCTAATTCATAAGCCTTTAATCAGTTTGGGAAAGTGCTGCTCCAGGACAACACTTCTTATCAGAGAGACCTGCAGGGCATCTGGACTAAAGCCCATTCATAAATTGTTAATTATCTTGTGTAATATTTACAAGAGGCTTGCAGACTTAGAACTGTTTATGAACTGATATGTAGTGTGACCAGCTGTACGCACGTGTACAAAACATAAACAACACAGTACATGTGAAATATTGATGGTTGTTTTGTTTATAAGACATCTTTAACAGGGGCGAGTACAGAGTATTTTCTCGGGGGAGGGATCTTTCACCTTGTAAGGAAGATGCCTTTGACCTTTTCATTTTCCTCTTGTCAATATAGTCAATCAATAATCAACTCTATCTCTAATCTTAGCAGAATTAGCTGTGATAAAGTGAACATCAGTATCTTACACTCTTACCCAATAGTTAGAGCTCAACTCTGTACAATAAACATCTCAGTGTTTTGTGTAACAGTCAGTGTATACAGAATAACCAGAACAAGCATTACTCAAATGGTGAAATTGAGAACGATAACAATCCTCCACCATCTTTATTTACTAGACAGAACACCAGGATGCTTGCAGTACAGAGTTGATTAAGAGTCTTAGTCAGAAGTTAGTGCTCTGTCCAGTGAACATAGTGGTGAAGAGCTTTACACACAAGTCAATGACCACGCAGGGGGGGCGGGTGCCCCCCTGTGCCACCATGGAAGACCCACCCCTGGTCTTTAGTGAAGAAGACTCTCTTTTAGGAATTATCTTGGTTGTTACATGTCTTTGTGTTTCTATTGGATAATAAAGCTGTTAATGAGAGATTAATGGATTTCAGTTCTCCAGAATATGGATGTGTGGTCAAACGGTGCAGTGGCGAGGTGACCCCAGGCCTATAACAAGTGTATAAAACACAAGTTAATGAAGTATTGAACTTATAAAGCCTTTATAAATGATACCTCACTACAAAGTGATTTATTGACAGCTGTAAAACTGTGAGAGAGCACCTTCAAATAAATAACATCCCTGTAAACATGATCATCCCCCTCTGTTTCAAACTGGAGCCACCGGTGCCTTCTCGAGGCTCGGCGGTTATCTCCTGCAGATGAAGATGGATTCTGTGTCTGGTGATGTTGCCTCCAGGCCGGTGGAAAGGACTGATTGAAGCCTGGAGCGGGAGTTTACACTCAGCAGCATTTTGTCAGCTGCTCCAGGCAGAAACTTTAGATTTTTTGGCTTGTGCGTAGCCAAACGAGGACGAGTAACTGGCAGCCGCCGCAGCCGACTGAGGGTGATGGACCGAGACAGCTGTCAGTCAAACCAGCACACCACCGCACACGCACCTCTGTCAGGCTTTTTGGGGCAATAATTTCAATTTTCAACAGTTGCAACTTGTGATTACAGTATTTTCAAATTTCCTATTTTCACAGTTTGTGCTCCTTACAGTATTTCTTGGGTTGTTTGGCGTCGAAAATGTCAGTAGAAAAACACAATTATAAAAGCCTAGTATTTGGGATTTTGTAATTTTGGTCTTTTGGTGTTTGCTTCCTTTCAATATTCTGTGTGAACTTTATTGTCAATTCTGAATTCTGAATTGCTCGTTGCTGCTTAAAGATAATTCATTTTTATTGATAAATGGTAAATTCACCCATTGGGCCTCTGGTAGGATTTGGTGACTTTTACTGTGTGGAGATTTTTTAATCGCTTTTATATACAGATTTTATTTGCTGTGTGACACTTTGGATGAAAGCCTCAGATAGCAACAGCTGAAAAGAAAGGACATTGATTTTACTGCCGCACCAGATAAACAAAGCAATAAATCCTCTCAGTTTTGAATCTGCTGAAAGTTTGGCTTTTATTTCTTGAAATGATTTATCAGTTTTCTGATGATAATTAGAAGTAGCTGTGCCAATTTTAGATTGTTATTTTGATAGTCCTTTCTTAGCTGTCTGTAGAAAACATTTCTCATTTGTTGATTTTTTCTTTCACTTCTGGTACTTCTCTACATGCCGTTGACTTCTTTCGTGCCACATTAGGTAGGAGGTGAATCTCCCAGCTCCTTCAGCCCTCAGTCCTGATGATTTCTGTTGGATCTGTGCTCCGACAGCCACTGTAATGAATTTATCTGACACAGTGGCTCTGTGTCACAGCATGCAGGAGGAACTGCTGCTGGGAGGGGGGTGGGGTTCTATTTGCATAATATCAACACGTTTCCTAACCTCTGCAGGGGGAAGGACAGCGCGTCCCCTTCGTCTGCGCTCGGACAGAGATGTTGTCTTTCATGCTACAGGCCGCCTGTTGTCGACTTCCCTGATAACAGCTCTCACTGTCAGCTGCAGAGCCGAGGAGCTCGTCTGTTGTTTCTCCCTATCAGCCGAGTCCATGAAGCGGCGTCGGCTCAACACCGCACACTCTATAGGCTCAACCGGTTTTCATTAAAGGTGCCTTGAAAGCATGAGCTGCAGGCTGTCATGGGGAGCTTTGCTTGAACACAGGTAGCCTTTCACATGTTTGGCCCCAGGAGATGCTGGTGAAGGTCAGGCGTGTCTGCTGTGTATATACAGTGTGTGTGTGTGTTTTATGTTTGACATTTGTCTGTTTTTCCAGCTCTGTCTGTATGCGGCAAGAGAGAGGGAGGAGAGAGTGGTGGAGATGGAGAGGGAGGTAAATCATAGGTTCCTCATGATGCTGTGAGACATCCTCTGTCATATTTTCCTCCTCTTTCTGTTGCTCCACCTCCTGTTCAGACCCAACAGTGAAAACACCCCCATTAGTATTAGATTAATAGTTTAGACTATATAACATCAGGCCAACAGTCCAGATCCCAAATATATCCAGTTTACACAGATACAAAACTGAAAAAAGCAGCTTATCCTCCCACTGAATTGGACCTGGCCTCTATTTGCTATTTGCGCTTGATAAATAATGATTAATTGATTGTCAAAATACTTGGGAATTGAATCTGCAAAACACAAAAGGTAGAAGGACAACTCTGTTATCAGTTGCAGCCTGATAGTCAGAGCGAATTGCCATATTCTTTTCTCTCCATTATTCAGTCTGACAACATGTCCATGCCAGCCTTTTTTCCTCTCTGTTTGGGAGGGAGGCTTCTGTTGCTCAAACCAAATCAGCACTGACTGATGTAACTCATCCGTCTACATTATTTTCAGTCAACTCAAGCTGCGCCTGCGATTGTCAGGAGCAGTTCAGGTTTTCCATGTCCACAGAAGAAGAAATATGCAGATAAGGCGACTTCCTGTCGCCGTGTTTTCCTGGCTGTGTCACCGTGAAATGAAGCTCCCATTTATCCCGCTGCAAAAAAACTGCTGTCGTATTTTTTGGCATCCGTCATAATTTGTCGCCAATTAGAAACAACAACAGACCCATTTGAATCCTTGAAATTTCAGTCTCAAGATTTATAGGTTAGATAGTGAGAAACATCCTGATGAAGCTGTTCATGGTTGTTGAGTAGATTTGATTGATTCCCATACTGTCAGCCAGGAGATGGGCGAAGCTGAGACTTCACATCAGCCACCTGAGAAACACCCCACCTCAAAATGTCCACACCCTCTCAATTATGCAAAACTTTAAATCTTAATAAAATGTAATGAAGCTATATAAAAATGAACCCCATACAGCTGGAATGAAGTAGAGAATTATAGCATAAAACTATCAAATCTCCCCAGTGGAAAGCCAATACTTCATTAAACTGATTAAAGGATACATATTATGACCCCTTTCCAGAAATTAAAATAGTTCCCAGGTGTCTTAAAGACATGTCTGTGACATGCTTCGGTCAAAATCCTCCAAGGATCAAACACCACAGCTCTTTTCATCCTCTCAGAACAGCTCCTTTCAGTGCCTGCAAAGGAACCACTGCTTGCCTTGCCCCACCCCTTTTACTGGTACCAGGTAGGGGTGGGATTATGCAAATTCAAATTCTAGTTACATCACTGGAAGGGAAACCACATGGATTTCAACCTAGGGAGCCTGCACATTGCAGATGTTTTTGTCAATTCTCATATTTTGGCGGCCATAAGGCAAGATAAACACCTAAATCTATGTAAAAGAGCCTTCAAAAAGTGATATTTCCATAATATGTCCCCTTTAATGATTTGCTGTTGAGTGATTTATTAAAGTTTCACCACTAAAACTAACATTTGGGACTTTATAGCAACATAACACTTGTTTTGTAGTGATAATACAGAGTGTTGCATTGCCATAACACAGGTTAGAATTGAAGCAATTCCTGTTCCCTCGTTTGGTTTTACAACTCAGATCAGGTCTCAAGATGTTTTCACAGTTTATTCTACACCATTAAAATATTTCTGTAGCCTTTCATTAAGTTTTTACAGGTAAAAAAAAACTTAACCATCCATTGGTTGATAAACAGGTAACCACAGCTTTAATAAATGGGTAATTCAGAAAGAATAAAACTGTCTCAGAAACCCCAGATCTGAGGATCTGCTGCTTTTCTTTGTTTGCATCACTTTAAATTGAATAGGACTGTAATTGGATTGCAGGCTCTTGACTTCAATTATTTTCATTGCTGTACTCTGTCGTTTTTAGAAACCAAATAATGAACAGACAATATAAATAAGCAGATAAACAGATGATGAAAACAATGCCGCCTCAGTCAGATCTGCCCATATGTGAGCTCGCGCTGGAGCTCAGGATGAAAGCGCATGCAGCCTCGGATGACCTCGGTTGCGCTTCCAAGATCAGTGCCGTGCTTCCCTGACAACCTCGGGGGTAATGAACAACACCTGACGCCGTAGACACGCACACACACGCACGCACACACACACACAATGACAGACACCATCCTGCTTTAATCCTGACAAATTGCCACCTTGGGTACTGTAGAGTCCCTTTCTAAAGCTCTGTATCTGCCTGGCCTGCCCATTCACCGGCGTACACAAGTGCAGAGATTCGTTTTCTAATCTATATCCTTCCCAACAGGGCCCATTATCTTAAGTGAGTGTCGATAGGAGGCTGAGAGGCGCACTCTTTTTTCTTCTTCATGTACAAATGAGCAGCAGGAGTTGTTTCAGAGCTGCACTGTGTGTGTGTCTGTGTGTATGTGTGTGGCTGTGTCTTCTGACTCGTAACCCAGCTCTTGTAAGCACTGATGAATAACCGGCCTCGGTAATCTGCTGCAAATTTCCTCCTGTATATGTATGTGTGCGAGGGAGCTGTGGGGCTTTGATGTCGGAGCTTTCTGTTGTCATCCCTCATGTCGTTACCGGCATCACAGGGTTCCGCTCAGCTGTCAGACGCACCAACGCTGCGCTCCCCTTTTTTAAAGACTGCGAGCTTGCCAGCCAGGGATAAGGCATGTAGGAATATCAAAGCCTTATTTATTTGGCAACATCTGGGGACACTTTTTCTGGAGGATGACTGGAAGAGAAACTACGTCCTTAAAGTGGGAATTAGCACGCCAAGAGAACTGGGTTGCCTTTTTTTTTTCTCTTTGTGAAGAACTTGCAGAGCTGATTTACAGTCGCTGTACATCACTAAGGACTTTGCTTCTCATTTCAAAACCACCCCGGTGTTTTCGCTTGGAGAGAGTTAGAGAGAGAGCACAGGCTTTAAGGCTGTGTTGGTGTGATTGTGCAGAGGCCGGGGGCATATGGTGAGAATTACCATGTGTTTACACCTACAGCTCTTTGTCTTATTGCCTGCATCGCTGTAGAAAACTTTCTATCTTTGAGATTTGGGTGGATTTGGTCAGCTTAGACTTCTGATGGGAGGGTGTCAAAACACACTCTCTCTGTGGTTTCATTCAGTCCTCTTGTTGTTTGTGTGTGAACATCGCAGCCATTTGGGACGAGAATGTTGTGCACAATATTGAGCAAATATAGGCAGTGTGGGGTTCTGTTTCTAGCCGGACAATGTCAACTGGACCCCAACAGCTTATACTTTACACTTAATTTTGTCCGTAAGAAGATATATTTGTCATTTTAAGAACCAAAACCTCTCAGTGAAGTTTTACATCTTGCTCCCTTGGCCTTCTAGGAAGATTAGGTCAGTGAACCAATCAGAAGTCTCTCAGAGGCTCTTTTTTGATTGACTTCTTTTTGAATGATAAATGAAAATGTTGCAGATATCAAGCAAATACAGGTAAGAAACAGGGTTAGGTTGCGGTGCTTTTGCCATAGCTGCTTTGTTGTGACATCACAAAGTTACAGAAAGCCTGACAGTTCGTTTTAAGGCTCAGCCTTTGAACACAGGCTGGATGTATTTCTCTGCGGACCGAGGCTTTGATGCTTTCACGGTATTAACGTAGACACTAGACATGCTTTATAATCAAAGAAGACGCTGACTTCTACCTTTACTCTGGCCGGGATCTTTAATACATATGTGCATGTTATTCTCTTTCTTCTACCAGCTCACCACTGGTGTGTTTTACATCAGGAGCAGTTGTCGTCTCTTGACTTCTGTTGCACGGTACAAACCGCGAGTTGCATCATGAGATTATTTACTATTGACTTTGAATTGTTTAGCCAACCAAAACAAACAGAGTTGCGGCGTGTGCATGAACATGTGGGATTCAGGACTGAAGTGATAATTGATTAGTTGGCTGAACGCTACGATTAGTTTCTGATGAAGCTATTCTCAGATCAGTGGGATTCAGACCATTAACTGACTGGAAATTGCAAGGTGTGTAGGTAGATTGTGTTTGATCCCCGATCCATCCAGTAGTTGTCCTGGTATTAAGGCCTGTGTCTTGTTTTGTCCAAACAATAGTCAAACACCCAACAATACTCAGTTAATCTTTACATGTGACAAAAAAAGCATCAAATCCTCACATTGGAGGAGCTGGAGAAGCTGGAGGAGGATGGATTAATGCACCAATCACTGCAGCTCCAGATATTGTTAAATCTCCCTAGAGTCGAGCTGCTCTGCAAAAACTGTTAAGTAATGTTTTTCTTAGAAATCAGTGTCTTGTGTTTCACTGGAACTGAGAACGACTGTTGTACAGTAGCTGATGACAGATGAGACTTTATCTCTGTATCTTCGTTTGATTGGACTCTGTCAAGGAATTTAAACCTGTGTTTAAAATTCAAATGAAGCAGGCAGGTGGGCGAAAGAGGGGCGCGAGGTCACCGCAACAGAAATGTAAATTAGCACGAGGCCAAGAGCTCCCGAGCTACTGTGTCAGTATGTGGTCCGTCCTGATGGATTTGTCAGAGGGAGACCTGACCCGTGGCTCGACAGCTACATGCCAATCAGGCTATCGACCCGTTTGCGTTTTCACCGGCCCGAGGTGTCCGCGCCGACATCAGTCTCGGTGAAATATTCCTTTCCTTGGCCGCGTGTCAAACGTGTCCTCAGCCTCGGTGCTGTCTATCTCACTGAAAGAGATGAGCAGGGAGAAGGCGTGAGGGAGGAGGAGGAGGAGGATGGGAGGAGGGGAGGGTGTTAAAATAGCCGATGGAAGACATCACAGCCATTTCTCAAACTCAGAGCTGTAGTAGCAGGTGGCCCGGCAGCCGGCAGCCTCACTTCTTGGCTCTGCACAGCACATAGAAGACTCTGCAGCTTACTTTACCTTGGTTTACAGCCTTTTATCATTAAGTTTGCCATTTCAACCTTCAGAAGAATAGACCTTAATTGTGCCTCCGTAATGTGCCTTTCAAGGTCCTTTTAATGTCTTTTACAACACAACCTCCGTCCTCCTCCTGCAGCTGCTACTGGATGATTTCTGCTATCTGAGCTGCTGTTTGCTCACTTTTCCTTGTTTTTTAAGATTTCAATTTGCACGTTAAATAGAGGGATTAAATATTCCTAATTGGTTTTTATACTCAAAGGATTTGGGATTAGAATAATGAAGTATTTCAACTTGCTTGAAAGTTTGGAATTACCCGAGAAAAAGTTAGCTTTTCTTAAAGGACAGTCAAACCGGGACACAAGGAGCATTTACCCAGAAACGTGTGCAGTGTGCTTTTTGCTGCTGCTAAAAAAAACACTATTGATTGATAATCAACTTTGCTGAATGAGCTTTGATTCTAAAAATCAACAAGTCTCAGATGAATTGGGATTCTTTATCTTTACAAGGCACAAAAACCAAACTCCTGGTTTCTCCAATCAGCTGAATATGGCTACTTTTAAAGGAGGTGCTACTGGATCGACTCATTGTCAATCAGCAGTAATCAGTTTTGCTTGATTTTATTTAGTTTTAAGAAGTTTAATATTAGAGATCTAGAAGCTTGCAAGGGATCAACATTTTGGCAAATTGCCCCATTGCCATAATCCCTATAGTTTTAGGAGGTTCAAGTTACGAGACAGAGTTGTTTTCAAGGTCAGTTCATGCAAAACTGCTGATGCATGTTCCTGTTGGAGGCGTAAAGTTTCGTTATTATCTCATAGTGTGGTGAATGTGCAGGTCACAACTTGTACACAGGATTGTGTTGGAGTGGTGTATTTGATGAGTTTGATGAGGAAAACCAAGAAATCCCATGAGCCTGGTAAAGATGGTGATCCCACCTAAATTTCTCTACCTGTTTCAACATATTCCAATTTTTACAGGCGATCCTTCTTTCAGCAGCTAGATCAGACAATATCATCATTTCTGTGGTTGAATAAGCTGGGCGGTCTCGCACTACCCAATACTATTGGGAATGCAACATTAACAAACTCATTAATTGGCTTGACAGAGGAGCTGACACAGGCACAGCCCCGTTCGCCTCCCCTCCACTTACTACACCTCAACTCCCTGCGTCAAAGCGCCGGGTACTGGCCTTTACAACTCTATTGGCCAGACGTCTTATTTTGCTTAAATGTAAACAAGTTCTTCCACAGCTGGCTTAGAGAGGTCCTAACTCATATCAAACTTGAGAAGGTTAGATTTTCACTGAAAGGGTCAGACAATGCTTTTAACAAAACCTGGCAGCCTTTCCTGGAGTAGCCTACTTAGATAGAACTACCCCTGCTTTCAACATACATTGTGTAGGACAACCAGCTCCTAATTTTCTTGTAAGATTTCTTGTATACTCTGTATGTGTGAATTGTTGTGGTATGTGAACGAAAAACCAAATAAAAAGATGTACTATATAAAAAAAGAGAAAGAAATGAAATTGATTCATAGCTGCTGCACTTTAAAGTGTTTCAAGTCCATACTAATGGTCAGAGTGAACACTTAAGAACAGGAGTGATGTGCTGTAACTGAACTTCCTGCTTAAAACCGGTCAGGAGACCATTAGGAAAGCCCACCCAACTGTGGATGAAGGCATGAAGGAGCTGCTAAATGCTCCACTGTGTCTGACTCAGCCTGCCTGTTTGCTGCAGAGCAGGTAGAGGACAGTTGGCTCTTTGGAGCTTTTTCTCTCGAAAACGACGCCACGAGAGTGTCAGTGAAAGCAAACAGACCTGCAGATTGAGCAGATGCAGGTTAAAGAAGACCAGAAACTCTTCCCACAGTATATACATAGTGTAATTGTGACGTCTTGGCCACAAAGTCTTATCTTTGTCACTTTACAAAGCTATTTTTTTGTGCGTTCTTCTTATCCAGATCAAACCTTGACTCTACAGTTAACATGGAAATAAATCATCTTTTGTTAAACTAATGAATATTCCTCTTTTTCTTTAGGCAGAGAGGAGCAGCTCCCCCTGACCTCCAGCCCCCGCAACAAGAAACACGTCGTAGACGGGTCGACCTCCATCCAATTCTGGTAAGACAGCAGATGAACCTTCACCCAAACTGTCGAAGTCATATTACATAATAATAATAAAACCGCATTTAAAAGTAATGTCCCTGCTCTCCCACACTGACGCTGCAGCTCCTGTTTCTCTCACGATGTCAGAATTTAAATTGGTTAAACATTCAGAGCTCAGTCTGCAGCTGCCTTTTTATTCCTGTTTTTTTTTTTTGAACTGTCATTTTGGATTTTCCGTCTGTTCAAATTGACTCATTCTGGATTTTACAAAGGAGAGAGAGAGAGAAAGAGAGAGGGAAAGGATGCTGAGCTGGAAATCACATTATGTCTCTGTGAGGATTTGGAGGGGAAACAACCTGTTGATGTTGTTGTTGTTGTTGTTGTTGCCAAACAGAAAATCCTCAACACATTTTCTCTCCCATGCTGCGTTCCCACGTTACTCCAACCCATAAGCTGTGTAGATAAATGACCATAATTCTACTGTAAATTAATTTCCCCTTTTTTAAAAATGAAAATCCAACATTGGCTTTAAAGGGATAGTTTAACATTTTGGCAAATTGGCCCATTGCCATAATTCCTCTATAGCAGTAAGTTCATTACCTTTAATTGTCGGTGCAAGCTATTTGTAGAACGGCGGAGCAGAGCTGTGAGCTGCTGAGAGCTAACCTATGGAGGCTCATGGGATTTCCCTCATCAAACTCATCAAATACACAATCCAACAACTCCAAAACGCTCTGGTGGACAAGTTGTGACCTGCACATTCACCACGCTATGAGATAATAACACAACATTACCAGACAGAGTTGTTTTAGAAGTAAATCCAGAGACTGCTTTATGAAAAACTGTCCCTGAAGGCAACACGCATCAGTGTTTTTGCATGAATTTGCCTTTTAACATAGCTCTGAGCAGCTCACGGCTCTGCTCCGCCGTTCTAAAAAAAGCTTGCACCAACAATTAAAGGTAACGAACCTACTGCCAATTTGCCAAAATGAACAATCGTGTAATTCACTTACAATGCTGTTAGATATGTAGACGTCTTCTCTGACATCACAATGAGTCATGTTATGGTTGGTGTAGTGTGCCCATAAAGACTTACACCTTCTTTATGCTGTTTGTTCCAGATCGAAAAAAAAAAACTAAGCAGGGTGATTGTTTACTCTGTCTGCTGATTCCTGTGTCCCTTTAATGACTGCAGTCAGACTGTTTACACGGTATGGATTACTGAGCACCTAGCCTGTCATTGATAGAGGATGCTGCACGCTGTTGTGGCGGCTCCAGTACATCTCCAGAATCTGGTTTTAAAATGTGACCATTGTTTGATTTTTCTCCTCCACCCCCCACCCCCCCACCCCCCAACAGTTTCCCATTGCCTGGCAACAGCACACACTCCATCAGCCTACAGCCTTGTTGTGGTCCTCTCTAACCTCCTTGTGTCCTTTCATGTTATTCAGAATGATCCCCCCTCTGTTTAATTGGCATTTCAAATCTTGATTGCATTAAAAGGGAAGTAGCTGGGGTTTTCGACATGATCAGAGCTAATGGGAGGAACGTCAGTCCAAAAGGGAAATAATCCACCATTTAAATATGACTCACACTGGAGAGAAAATGATTGCATGAAGGTTGAACTCGCTGTTGAATAACATCATCCAGCAGGGAACCAGCGTTGCACAAATATGACTCACACTGGAGAGAAAATGATTGCATGAAGGTTGAACTCGCTGTTGAATAACATCATGTTCTCTAGGTGAACCAGCAGGGACGTTGCACAGTTTGTACCGTAACATTATGAAAGTGCAGGTGTGTGTTTTTATTGATTTAAAGAAGAATCTCAGAAGATTTCAGAGAAAGTCTGTTTCTTTGTCGGCGTGTAATCTCAAGGGAATTTAAATCGAATGCAACTGAACATTAAATACAGAGACTGCTTGCTGAAAAATTGTCCCTGAAGGCAACACGCATCTGCTGTTTTGCATGAATTTACCTCTAAAACAACTCTGTCTCGTAAAGTTCCATTATTATCTCATAGCGTGGTGAATGTGCAGGTCACAACTTGTCCACCAGAGTGTTTTGAAGTTGTTGGATTGTGTATTTGATGAGTGTGATAAGGGAAGAAATCCCATTAGCTTCTGTAGTGTAGTGCCGCTCTGCTCTGCCGTTCTAAAAATAGCTTGCACTGAAAATTAAAGGTAACAAACTTAATGCTATGACTGTAGGGATTATGGCAATGGACCAATTTGCCAAAATGTTGAACTGTCCCTTTAAATATCATTTTGTCATACTGTATAGTAGAGTATTATTATTAGACTTTGAGCTAAGGGACATTAAAACAACCAAGGTCTATAGGACCAGTGTTCTAATTAGCTGCAACTGCCTTTTTCTCCTTTACTCAGGTTTTTGCTAATTTAACCAAAGCAGAATAATTAATTCAAAGCTAATTTCCACCCTGCTGTCTCCTGTCTGCGTGTGTGTTTGTTCTTGGGTGAGGGGGCTGTTCTGTGGTGTGGTGTGACCCTCCCACCCACAGCACTGACAAGCTCCGTCCAAGCAAACAAGCTGTAGGTAGGTGTGCCGGAGATTCTTGAGTGAAACACACAGAGCGAGCGGCTGTGGATCATCAGCGTGCTCCAGAAAAACAGGTTTACTGACTCTTTTACCGCCCGGAGGCTGCAGCAGGCAGACAGGATGGGCCTGACTGTACATGGTGGACTACGCATGTTGTCTCTGGAGCATGTTAGACCTGTGTCTTCTATCTGAAGGCACAGATTCTGCTGCTCTCCACATCGTTGTGTTGACTGTCTTTATGGTTTGGCATCACATCGGATCTCCTCTCGTCTGGGTGAGTTGATAGTGTTTGGTTATGAAGGGTTTTAATCCCACATGTCCTCATATGATCTCCTGTTGTTCTGAGTAAGAATGTGCATTTTACTTTGCATTTTCTGCAGAGGTTAGCAGACAGGGTGTTGATGGATGCCTGTTTGTGCTTGTGCAAAAAAAGCATTAGACTTTCTGTTGTCAAAGGGCTTTTAAACCTTTTCTAGTCACTCTAATCTGTGGTGTTTTTGTTGTTTCTTGCTCTCTGAGCTGTCAACATTAGAGCATATTCATGTCATTTTGTTTTGGTTATGTAACAATATTGTTTTCAGCAGTTGCTTAAAAACAGTTGACAAATAATCTAATTGGAGCTGTCATGTGCCACAAAGCCAAACTGTGCTGTATGTTTGGTCAAACAAATTAAGGGGAGACAAAGGTGAATAGGGGAAAAACTAACAGATATCACCTTGATACTTCCCAAGTTTATGTCCAATTTTATGTTTGAATATGTAAATTAGGCAATATCCAATGAAATATGCACTAATTTGCATACGTTTCCAGAACCGAAATCTGAACATTGGATAAAGCCCCTTTCAAAATTCTTCTGTTCTATTTTGTTGACATGCTGTATTAGAGTCAGAAGTTTTTACAGAGGAGATTTTGGATATCTCTTTTCATCACAATGTAAATGAGAAAATACTGTCACAGCCCTAAAAAAAATCAAAATTTGCCCTGTCTTTAGGGATAAAATGTTGTATAAATCAGGCTCTGAAGGATATATCAACAATCCCCTCTGTACAAACCTTCAGAATATAGACAGGAATAAAACTGGAAGGTTTGGTGTCTGTAAGTGCTGCTGAAGTGGAGATTTCGGGCCCAGAGTCTGAGGAAAAACTCATTTTGAGAAAACAGCCTTTAAAATTCCATAGATTTTTAATGTAAATCCTACTTTTACGATTGGTTGCAGATACGGAGGAAATAGCCATTTTTGGAGCGTGCATCATTGTGACCTGACATGACCTGGGTCAGACAATAGGAACAGCACAGTATGTCACAGTAGCATGTTAAATTTTGACGAATTCAGGAGAAATTCAGACAAAAGAGACAAAATGAAGTAAAATAACCACCTTAAAGGGGTTTTTATACCAATTTTTTTCGTCTTTTCTGAAAGAATACATAGTCCAAAATCTCAAAATTGATCAGTGCAAGAAGAACAGTTTTTGCCTGTACTGTCTCACCTGACTTTTTTTTTTTTTTTGCCTCTTGCCAAATCATAAACATACAAAACAAAGCTTTTTCTTTGGCAAGAAAAAACAGAAACAGTGTTAAAAACCCAATGAGATTCATCTTCATCTGAAGCTAATCCACCCAGTTTTTCCTGTTTTGTGTTTTTTGAAGAAGTTGAAGGTGAGACACTGCATAGATAAAACATTAGAGAACACAGTGTCAAATGTAATTTGATGGTGTTGAATCACATATTTGAATGTATTTAATCATAACTGAGCTGAAGTGTGAGATTATTCATCATGATATGAAACTTACAACACGGAGGCTGGATGTTCTGCCTTGCAGTTTTTGGAGTAAAACACGTACTTGCATATAAATAGCTGCTCAATAATTAAGACTTACTAAAATGAAGTTGTCAGAAAGTGTTATAAGACACGGGAGCAGGCAGTTCATCAAAAAAACTATTCCCTCAGGGAGCTTCATGGTTTCCTCAGGCTTCTCTTCGCCTGACAACTGAGTTCTCCTGTTGAAAACACAGATCAGTGTATGTGTGTGTGTGTGGGAGAGAGCCTCCTTTTGTGGAGCAGATGAAGTCGCCCGCCTCATTTGTTTGGGTTTGCCCATAATTAACGTGTCAAAGCGCCAGCAACGGCGTCGAGGTGTTAACGCTGACAAGGTGACATGAAACGTTTTGACGGCAACTCTAAAAATGCGCTGCTCTGCCACCTTGTCACCTCGTCACCCTCTGCCCCCCCCCTCACACAACCCCCCCCCCCATCTCAGAGCGTCCTTTTGATAAAATATGACAACTTCTGTCTCCTAGCAACACGCTCCATCTCCTTGTCTGCGGTTTCAAATTGACTGATAGACTCTTGAAGGTGTTAGCTCGCAGCGTAGCCCTAAGTGAGATACATGGTTGAACAGAAGACGTAGCACATGATAAATGTTCAAGAGGGCAGTTTTTTTTAGTTTTTTTTGTCCCCCCCCCCCAAACACTTACTTTCTGAGCTTCTCAGAAACTTAAGCTGGGTCTTCTTCTACCTGTGCAAAGGAAACACAGCGTACCACACTCTCCTGGTGTGCTGCTTGCTGATGTGCGAATGATCTCCTGCTCAGTTGAGTGAACAGGGGTCGGGGTTTGTCTCCGCCTGCTGCGTGTCCCCGTGGCGGGACGTCTTCTCTGCTAAGACCTCTCCAGGAACAAATCTTATTTAAAAACCTCTTATCGCACTTTAAAAAAAAGCTCAAAGCCCCGACCTCCAGGTAGATCCTGCACATCACAGGCCCTTTTCCATAAAACTATGATTTTTATTAAACGTCTCTTCCGAGCCTCTCGATGAGGAGCGGGGCCTCGGGGGCCTCGGGGCCTGTCCTTAGCTGTAAATTTTATCACCTTCCTCCGTGGTGAACTCTGTTATTTAATAAGTGAATCAAAGTGTTTCATTCCACAGTGAGGTATACTCCATTTGAAGAAATGAGACCGGCTCTCGCAAAATGATTTCTGGCTTGAGAGGAGAAAGCACATTATGCCCCCCCGCCCCCCACCCACCCTCCTAGTAAAAGTTATGAGTCATCTAAAGACCACTTTCGCTTATGAAATGTTTCAGGAGTCATCTTTTTGTTTTTGAAATATCACTTGAAACTTTTCAGGATGTAATCTTTATTTTCAAAAAAAGCGTTGACAGCTCCATTGTCCCGCAGTTAATAGTTTTTAAATAATCCTCATTTACATAGTTTTCCATGAGCAGCCTCGTCGCAGATTAGCTTAATTAAAAGTGTCAGCGCCGTTTGAAGTTTTGGCAGAGCGGCTGCGCTCGCCTTTATCTCAGACCTCCTGGATCTTTATTCGGATCTGTAGATGGAGATCAGGCCTCGGGCTGCTGAAATCACAGCATTCACCTCTTTCATCTGCTTTGAAAATTGCACAGTTTCTCAGTGCAGAGAGACGCCTTTCATCAAAGCGCGCAGAAGGCCGGTGATTTGTTTTGCTGATGAGAGTTTTTTGGACTCTGTGTGACCCTCGCCGAAGATTGATGGGAAATGGCGAGGGAGCATCAGCGATATGCCGCCACCAGCCTGCCACTCACATGCAAACAGGCCCCGGAGCTCAGCCTCATTCACACACACAGTCGCACATATAGAAGAAATTATGGAGAATCAGCTTAAAGACACTTTTCTCAGTTGCTCTCAGTAAAAGTTGAGGCCATGTTTTCTGGCTGCCTCTCACTCAATGAATAAATCAGCCCAAATATTGCCAGTGGATGTGAATCTGGTTTTAAATGTCAGGATTTTATAATTCACCTGTTTCTGAATTTGCAGATAAGAAAAAAAAAAATTGAAAGTGCATCCCTCAGTCAATCAGCCCCCCTCTGCTTCCTCCGTTTTTCATGACAGACCATCAAAAACAAATCATAGCCGACATTAGTGCAGTTTAAATTCTCGCTGGTTCTGGCTTTTTAATAATAGATGTGACAGAATCCTTAATGACTGTTCATCTGAAATGTGTATTTATTATTGGTTTGTGGTTTTTCTTTGTTCTTTTGCTGGTGGTCTGTAGTTCAACAGTTTAGGCCTGTTTGTGCCCTGTGTGAGTTAATAAGCATATTTAACACTTCTTTACATTCTCAGTTCAGTTCAACTCACATGTTCATTGATGATGGATATTATAGAGTAAAGGTTAAGATTTACAATAAAAGGCAAAGGTTTCAATCTGCTCCAGAGCGTTCAAAATACAAGTTTTAGTGATGGCCTTGGATCCAGTGAACCTGTTGATCCTCCTCTGATGTGCTTCACCCTGAGTGATGAGGTCATCAGCCTCACTATCACCTCTCAGTCAAATTGTCGGCCATTTTTTCGGACTCAACCAACTGAAAAAAAGAAAAGAAAACTACGGTGGCCTAGGGAGTTCAACACCCTGTGACTTCAGAAAACACATGCAAATATACAAACATGCCACACATTCACAAATCTTTTTCATCTGTTTGACAACACATGCTCTGTAAATTCACACAACATCCCAGCAGTGTTTCCAGGGGACAGTTCCTATGACACCTTCCTGGTAACCTCACACACCACCTTCACATACTGTAGACGCCCAATGGAGACACACTCATTGTGTTTTTAGGACTACACTTACAGCTTGTGTGTTACTTCTGTGTGTTTACTGTACGTATGTTGCAGTGCATTGACCTCTCAGGGAAAACTGCAGAAAAAACTAATTGAATACATTTCTATTATGGGTTTGGTCGACCTAATTAGAATTTCAACATATTTCAGTGTATTTCATCTGTCGCTTGTCCTATGACTAAATCATATGGGCTGCTATGTTTGCACATCTTCTCTGGTCTTGTCTCATGCCTCATTTCTGGTAAACTTTTTTCTAAAGAAAGAACAGTTAAAAAAACAAGACACTTGTCTCTCTTAGACTCCCTCTTGTCATTGTAGTCTGTTGGAGAGGAGGAGCGGCCTCTGCTGAGTTTCTTGTTGACGATGGTTGACTCCAGACAGAGTCCTGTAACCCCCACTGTTTGAGGGACTGACTGATGGTGATGTTTTGGATGGATGGAACAGTTTCTGCTGTGAAACTCCATTACAGCTGCAGAATAAATACCTCAACACGACACTGCAGACGTCAGAGCAGTTGCATCTTTGGGAAACCTGACTGAGGTGAAGCTTTAACAGCTTTTTAACACTCCAATCTAATCAAGTAGCTGGTTTTATTATCGTCTGCATTCAATAACAGCTGTGTAAACACATCCAGTTCTATTCATTTCAGTCACTTCTTGGTGTTAATTTAGGTGCGAGCTATGAAAAAACATTGCTTTCAGTAAATTAACGTACAGAGCTGTGAAAAAGTATTTGCCTACTTCCTGATTTCTTACTTATTGCATATATGTCCCACTTTATGTTTAAGATCATAAAACAAATTCTGATATTAAACAAAGATAACACAACTTAATATAAAATGCAGTTCTAAAATGATTATTTAATTTTTTGAGGGAGAAAAGCTATCCAAACCTACCTGGCCCTTTGTTAAAAAGTAATTATCCCCCTTTTTAAATCATGAACTGTGAAAAATCAAATATTTTTGGAAATCTGAGCTCAGTTTCACTGTCCACAGTCCTTGGCCTGTGGAATCCAAAAATCACTCATATGAACCTTATTTAGTGAGGTGAAGGAGGCTACAAGATCTCAAAAAGCAACATACCATGCTGTGACCTAAAGACATTTAAGAACAGATGAAAAAACAAAGCCGTTGACATTTATCAGTCTGGAAAATGTTACAAAGCTTTGAGACTCCAGCAAAACATGGTATAAAAACTGCACTTTATGTTTACTTTGGTTATCTTTGTCTAATATATACATTTGTTTGATGATCTTAAACATTTAATTGGGACACATACAATGTCAGAAATCAGGAAGGGGGCAAATACGTAATGAATATGTATATATAAATGTGTTTGAGGACATTATGACAACAGAGGTAATTCAGTCCATGCTGTCTGTCTTTTCTATTTTCCTTGGTGCATTTGTTGTTTAACTCTGGAAAAGGTTGTCTTTAGTTAAATATTGGCTTTAGAGAATTTAACCAAATACCTGGAGAGATGTACTGGATGAAAACTGCCGTCCTGCTGCACGCTGCCAGTCGTCTTTGGCTCAGGCGGCCTCCCAGTGGTGCTAGAGTTGGTGTGGTGGTCCGTCACGCTCGGGCAGATGAGTGGGGGCCAAGCCCATCCAGCAGCCCTGCCAGCTCCGACGCTCACTCGCTCCTCAGGCTGGAAATTGCCATAATGTGTCCTGCAGTGGTCGGCTGCACAGGCCTCTATCAGGGGCTCCATCTGTGCTGAGCCCACACACACACACACACCCACACACAATGCAACACCCATTACCACTTGGTGCATACAGCAGAGATTCAATTTTGTTCAGGTGCAACACCCATTACACTTGGACTTGGTGCATACAGCAGAGATTCAATTTTCATTTTGACAGGTAACTCTGTTTGCGTAAAAACCCTAGGTCTCCCAGTTGGTGACTTTTCCTAAAAGTGTGTTCTACATCATCTTAGTGGATTCTGAAAAAAGCTAAGTGTCTATGTGATGGTTCCACATAAACACACAACTGTGATCATTGACGACATTCATATACTTTTAAAAAATAACAACAGTTGTTGCTAGGCAACCAATATTGACTATTTCTAAAAGAATAGTTGTTTTCCATCATTGCAATCTGGGTTAAATAATTTCCATTTAGTCACTCAGTTTGCCAGTTAGATTTAGTTAGTTATTTAGTTAGTTAGTCATTTTGACCTTCCCACAATAACACCAGTTCAGATACTAGAAAGTTGTCAAACAGTTAAAACAGGTCAAACAGATAAAAAACTAATATTACTCATAAACCAATGACAATCCCTTGCTCTCAGAAAATGGACACAGTCTGTTTTGTTTGGATACTGTTCTAAAACTAAAGAGTCGTCTATATTGGTTGCCAACCATTTTGTTATTTTTTGTAAAATATGTGTATGTATATGAATGTCACAACAAAGTAATCACTGCAAATAAATGCAGTCCATTTAGTGAATGCTCTAAATGACCATGGAATGTTGGCACCCACCTGGACCTGCAATACATATCAAAGCCTCGGTCCACAGAGAAAAGCGCCTCTGTAACTTTGTGATGTTTCACTCCCTGGACCTGCCATCATCTTTGAGAATTTTGCTGTATTTTAGGTCACTTGGTCTGACCTTATTGTTATAGAGCTCCAGAGAGAAGCCTGAGAGGAAATGTCTTCCTATGAAGCCTGAGAGGAAATGTCTTCCTATGAATTAACACTTACACCAAAACAAAGGGAAGTTTAAAATATGAGACCTTTAACAGCCTCCATTCAAGTTTCAGTCTTTCAGTCTGAAAACTTTATGCAAAGCTTTGCTCCCATTCTGAGAAAAAACAATTTTATATGGATCTGCTTTCAGCACCGGGACATTATCATGTTAAAACATGCATAAACTACAGAAACAAATATTATATACTGTACTATACTGCATTAAGAGCCTCTATGTAAAAGTTCACCATCCATCCATTGATGATGTCTGCAAACTTGTGGCCAGATCTACAAAATAAATCATCATGAAAATGTTTCCCTACAAACCCGGCCCTTTAAATCTGGCTCCCAGGGAGAAACGACTGTAGCTGACACTCTAACCTGCAGGGGACGTGTTCAGTCACTGCTTCCCTGCAAACCACGATTCATCAGTGGAGCAGTGAGCTAAAAGCTGCAGCACCTCAGCCCCTGTTGGGATGGTTTGTGAGTGAATTTACCTGTTTGTGAAGTTATACTTGAAATGCAAAGGACTTTTTTTTCTCAATTTGGATAAACTGAAACAGGTCTCACTTGTGAGGACTGTCCTTGTTGTGCAGTAATCCTTGCACCAACCTCTAAATCACATCGTTAGTTTACCAACGGCCAGCTGACTTTGCAAAAATGTCATTACTTTTTACGAAAAATATACTCCTCTCTCTCTCACACACTCACACACACACAAAACCTCTCTCTCTCTCACACACACACACACACTTAAATTGCACACCCTTACTGTATGCTGTGACTTCTTCTCAAGGACAGACTTCATTGTCCTTTTCGCCTGTGTGGTTAACATGAAACCTTTATGAAAAATGGGCTGCAGCTTAAGTTAATTGATGAGTTCTGGATTAACAGGCATGCACACACACACACACATGGATAGAGTGTGACTGTGGAGCATAAAAATCCCTGAAGGAGCTGCTGTTGCCCTTTAGCCTCTGCAGCTCCTGCGCGGCTGCTGTGGCTGCTGAATGTACTCTGGAGGAGATGTGTTGACTCCCATCCAAAGTTTTGATGTGTGGGCGATGAAATCCACACACCAGCTATATGCTAATACTGTACAGCAGCTGAGCACACGGCCCACAGACATGACCGTGGAGGAGAGATGGCATGTTAGTTTATACTGTTGAATATATTCCAGCAAAAATCCCATGTTTTCAGATGAATTGGATGGTTGCAGAGACTGCTTGCTGAAAAACTGCCCCTGACGGGAATGCGCACCAGCAGTTTTGCATGAATTTACCTCAAATTCAACTCTGTCTCATAATGTTCCATTATTATCTCATAGCGTGGTGAATGTTGTCCACCAGAGCGTTTTGGAGTTTTTGGATGTGTATTTGATTTGTTTGATGAGGGAAACCAAGAAATCCTATGAGCGTAGCTCTGAGCAGCTCACGGCTCTGCTCCGCTGTTCTAAAAACAGCTTGCACCCACAATTAAAGGTCCTACTCCTAAAACTATAGGGATTATGGCAATGGACCAATTTCCCAAAATGTTGAACTATCCCTTTAAGATTAATATTTCACCTTTATGCAGAATTGACGAGCATAAAACCAGCACGTGTAACACCTGCATCACAGCACAGTGCATTTATCTGTCGTGTGAATGAATGACTGGCCATCAGAGCCTAATGGAATATTAGAAGTGTCACAAGTTGCACAGACTACAAATGGAGCTTTCATTTTCCTGCCATATTCAACAGTGATAAGAGTATGTGCGTGTGTGTGTGTGTTTGTGTGTGCTTCTCTGGTGTTTGGTATCTGATGAGGGCCTGGGAGATGAAAACATTTGAAATGGGTTGAGCAACTTTTTGAAATTCAGACTCTCTCTACTCTCACGAGGACACTGGTGAATATAAACACGGATCCAGATGTTGTTCTCAACGCTGCAGTGGTGTTTTCAACCCCGCCTGTTTGTCTGAAACAGATTTCATAATTTGGCATCAACTTCAGCCATGGGCGCTGGGTTTTTTTTTTTTTTTTTTGAAATGCCAGATAGTGTGTTTTTTTTGTTGAGGGCGGAAAATTGCCACACTTTTTTTGGCTCCACTTGTCTATTTGTTTTTGAATACAGACCCAGATGAGTCAATATGGCCAGTTATGTTTTATTGGAGGATATTGGCTTGTTATAGTCAGAATGACCATGTTTGCTATGCAGCAGAACCTCCTAATCAATTTTTGTATATTAATTATTCAGTCAGTTTTTGTTTACTGTATATTATAAGCTCTATTTTTTTATTTAATGATGTGTTTTACATGTTGTTCCGAAGCTTCATTTCTCTATTATATTCTCTGAAGCCACACGTCTGAAAATACTGGTTGCTGGTTTAGGTTTTTAAATCTGTATCTGTATCTTTGACAACCAGTGTTGTGCATGAGTGTGTTCAATAAACACTGTTAATTAAACACATTAATATTTGTATTTTTTGAACGCTCAACTGAACACATCACTTTACAAATGATGTACATGATGTCGTTCACACTGAGCGTGACCGTTAGTTTAGTCTTTGTTTTTTTTTTTGCCTTATTTGATTTTTGAAAGCTTTATTCACAGTGATTTGATTCCCAGTGAAGTTTACAGTCATGCTGCTGTCATTATTGATGATAGTCAGTACCAGGACTCTGACGTTCCAAACTCTGATGAAATTCAGTACCAGACGGTCGCTGATTGGCTGAGACGTTGCTGCTTATTTGGTGTGACTGGAGTTGCGGCTGCGCAGCTGGAGACGTGTCGTACATGTTGGCAGCTTCCTGGCACCTGCTTGACTCCAACACATCAGCACTGTATGAACAGTTCCACCTCACTGTACATCATCTTCAGCATCATCATCATCGTCATCATTATCATCATCATCATCATCATCATCATCATCGCCTCTCTGACATTTCACTGGTTCACACCTCAGGGTTCACAGATTAACCAGCTTCTCTTCCTGCATGCTGCTCACAGCCCCCACCCCCACCCCCCTCCCCCTGCTGCTGCTTCCAGGTAGTTTATTACGTCAAACTGGGTGGAGGTGTGTGTATGTGTGTGTTTGCGCATGTGTGCACTCCTGGCTGTGGTGGTTATTTTTAACTTCTGTCTGCTAGGACGAGTGCACTTTCTCCTCGGTTGATTGTGTGTGGAAGCCCTGAGGGAGTGTGTGTGTGTGTACAAGTGTGTGTTCCCATTCAGTCCTCTTTGTGAGTGTGTGTGTGTTTTCTGTCGGTTACTCCCAGTGGACCACAGGCAGTGTGGGGTTGGTGGAGGCCGGCGCTCGGTCACTCTGCATCATTACGAAATAATCCGTCCCCTCCCTGCCTCCCTGATGACGCCACAGAATCATAGGTGGAATTATTAGGAGTCATGGTTTTAGAAAAATAGACCTCATGTAGTTTACTTTATAGTTATGCATATGTTAAAGGGATAGTTCAACATTTTTGGCAAATTGGCCCATTGCCATAAACCCTATAGTCATAGCAGTATAGGTTTGTTACCTTTATTTGTCTTTATTTGGTTTCCCTCATCAAACTCATCAAATCCACAATCAACAACTCCAAAACGCTCAGGTTGTGACCTGCACATTCACCACGCTATGAGATGATAGCACAACGTTAGCAGACAGAGTTGTTTTAGGGGGAAATTCATGCAAAACCACTGATGCGCGTTGCCTTCAGGGACAATTTTTCATCAAGCAGTCTCTGAATTTACTTCTAAAACAATTTGGTAACGTTCTGTTATTATCTCGTGGTGAATGTAAAGGTCACAACTTGTCCACCAGAGCGTTGTTGGATTGTGTATTTGATAAGGGAAACCAAGAAATCCTATGAGCCTCCGTAGTGTAGCTCTGAGCAGCTCACGGCTCTGCTCTGCCATTCTAAAAATAGCTTGCACCGACAATTAAAGGTAACAGACCTACTGCTATGACTATTAAGTAGCGATTATGGCAATGGGCTGATTTCCCAAAATGTTGAACTATCCCTTTAAATCAAATATACTTTCTCCTGTGTGGTTCTGCTGATTCGTCCCTGGTTGAGCATCCGGCCTGTTCGCTGCGCTCCTGTTTAAACCAGCTGCTGCTCCCTTTCACTGCTCTTTTGTTGTATTTCTATGTAGGTGTGATAGAAAATGGGTCACAAACCGAGGTTTCAGCCACTCAGGCAGGTTGCCCTGGTTACAGCTCAGTTGAACCGATAAATCATATTATTAAGTAGCAGCTGTAGTTGCTACTTGCTGTCGTTTCATGACCTCAGAGCAGACGTGTTATATTTCTCAGCAGATTCAGAGAGAGAGAAAAAAAGAAAAGTGAACATCCTGGGTTTCAGTCTCATTCCTCTTAGTGACGACTGCATCATCCAGACTGTCGAGAGTTGACTGTGAAAACAGCAGAACCTGAGAATACAATACAAAATTTGTGACGAGTGAAAATGTTCTATATCGAAGCCAATGAATCAATTAATTTATTGGCAGAAAATTAATCAACAACTCATTTGATTCACTGATCTCTGAAAATAAATTTGGTTTTATTGGCTGTTGGTTGAGCAAGGCTTGCAAATTGGAATATTGTCAGCTTGGGCTGTGTTTTTATTTATTTATTTTCAGAGTTTTCTTGGGTGAAATAATCAATTAACGATGAAGAAAATGATCAAAATGAACAAATACAGATAATACACACCATTTGCAGCCTTTCTGCTCAATATTACATTATATTGACCACATGGTATCTTAAAATCATCTTCATCATCGTCATCATCATTATTATTATTCAGAGAATTATATGCCAGCAATGCTAATTTTGAATAAAATCTATAGCTTTCTCAAACACATAACTTCATTTCTGAGGCTTTCTCTGCACAGCGTGATATTAACTTGTTTAAAATGTTGGAAAACACTTTCTATGCACAGGAAAATGCTGCCTCTTGAGATTCGATAATTGCAGTAGGTAATATTGCTGCTTGCGTTTGTTGTGCAGTGTTATTGTAATCCTAGAGGGGGGAAAAAAGAGTGGAAATACTGAGGGGCAGAGAGGAAAGAAGTTACCTGGTGAAGAGTATGAAGAATTGATGTAAAGTAGGAGAGGAAAGGCTTTACAGTCAGAGGGAGAGAAGGAAGGAGGGCAGGAGAGAGCGACTGGGTGTATGGGAATATTGAGCAACAAAGCATTTATGTCAGATCAAAGCTAATCCTTATCTTTGGGAAAAGGATTCAGTAATACCCTGGGCTGTCTCGCCCCCTCAAGGGCAGGTCTCTTTCTCTGCTCGTCTCCCTCTGCTCATCCTCATCTCCCTCCTCACTTCTCGCTTCTCTGGCGAAAAACTACCAGGTTCTTTCCTCTGCACTCTCTCCGTCGCCTTCCACTCTGTAACGGTGTGGAGAAAGTAGGTCAGCGCGGAGTGAAGGGTCTGGCCCCCCGGACCGAAAGGCTGGTGAAGGGAGCTGATGATGATGGTGCATGCTGTACAGACGTACATGAGGCTGAGTGCTGAAGAGGATGACGCTGACGAACACAGATAGTTTGACTCGACTATAGAGTTCAGTAGAGTAACAAGGATTCGCTCAAGCACTCTGCTTGTTCTGCTGAAGCCTTGGAAGGTACCAGAAAACCTGGTTTTCTCCCCAGACCAGAGCAACATGCTAGGTGATTGCTTTAAAAAATTGGTCCTGTTAAAACTCAACTTAAAGCAGAAGTCAGCGGAATGTTTTTGTTAATATAAGTCCTAAATAGTCCTATTTTCCGTCAGCAATCACTTTTGGGCCGAAACACGAGTCTCTCAGTCACTCTGCTCTGCTGTAAACCCAGGAGAAAACTTTCCTTGTGGGATACAAGCGTTATCCAATGAGGAGAGAGAACGGCATGATGGGCTGTGTGTGCAGCCAAGGGATGCGCGTGAATGTGGTGATGTAGGGACGAGGACCAATAGATGCATGACGAGGGCGGGGGCTGCTAACTCATGGTGCGTTCAAGGCAACCCGTAACTTGTGTTTTTCTGACCTGTGAAGTCGTACCAGTTCGATCTGGTACGAGTTCACGGGTCGGAAGTTACGAGAGGCCGTTATAGTGCACTTTCACAGGCAACAGGACGGTAAAAACACGAGTTACGGGTTACCTGGAACGCTACAAAGTTGTAAGTCGTGACTTGAAGCTGTAACTTACGGTTTCAAAAGCCTGCCTTGAACGCAGCATTAGCCAAAATGACCGGATCACTGACTTCTGCTTTAACAAGGCCACTTCTTGCAGTTTTCTGGAGCTAATCTTCACAATTTCATTTGGTTTGTTGGCCAGGCAAAACAAATCACTTGAGGATGTTACCTTGATCCCTGAGGTTCAGTTCAGTTTCAATTCCATTTTATTTGTAAAGCCCTAAATAATGAAATACAAAGAAGATGTTTTACAAGGTAAAGATGTTAGATTATTAAAGTGAGAACGGTTCCTACAATGAGTAAGTCCTTGGTGACACTATGGAGAAAAATAGTGATATTGGACGAAAGCAATAATCAAGTGTGCAGTGACAACAGATAGATACTTGATCACCACTGATCAGTGATCAGTAATTCCTTCACCGTGGAGACCTTGAAGAAACTGGAGGGATTTTATATCCTGTCTATCCCAGAATGATCTGACAGACGTGACTACGAACAAGGACATCCAGGCTGCCTTGTTTATTCTGCTGGAGTAGCGCTCTTTACCTAGATACTGATGGATCAATCAATGAAATGATTTTCCAAAGGGCTGAGTTTTGATAAGCAGGATTTCAGTTTGATAAAACGCTCTCACATCCTTAACCTCGTCTGGGTGCAGTTATTTACCGCCGCCCAAGGTCGAATATCATCAAACTCTGACGTCCAAATGAACCAAACTAAAGGTCTCCAGACTGAATAAAACCGCTCGGAGCGGCCTCCGTGTGAACACGCTCTAATCTGTCATTGCCACGCCGCTGTCCCCACGGGGCGCTATGACGACTTTAATTGCCTGAGATCTTGTTTCTGATACAAGACTGAGATGTATGCTGTTGCAGCTAGGGCGATCCATGGTCACCTTTTCCCATTTCCATCGCCACTTTCCTCTCCATCTCACCCCACCCCTTCCCCTTCCTTTGCCTCCATCTGTCTCACCCCTCACTCTAGCTGTCTAGGCCAGAGTCGTGCCCGGAGGGACATCAGCTCTGTTGAGATGGAGAGAAACAGAGAGAAAAATCTAGTTGTCTTCCCTTCTCAGCAGTTTTCACACTTGGAAATTTAGGCAAAAAAAAAAAAAAAATGGCGCCAGGGCCCTGTTTGGTATTCATTGTTTCCTTGGTGCTATTTCGACAGGGTTTAATCATCTGTAAAAGCAAACTATCACAGCTTCCGCATGGATTAACATGGTAGACGTGATTATGCAAGAAGAGTAGGAGGAGGAGGAGGAAGAGGAGGAGAAAGAAATTGTTGATGTAGACTGTGGCCTGAAGGAGACAGTTAAAAGAATTAGCCATACTTAACACAGATAGGGAGGCGAGGGGGTCTCATGAACCGGCACCTGCTGCGGTTGGCTGCTGGTTGATATGGACGACGTGCGCCGTACATGATAATGACTCCCCGGCGTCCGTGAGCCATTGTTGTAGTTTGACCTCTGCCTCCTCCTCATTCAGCCTCCTGCTGTGAGAGCGCTCGTCTGTTAAGTTGCCATTAGTTCCTCTCACTGAAAGTTTGACACTGTTACAACAAAGTTTTTATCTCCTTAAATAGAAACAGAGGTGAAAAGTGACCAGATAGATTCAGTCAACCATCCCTGTCATGTGTTTCAAAGAAAACATAATCACCTGCTTCCAAAATACAAGTGTTTAGTGTATGAAAAAACTTCATATTGTTATATATTTATCCTGTCTGAATCAGTTTTGAAAGTAAGATTCACTAAGGATATAACAGTTTCTACAACAGTTTCATTTTTCATGATTCTTGTGCAGAGACCGGCCTCATTCTGTCTTGTTTCAAGCTGCAGCCTCTTTTTAGAGCATTTTTAAACACATTCATGCAACAGTAAAATCTCAATGAAGACTGTGCTCTCAGTGCAGTGACATGTTTTCACTTGTTTGGGAGGAAAAAGTTTTAAGGACAAAGACAGATTGGGGGTTTCAAGCTATTGAAGCTATTGAGCTATATACAAGCTATATTGCACAATAATATATATGCAATATTGATTAAGATTAAGGCTTAATCAGCATGCACATTCTCCTTTAGGGTGGTGCTGGGAACAGATCCCCAGTCAGGTTCAACATAAAAAATCAGCAGGCAGCGCACCAACATTAAGGTGCATTACAGCCACCTACTGTGTTGGAGTGTGAACGAGAGTCACCGATTCATATGGGACAGAAGTGCTGGAGCGGAATAATGGACTGCTTTTATCGCAGTGTTTATATCAGAGATTTTAGATGCAGTCCGATATAATCCGATGTTAGTTTTTTTGGCTGATATCCGATATCAATATCAGATCGGGACATCCCTAAAATTAACCATCTTCACAAACATACACTGAATTCATCATTAAGACCAAAGTTGGTCCCAAAAGTTTAAAGTTCTGTGATCCAAAAGGCTTCTCGTCTGAGAAGTGTACTGTAGATCACCACCACGTCTAGGCAGGACTACTTTTTACGCCACAGTAGCTTAAGGCTGTAATTGGATGATTAGCCTGTTTAAAATGCACTGCTACTGGATTGTCTGGGTTGTTATGCGTATTGCTGAGCGATGCTCTGACATTCTTATTTTTAATGCTCTTGTTGTCATGCCTATACATTTTAGAGCAGCTACATCTAATCAAATAAATGATTAAAACCTTTACAGCTTGTGTGCATGTTTTGCTGTGAGTATGATTTATACACCTTAAGAATGAGAACAGGTTTTGTTTCGCAAAAGTTGATGATTTTAGATATTAAGGATGGAAATTGTATGCGTGTGTTGCTATAGGATTTGGGTAATTTTAATCATAGGGTGCATTATAAATTCATGAGGACTGAAAATGAGTTTATTTTAGGGAGTCCACTGCAGGGCAAAAAGTCGTAAATGATGAGCGCTCTCTTCTCCTTGGGTTAATGGTGTTTGAGAGGAAGCATCCCAGCAGCAGGATGAGCGCACAAGAACTGATATGGAAGGAGTGGGAGGTCGTTTTCGGGCCGATGTGGGATAAAACTTTCAAAGTTAGAAATATTATCTTCTGCAGAAGTTTTTGTTGTTTCTCAGACGAGTTTCATAAGCATCACCCTGAACGCTCTCCATTCTCCTGTGTTACAGATGGATGACCATGCTGCCAGCAAAGAGCTGTGAAGACGTGGACGGTGGTGATCCGTCGGGCATCCGAGCCAGCTCTGCTTTCCAGACTTCACTTGGAGTTGTGCAACGTTTCTGCTAGATCTGTTTGACTTTGAAATTCTCTAAAAAAAAAACATATATCTGGCAGTGAATATAACCGAGGACAACCTGAACCTACCAACCTTTGCAAAAATGGAGACTCTTTCCCAGGATTCCATTCTGGAGTGCCAGATCTGCTTTAACTACTACAGCCCCCGCCGGCGGCCCAAACTCCTGGACTGCCGACACACGTGCTGCTCGGTGTGTTTGACCCAGATGCGCAGCAGCCAGAAGGAGATCCGTTGTCCTTGGTGCCGCGGCGTCACCAAGCTGCCGCCGGGCCTGTCCGTCTCCCAGCTCCCCGACGACCCGGACATCATCACTGTCATTGCCATCCCTCACGCCTCGGAGCACACGCCCGTCTTCATCCGCCTCCCCAGCAACGGCTGCTACATGCTGCCCCTTCCCGTCGCCAAGGAGCGGGCGCTCGGCCTCCCCGGGGAGCTGGGATGCCGCTTCCTGCCCGGCGGCCAGCAGAAAGGGGTTACCGTGGTGACCGTACCTGAGCAGCAGCCCCTCGGCCTGGCTATGGGCCTGGAGGGGGTCGGGGTGGGGCTGGAGGGAGGCGAGGGCGAGAGGAGAGTCACCGGGCCGGTGGGCGGGGGAGGGAAGGGCTCCACGTGGTCCGGCGTGTGCACGGTGATCCTGGTGGCCTGCGTGCTGCTCTTCCTCCTGGGCATCGTGCTGCACAACATGTCATGCATCTCCAAACGTTTCACTGTCATCTCCTGCGGCTGAGGGGGCAGAGGGAGGCTGCTCGGACCGCCACAGAACCCCCCCTCCCCCTCCCCCTCCCACCTCTCTCAACCCCACCCACCAACCAACTCCCCTGGATTCCCCCACTAGCCCACTAGCCTCTCCTCAGGGCAGGACTCTGCTGAGGAGAGGGGACTAAAACTCACATCATGGGCATCCGAGGAAACTACAGAAACGACAAAGAGAGACACAGATGCAGAAGACAAGGGCAAGAAGAATCACAAATGGTCTGCCATCATGTCCCATTTTCTTTTTATTTGGGAGATGGTAATGGGAATGGAAATAGAAAAACAAACTGTTACTTTCCTCTTTGTTTTTGTTTTGTTTTGCCAGCTGATATGTTTTTTTGGCTGGGGACCAGTGGAGCACTCACTCACTCTCACAGTGGCTGGAGTGCCTGTTTAGTCTGTGGTTTGTGGAAGTACATCAGCTATCGTAGTGTTGTTTAGATGAGTGTAGGTTCTGAGTGTGCCGTCTCCAGCTGGTGCTGCAGTACAGAGTCCGGACTTGGCCGCTCTCCATCCTCTGATGCTGCAGAAATTAACTGTGCAGGATTCATGTCTGGCCCCCATCTGCATCATTTTGGGATACTTCAAAAGAAAATGCAACACGGCCTTTTATTTTCTCCCTTTTTGTTTCTTTCACACAACCTGTTCCTATTCAGAACAAACTGTTGCTGTAATGGTTTTATTTAGTTAATAAGAGGGGTTGTCAAAAAAAAGCAAAAAAAAACAACAAAAAAACTCATGGATTGTAATATTCATTCATGCCAGTATATTATTCAGCTGAACTAAAAACATGAGGGTTGCTTTAGGGTTTCAAAATCTAAATTAGTTCTTGAATTATGTGTTTATTGGTTGATGGGAAATATCTAATTAATCATAGCCTATAAGTCATTTATTAAGCAAAATTCAATGGTTAAACATTTTGATTAGCTTCTTAAATGTGAGAACTTGTTTTATACCATTGTATGAATATCTTTTGCATTTTCTTTGCACAGCAGGCAGTTTGAAGACATTGACCACATCAGTTCTCAGAAATCACAACGGCAATTTCTGACAGTTTCTTTATTAAACAGTGTTTTAGTAATTTAAATAATTCATCAAATTTGTGCAGCTTTCTGACAGGATACTGATGTCCAAATAATGCTAAACAAAGAAACAATTCAAAATAGACTTCTTCTAATTTGGGAAAAATTAAATTAGTCTAAATGTTTGACATTTTGTGTATTAACCTTCTTACAGAATTGGATGAGAATTATAATCATTAGTGGTGAAAAAGGTGATTACCTTAGCCCAGGAAACAGGGGAATCAGCTAACATGGCTGGTTTTTAAAGCTAGCACAACACAACAAAAATACAGCGTTGTGCTAGTTGCCAGCTACGCGCTACTTCAGTCGTGCAACAATAACTTCATGTTCATGGATTAAACAAACAATATAAAACATGGTTCGGTAATTTGATGAATTTAGACGTGTTGTGGTGAGAGATAAGCTAGCTCTTTTCCCCCTTTCCCAGGTCTTTATGCTAAGCTAAGCTAAGGTAATGGCCTCCTGGCTCCAGCTGCATTTAATGCACATGATGAGAATGAGAATCAGGTTTCTCATCGAAGTGACTGCAAGAAAACCAATAAGCCTGAATGTTAAGATAAGATTTGATTTGACATCTAAAACCTTCAAAAGTAAAACATTGTTGTATAGTGTTTATTTTTTGTTTCTTCAGCAGTGTGTCCATGTTTGCATTCCATGGATGCACCAGTGATGACTTAATGGTCCATCTGCTTTCCACTCTGACCTTCTTCAGACCGATTGTACGGGTCAGACCAGGCCTTTGCCGGCAGCCCACACACAATCAGTTCTTCATCTTAATACCTCTCTTAATTTAGCAACTGATGGATATGTGGACAGTGGGATGTGTTATGTGTGCGTGTAACGGGTCAGTAATGGGTCGGGAGTGGGCGGGCGCAGAAGGGCTCCAGTTAATGATGGCTGTATCGATTAATCTGCTTTTGAATATCTCTCATACCCGCAGAGATGGAAGTTTCTCTTTGTTTCTTTTTTCACTTTTATATGTTGAGGCACGCAGTTTGTCTGTTTACTGTATGGTTACAGTTAGTGGAGTGTACCACACACACAAACAGGGTGAACTACTTTGTATAGCAGCCTGGTCATGTACAGAACGATTGTAATTTGTTGTCTTTTATGTCAGATATTTTACTTTTGTTTGTATGTTTTACTTTTGAGCTGAGATTAGGGGAGTGTTTGCTCTGGGGGTTACAGTAACAAACACTGATAGTTATTTAGTTCACTTCAGGGCACTCGGAGAACTTAAGGAAAGGAAAAAAAAAAGTTTGGTATTTAGCCTCTAAAGAATTATAAACTACACCAAAATGTTATCTATGCATATATTCACTTGTTCACTTAATAATTCCTATATTAAAACAATTCCTCGATTAATATATCCAAATTATAACAGTTAAAATAACTTTTTCTTTTAAAGTTTACAGGACTTTTTCTTTGATTTTCCATACCAGCATGATTTCTCCACCTTAAACCAAAGTTTCCTCCCTTTTATTTTCCTTGAAAAGGAACATTATTACTTTTTTTTCTTTTTCTTTTTAATTTGGGGCTTTTGTAAATATTTGATTTGCCTGTCAGCAAAATTCACCTCCAACCACCAAAGCAAATTCTGCGATTTCCTCCTTCGTAAACAGAAACAGAGCCCGGACACCATTTTGCAGCTCAAGGCTTTCCTTCAAATGAATATTCTTCTGAAAAAAGCATTGGGAGGTCACAATAGGGCAACTATTTATTTTGCAAATGCAGCGAGAGGCCGAGTTAAGTTCAGCTATACTGGTTCATGTGGGACATGTTGCTGCTGTTGCTATGAGACTACATCGAGAGCCCTTTTGAAGTTTGGAGCTCCTCCGCTGAAAGTTGATATATTTTTAGCTTCTAACACTGTGCTTAGTGTAGGGTCTAAAACACTCTGATTTCTCAGCAGTTGAATTGGAAGTGTTTTTTTTTTTTTTCTAGCGCGGGTCAACTTGGAGAGAAAGGAAATCCCAACACAAAAAATTAGGTTGTTTTAGAAACCCCAACAAGTATATACACATTTAATTCCCAGGTCTCAACACTTACATGTAGTTGTAAGCAGATACATGATGATAAAGTGTGCACACATTAACATTAGTTATAACTTCTTCAGGATGTTTTATATCATCAGTTGTTGACAGTCTACTACAGTGTCGTGTCATGGCTATGACTACGAATGCTTCATCAGTAACTGCTTACAATTACATGACATTGTAATACAGACAGTGTATTTATGCTGAAATAGCTGGTTGACGTGAAGGTGGTGGTATCACTATGTGATACCATGCACTGTGATACACTGTGACACTGTTGGCCTATGTAGAGAAAAGACTGGTAAAGAGCCAGTTCACTAAGATGAAAACAAACACTGACAGATTTCATTGGAACTTCTTCCCAAACAAGTACTCCCTTTGCATTATGAGTAATGTCGACACTCTTCAGAGATGTTGCTGTTGAAACGCAATTCAACACAACTTAAAAGCAAATTAAATCAAAAACTGGGCATGAACATCAGACTCAGACAATTTGTCACCTTGTATCTGTTTGGCATAAACTCTGTTTAGAAATCATCGTCTTGTTTGCCTCACAACCTCATTTCCTACACTATCAATACCAAATGATAACATTGATTCCTATGCTAAATTATTATTAATTATTATTAATTATTCTTGGATCCATTTCAAACCAGTATAAACAGCTGTAACATGCTCTTGGTGATTATCCACATGCAGGTCTCACTCCATGATGAATGAGCCTCTCTCAAGTCTGTTCCCTTTGCCAATCCATCATGAATGTGGCACTTCCCACAATGCAATGCTTCTTTGTTTGCTTTTTTTTTTTACTCATACTGTTTGCACAATAGCAAACATCATACCTGATATAAAAATTATGAATTTTCCGGTTTATTGATCCCGTTGTTTGGAGGCAAACACAAGAGTACATGGTTGAATATACATTTGTTATTCATATCTCTCCATCCATAATTAAACATGCGTACTCACTGGAAGGTCAGGTCAGTAAAGACAGAAGATTTTCAAAACAACCTGTTTCAGGCTCTTTATTCTTTCGTTCGTGCAACGTTTGCCTGCAGTTTTCAATGAGTATCCTGCCTCTTAATTTCCCTCCTGTCCTCCGTTCATCGTTGTTTTTCAAATTCAGAAACTGCCCTGTATGACATTTTTACAGAAACTAAAAAAAAAAAAAAACGAGTGATGACTAGAGACACGTTATAGAGGAGGCTTTTCATTTCTGTGCCTGTGTGTTTGTAAAATGCTGTGAAGTCCCTGTTGTAGTTTCCTGTTTGCGTCGGGTCTGACGACGTAGGCAGCAGCTGTTTTTGGTGAACAAATAAAGCAAACGCTCTGAATCTGAACAACAAGGGCTCCGGTGGCCTTTTTCCTTTTTTTCAGATTTAACTGTGTTTTAATAGGTTTTGTTGTGTGTTTTCAGCTGTAACAAATGTCCTTGCTTTCTGTTTTTAAAAGAAATGAACTCCGCACGGCGTTAAAAAAACAAAACAAAGCTTATTCCCTGTAGCTTCATTTATCGAAGTCCCATATTTCACAGTCGAGTGAACTTGGTGGAGAAGCAGGCGTTCTTTGTTTACCCCCAGGAACGCTTTTTTCTCCTCAAATATTTATTGATACAGTGTCAGGGAGGTAATTAACGCTCTCCAGGGACCAATTGTGGCCGACTTTGCTGCAGAAAAACACATCTATTCCTCACAGGCAGCAGCTGCTAATGATGACCGTCTGACCACAGCCAGCCTCTGTTCACTTTTAATACCAATAACAATAATGTTTAACAAGGATACAGTCTTTTTTCTTTCTTTTTTTGAGTAAAGCAATTATTATTGAAAGTTTGCAGTTCTGCTAACTAGTATGATCTGATGTAAAATGTTATAAGAGCTGTGTGGATGCATGAATATTCTCACCATGAAGCCCATTTAGTAACTGCTCTGGAGCCTTTTACATCACATCATCCTCCAACAACTGGAAACACTGATGATGATACATTTACAGTTCAGGTTAATAGAGTTGTCACTTATATTGATTTAAACACAAAAATATTAAATAGAATGAGAAGATTTTATTAAACAGACAAAATCCTGTTTGACACCTGAAGACTCTAGTTGGGGACTAAATGACAGAAAATTATAGTAATAGTCCAGTTTAGTCTAATTAACGTTTATTTATAGCATTTTACAACATCAGAGTGTTGATCAAAGTGCTTTACATGGATAAAAGATACAGAATAAGAATTTAAGATATAAGAAAGAATAAAACAAACATTCAACATTAAAAACATACACAGCATCACTAGATGTTACAGGGGTACTTCACCCAAAATTGATAATTCACCAACTCACCATCATGCCAAGGAAGGGTACAGAGAACATTCAGAGTCATCAAAACACTGTTGGAGTTCCAGGGGGGGTCCGGCTGGCAACGGATTTTCATGGCGGTGGATTGTACACATTATAAACACATTATGAAACATCCAAATACCTCCATATTGCTCATCTGTGAGCCAAGTTTAGATCTTTGTTTTTAGCCTTGTTGTAGTAGTAGCTCCCAGTGGCTCTGTTGATGTTCGTGCACATGCGCAAATTTTGCTTCGACATCGTTCATCGTTGTAACCCATTGGATGTATGATGTAAGACTGATGTGTTTTGGATGATTCAAAAGCCGGACCCCTTTTGATGACTGTGGGTCTCCGAACCCTTCCTTGGCATGACGGTGAGTAGGTGAATTATCGCTTTTGGGTGTATTATCCCTTTAACAGCCATTCTAAATAAATGGGTCTTGAATTTGGACTTGTGGAGTGCCAGGTCGTTGATAGCATGTAAATCAGTGTGTAAGGTGTTCCAGCATTGGGAGCTGCCACAGAGAGAAAATTACTACACTCACTTCTGTCTGAGTCTGTTATAGTGAGACACAAGTGATTTAAAGGGAATAATTCATCCACGTAATTGAGGACATTTGTAGATGTCCTCTCATACAGCTTGCATATGAAGTGTCAACATTCATGGTGATGTTTCCTTCTCACTTTGTTTTGTTATTTGATTTGGCCTGAGGTGTTTACATGACAAAAATCAGAGAGCTTCACTTCATCTTCACACTGTCAGTTCCAGTGAGGATGTACTAAAAAGAGAGGAACAACATAGAGTATAGAAGGAACAGCAGGGGAGGCAGAAGCAGCAATAAGGGGAATCTAATGGAGAAGAAAAGAAGAGAAACCTGAGAAGCTGAACTAATTTTTCCCTTTGTTCCCATCCTGCCAGGTGGTTGGCTCTCAAATCCCCATTTAACGTTCAAAGTGTTGATGACATTCAACACTTTTTGTAAATCCACTGTCACATTTCATCCCCACTACAGATTTGGCTTTCATCTTTACTGTTTAATGTTCATCTCTGCCTCTGAAGTTCCACTCTGAGCTGGAGTCTTCTCAGGATGGATGGTCAGAGGAGATCAATAATTTGATTTTTTTTACTCATGCACACTTGGAGAATAATGTACCTGGCAGTGCAGTGACACACTACATAAACTCTGCCCACACAGCAACAAAAACAGACTTCGAATTTCCATAATGTTTTCATTTTCTTTAAATAAGAATTTATGCAGCCAACAAAATGAAGCTTTAACAGATCGTCTGGATTTTTCCAGCAGCTTTTTCATGTAAGAAAATATTACAGTAGATTACTGTAGATGCAGCTTTTTTTTCTGAGAACACATGTAGAATTACAACTCCACCATCCAAACATTTGATTTTTTAAAAATCTATCCGCCTAAAATTCAAAGAAAATTCAGAAATTCAAACTGCAAATCAACTCTAACCCAGTAAAGTTTTAATTCACACCTGGATGGCTTCTCATATGCATCCACCCGCTTCAAACAGAAGTCATGCCAGGCTTGTCGTAGGAACTATTTCCTTGTATCACTGTATTATGTGAGCGCTCTCGAGGATGTATCATGGATTCTTGGCGTAAGCCTGCGAGACTGTCATCCGTTTAAGCCCGGGAGCAGATGAGACTTCTTTTCCTCACGCTGGGGGAAAAAAGAAAAAGTTATGGTTCCCATTTGTAGAAGGCAGTGTTGGGTGACAGTGTGCAACGGAGTGAATAAAAGCAATATCAATTTTTCAGAGAACACTCCTACGGTGTGTCAGGCACCTGAAAACTTAAATATGTTAAAGGATTGGAGGAAGGTCTGTGTTACCCAGCATGCACAGGGAGGTTAAGGTTCAGAAAGAGAAGTGTGTGGAGTATGGAAATAGCTCTCACCTGGAACCTTATTTTATTAGCCACGCTGAGGGACCAGGGGAGACAGACGGGAATTACTCCAGCAACTGCAACTATGGTCTGCACCAATCACAGCTGCATGTTCTTAATAGGGTGCTATTCATGTGTGAAATACAGTGCAAAACACTACAGAGTAGCCCCTCTGCAGCATGACCTCGGTGTATTGAGAAAGGGTCATGCATGTTCTTTACGGTGTGAGTAAATGTCAGTGCAAGAATCAGTCAATACAGTCAGTAAAGAAAATGTAGGTGTATAAATCTTCATGATTAGTCTGGATAAAAACATGGTGCTGAACTCAGCTGTTAAAAAAATGTGAATTTCTTTTGTTTAATCATTTTCTAAAGCAAGGAATATTAATTTTATTGTGAAACTATTGTTAAACACTACGTTTGCCCGGAATTGTCCTTTAAAGTGTCAGTCCATCAATTTTACAAGTCTGTTTTCTCTTCATGTGATGGAAGAAAACATGTTATATATAGAAAGAGAACCCAACAAAGTGTGACTGAAACAAACTATGACTATGAGAGATAAGAAAAGTGTCAACTAATATCAGGATTTGTGTAGACTTCTGTAAATAAATAGTGAAGAGAAATGTGACTTATGAGGAAAAAAAAGACATGTTCCTATAAATTGTGAGTTTTTTTTCCTAGTTTATTACATCAATTCCTCTATGTATCTACATACAGACTTTCACCTTGTTGTGTTGTCCTGAAAAAAACAAAAAAACATCTCACCCAGAGACCAAACCATCCCACCAATCTGCCCGAGCTCTCCTTCCTGCCTCCCTGGTAGCATCAGCGGCAGCTTGGTTTGACCTCGAGATGATCAAACAAATTGAAATATGACAGCCTCAGAAAATCACCCTCACTTAGCAGTCAGACTCAGCACACAGGTGAGAGGGGGGAGGGGGCAAATGAAAATCAATTCTGTTACTCATGTGGTCGCTCCTCTGGAGTGCAGGTGTGGGTAATGACAGGTTAATTAGTTTGTGGGCGTGTGTGTGCGTGTTTGTGTGTGCGTGCGTGCCCTTGCATACATGCGATTGCAAATTCTTCTCCAGTAAATGATGGCTGGTGGGTTTTCAGGCCAACCGTCATTTGCATTTTGACAGTGCCAAGCAAACAGGAGAACACTACCAATCAATCCAAACTCATGAAATTCAGAGGCTAATCTTTTTCTGGGAGCCAGAAAATGCCTGTTGAAGAGCTTGATTGAGAGCTTTTTATGGAGCTGTTTAGATTTCTGAACCTTGTGCCTGCCAAAGAAAACAAGACAAAAAAAAAACAACACCAAGAATTGGAGACTACATTTGAAAAACCATCTCGTCAAATTGTGCCTTTGAAACAGACTATGGTGTGTTGCTTTCAATTCCAGCCAACATTTTCGTTGATTATTCATTTTAATGAACATTAATCATCTCTGGTGACACCTTCCGTTATTCTGGTGAAACTTTTCCCAGTGCCCCCCCCTCAACTGTTCCTACAAAGAGTTGTCTTAGTGAGTTGAAACCATAATAAACAGACAAGCTTGTCGACATATTTTTGGCCTTGAAGTACAGTCCTGATGGAAAACAGGATCCACACTATGTACTTTTTTATCAGTAGTTTACATCCAGTGGGCTTCTGAGCTAATGATCAAAATCCATTAAAAGTTTCCTCTACTGCCAAGTGGTTTCTGTCATTTGAAGTGCTTCAGCCAAAGCATGTCCTTATAATCCAAGAAGTTATAGTATTATATAATCATTGAAATATGTCCTCTGAGCAGAGCTGATATGTGTTGGCATGCTCACTTAAAGGGATAGTTCGACATTTTGGCAAATTGGCCCCTTGCCCTAATCCCTATAGTCGTAGGAGTAGGTTCATTACCTTTAATTGTCGGTGCAAGCTGTTTTTAGAATGGCGGAGCAGAGCCGCAAGCTGACCAGACAGAGTTGTTTTCTAGGCAAATGCTCTGCTTGCCGAAAAACTTCTCCTGACGGGTACGCGTATCAGCAAGTCACAACTTGTCCATGACAGTGTTTTGGAGTTGTTGGATTGTGTATTTGATGAGTTTGATGAGGGAAACCAAGAAATTCCATTAGCCTCTGTAGCGTAGCTCTGAGCAGCTCACGGCTCTGATCCACCGTTCTAAAAATGTTGAACTACCCCTTTGCATAGAAGAAAATCAGAGAGTCAAAATGAAAGCATGAAGATACTTAGCTTAGCTACTTTTTGATCTTAATGGAGTTGAGGATGTTTACTGTGCTTGGAAGTCGGTTACTTGGTAATGGGGTCAAATGAAGTTCTCTGCACTAAATGTTTCTGTGCATGAACTGACAAAAGCCCTGATATGTTTTTAACGCACTGCGGTGGAAACACCCTGATATCTATCCGGTTTCATTCTGCTTTCGAGTTGAGGAAATGGCGATTCGAGGCACGGCGCTTTCCAATCAGCAGACAGACCTTTAGCTCCGACATACTCTCGCTGTGACCTTTGCCATGCGCGGGGCAGATGGCCAAAACAGATCCTGAACCGCTTCCAGCAGCTCACCCTCACTCTTTCTTTCCACAAGTACATCTGGTGGTGTGACAAACTACTATGAGAAGTTGAGATGGATCTTGCCGACCGCACAATTGTGTTCAGGAAAACGCATGAAGGTTTTCGAGAGGCAGACCGAGAGCTCATCAGGGGGACGGTGAAAGACGGAAAAAAAATAGGGCCTTGTAATTGCATATATAGTAGCTCCCATGTGTTTGGCTCATTTTCTTCATGGAGGATGCCCACGAGGTAACGATGGGGTATAAACAACAGATGGTACGGTTTATCAACGGCGAGCACTCGGCTCCTCGACTCAGCCCCGTTTCAGAACACGCTATTCTTTGAACGTGAGTATTGTTTGCTTCGAGTGTAGCCCTGGACTGCCTTCCTTCCTCCCTGAGCTCCAGGACCTGAGGTGTGTACAGCCAGCCGTTTCCTCGTCCCTTCCTCTCCTGCCTCGCTCTTGGAAATCCCTCTCTGACGCCGACAATACCCCGATTCCCTTGTGCAATTACACTTCAAGGACTTAATCAAACCGGTTGACACTCGCCGCATTCTGTGCCCCAGGATTCTCCTCTATTTTACTTCTCCAATTGACTCCACAGCTCTGACTTAATTACTGATTTAATAGACATGGGTTCTCTCTGTCTTTTCTGTTTTTTTGTGGCTCATCTGTCTCTGTGTTGATCAGAGTCTTCTTATCTTCAAGGAGGGGTGTCAGGGATAGCAGGGATTCCCGTAAGAGAAGGTTTAATTAGGAGTTAAGACAGCCGAGAGCGTTCCCAGTGTAAGAGTAAGAGGTAGCCTTTTTCTTGGATGGTTCTGTCAGGCTTCACAGGGATGGTTGAGCTGGTTGGAGGTGAAGTTGGGGAGAGAACAGATGAAATGGCATCAGCGTGTAACCTGTCATTTTAGCATTTTCACTGCTGGGCCTCGTTATGTTACCTCGTTTGTACGACAATATGCTCTCTGATTCTTAGATGTGCCACCTTCAACAAAAAGTTTTCTGCTGTGAAACAGTCAGTTACGATTATGGTTTAGAGCTGATATCTCAGAGATGGGATGGGATCTGACCTGCAGCCCTCTGCTGCCTGTCGACCCCTCCCTCTCTCCCTGACTTTACAGTCTTGTTGTCCCTTAACCAGGTTAAACCAAACCAATACATGGCCAGTATTATACTGTAGTAACCATGGTAATCGTCACGCAGTGAGGATGACTTTGTGGTCCTCTCACTTATCGAAAAAATAAAAAGAGAAAAATAAAATATTGTGTCCATCCAATACAATCCATAGAGTATGTCAGGAGCGAGGGGACTTGCTTTAAATGAGTTATCACTTCCATATTTAATCTTAGGATGTCAGTGGTCCGGTCTGTAACAGCCTTGAAACACTTAGAAATGCAGAAAATCTAACCTGTTCCCAAAACCTAATGACGGATTAAAGTTTTGGAGTCAGTGTGGACAAAAAAAAACATGGACATGGTGTACAAAGGCCTTTAGTCCTTGTGTTCATTATTGTAACCATGACAGCCAAGGTCCTGTGCACCTGCCATTGTAGGGCACTCACTGATTTGTATCAGAGGGACATAAGAGGCCTGCATTCAGATGCGTTCTGTGTTCAGGTTGGAGGAGACAATGCTTTTCCCTCCACTTCCAGCCTGATGCAGCGGTTTCTCTGGGGTTCAGCCTGAGATGAAAACCAAGGTCACTTCCATCAAAGTCAAACTGTCAGACCTGAACTTTGGAGGATTTAAAATTGTCTACACAATAAGTAAATCAAAGAAATTAAGTGAACAAATATACATATATTTTAATGTATATATTTACAATCATAAATAAAGCATTTGAGGTCAGAAAGTCAGTATGTACTCTATGTCACTTGGTTACTTTTTGTCATTTGTTTCAACTCAGACGTGTATGTGGATGAAGCTGGGTAGTAGGCTGGGATACAGCATGGATACACCTCAACATAAACATAAATAAATAAGAAGCTGGATCTCTTGACATAATATAGCACCTTTAAAAACACAAGTTTACAAAGTGCTTCACAAAACATTATAGAAGACAAGTCACAAATGCAACAAAACCATAAGAGGTGGACCGCCCAAGCAATACAGCAACACAGGCAAAACAAGAACCCAATAACAAATTGAGACCAGGAGGACTCAAATTAGAGTGCAGGATGCAGTTAAAAATAATTAAAAGGGGGGCTGGCCTGTACATGATAAAAATAAATACAATGAGATACATAAGATAAGAAAAGATGGGATAAAAGAGTTGAAATCATTTGATGCATCAGGATTTCATGATCAGCGCGCACGCACGCACACACACACACACACATTACACACTTGGACTGGGTTCATCAGACTGTTTTGATGTGCAGACCACAGCAGAGCTCAGAGCCTGGTTTCAGTCTGACCTCTGTGGCTTGGAGAGTAAACCGTCCATTGGACCACTCATCCCTCATCGCTTCAACACTGTCTCTGCAGACGACAGCCAAGGTGGTAAACTAACAGTAAGCACTTTGTAGAGAACACGCCGATGCACTGCACAACAAAGGGATCATTATTTCATCTCTTACGCTTTTTTTCCCCTTCTTTTTGGTAAATTCATCCAGTGATCTTTATTGATAGCTTGTGTTTAAGAAAACAAAGACAGAATAGATGAAAAGGAGGATGAAAAGTAGAGAGCATCAAAATCCACAGTGGACTCTTTGTTATCCACATGTAATTGTTATTGTCACAAGGTCATGCAACCATCAGCAGGGACCACACAATGAAATGTTGTTGCCAAAAACTTCTATTGTACTGGCAGTCTCAGTTATTAATGAAACCCAGTAGACAAACAATAGACCTTGATTTTATTTAATTTTTCTTTATTACATCCAAAGAGGTTGTTGCTGTTTGGTAGTCAACTTTAAAATGTCAGAGCATCCTTGAACACACCGTTATAGATCCTGCAAGACAGGTTTTGTTAAAAAATGCACATTGTTGTTGAGCCTTGGACAAAAAAAGGTAGAACAATTTGTATAAATAAATATGTTGGGCTGAACGTGGAAGTTTTTATGAGCAATAAGTTCATAAAAAGTAAAAAAAAACAAAAGTAAAACAAAAAAACTCAAGGTCCGGTGAAACCTTCTTCTTTGGTTTTAACCTATGTTGGACCAGTACAACAACAACAATACACATTTTGGCAAATTGGCCCATTGCCATAATCTGCTATGCTATGACTATGGCAGTAGGCCAATTTGCCAAAATGTTGAACTATCCATATCTACTGTATTTCTAAGTTTCACACCAGCTAGGAGATGGGAGAACAACAATAGTTTCTTTCCCCCAACGCAATAGTGTTATCCAGTGACAGTGACTATCATCTGCGACCGCCAGAGAGTGAGATTTAAGTAGCCAAGAGGGACCATGGTCTTGGCATGTTCCTCAGAGAGAAAGTAGGGCAGCAGTAATCTACTGAAACAGAAAATCCTCTCATTCATTAAACACAAGGAGATTAACAATTAACCACACAAACTATATCAGTGAAATTCTTCTCCTACAACCTGTAGGTCACTGTTCATATAGATCAGCTATAACCCTCTTTTGATTTCCAATGCTGATGGAGCTATTTCTTTTCCAGCACAACCTGGACCCTCCTGTAAATACCTGCAATTTGGAAAAATGCAGCAATGTAAAAACACCCAATTGAAAGCACCACGAACCACTTCCATTTGGCTCAACCTCCTCTGACTCACTGTTTTCTTGCTGATTGAGTACCTGCAGGGGCTCAATTGTCCAAAACTAGCGGTCTCACTTGTTTCTGATGGACTGTTTTCTCCCCCTCAGTCCTTTAAATGGCAGGTAACCTCCCCTGACACACGACATCCCAGCCGGCTTTTCATCCCCCGGCAGCAGTCCACTCAGGACGGCCAGCCTGACGCACTCAAAAACCACTTGCTCCTCTGCTCTGACCTGAGCGGACCCTCAGACGAGACCACTTGTCCTCTTTGGTCTCTTACACCCAGGAGTCTCACTGGTTGGCAAATTTCATCCATTTTTCAACTCTTTCAGAGCCTGAGTGTTGATGGAGAGACACGATGTGGCTCCTGTCTTTTTCTTATGTATTTATTTCTCACAGAGTATTTTCACCTACGAAACAGGTGCCGTATCAATTTTCTTCTACTTTTCCTGAATTCAGCAAAGAAGTGACAAGCTCAATGAATTCAGTATCGATCCTCGCCGGTCCCAGGAGGGTATTTAAAGGAATTTGTCTACTGGCAAAACACTTCATTCTCAATTAGATTGTTTTCTTAATTAGATTTGTGGCACAGAATATTTGCTGTAACTTGTGACAGAGCTGAAAAAAACCACACACACACAAAAAGCCGATAGCACGTGGCAGGATCAATGCTGCTGGGAGCTGACCTTTACTGCAGGTGGTGGAAATGAAGATTTGCATTCCCCTAGAAATGTTGCTGCATTCAATTTGCACACTCTCCCACCCACACACACATGCTCATGAGTATGCGTATGTGCGTGGTGTTTTGATAGTTCATGGAGACGTAAACTGAGATTAATCCTGTGGGCGCAGATGGAGGAGCAAAGTGCTTGCTCTCTCCATTTCACTGACACTTTTGCCATTTGGCCATGCATTTTCCGCAACTGTCCCATCGCCGGTTTAATTTATTTACCCACTTATTGATTCGGATAGTTCCCAGCGATGCATGGCCCTGTGCAAATGATTGGACTATACTGAGGTATTGACCGTAGAAACCTTTATTGTGCCATCATCACACAGGCCCGCGAGCCAAATTCTGCTGGCAGTGCATTTTTTATGCTCACAATCATAAAGGCAGACAAGCAAAATTATGCAGGCGCGCACACACGCACTCTTGCACGCACGCAAACACCTGCGCCCACTATTCACACGCACAAACACGCCAAATGCACAGCACACTTGTTTCTTTCATTCCCAGTTGAAATGAACCATGCAGTGAGGCTTGCTCAGTGTGAGACGGGGCCGCTTTTCTTCGCAGCCCTGCTCCAGCTTGTCTAATCCATCAGTTGTGGAGAAAGCGCTAGGCCAGCCATTTTCACTAAATCCCCTACCGTCAAAGTCATCAGCCCGGACCCGTCTGTCTGTCCCCACCTCAGCCCCCAGGAAAGATTTCAACACTGCATATACAGTTGTTTTTGCCACTTGTGAGGACATTGTTTTTCAACTTGTACCCAACTTTTTTTAAGTGTCATTTCCCCCCAGAATCACAAAAGGCACAATTTAATATTACCCACTGATGTGTGTAGCCACCCTATTACATTCATCTATCAAATACCCCCCTCTGCTTTTTCCATGCAGGGTTGCAAAGTGTCTGGAGCCGATCCCAGACAACCATCCAACCTCCCATCTGCATCCATGTGGAGCTTTTAGAGTCTCAAAGTCACCCTAATCTGCATGTCTGCATGAGGACCGTGGGAGGAAACTGGAGCGTCGTGCAAAAAAAGAGTGGGTTAATGGTCGATTGGAAGCTATGATGTTTGTCCTGTTCAAAGCGTTTCAAAAATAAAAGATATAAAAGTCCCTTTTTCTTTGGATAATCCACACAGTTTTTACTGGCACAGTTCTCAGGAAAAACAAAACAGTTCCAATGAAAATCGTATTGAGGTCTGTGCATTATCCAGAGTGGCCCACACAGTGTTTCTGGGAAAAAAAACAAAAACAAGTTGGATTTGTCATAGCTTTAGACACAACAAATTAAATTCCCTTCACCCATATTAGGAGAAGTGGAAACAAACTTTTCAGATCAGGATCTCTGAAAACATGGACACAACAAGACTATTGGTCTGTTCTCAGGCTTTAAACCGCATTACACAAGGGCTTAAGTAGATGTCCACCTCCTCTTTGATTATGAAACAGGTCTAGGTTCTCAAGCATCAAATCCTCAGTCCACAGAGAAATACACACAACCTGTATTTGGGAAAAACTCAGCCTGTAACCTTGTGATGTCACAACAATGCAGTCACTCCTCTCTGCCACATCCATGACCCCACCCACCTGGACCCATTCAACATGGCAAGATTTGGCTTGACAGAATGTTTACCTGAAATCTGAAACATATTAAAGGACAATTCCGGGCAAATTCATCTCAGAGCTGTATTTTCCTACGTCTAAAAGAAGGAATCTGAAGATTTTCAGTTTAATCGCTCCTGTTTTGCAGTAGTTGTGTCTGTCCCCGCATCGCCATGGCACCGATGAATGGGAGCAGATGCAAGTGCCGCTGGTTAGGCTTTTTACATCCCTCAAAGTTGCAATTTTTTTTTTACTCAAACATGCACCGAGAAGTTTATTTACTTCAAGCAAGCCAACATGTTTGTAAAACTAGATGTAATTCAAAGTCTCCCGGAGTCTCGGGCAAGACCCAAGTTGATGTGCTCGGTGTGTTCACAGTCAGAAAGCTACCGCACTGCAAAAACTCAAAATCTTTCCAAGAATATTTGTCTTATTTCTTGTCAAAATGTCTCATTTCTAGTCAAAACTACTCTCATCACCTAAAAATTAACTTGTTTTCAGATCATTTTCACTTGTTTCAAACAAATTTTCACTTGGAATCAGTAGAAAAACCTGCCAATGGAGCAAGTTTTTTGTGCTTGTAATAAGAAAGAAAAATTAGTCTAGTTTTGAAATGAGACATTTTGACAAGAAATAAGACAAATATTCTTGGAAAGATTTTGAGTTTTTGCAGTGCGTTTGTGTCATGAATACAGAAATATCAACTCTTGACTTGCTTTAAGTCAGCCTCAGGTAGCAACTCAAACATGCTTCTTCAGATTTCTTCTTTCAGACCTAAAATATTAGGAAAATACACCCCGAGTTGAATTTGCCTGGAATTGTCCTTTAAAACTCAAAAAAATTCTCGCCAATCAGAGACTCAAGGCCTCATCTTTTATGATTTGAGTATGAACCATAACTGTCACCATAACCTCTGTGTACCTTTAATTTAAGCCAACTCAAAAAATAGAAACATAACCTTACATTAGAAGGGACACATGGTCCACACAATGCTCTTAGATATTTATGCTACACACAACAGGAAATGATATATACACTTAACACACCTGCTCACAGTCAGGAGGGCCCCTCAGCTTTGATGTAATCAGACCTGACGGACTGGGAACGGCCTGCACTGACATTTACACCTCACCTGAGCACATTGGTGCCAACTGTCAGTCCGTGTGTGTGCGTGTGTGTGTTCACAGCCTCAAAATAAATCATTTGGGAGCAGCTTCAATTCAATGAGCCCTCCCGTCGTTTTATATTTGTACGAGGGGCTCTGGTGGGAATAGAGCAGCTCAACCCTGTCACGGTCACATCAAGGCCCGGAAATAACTGTATTAGAATAAAGTTCCTGTTTTAAATACATGAATATAAGTGCATGGTTTATCCCTATAGCACCAAAGCTATGCCATTTTAACTTTTCATACATCCATTTAATGGCATTTGAGACATGTCAGAATTCATTAAAGGCTCTGGCTCTTGTTATTGAGCTACAAAACCCTCCAGGATAAAATGTGATATATGTGCATACGCATGAACTGATGTGGATGTCGTTGAGGAAAATGTTCAATACACTGCAGCAACAATCACAAATGGCTCATCAGGCGTGTCCAGCTGTCACATCCACACTTTAAACATAATAAAAACAACATGTTACGAGGTGAATAGAGTGTGTCAAGTGTCTCTGCTTTGCTTGGCTACAAGACAAAGTATGAGCACTTCTTTCCACTGGAATGCAGGAAATGTGCATTTTATGAGTTTCCTCCTTTTAAAAGACACGATTGCTATTTCAAGACTGTGCCAGACAAAGGCTGTAATTATCCTTTGATCAGATGGTGGAACAGAAGAGAACACAGATATGGCTAATAGTCTATGTGCATGCCTTTAAAGATAAGAGAGTATCAACGAAAAAAAAGTCTCATGAGTTTTAGCTCAGATTTAATGTCCTCAGAAACAAAAAACTGAATAATAATAATGATGAAAAAATAAAAGAGTTGTTGCATCTCCTTTACTTTAAAACCAAGTAGAAAAGAGGCAAAGCAGCTCATGACAGACAGGGTCATTTAAGAGTTCAGTCCTGTCAAATAAAATTTTACAGTTCCTCCTATTCCACCTGTTTTAAACTACTAAAACTCTACTATGACTTATATTTGTTTTATATTGTTTTCCTAGAAATTAAAACAAGGAAAACAGGGGATTGGAGCTCATCTACTCTTAATCCTTCATTGAGAAATCTGGATCAAGTTATGTTTTCTTTCTTTTTTTTTTGGATGTGAATGTGTGAGAGTGAGATTGTAGAATGTGAGTATAGGCTATTATGCCGATCTGGCTGAAATCCAGGAAGTAGTGGTACTTCCTGGTTGGTACTTTCTGAATTTCAGCCAGCCAGGTGTGTCTGATTTTTTTTTTTTTTTTTAGTCTGACACACCTGGATTAATCAGTTTGCCAATCATGTAAGACAGGAAATAAAGGAGCTGGTTGAAATTCAGGTAGTACCAACCAGTACCACTACTTTTCAGGATTTCAGCCAGCTTGGCATATAGCCGTATTGGAGTGTGAATGTATGTTGTGGGTTAATTTCATGCAATTTGTGTTGTGTATGGCTATGTCTATGTATTTTGTATGCCTTCTTCTAGGTATGTTTTCCTGTCACTTTTTGTGTCTGGGCCCCTTTTAAAAGCTCTTGAGCTTCTCAGGGTGTCCCATTTCCCCATTTCACATATGAAATGACAAATATTTTAATGATTTTTTATACCTCCTCTACATGTGTGAATAAAGGATAAACGATTGATCTACCTCCAACCACTGCTGCTTGGTCTGGGTTGACAAAGGGAAAAGAAAGTATCAATACAGTTAGAGGAGGAAGAAAAATGAGAGTTTCAGCACAGATGTATGAGAACATTAGCACGGTGCACATAATTGTATTTCTTTATGTAGTTTGTTAACTTGTAAATGAAAGTTGCTGACACAGTGTTTGTGGTTTTCAAATGCAAACTCTCGCTCTCTGTACTGACAAGATTTCACATTCCTAAAGCCCCACCCGCCTGTGACTGTACAGGATTGGTTCCTTGGGTTTGTGACATATGAAACTCTGACTGTCTGAATCTTTCCTGATGAGACTGACACAGGTTTGTTGACTGATTAATTCGCTCATGATGGCTCTTTATTATATAATATGACATAATTTGGACATGATTGAAAGTTGATTCTCACTGGAGGGAGGTTATATCTGTGGCATCTGACCACTAGAGAGCAGAGAGTCTCACTCTGAGTCTGTTCTGTCTTCCCAGCAGATTCTGGTTCTGGCTCATTTGTGGTTTGAGAGCAAAACAGAGCAACCACAGGATTTTATAGTGTGGTTTCAGCGTGAATTCAAAAGCTTAACGACTAACCTGCTGTTTATGAACTGTGCAGGAGCACTGCAGACAAAATACAAATAAATCGGAGCATAATTAATTCTATCGGGGGGGGGGGGGGGGGTCCTTTCATTATAACATTTATTACAACTTCAAAGTACAAAATGTACATTTGTACTTTCACGTTGCAGGGATTTCATATAAATGTAATAAAACAAGACTTTGGCTTTGGTCACTTATTTAAAAAAAACAAACATCTACACATGAAACAGAGGGGATCCGTGTGTTTGCAATATTATTCAAATGCAGCTTCAAGCTCATTCCGGAGATTCCGAATATTAACATGTTTCTCATGTAGCCTCAGATAAATCAGATTGTAATTTAATGTAAATGTCATCTCAGCTGTCGCACCATCAGCTCATATTTGTGTTCATTTCCAGTGTTTTCCCGTGTAAACAGCGACTGCATTTGACCCTATTTGCAGCTCCATTTCTAACTGTTCTCAGCCCATCGATCTGTTTACGCCTGTCGGCCTTAATAAATGCACCGGGGGAGGCTGGAGAGGCGGCATGACGGATTAAAGGAGGTCATACTCAACTCAAAACAAATGTGTCTAATCCTGGGAATATGCATCATGCTGCTGGTGTGTGTGTGTGTGTGTGTGTATGTGTGTTTGCTGTGCCCTGACAAGATGCTTTCTCACGACGCGCTGAACTGTGTCCTTCCAAATCCACCTTCATCCTGGCATCAACCTGACACATGCCTCAGACTGGATTATCAAGGTTATTCAGCTGTGGTGCCCTTGAGCAAGATCCTTGAAGGCAGAAGAAAACAAGTTCAGTGGAGAAATAAAGCTCGATGCTCCTTGAATATGGAAACACGACTGCAGAGCTGTGTTGTACTTGACGACAGGATCTATAGCAGCTCCTCTTGTCCTTGTATCTGTCACTGGAGTTTGGCGGGAGAGGCCGTTGTCGCCGTGACACCGCAGGACTGGTCTCTCCCCGCCTGGGTTTGGTTGGAGGGATGTGGAGTCAGAGGTGAGGCGAGACGCTTCGCTTCACTTGTCTCGCCGGGAGAAGGCGGTCTCAGGTCAGAGCCGAGTGTTGTGAGTCTGTGTAGGATTGTAGCTACGATACAAAGGGAGAGATGGAGGGCAGAGGGCAGAGTGAGGGGGCAAACCGGAGCAAAGTCACCAGGAGGAAACAGGAACACGTTACAATGACTTGTAATTCATAACCTCCCACAGTTTGTTCCAGCCACGGAGCCTCCACTTCAACAGCACTGTTATTTGGTGCACGTAACACACACGCACATACACACAAACACACTAGTAGAAGGAGTCAAGGTGTGGAATGTGACCTATGCGGGTGATGGTGATTGTATAGGGATATACTATATATACAGCTCTGGGAAAAATTAAGAGACCACTTTAAAATGATCAGTTCCTCTAGTTTTACTATTCATAATGAACACTTTTGTTTCTTTCTATAACCTACAGACAAAACTCTCCCAAATTGGAAATAAATAAAATATTGATAAATAATTAAAACAACACAACACTACTTTTTAAACTAATAGGAATAGTTTAAGTATCAAAATTGGTGGAATAATCCCAATTTTTAATTGCAGCAGTGTCTTTATTTATTTATTTATTTATTTATTTATAATCTTTCTTCCTCATTAAATATGATTTGGTTGAGGTGATCAGCTAAGTAGAGTGAGGTGTGCTTGTGTTGGAGTTCAAAAGACACTGGAATCGATGGCTACTGTACATGTAGAGAGGGTATATGGGGTATAAATCCCTTCAGGCATATGAGGAAATATCACAGCTCAGGACCAAAGGCTCATCAAAAACACAATAAAAACCACTTCAAAAATCATCTGTTCACCACTGCCAGAGGTAACAGATATCTACACCACCTGCTGCAACAACAAGGCTCTATATCCTAAAGGACTCTTACCACCAGCACACAGCCTGTTTGCCTACCTCTCTTCAGGCAAGCGTCTGAGAAGCATCAAGGCACACAGCAGTCGCCACAAGGATAGTTTCTATCCACAGACCATCAGGCTGCTTAACAGTAGCTCTTTTTTCCCCTACTTTTTTGTTTATTGAATGTTGTCTAACAATTTATTTATTTATGAATTCTTTTTTTATGGTGTTGAGGGTTTGAAGAGGTGCCCGACACTGCTTTTCATTGCTTTGAACTGAACAATGTACCTTTGAATGTATTAGACAATAAACTAACTAATATAATTTTGTAACATGGAATACTAATAGTAAAAATTATGCACATTAAAAATGATCTATATCATTGATATAACATGTTGTAAAATATATGTTGTATTACATATACGAATATGATAAAAACTTTATATGCCTATGTTTACTATTGATTTCTCATTAATTTGAAACATGTCTGGGGGTAGTATGTTAATATACTACATGGTAATTCAATATTTATATATTTGTGTATGGGCAAGTTTGAGTGTGTTATGATTCTAAAATTTCTTGAAAGTTTCCTGATCCAAAAACTTTATATAGTTTCATATAGAAAATCTCCAATTCTTCTTCATCTTTTTTTTAAGGTGATACCAATACAAGACAGGTGGAAAAAGCAGAAACTTACAAAGACAAAAAAAAAATCTACCTATTACTATAAGAGTTAGATAAGACAAATGCTATACTGGTGCAAACTGTGCTGTACATATGAAATGACGTTGTGGTGGAAGGTGGTCTGTGTGTACGTCAGTTGTATGTGCATGTCTGTGAGCGTGTACAGTATGTGTTTGTCTGTGTGTGTGTATGAGTGTGTTGAAAATAATGGGGATGAACTGGAAAGACTGGAACATGAGAAGAGAAAAAACAAACAAAAAACCCCCCCAAAAAACAGAACATCCCCATTTTAAACCGGTATGAATATAAATGAGTCTTTGGTTGATTATTCATTATTCAGTTGATCTGTTTTGTTGACGCTTCATATTTTGGAGGTGTCCCTGCTGAGTTGGCTTAGCACCAGCTAATCAATAATCTGTGTTTTACTTATAGCAGCAAGCACCAAATCACAGGCTTCTTTCCAGGAAACTTCTTGGGTTGAATATGTGAAAATAATTGGAGTTCACAGATCCAGACGTGTGTGCTCACACTCTGAGCTGGTGCTGGGAGGTGGTTGGCTTCAAATTTACACCTTTTTCAGACAGGCAGTATACACAGCGGATGAAGAAGCCGGCAAGTGGGACCGCGGCCGAGGCAGCTGCTCCTCACTCACATGGCAGGATCTCCACAAAGTGTGTCTGTGAGTGATGTGCACTGGCAGCTCCTGTGACGTATCGAGCGCAGGCCGGGGTTTCTGAGGAGTAATCCCAGCCCTTCGCTCTCCATCCCCATCCTTCTCAGACGATGTACAGCCCGAGGCGTGCCCTTCTCTGCTCGCCCTTCAACGCCCCCCGCCGGCTCCATCACCTGAGGATGTGGAAGTCAGCGCTGGTCATGACTGACCTCTGTAGCTCTGCATCAGCTGCCCCTCAGCTGCCCTCCAGGCCTCCTCTGCTAGCTTGTAAAACCTTCTTGACTGTCAGCAGTCTGATGATGTGACTGTATAATCAATGGTCGTTGTGATTTATGCACCAGGTTTGTTTCTATTTATCACTATTTTTGATGATACACCAACTTTAACACCTTGTCCAACTTTTTAATTGTAATATGTCAACATATTTAAAGGAATAGTTCAACATTTTGGCAAATTGGCCCATTGCCATAATCGCTATAGTCATAGCAGTTGGTTCGTTACCTTTATTTGTCGGTATAAGCTATTTTTAGTACGGCGGAGCAGCAGGCTGCTCAGGGCTATGCTATGGAGGCTAAGGGAATTTCTTGGTTTCAAACTCATCAAATACAAAATCCCAAAACTCCAAAACGCTTTAATGGACAAGTTGTGGCCTGCACAACCACCACACTATGAGATAATAACGGAACGATACAAAATGGAGCCATTTTCAAGGTAAATACAGGGTAAATGCGGAGACTGCTTGCTGAAAAACTGTCACTGAACGCAACGCGCATCACCGGTTTTGCATGAATTTACCTCTAAAACAGCTCAGTTTCATAAGGTTCCGTTATTATCTTATAGCGTGGTGGTTGTGCAGCTCACAACATGTCCACGACAGCGTCTTTGAGTTGTTGGGTTGAGTATTTGATGAGTTTGATGAGGGAAACCAAGAAATTCCATTAGCCTCCATAGCGTAGCCCTGAGCAGCCTGCTGCTCCGCTCCGCCATACTGAAAATAGCTTACACCGACAATTAAAGGTAACGAACCTACTGCTATGACTATAGTGATTATGGCAATGGGCCAATTTGCCAAAATGTTGAACTATCCCTTTAAGACTTAAATAAAATTAAACTACATTATTTGTTTTCATTTCAGAGTTGTCTGACTGAACTATCATTGAGGGTTTTTGCGGAACACGATATCACAGTGAAGTTGACCTTTTGGACCAATGAAAGTGATTGTTTGTGCCAAATTTGAATTCCCACAAGGTGGTGAGAAATTGTATTCAGAAGAATACACAACCAGAATATATATTTCCTGTTGCAGAGGCGTAAAAAGTCACTGCAGCATCACAACACTAAACACGGTTTGGTGTTTTGTTGATTGCAACAACAAGGAGCTGATTATTTGCAGGAATTCTAGGAGGTCTCACTTAGCAGAGACTGCTGAGTGTCATATTTGAACAGTATTAGAGTCATTCACCACACAGGTAGATAAATAGCCTTTCTTCAGTACACAGTACAGCTGGACCCTTTACTCACATCACATGAAACTTGCTGCTTCATCCACTTTGCTGCTCTGCTGTGCTTACTTGACACTGGAGTGCATCACAAATGCGTGCATGCAGCAACCATCATTCTCCACTTAAATGCACCAGATGTGCCTGCACAGCTGGGTTTTACATGTGTGCGTGATGGAGATGGCACACAAGCTGCATGTCCGCTGCCCTGCATGTCTTCCAAGCCACGTGCGTGTTTGCTGGAGCTCCCTGGAGGACGGCCAATCATGCGCTGAGGAGGGTTGAGAAACCACAGGATTAAATTCAGACCTAAAAAAAACACTGCACCTGCTGATTTCACTAACGCACACAACTCCAGTAGAAATCAGCTTCGGCGGAGTCACCTGCTGAGGTGGAAACTGCAGGCGTGTTGGCACATGGTCACAGCAGGGACATGACTGTTCCTCCCAGGCGGTTGAATGGGCCAAAGAAGATTATGAGGAAGAGCTGAAAAAGCTGTAAAGAAGCTGCTAACTTCTACGTTATTAGGATTAATTGTTGGCTTTGCTCTACATATGGGCAACCAGGCGTTAAAGGATTTGGTAGTTCCCAGTCCAGACTTTAATAAACTCATAATACTGCAGAACACAGCTTCCATCACTGCAATCCACTTCTACTTTCACAATGTTGTTGTCTTGGTTACCTCTGTTCTGGATTATGTGTTAATGGCTAAATTGAATTTTAACACATGAGTTTAAAATTTCACCACCACATAGTTGCCATACTCAAATTCGTGTCAAAATCAAAATCAACCAATGATATTTTCAAATCAGATTTAGACCAGCTCCATCTGTGGTCTTGAATCAGACCCAGATCGGATTTTTTTTTTCAATATGAACCCAGTGTGAGCACCTTAAAGGAATAGTTCACCAAAAAATGATATTCAGTTACTGACTCACCCTCATACTGATGAATACTCACATCACATCAGGTTCATAATGGTCTACCTTTGGCTCTGTGCTAAAACAAGGGATGGCTTCAACACTTGTGTCATATGTTTACGTGAACTATCCGAGCAGTAAACTCTGTGAAGCAGGTGATGGAAACGTGCACAGCAGGCGGCAGCGTGCAGTGATACGAAGGGTGATGCACATATATCACTCTTTTGAACGCATATTGTTTTGAGAAGCAAAACACTTTCGTGACTGGAACTCCGCTCACTGGACGCAGTCCGGGGAAAGTCATTGTTGATGCACATAACTGCTGATGGGGATGCCATGTCAAAAGACCCGAACTATCCCTTTAAGGAGTGGTGGTCCGGCAAAAAACTACAAAGTTTGACTCTTTTTCTTCATTAGTTTCCTCCTCAGCACCTGCTCAGACATTTGCCAGCTTCCATTGAAATTAAAGCGAAAATGCTCATTCCAGCTATGTTTCCTAGCGTGCTGCACCTGACGCCATTGTTATTTTTGCCCTTTTGGGCATGCAGGACCATTGACTTCCACTGTGTTTGCTGAGCAGCTCATGTGGATCCCTGTGGATCTCAAAACAACATGCACCAATAACTAAAGGTAATGAACCTACCTCTGACTATAGAGATTATGACAACAGGCCAATATTCCAAATTGTTGAACTATCCCTTCAAGACTTGCAGTCTGAACCTAGCCTAACACTACTCTTAAAGGGATAGTTCAACATTTTGGCAAACTGGCCCATTGCCACAATCCCTATAGTCACAGCAGTGGTTTGTTACCTTTATCTGTCGGTGCAAGCTATTTTTAGAATGACTGAGCCGAGCGACAAGCTGCTCAGAGCTACGCTATGGAGGCTATAGGGATTATGGCAAATTGGCCAATTTGCCAAAATGTTGAACTATCCCTTTAACATTTCACCATTTCAACATGGTTATAAAGGAATGGCAATTTCCTGCCCTTCTGTGGCTTCATTTATCAGCGCTGGACAATGCTTTGTTGGGAACCATAGGTTTAGTGGGTCTATACTCTTTACTTTGGATGAAGCCAAACAGATTCAGAAATGACTCACAACTACATATTTCATAAAAAGTTATCAAACTCCAGCCGCAGTCAGAGGAATAACACTCCAGCTAGTATTTCAAGTATACATTTGTTATTTAAAAAGAGAAAGTAAGAGTAAACATGAGACATATCGGCCTATAGATTAGTTGATTTAACCCACACTGAGAAACTCGATCACTGCAGTCTCACAAAACACAAAGCACGCCGGTAAACACCGAGTGCTGCTGAGATTTCCTGGATCAGTAGCTCAATAAGACCACCGTGGGGACAACAACGCAGCACTGCATAGCCGTCTCCCAATCCAACTCTGATTTAACAAAATCCTTCATATTTACTCGCTCTCAACCTCAGGCCATCACCTCCCCCCTGGTCCCCCTGCTCCTTTTCTATTTGTAGAAACTGGCATTCATCGTAAGGGTCCCGGATTTCTAATACACTATGTGCCAACTTCAATTTGTCAGATGGAGTTTGTGCTATCATGCTTCACTTTTTTTTTTTTTCTCGAAGCAGGAGGAAGTGCTGGAGTTCTCCAGCTGGGGTGAAGGAAAACACCAAACAAATTGGTCAGTGCAAAGAGGATGAGAGAGAGGGGGAAGTAGCAGGATGGAGAGGAGCAGCAGGGGGATATTTTTCATTTAGCCCCCTCCCTCCCTTTAATCCACTGGCCCTGGCAACTGTGGTTAACACCTCCCGGATTATGTCCCACCTCAGTCCGCCCCGCTGTTTCGTTTCAATTCGCATACATAGCCTGAAGATGAAGGTGGCTGCTGCTGCCATTAATGATAAAATGTGCAAAACAGGCAGGAGTGAACATACATGAGACAATTACGAGACAGGAGGTGAAACGTGCGATGAGTTCCTTGCGTGTTTCTGCTGTTTACTTGAAAAATACCTGACATCTCCTGTGAGGACCCCTCGCTGTTCTGTTGTATTCCTCGAAGTGGGAGGAATAGCAGACGCTCTGATTCAGCTTTTGATTTTCTCTGTTTTTGTGCTACTCCAGGCAAACACTCACCAGATGATGGGGATTTATAAAATATTTCAAGTAGCCTAATAATCCTACGTATTTTGATCTGAATATTGATTTTGCTGCTTAACACAGTTTGGAGCAAGTCTGGCGTGTGTCCTCTGGAAACTGATTATTAAAAAAAAACAACAAAAAACAAACAGTGATGTGACAGTTATACCAGGAAGACACTGCCTGTGTGTGGCTCACGGAACGGCTTGCGGTTTGTATTTGTGTGCGTGTTCACATCAGTGCTTCTCTGCTGCATCCCTGCCACCTCAGTCTACATCTCTACAGTTTGCAAGTTACTTCATGTTAGATTTGTTTTCATTATAAATTCATCTCTTCTCTCTATTTTTAAACTGCCACCATCTCCACATGCAGCTGCTTAATAATATTTTTCTCAGGTCTGTGGCAGATTCAGATTCAGTCTAGACACTGACAAGAGTTATGGCAAAAGGGGGCAGTGCATGGTGCAGTGGTTAAAGCGGCCACCCCATACATTTCTCACCTCAGGCGGCCCCGGTTCGAGTCCTGCGTCGGGCAGCCCTTTCCTGCGTGTCATTCCTCCTCTCTCTGCCTCCCCCTTTCCTGTCTATCTCTACTATGTTCTATCAAATAAAGGCAAAAAAAAGCCAAAACAATATGTGAAAGGTGTCACTTTAATGTAACATTACAGATGTGATAAAGAAATTTAATTTTAAATCCTAAAAGAGGTTTTACCTGGAAAAAAAATGCAGTTCCATTGTTGGCTATAATATGATTTTTTTCCAGCCCCTCAAAGGGCAGGAAAAACACAGTTTTTATTTGGAGCTAACCAACCCTGGGCCGGAGGGATATGAATTGGTTAGCTCCAAATAAAAACTGTGTTTTTAAAAAAATGTTTAGATCAAAAAAGGTAGAGTTGGTACATCTTCCCTTATTTCTCTCGTCTCCCTCTGAACCTGCTCCACCAGGTCCTGCAGCTCACACAGGTGAACAGTGTTTGGCTGATTACACCTCAATCTACAGCCAGACTCCCTGTGGCTTGATTGAGCTGCTCCCACCATCTCATCAACCGGGTTTCAGAACAAATGCAGAAAAAAATTCAACTCAATTTTCAGGAAATCAGAAAAGAAAATGAAAGAAAAAGAGGAAATAAAGTTCATGTCTCTATTTCCCGTTGTTAAGAGATCAGAGTTTGGTTTGGATAAAGTTCCTGAAGCCTCACTGATGAGTGGGTGGGCCACCTCCGTTATCGTGTTCAATATTAACATGCATCTCGGAAGGTTCACACCTTTTACTCCATCCATCTCAATTGACCACTTGCCCTTCTTCTTCTGAATTAATATCAACCTTTTCATGCAAATCATCCCCCCACTTACAGTAGAGGTCATTGAGAAGGTCGTCCTTCAGTGTAGCCCAGAGTGTATCTGCATTCACACTGCCAAAATAACATTTCTGGTTTATTCTGAGAAGAAAATAAAGAGAAAAGACAACATTGCTTCGTTTAAAAAAAAAACACAACAACAACAACAAACACAAAGGCGTTTATTAACACCACTGCTTATCAAGGGAGGAGTGCATCACTGTTCATGCTGGCCATCACAAACAGAAAGTAAAAAATAAATAAATAAAAAAATGCAAATTAATGATGAACAGCAAATCAACAGCAGAAAGGCAAAGTGATTTGTTGTTTACATTTTAATCTCACTTTATAAACGGTTGTTATCACGTTAGCTGGTAGTGCTCATCTAATTTCTGGCCTCCAGCTGCATGGTGAGTGTTTGATCTGTCAGAACTAAACTGCATGGGAGGCAGTAGGGAGTGGAGACGGAGGTACTGGTGTCTGTAGAAGTAATGTAGCAGCACAAAAAGTTTTCTGTGAGTAAATGCAATACCAACTGTTTGTTTATGCTGTATGCTCACGTATAGCCTCCACTGAGTGAATCTGATCTCAGTGCATCTTGAGAGGGTTCACATCTGTCCAACTGAAGATGGACGTTAATACTGTGGAGGCAAAAACCAATGAGAACAATCAACCAATTGTTCCGAAAAAGTCTATATTTCAAGCTTGTTCAAGCTCCTCTTCCTGGTTCGTCCAATTTGGACGAACTGGGAGGAGCTATTATTCAAGTTTGTCGGAACAATTTCGCATTTCGGGGCTTCAATACAATATGGACATTACATACGAGCAGCATGGAGGTATTTGGATGTTTTTTGGTGTGTCTTTTGGTTATGAAGACAGTTGGTATCCAGTGTGCACTGTTTCATACCTGTGCAGGAAAGTTACATAGGGCAGTTTCAGCCGACGCGACCCTGCTCAGGCTGCGGCGGCAGCACCATTTTCCTACTATTGCGAATGTGGCAAGGTGAAGAGGACCGGGCGGGGATTGAACCCATAGAGGTAAGAGTCATTCACGCTTGCCAGTCAGCCAAAGGGACATCCCTTTGGCCAAGTAGCCAGGACACATGATCAATTGGAGGCATAGTGACAGGAATCTCGAATCTCAACTGTCACACAATGAGTCTGGAAACATTATTTTAAGGCTGCAAGGTTACTTTAATAGGGTATGTTTTCTATAGTGCTTTGAGTGGTCTCTAGACCATAAGTGCTGTGTCAGTGCAGTCTACTTTTGTTGCACGGTCTGATTTTTATTCTTGCATGTCAGTGAAATGTGTAATCAGGTTTTCCTATTTTTTAGAGGGGACATTTAGTTTGTTCAGTTTTGTGTCATATGACTGATGTGTGATTCTCATCACATACGAGTTAGGTTATCAAGTTAAACCCTGTAGAATTAACCACTTAGCTCCCAGGATTTAACTAGCAGAAGAAGAAAAAATTCAAAACAAAGCGAGAGAAAACAAAACAAATTAGAAGATTATTACCATTGAGTAGAGCTGAGCACCATCGTCTTCAGTTGAGTGTGAAGTTACTGTAAACCTCTGAGAGACTCCGATGATGTGCCGCTCAGGAGACGCTCTGTTCTCACAGCAAAAGAGCCTGACGGCGAAAGCTCGTGTTCTGCTGCAGCTTAAAGAGATAAAGCGGAAATAACCCATCGCTGTGCTCATGAGCCGGGGCTGAGAGGAGGACGAGGAAGGAAAGACAAAGACGAGGAGGAGGAGGAGGAACGAAATGGCCCAAAGTGAGGGAGTGAATTAAAAAGACATGGTGGTTTATTTGTGCAGAAGAAAGTCAGAATGAAAAGGTGGAGAGAAGCAGAGGAAGTTAGAGGAAGAAGGAAGGTAGAGACAGACGGAGATGAGAGGAGGATCAGAGCGGGAAAGCCCTGCAGCGATCTGGGTCTGTATGTGTTTTCACTCTCTAACTCCACATGTCAAATGGGTTGGACCTGCTCCTCTCTCCCAGGGCCTGGAGTTTGCCTTTCTTTCCGCCCCTCAATTTCCAGCAGAGCAGAGTGTGTTTTTCCACTTCGCATTAGGGGATGATTCACTGGGTCTGCTGCGGTTTACCCTCAGCAGGATTAGAGCTGGAAGGCTTCTTATTATCTTCTACCGTTTGAGCTCCTTCGTCTGTTAGAAAGAGCAGCGGAGCTTAAGACAAATTGCCCCCTCAGTGGCTTTGGGATGGCACCGCTCCGGCCTGAAAATGGCCCTGGGAGAGGCTGGCAAAGGGGGCAAAATAGGGAGAAGGCGGGGTGGAAGGAGGCAGCGATGGGGAGGGTGCGGGTGTATGCGTGTGTGTGTGAGGGGTTGTTAGGATTTAATTTATGTGCAGAGAAGGGCGCTGAGGAGGAACGAGACTGCAGGACATGAGCTCCATACGCTGACAAATGCTCTTGACGAGAGATTTATGGTGATAGATGGGAATAAGGTCACAGCAAGCACATATCCTTCTTGTCTTTGAGATTGAAGGAGTGCTTGAAGAGTGTGCTAACCTAGAGAATAACATTCACAGAATAACAAAACAGCCTCTTTGGGGAAAAAAAGAAGAAGAAGCAGAAGCATGAAGTTTCCTTTCACACAAAGACTTGTGTTGACTTTGGACCAAAAATGATAGTTCATTAATTTTTCAGTGGATCAACAGACAAGAGTAAACAGTTTTAATAAGCAATTAATCCTTTCAGATCAAATAAAAAGTTTGCATTGCCATTGTGAGGATTTGCAGCTTTGAAATGAAACCCTTTAGGTCTATAAAGTTTGTGTAAACAAAAATACAACACAGCACAGAAAAGGATGCTGGAAAAGGGGAACTTTTTCATAGGCATTTTGTTTTGTTTCAGAGAGATTTTCCGCTGTGCCAGTGTCACTGCTTTAAAATGGTGCAGTCTAATGTCATGGATTTCTTATTAAACAAAACTAGAAAACATAAGTCACAGCTTTTTCCAAGGTGAAGAATTGCTGGTTGCATGAACTGGAACACTGTTATGAATATTTGACTGAAATCACACTGGTACCCCTTTGGTGCAAGTTATTTGGGCAGGTGTGATAAAAAGTAATCACACATGGGTGCAGATCAGAACATCTGCACTGAGACCCTTAAGGGGAGGTAGTCCTGGTCTAGTCCCAGAAAAAAAACAAAAAAACTCTGGAGTAGTTAGTCTGTGGTGGGAACATGATCTGACCTCAATTCCACTCAAACACCAGGTGTACTCCAGACAGGTGTTATTTGTGCAGCACCAGAAGCACAACAGAAGTTCTCTCAAGGCACTCTTCTAATAGAGGAGGTCTAGACCTTGTTTTCAGCGTAGGTGGACATCTGACTGGTGGAGTTTAGAGTCACACAAGTAACAAACAAAGTTAATAACAGAACTAGTTTTTGCCAATGTTGGCAAATTTAGCAGGTGTTAAACAGGGTCATGAACAAGGTAGTTTGCACTTTCAGATCCAGACTCTGTAACTCTGAAGACAAGACGACCTGCTGCAGAGAGTAATGGGACAGAGAAGGAAAGAGATATAGGGAGTAGATACAACCAGGCACAGAACCTAAAATGAAGTGATTTAGCAGGACATTGACCCTGTAACTAATTTATTGAGACTGAGGCTCACTCATGGGCTACGTGCTATAGGTGTAACAGGTTCAAAGCCTTGATTTGCAAAAGAATAAGCCGCTAACTCAAAGAAGATACAATTTAAAATTGGATTTGAAAGCCTGAGTCAGACAGTCTGATGTCAGCAGGGAGGTTGTTCAAAAGCAGAGGGACCTGCAGCCAGCAGGCGTCTTTAAAACTGCAATGGACAAAAGCGCTAAGTTCTTGGAGCAGAGAGCAGGAGATGGAGTACAAGGTTTAAGCAGATCAAACAGGTATGAAAGGGCAAATCATGTCAAAGCACCTTGAGGTCTGATTGCGATGGAAGGTGCTGGAAGGCTCAAACTGAAGTAATTTGGCCACATTTTCTGGATTGGTTTTGATTGTAGCTGCATCATTTTGAATCATTTTAAGACTTTTACTTTGTCAGACAAGAAAACTAAGAGTTATATTAATGAAGTTTGGATGAAACAAAGGCATGAATCATGATTTCAGTGCCATTCTCAGCCAGGATTCAATCTTGTTATGTTATGAAGGGTAAAAAGGGAAGGGTTGGTGACACTTTAATAAAGGAGCTGGTAGACGTGAATGTAATATGCAGTTTCTTGATTGTAAGACTATGATAAATCACACAACTGTGTTACTAGATCAAACTGGTTTGTGTTGGGTTGGGCCAATGACCAGCATTTGAGTTGTGTAAATCCAAATTAAGGGGAAAACCATTATGAGACTTCACAGCAGACAAATACCCTCCAAATCACCATCTTCTATAGGCACATACAGCTAAGTTTCCTCAGTGGAACCATTAAGATGAATCCCATGACTGTGAATGATTTGGCCAATGGGTGAAATATGGAGAAAAGTAGAGGGACAAGGAGACGGCCCTGTGGTACTCCAGATTTCCATAGTGTTATTATAGGTGAAAGAATGTGATGTGTCATTTAAATGTTACCTTCAGAGTGTTTTCTGCAGTTTATCTTCCTTTCTGGCACCTCATGTTTTAACCTGCTTTGCATCACATTTTTCCTGGATACAAACACACTATATTCCACAGCCACAGGTCAGCTAAGTGAATCATAAAATTGCGTATTAGTGCCCTTTTGATGCGACAGTAAAACAGCTCTGTTACGCTGCCGGTTGGCTCTCCTACCTAAGAGCATAGTATATTGTCCAGATCATTACCTCAGTTATGAGCAAATGCCAACTCTGCACTTGCCTACTGTATACTCCATGTATAATGCTCCTCTTGCAGACACTGGTTCAAAATGAGACCTCTTTTTATATTATTAGTATTAACCTAATTGCCTCAGACACGTCTGGCCAATAAAGAGAGTGACTCGTGGTTTGTAATGAGTCACTGTGGTTCATGTGGATTGTTTTCTTGTATGAACATAAACTGAAGTTCACAACTGATTTGGCCCAAAGCACATTAACTAGCCTATAGGTGTGAAAACAGCTTATACCACATGTGAACTGGAATCTCATTTTACTTACCGGTACTAAAAGACAACTCACGGATATCAAACCCCAGGGTTGAAAGCCTGAGGAGACAAACAGACAAAGAGAGACTGTGAAACTGCCTCTGGCTTGTCTGCAGTGACCTCCATGATCCTGCAGGGAGAGGCCAGTAAGATCTGTCCAGGGTGTTCACAATAGGAAAAAAAGATGATAACAGTTATTAACACAGATTCACATGTTATGCTCTAAATTCATCTATTTTACTCTAGTTGTGTATAAACACACTTGTAAACTAAGTTTCAGTCCCTTGAAAACACATCTGTGTCTGTGTCTGATGGCTTTATTGCACAGAAGTGTGATATCAATGTCTCCTTTAACTCTCTAAGGGAATATACCCATAAGTGTCATATTATTCATGCTGGGTATTTATTATTTTAATATTTTAATGTCATTTATGTTGTAGCTACAATTAGAACTTTAAGCAACCACCACAAAGTAGACATGAACCAGCAATTTAAGCCTATATTAAAGATGGAAAATCGTTTTTGCAGCTGCATAGAACCACCTGCGACAACTCAGTGGCAGAAATACAAAACAAAATGGCCGACACAGCTGGTCCTCACACAGACTTAACTTTAACAGTGATTGAAAGTTAGAAGGCGTTAAAGTAAGTAGGTGAGAAACGTTTAGATATTGTGGATCCATTGGGGGCAGTTAAGACAAAGAGAGACAAATGAGAGAAAAACCTCCGGTGTGGAATTGAAGTGCGCTGCTTAGCATGCATGAGGGTGGAGAGGCGTTTAAGTGAAACTTTAAATCTGGAGAATATTATGAGATTGTCCTTTGTGCAATTTCACTGCTGAATGGGACCCAGCAGGTAAACCAGGGCCACAGATCTCAGAGATATTTCTCTGCTATTTGTTTTGGCAATGTTAATGGGAATTCAAAGTAGTAGAAAAAAAAAAATATATAGATACATATATATGTATATATATTTCCTAAACTCGTTCCTTTCATCTTTTTTGCATTCCTTCTCCTCCTTTTCTATCATCCCTCATGTCCTTCATCACTTTGATTGACACAAGCAATTAAATGGCAACTCCTGATTGATTGCCATTGGCAAATATATCAATCCTTCATATACATATATAATGTTACGGTGAAAGCAATTGCATGGGGCAATTTTGTGAGGTGCTACAGAGAGGCTTGAGGCTCAGGTACTGCAGGCGTTGTGGGGGATGTGCCTTCAATCAATGATAAGCATAATCACTGCAAAACAAAATAAGTCATGCAAATTAAGTACTTTAAAGGGAAACTGTAATGAAAACTGAATCATCTGCAATAACACTTTGGAGGACAATTTAGCATGTGATTGCAGATTTAAATAACTACATCTTTTGAAGGACTGATATTTCTGTCATGCTTCAGGGGATTGCATAATGTTCTCTACCAGCAAAAGAAGCAGTTTATTATTCCAGACCAGCCGGAAATCTTCACCGTGGAGCTGCTCAGGATGGACGCTTATTCTCTCTTCTGGCATCAGTGCTGCCAATCTGACAATGTGCTCAATATACAGACAGAGAAGCAATATCATCTTTTAACTTTTTATTACCAAGAATACAAAAAATATCTACATTCACATACCACTTACTGCAGCATGACTGACCACATAGATTTCAAGTAAAACTTCCACCCGGTCCAATTATCAAAATGTACCATCAATTCCCTTCAACTTCGTAAAATCCTTTTGTCTTTTGGTGTTTGTGTTTTGCGCATTTTTCATTTATTGTTTTTCTTTGCTTTGTTTCTTTTTTACTTTCCAAAGTGTCTTTGTTTGTCCTTTTTACATTTGGCACTTAATGCAGATTATCAGTGTCTCTGTAGTCCACAGGATTCATGGAGGATTAAGCCACGTTTGTGTGGTGGCAGAAAAAAACACACAGTATCTCTAACAGGACAGATCAAGCCTCACTGCTGTCGGACTCTTGTTGGCACGGCGGTGGATCCGAAATGAAAGGCGACTCGGTCATGTGCTCATCCAGGTACAGGGATGCATCTTGGGTAAAATTTTGACCGCAAGGTCCATCTAAAGATCTTTTTGAAAAGAAAATGGCTTCCCACTCTCTCCTCTTGAATGGTTTAACTGCTTTGTGTTTTGGGGACAAAAAATAACTGCTACAATACAGAGAGCTACCGTAACGGATGATACAAAAACAATAATACAATAAACATCTCAACTCGGAAAACAGCCCACATGGGATTACAGCATCATCTCCTGCGCATGTCACACGACATTCGGAGATGCATGGAAACCTTTTTTTTTCTCACATAGACTGAAAACAAGGTCAGTTACATCATGTATGTTACAACAAATATGTGATCTTTCAAAGATTTTCCTCGTATAGCGGCAGTTTTTAAGTACAGGGTTGGTTTAAAATACCCAAATAAGTTAGCAAAAAATATAAATACAGCACATGAAACAAAGAAATAAATTAAGACCTCCCACGGATGAAACAGAAAAAGTACAGCACGCCCCCGATTGCAGCGATGACACCTCACTTTTTTGTCCGTCTGTCGTCCTAAAAAGCACACGACTCCAAAACAGAGGATCAGCATTTCAGAGTTTGTCTCCTGTGCTGCTGTGAGTAACGTAGCCCCCGCTCTCTTGTTTTTCATCTCTGGCATAAATCGCTCAACACTTTGAACCAAAGGGGCTCTGCCTGTGGCTGGGTCAGGCGGGGGAGTTAACATGTGCTTTGAAGCCGTTCCTTTTGCGGGGCTCCCGTGAGGCTGCCGATCCGGCCCGTCTCTGAAGCCCCACCTCTGGGGGAGATTTAAAAACCAGCTCACACTGCTGCTGCTGCCGCCACCGCTACTGCTGCTGCTGCTGTGGGTATCTCAGGCCTCCAAAGCTGTAGAGAATTGAGGCTTCGGCAGGAATTCAAGTGCTAACAGTCATGGATGTGGACGTAAGCAGATCCTGGCTTTATTGTTTCTTCCTCCTGTCACTTTTCTGATTTGTTTTTGTCTCTGTTTTTCTTCTGGTTTCATCGGTCTAGTTTGTTTAAGATTAAAAATGCAAAGGTTCAGGAGTCCTACCACATCGGAGGACTGTTTGTCTCCAGCACGCCGTACATCTCGGCGAGCTTTTTAAAACGAGGTCCCCACTCGTTGAGATAGTCGTACTCGTGGTCGGTGTTCGAGGTCCCCGACTGTAGCGAGCTGAGCGACTCGGCGACCGAGCCCTCGCCCTCGTAGGCGTAGGTCTGCAGGGAGTCGTAGGGTGGGGCGCACGGGTCCATGTCGGCCTCCAGGAGCTTGGCCAGCACGTACCCGTGGACGTTACTGTCCCCGCCGCCGCCGCCCACCACGCACGCCTGCGGGACGTAACGCGACAGGCTCTCGATCTCCGGCAGCATGTCCTGTCTCATCTTGCCCAGGTGGTGGTGCGCCTCGCGTGGGTTCCACATGGCGGCGATGTCGAAGGCCTCGGTGTCCTCCTCGCCGCCGCCCTCGTCGTCGTAGCGCACAATGTTCTCGTGGACGTTCTCCTCCTCATCACACAGGTAGGGCTTTTTACGATGAGTCCGCAGGGAAAGCATCAGCAGGATCATCACTGTTGTCAAGAAAAAAATAAAACAATCAATATGCTGTAGAGTCAAGTCTACAAAACAACTTTATTGGGGAATAACAATATTTTATGAAGCTCTTTATATGTATTTTTGGCTTTATTTGATAGTACATAATGAGATAGACAGGAAAGGGGGAAGCAGAGAGAGGGGGAATAACATGCAGGAAAGGTCTACCCGATGTGGGATTTGAACCGGGGACGCCTGCGTTGAGGACTGTAGCCTCTACATGGGGCTGCCGCTTTAACCACTGCGCCACCCCAGCTTTTGTCTGGGTCTAACTTTTATATCAATACTGTGAAAGTGTTAAAGCCTCGGTCAACAGAGAAATGCACACAGCTTGTATTCAAGGGAGCTTTAAAACATGCCATCAGGACTTCTGTAACTTTGTGATGTCACAACAGTGGACCAGTTTGGGGGGCGTACGCCCACCTGGACCAACCATCCAACATCACAGGAAAAAAATCTATATGATTCTAAACATGCCTTGTTTGTATTTAATGATTTGGACAAAATGCTTCACTGACAACATCAATGTGTATATATATGTATATATATAGCTGTCCCGATTATCATATTTCGATCAAAATTGAAGCTTTGACCCCGCGGCCGTCAAAGCCGATCCGTAACGTCTGACCTTATTATTCATTAATCATACCACAAATATTAATACTGCTTTCTTTTTGCTATTTATTTTCTGTGCTATACATTTCTTTGCTGACCCAACTGTCCGTATGGGATGAATATAGGATTATCTATTATCAAGATACATGAAAAATACAGAATTTTCATGTCAGACTGTATTTTTAATTGTTGTCTTTAGTACCTCAACTTTGAGGTGGACTGTAAACATGAACTGTGCTGGACTGATGAGTATTCATGTTATCATTCATGTTTTTTTTTTAGCATTTTATTAGATGAGAAGTGATTGGCTTATTACTGCAAACTTTCTCACAACACGAGAACCAGATAGAAGAGGGATGTGAAACACAGAGAAGTAGAAGAGACACACACACAGGAGTGTGAGAAGCAGAAGCAGCAATAAGGCATCTCCCAGTGATTGGTGCAGGATTAAATACGGCTTTCTTTTTGCATCCTGGCAAAAGTCTAGCGTTCATTAGCACCGGCTGCCCTGTGGCATCACACTGTCTTTTCCCCTTTGGATGCTGATGTGAACCCACTTTATCTCTCCCTGCAGACTGGTGACTGTGAGCGGGACGGCTCAGCACGTTGACTCACTCTGCTCCACTGGGAGGGAGGGAGCAATAAATTAACTTCAAACATCTTCGGCTGCTCCAAGTGTGAGCTCACTGTGTCGAAGAGACGTGATAATTCTGATTTCAGAGGAGGAGGGGATCCATCTCTATACGTGTTATTCAGTGGTTTCACCTAAACTCTCGCACATACCACTGGTTGTGCTGCTGTTCGAGGGGAACCCGCCGTACATCTCGCATGGACATAGTCAAATCAAACATTTTCATCATAACACCCACATCTGAATCTTTACAGTGACTTAGTATCTCAGTATTTCTTCTTCAATTATTTGTTTTCGATATATGAGACTCAACCCAGTGAAAAAAAGGGTAAAACTGTCAGAGTTGTCTGCCTACACTTACACTACTCAGACTAGTTTGAGGTTACATCCCTGCTCATTCAGAGCAGGGATTATTAGCCAATAATAAGTAGCCTAGTTGTATCTGTGTGAAGTTTTGAGGTAACAGGGGCAAATTCATACAGTAGTTCATCCTTGAATCCAAGTGAATGCACTTTTGAAAACGTTGTTACTGAGATGTGGCAGATAAATTAACAACATAAAAACAAATCCAGCCCTGACATGATGCACTTGTTGTCTTGGCCTTTTAAGAAAATCTAATTAAAATCTGATAAAAACCCAAACTCAGTGATGAGTTTAGTTTTCAAGGTGACTGTTTCCACCTTTTTGAAAACAAAAACACAAAATCAAACATGTAAGGGATGGATTAAAGCCATGTCTGACAGTCGACTCATCTTTCTTTGGCTTCTGTTCATGCAGCAGGTCCTTTGATCAGCTGAGTCTGGAAGTACCTGGTCTTGGTCCTGGTGTTTTCTGGCATTCTCTCCACACTCACCAATGAATCAACTTGCAACCACATCCCATTAACTCTTCTATTTTCAAATAGATCACTTTTTTTTTTTTCATTCTGAGCCTCATTCACTTTTGTCATTGTTTGAAAGGTTGGTCCTGGCAACCAGCTTTGATTTTCCATACAAATAATTTATTTTAATACATCTCTTTTGGTAATGACCATAAAAGATGTATTAAAATAAATGAAGTAAAAAAACAAAAAAAAACAACTAGAACTCTTAACAGCCTCTGATTATTTCCTAAGTGCTTGAATTTGACTTTTTCAGGCATTTTGAAACCTGCAGGAACCGTGTTTGCTGTTTGAGGTTTTGTCTGATTCTGAATCAGATTAAATATCATTACATGTCAAAAAGACCAGTTGGCTCCTCTCTGCACACTGACACAGCGGCACATCCCAACTCACCCAGCAGGACGAAGATACAGGCCAGGATGGCGATGAGGGCTCCTCTGCTGAGGCTGGCAGGCAGGCTGTAGGCCTCGGCGTTGCATGACATGACGTTGCCCTCTTGGTCGCAGCTGCATACTCGGATGGTCAGCGTGCTGGTGCTGCTCTGGACCGGCTGGTCGCCGTCAGAGATAAAGATGGGCAAGTAGAACACGGTCTGGTCCTGCTGTGACCAGCCTCCGCGTCGGGTCAAGATCCATGCTGTGTTGTCTAGAAAGAGACAAAGAGGTCAGGGAAAGGTTGAGTTAACACACAGAGACACTGAGACGTTTGGGAGTCTGCTGAGCTCACATCACTGGTGCTGCAATGGCTGCCTTTTACAGATTAGAGGGTAGACGGCAGGAACAGTATATGTCCATGATCACAGGTTGTGGTGGGATGAGCACGGCCATGACAGATGTGAGTGATGCTGTGAACTGAACATCTGTACAGCTTTGAAGATGAGGTGATGATTGAAGTTGTTATATGGAGCATTTTAACACAGATTCCTCACTGCTTGTTATTCTGACACATACTGTCAGTTTATAAAACCGTAATCTAAATCAACTTCATCTCTATTGTGTGGCGGCACAAGGAAAATGTACATTCTTCCTGGCTAATGCTGTGTTACAGGCTGTTAGAAATACTGAAGTTAGGTGACTAAGTGCAACATTTTAAATAACCTCCTGGGATTTAACTGCAGTCTACATTATCTTAATTCCAGCAAATATTTATTTCTAACTTCAACATCCATCTATTGTCTACACATCTTATCTGTGCAAGAGTATTTGGGAGATGGAGCCAATCCCAGTTGACTTATAGGGTGGGGAACATCCTGGACAGGTCGCCAGTCTATCAGAGACTACAACAACCATTTATTCATTATTTGTTGAATGTAAACCGGTCCTTAAATCTCCACTTTTAACCTTGATAAGCATCATAACAGAGGGTTCCTGCAGAAGTCAGTCTAACTGTGATGTATTTATAAAGCTTCAACAAGAGTTCCAATACCGGGAGTCGAACCGGGACCACCTGGGTGAAAACCAGGGATCCTAACCGCTAGAGTAGACCATATGGGACATAATATTAAGCTACTAGCCAACGCTCAAATGTAGAATAAAACCAAACTGGTTATTGGTTCAGTTGCCAACTTCATATACAAGTATGCTGTCCTGTAGCTGGTAATGTAAATGGCTTGCTTGAATAGTACAGGTTGTAGTGATACAATCAGTGATTGAATGGAAGTCTTGCAAATAACAGATTCCCATACCGGGAGTCGAACCCGGGCCGCCTGGGTGAAAACCAGGAATCCTAACCGCTAGACCATATGGGACCACAGGTAAGTAGCCTACATAGAGGGGGTTTGATTCTGCACAAGAGTCATGAGAAAATACAGGTAAAAATGTTGAGAACTAGTTTTAACCTATATCTGCCATCCCTAAAATAAGACTGATGTCAGATCTCTTACAGTTTTTCTCAATTGCTTTGGTGCTATTCTCAGATCAGAATGAAGGTTCTCATAACTATTAGTTCAACCTCCACAACATGTAGTCATTTGTGCACATCATCGTAGCAGTTTCTCCTTCCTCTGAACAAATTGCAAATGCTTTTGGACATGTGTCCGTTGCTTTCATACAATTCTCTACTATTTTATAACATTATCATTTGCTTATGTCATGTCAGTCAAAATTAACTGTACTTTTCAACACTGAATAGTCTTTCCCTGAAAAACTAATAGTCCTCATTTCATTGCTTGAGTCATCACATACAAAATTGTTGAACTAGTTTTCAAAATCTGTCAAACTCATTGTAAATGTTGGGAGAAGCACCGTATTCAAACATTTCAGGGAGAACGGGTATGTATAGTATTGGACAGAAATTCAGCACTAAACAACCTGCACTGCTCATTGTGTCGGGTTTTACTGTAAGATAAGTGGGACAATCTTTTTTTTTTACATTTACTGTACATTTAGACTTTCGGCTTCACTAGAGACCAGATTTACGTAAAGTTGTACTCAAAGAGTGTTTCTTATGTCTGTTGTAGATTAGTAGTGTACTGTAGTGTATTTTTCTATTGCACGATGCTGTGAACAAATCAGAATTGCAAAGCAGTAAAAATGTGAAACATACATATTCAGTAGTTATTTCACTACAGTAATGTGTAACTTTACTGTGGCTGTACATAGTGTATAGTGCTGTCTTGAGCATTTTCAGGTAGTATCATCACTTTTTGCATTGAAAAACACAGAGAAGAGTCATAATGAAAACATGACAAAGCCATTTGACTATCATGCTCATAAACAATGATGGCAAGACTTCTCATTTTGACGACACTGACAGTTTCACTGACATGAGTACTTGCTTTTGAGGGATGGACAATCCATTTTGAGCAAGTGACGCACTTTTGCAGGTTGTCCACTAGGTTTTGCAGTTTGTAATAATTGTTTTGAGAAATGCACTAACTGTTGTGCAAATGTTAAGAGTGAGGTGAGAATAGCACCAAAGCGATTGAGAAAAACTGTAACAGCAGAATTGAATTCAAAGCTATTAACTGTCACAGGTATTTTGTTATCTTTTAATGGAGTCTGACTACTTTAGAAAACCTTATACAACACCGGAATGAATATTGGGGTAGATACTATTACGTATCTCGAGATATCTACTTCCCTACACAAGCAAACAACCACCAAATTGATACATTAACCTTGAATTGTTTGCATACACATGGAGAAGAAAGGAGTAAGTTCCCATACCGGGAGTTGAACGCGGGCCGCCTGGGTGAAAACCAGGAATCCTAACCGCTAGACCATATGGGACCACAGACTAAAGCAACAAGACTGAAGCTTTGATTCATGGGGAAAAAAACAAACAAGAGTTACAAGAAGATCTTAAACTTAAATCTTAAATCTTAAAACTGTAAAGGGAATTCCAGAGTAGTTTGTGTTCATCATACTTTTTTAACCTGATGTAAAGAATGCATACAGTTACACATGGAAAGGAAAGAGACAGATTCCCATACCGGGAGTTGAACCCGGGCCGCCTGGGTGAAAACCAGGAATCCTAACCGCTAGACCATATGGGACCACAGACAACTACATAGAGCTTCAACAAGCTTAGTGTAAAAATTACAAGTAGCGCTTAAAGGTGCATGGAAGTATTTTTGTCTGTGTTTTTCCAGTAGTGAGGGGAAGGGGCCCTGAGCCATTACTCAGAATGCAACAAATGGTCATTGCACTTCAGACTGTGAACCACTGGGATGGATTACAAGAGAACTACAGTACCAATGTGACTTTAAGACTGCACACAAGGGCAAACCTATAAATTCCCATACCGGGAGTTGAACCCGGGCCGCCTGGGTGAAAACCAGGAATCCTAACCGCTAGACCATATGGGACCACAGACTAAAGCAACAAGACTGAAGCTTTGATTCATGGGGAAAAAAACAAACAAGAGTTACAAGAAGGTCTTAAAACTGTAAAGGGAATTCCAGAGTAGTTTGTGTTCATCATACTTTTTTAACCTGATGCAAAGAATGCATACAGTTACACATGGAGAGGAAAGAGACAGATTCCCATACCGGGAGTTGAACCCGGGCCACCTGGGTGAAAACCAGGAATCCTAACCGCTAGACCATATGGGACCACAGACAACTACATAGAGCTTCAACAAGCTTAGTGTAAAAATTACAAGTAGCACTCAAAGGTGCATGGAAGTATTTTTCCAGTAGTGAGGGGAGGGGGGCCTGAGCCATTACTCAGAATGCAACAAATGGTCATTGCACTTCAGACTGTGAACCACTGGGATGGATTACAAGAGAACTACAGTACTAATGTGACTTTAAGACTGCACACAAGGGCAAACCTATAAATTCCCATACCGGGAGTTGAACCCGGGCCGCCTGGGTGAAAACCAGGAATCCTAACCGCTAGACCATATGGGACGACAAATAAAAGCAACAAGACTGAAGCTTTGATTCATGGGGAAAAAAAAACAAACAAGAGTTAAAAGAAGGTCTTAATGTGGACTTAAAACTGTAAAGGGAATTCCAGAGCAGTTTGTGTTCATCATACTTTTTTAACCTGATGCAAAGAATGCATACACTTTCACATGGAGAGGAAAGAGACAGATTCCCATACCGGGAGTTGAACCCGGGCCGCCTGGGTGAAAACCAGGAACCCTAACCGCTAGACCATATGGGACCACAGACCCATCTTTTCAGGTGCTCCTCTCGCAAAATAACTTCACTGAAGCTACAGTCATGAGAATAAAACTTGTGCATAGGTTACAGGAAGGCCTTCATGTGGATGTACATTGAATTTCTGCATTGTTGAAAGCCTGTTCCAATACTGGGAAGGGAACCATAGCCAAGTGGGTACTATTTATAACCTGCAGAACACAGCATATGTTGATCATACTTAAAGTGGAGTAAGTTGGAACAGACAGTGACTTGTTCACTTGACTCTGAGAGTATACAGTTACACATAGAGAGGCAAGACATAAATTCCCATACCGGGAGTTGAACCCGGGCCGCCTGGGTGAAAACCAGGAATCCTAACCGCTAGACCATATGGGATTACATCATGCCTCCTCCAAGGCAACTATGCAGAAGCTACAGCTTTGATTCATAGAAGTTGTTGAAGGTCTTTGAATTTTCTCACAATATTGGAAAGTTGTTCCAATACTGGGAGGGAACTGATTTGGTTTAAAAAAAAATCTCTGCAGAACACAGGATGGATCATACTTCAGACTATGACCTATTGAGGTGAATTTCAAGAAAACAACAATCTTAAAGTCAGAGTATATAGAATTTTCACAATGTTGGAAGGCTGTCCCAACACTGAGAGGGGAACCCTGGTCATTTGGGCAAAAAAACTATGTAGAGCACACATAATGGCTGAGCTTATGGTGTATTAAAATGGATTTGAAAGACAACAACCGAGAATGCATGCTGTTATTCATGCAGAGATAAATCAATAAGTTCCCATACCGGGAGTTGAACCCGGGCGAAAACCAGGAATCCTAACCGCTAGACCATATGGGACCACACCTACTGTGAGGTGCTCCTCTGGGTGAGCAACTACGGTTTTGATTCTTATCTGTAAATGAATCAACCACCTAGGTTCAAACCTCACCATTTAGGGACTGTATCTCATCACTCCTTAACACTGCGAGAAGTACAAAGGATTAAGTAGTTCATTTTCATGTGAAAAGACCCCTGATGATTGAAGGGTGTGAATGGTGCCTCTATGCAAAGTATTATTTGATAAGTGATTTAGAAGTGTTCTGGTTGGATGTTTAAAGGAAAGAGCAAGGACCTCACCTTTGAGTTGATCTGCTTATACCAGAGCTCCCACACTGAGTTTGTTCCATTATCTGTTTCTTAAGTATTGATACTAAAATTGGCTATCCGCATCACAATAAACACAATAAACTAACCACACAAAAGATTGAGTATCATGTTCTTCAACTATAACCTCTGAATATCTCAACCCAGGTGTCTGGCTGTTCTTCTATGTTAAGAGGAGTCACTGAACAGTTTAAGTCTATATCTGCCATCCCTGAACTAAGATAGGGATTAGTTAAATACTGTATCCCCAAAGATCTTAGTTTTATGGTAAATTTCACTGGGCGGCGGGCGCCATTCACACCCTTAATAAAACTTCTGAGTTGGACTGACAAGATTGAGTATCATGTTTAAGAAGTAGTTTTAACCTGTATCTGCCATCCCTGAAATAGGACTGATGTCAGATTTCTTAACAGCCAAATTGAATACTTAAAATGATCTCTACTGGTTAACTATTAACTGTCATGGGTATTTGCATTTCGTTATTTTTAAATCGAGTCGGACTAAATTAATTACTTTCCTTTGAAACCTCATCCAAAACCGGAATGACAGAATACATATTGGGGAGATACTGTTAAGTATCTCTAGATACACAATTTGTTCTCCCAACACAAGCAAACAACCACCAACTTGATACATAAAGTTACACATGGAGAAGAAAGGAATAGATTCCCACACCAGGAGTTGAACCTGGGCCGCCTGGGTGAAAACCAGGAATCCTAACCGCTAGACCATATGGGACAATACACAGCAATAACAGCACTGGAGCTTTGATTAATTGGAAATCTGACTAACTGCTAGTCCATATGGGAGCCCAGGCAACTACATGAAGGTTTGATTCTGCCCAGGGGTAATGAGAAAACACAAGCTTAGCATATAAATTACAAGTAGCACTTAAGTCACTCTACAACAGCAGCAGCAGTATTATTGGTCTCCAACTCAGCCAATAGCAAAATTTGATTGCAGCCGGGTTTTAACCCATAGAGGGCAGTCATTCTTACATTTTTACTACAAAATACAAATATTTTGACTAAAACGTCAAGAGTTGGACCAGAATCAATCGACAATACTTCATACCCAAATATATTTGTTTTCAGCAGAAAAAAGTGGTTTGGGGGTTTAGTTACTCTTTAAAGGTGTGCAAGAATTTGGGATTTTCTCAGTGTAAGCCTATTCCTGAGGGGAGAGGAACCTGAGCCACTATTCAGAACGCAACAAATGGTCATTGCACTTCAGACTGTGAACCATTGGGATGGACTACAAGAGAAAAACCACAGTACTTAACTTGTTTAACTTGACTATAAGACTGCACACAAAGTTAATCCTATAAAGGCCCATACTGGGAGTTGAACCTGGGCCGCCTGTGTGAAAAACAGGAATTCTGACCACTAGACCATATGGGATTGTGTCCCCTGCATTACATTTTTCCACACACTAAAGACAAAAAACTGCTGCTATGATTTTTGTTTACATTACCTTGTGTTTCCCTTTTTTATCTAACATCACTAAAATGGGTTTTATATCTGGGCCCCTGTTGTGACCATTTGGGAACCCTCGCTGTTGCTGACATTAACTCTACACTTTAACTTGGAGGAACTCTGCTGTGTGGTTTACAGCACAAAACAGAAAAGAGAGCGAACGGAGCCGAAGCTCAGAGGGAGCATGGTGATAGAGGGTGATGAAGGGAATCAGCTGCATCACCCCTCAGGCATCGTCTTCCATATGGAGAAGTGCTGCGAAGACAGATGATGTTTTGACGCTACGTGTGGCTTCAGAGCTACGATCCCACAGAACGCAAACACAATGCCAAACTTGAGTCAACTCGTCTGGTTCGGTCTATACCTTGGTTGTCTCTCAGGGTGAAGTTGGGGTTGTTGGCGGCCTCCGGAGCCAGGCTGTAGTGGAAGTGTTGTCCACCCAGCGGCTCATCTGGATCCACCGCTGTCACCGTCTGGATCAGCTGGATTACATCAACACACAGTCAGAGCCCGGTGGGAAAAAGTCACTGATTCATCTTCAGCTGCGGTCGTGTAAGCAATATATTACGTAACATAAGCCTTTTCATCAGTGTAGAATAGACTTACATCCCTCCTCTCACTATGATAAACATATTTCATTATATAGATTGGAGCAGCTGCAGCTCCCGTGAGGATTTACAGTCATAGTGCTGTGTTAGTTTTACAATGCAGATTGTTGGCATTGAATAAACTCAAGCAATCAGTAAATCATGAATGACTACAAAGCAGCATGCTTTTAGAGGCTAAAACATTTTGTGTGTAAAATCTATAACTCTCTAACTGTAAAAATGTAGTCGAGTAAAAAACATATTTTCAAAGGATTTAGATGAAGTGACATACTGTAATATACCACAAATTTTTAACTGTTTATCCCATTTTTCATGCACTGTCCTTATCAAATTATTGAATCAGATGATTTTGTTTCCTTACCTGCCCTGCTTTGGCGTTTTCACACACATAAGCCTCCAAGTAGCGTGTTAGCGTGGGAGCATTATCATTCACGTCCATGACCTTCACAGCTACAGACACACTTGCGATCTGAGTTGGGTTGTCTGCGAAAACACACACACATGCATACAGTAAACACACAAATTGGTCAGAAGCTGTAAGATGCAGTGATGGACTCAGATAAATGACTCTTTGGGGAACCTGCTTAGCTCACTTTGCACCTCTCTTAATCTCCCCCTCATTTACAGCAAGCCTGCGGCACATTAGGGCCTCTCACGCTTATATCACAATTCTATTATTCTCCATTACCAATCAGCAATTTGCATACCTTAACCAGCTGTGTAATAGGCAATAGAAATGCAATTAGTGGCCAGTAACTACTTTCTCAGGCTTCATCACATGATCGATCCATCACCGGCGTGACTTTGGCTCTGGAGGTCGAAGCTCAAGCCGTCTCATGTTAACGTGTGTGTATGTGTGAGAGTTTGAGGGTCACAGAGAAGTAGTTTCATGTCCAGTTCAAGTGAAAGCGCAGCAGTTACATCTGAGGTTTGACCCACATGAAGTCAAATCAGCAGTTTTTAAAAGAAGAAAAGTGCAGAGCAAAGCAAATGTGAATGCTGATTGATTGGGTTTATCAAAAATACAGCTTTGTTCTCAATGAATATGATAAAATCAAGTTTCTTAAACTTTTTCCAGAGAGAGGGGGTTTTCAGCAGATTTAAATATTAAAATGAATGATGACTATATTCCTTCTGGATTCATTTGGATGCACATGGACTGTGTATCTAAATGTCACATTAAACATCTATTATGAAAGATAATCACTCATTTTCATTTTCATATTATTTACATTTAAAAAAAGAATCTTTAATAAAATATATTGTGGTGTGATGACCTTTCTCATATATTATGACATTTTAAAACAAAATTTTAACTTCTGCTCTTTAATATAACGAAATAATTCTCAAAGTCATTGTCAATACAGCACTTTACTAATGTAATGCTAAATTTAACTTGTGTTATTCATGGAACCTATCACTGTATTATCCACTGTATCTGTATCATTGCATTTATTGCATTCATTATATTTTATCCTGTTCTAAAGCCTGACCAGGGACAGAGACTGCAAATGTCTTATATGCATCCCATCTTCCCATTTTTTTGTGGCAATGTTGAGTATTAGGACCACATTGAGAAAAAAAACAAAAGCTCAGACTTTGAGAATAAAGTTGTACATTTACGAGAATAAAGTCGTACATTTCCTATGAGAAGAAGTCATAACATTACAGTAAAGTCGTAAATTTATGAGAATAAGTCGTACATTTACGACTTTATTTTTCGGCGTTTGTGATTTTTTTATTGTCAATGTGGCCCTCATACTCCGTCGTAATTGTCCCTGTTAAATAAAAATTAAAATTATATTAAAAAATACACAGATATTTACTATTTTTGCATTGTTTCTAATCAGTTTTATTTTGTTCCAGCTACTCTAGATGCTCTGTTTTGACCTCCTTCAACCTCTTCATCTCCATCACATCTTTAATTAGCCACCACCCAGGAACTTATTTAATTAGTCATTAATTCAATTACCGTCTCCTTTTAGGTGTGTCTAACAAACAAAGAGACAAACAGACAAACAAAGCAAAGGGAGGGAGCATGAAGGTGACTTTCGGTGCGACCAGCTGTGTGTGGATCTGTAGGGCATCTCCTGCTCTACATTACATAACTCTGCAGGAGCCTGTTTTCCAAAATCACGGCTTCTGCATCTGTGCAAGTATATCTAGTTGTTTTCTGTGTAAACACTGAATAAATCTCCATCTCATCATCTGATGCTGTCTGGAGTTACATCAGGGATTATTTTTGTTTCAAGAATGTCCTATATTTCTCAATTTATAATCACTGTAAATTGAGAATCGTTGGATTTTAAACTGTTGATTTAACAAAACAAGACATGTGAAGCAAAATAAGGTTCTCCAGGTGCCAAAACAGGGACAACAATGACTTGATAAGGTCAAGATCATGTCTGTGTTTGTGTGTCTGTGCATGTGACGTACTCATCTCCATGGCAAGGACTGTGATGTTGTGCCAGCCGATCTCCTCTCGGTCCAGTGAACGCACCGTCATCAGTGAGCCGGTAGTGATCTCCACGTAGAAGTACTTCTCAGGGTCACTGGACTTCTCGATGGAATACCTGGCAGCACAGGATGTCACGTGAATGTCAGCGCTTGCATGAAGTGTAAAAACCCCTGTGTGTGTTTTTTGGGATCTTGTAATCCTATCTGGGGGCGACCCATCTGCACACACACAATATAAGCATATGACGCGAGTGTGTATCTGTGCGATAAGGCGACGGGCTGGCAGCTTCTGAGGGCACAATAAGAAGGAGCGGCTGCAGATAAGGCTTAATCAGAGTATCTGCCTCCTCTGCCAAACCGATGCTGGGGATACACAGACCTGCAGTGTGCCACCCTGGCTCATCTCCTGCCACCGCAGGCTGATTTCCAAAACACTCTTCTGAGAGCGACGTGCAACAACAGCCACACAAACAAACACACACACACACACACACACACACACACACAGAAGAGGAGAATGTAGAGCACATCCTCTTCCAGGCTGTGGAGCAGAAACCTGTTTATGCAACCATGATATGTTCCCACATGGACTGAGTTCACCTGAAGCTGCCCTCTCCTGGAAGAGGTGCAGGCTGGATGTGAGTCAGAACTAAATCAGGAGTTGATTTAGTTAATTCACATCTTTAGTTGATTTAATAAAAAAAAGTCAAGACCTGGTTTCTGCTTCTAAATCACTGACAGGCAAGTCAACATCAAATGTACAATCCTACCAACCTACCAGTAGTTAAATCTGTATATCAACCATGATAATAATAATGATCTCCACAGGATTCCATTAATTTCTTGCAGCATGATGATGTTGTTTGGTGCATCTGACTAAGCTGATTATAGTAATAATGATAACTTTAATTATATAGCGCCTTTCAAAAAGAAGTTACAAGGTGCTGTACAAAAGGAATGAAACATATCAAAAGCAACAACAACATAATAAAACCGCAAAGTGAGAAGGAATCGGAATTAGAAGTTAAAATCACCCATCCTCAACCATATAATCATACAAAAATAATAACATAACAATAATTTAAGAGAAGGCCAATTGATAAATTAATGTATCTGATCAATTAATGAAATACAAGGAAACAATGAAGAATTTAAAAACAGATTGATCAAGATCAAGAAAGCCCATGTGGGTTTATAACATAAAAAGTCAAAAACCTCCATACATTATATATAATAGCAAGAAATAGAAATCGACAATTAGACTTAAAAAACACTGAGGTTTTTCTTCCTGTGAGGATGGGAGAGTCTAAAAACAATAAAACAGTGGTTTTCAACCTTGGGGTCGGGACCTCATATGGGGTCACCTGGAATACACATGGGGTCACCTGGAATGTCTAGGAATTTAGCTAATAATTATTCTTTTTAAATGTATGATGAAAAACACCACACAATCTTAAACAACTGTATTCTATACTTTCACTTCTCAACAGTAAATTCAGTTCAAATAAAATGGGGCATATAAAAACATCTGAGTTGACGCATGATTGAAGAAATTTGTGATGTCAAATTGGGGTCACGAGCTGTAATGTATTGTAATAAAGAAAGGAAGGAAGGTTTGCTTATTGGATGTGTCTACTTTACTTTCCTGTTCACGAATGGTATCCTATGCTACTGTACGTCCTGGATTACCTATATTCTCCATCAGGGGGCGCTATGTGAACACAACACTGTCATAGACCACATCTCTCCTAGATCTGCTGTTTACTTTACACGAGCCAAAAAAGGTTGGGAACCACTGCACTAAAACATCATTAACCAGCCTGTTCTGGGGTTGCCTTTAAATGACTCATTAACATGGAACTCCATCCCATCTGCAGCGTTTAATAAACCACTGACACTGGTTTTGTCACACTGATGTAGCCCGCTACAGTCACTCTAACAGTCGTGTGTGTATTTGTATGCGCGTGTTCATGTCTGTGGGGTCGTTTTGCAGCGCGCGCGGCGACAGACAGGGAACAGTTGTGACTGGCAAGGATCTCCCTGAAGGATCTCTATTAATATCACCCCCTCCCACAGTCAGCACGAGGAGGGGCTGCAGTGTGTATGTGAGGAAGAGCAAGTGAGAAAATGTGTGTGTGTGTGTGTGTGTGTGGGCTCTGATCTGCCAGTCATGCTACAGTTGGTAAAGGATGAAGTATGTAAAATGGAAATGAGACAGACAGAGACTGAAGGTCAGCTGCTGCTTTTTGTCCTTATTTGTCCCGTGATGCTGCTGCTGCTGCTGCTGCTGCTGCTGCCTCGGCTCTTCACCTTCACCCTCAACTGATTCCTCAGCTCTTCTGCCACTTGTGCCGCAACTCTCCAAACTGGCTTTTTTTTTTTTTTTTGAAAATCTCTTACTGATGCACCGCCAGAGCACACGCTGCCAGCTCTGGGGATTTCAGTGAAACATGATATTCAGATTGGAGCTTTAGCTGCATCAGTGGTTCTCTCTCTCTCTCTCTCCCCAGGAGAGTTCCTCAGTAAATTGTCATCACTGGAGTTACTAAAACATCAAAGAGCATACAGCAGCGGTTTCCACCTAGGAGCTGTGGACGGTGTGTGATAGGTTTGAAAAACATTTTCTATGGCTGGAAGTAAAGGGAAGGGAAATATATAAACTCCTGTCAGGGTTTTTGATGGAGTTTAGATACCAAAACTGATATTTTATTGAACATTTTGTCGACTCAGTGTCCAGACAGAATTATCAGTATTTGGCAGAACTTTTGGCAGAAGTCTCTCTCTTTTATTTATTTTTTAAATAAATGGCAGACTAAACAGCATCACTGGCAGACTATAGTATCACACAGGGACACACTGTACTGGGAATACCGAACTTGTTATAGCATACAGGTTCACTTATCTCAATATTGCCAAGGAAACATAAATAAACTATGAGCTGCTTTGTCAAATATGTTGATTTTACCTACTTTCTACTTTCATCTCCTCACCGTTACCAAGGTGTTGGTTTGGTAACCTGGTGTTACAGGTGTGAGCTTTGTGTACCTGTCCATCAACCCAACCACCGTCTATGGCAAATTGGTCCATTGCCATAATTGCTATAGTTTTAGGAGTAGGTTCATTACCTTTAATAGTCAGTGCAAGCTGTTTTTAGAACTCTTGTAGACAAGTTGTGACCTGCACATTCACCACCACATTATGACAAAATGTTACAAGGCGGATGTTTTCGAGGCAAATGCAGAGACTGCTTGCCAAAAAACTGGCTCCGATGGTAATGTGCATCAAAGGTTTTGCATGAATTTACCTTGAATCCAACTGTGTCTCGTAACGTTCCGTTATCATCTCATAGCGTGGTGAATGTGCAGGTCACAACTTGTCCACGAGAGTGTTTTGGAGTTGTTGGATTATGTATTTGATGAGTTTGATGAGGGAAACCAAGAAATCCCATTAGCCTCCGTAGCTCGGAGCAGCTCACGGCTCTGCTCCACCGTTCCATAAGCTCGCACTGACAATTAAAGGTAACAAACCTGCTCTATTATGGCAATGGACCAAAAAGCCGGGCATTGAACCACTGACCCTTTGATCAATTCACAACCCAGAGATTTACTTACACCTATCTGATCAATAATCACACCCACGTTCTGTTTATAATCAGCTCAGCCGGGTGCTAGCTTTTTTTATTTTCTCTCTGGCTCTTTCCAAGCTTCATATTCATGTATTCAGCTGCCTCTTGTATGTCTTCTGGTGTCGTCCAGACATGTCCAACTGGAGGGAGAGTCTTGGTAAACCCAGAACAAGTTGGAGGGATTAAACATTCTCACTCAGGGTCCTTCCATGAGGAGCTGGAGGACTTGGCTGAGGAGACACTTCTAGGATACTTTGATTGACCCGCAGCGAGCGCAAGCAAACCAGCATGAATTTAGTTTCTACTATTTCATTTATTTAAGAGTGTTGCTCTCAAAGTTGCTCTCCAGTGAGGAAATAAACAAGGCATCGTCCAAAAAAAATCCCACAATTCAAATCTGAATTACCTTCTCATTTTCAAGTGTTTGTGTCTGAGCAACAGTGAAGGACTGAATGAGAAAGAAATTGGGACACAGCACTTAAATAGCCGAGTGTAAACACACACTTAACACACATCCTACATCCATTTCCTGCGTGCTGCTTTTAGCCTGAACCGAGGTTGTGGAAGGTCCAGCTGGGACGGGGTGCAGCCTGTGCCATGTGAAACACTCATTTGCTGCTGCAGTCGTTGATTCCTCCTGATGATTAATAGCCTAATTAAAGTCTTTATGTCTAATTAGTTTATGAGAGGTGCAGTCTGGACAGTCGACCCACCATGCGACATCTGTTCCACCAGAGCACAAAACATACTCTCCAATTACGAGGAAAAGTGAAAGTCTCTGGCTTCTGGTCTCTGTGTTGACCAACCAGTTCTCATTATTCTGTGATTTTCCCGTTTCATCCTCAGCTCCATCAGTGAAGCTCTGAAACACATCATGTTGCTTCGCCCTGGAGCATTCAGTCGTATCCTGCTCTGGTTGGGATGTGTTGTGATACTGCCCCCCGCTGGGGCTTATGTGACATTACATCAAACACCCACTATGTCTGACACACATTACAACAAGTTTCTGAGGTTATATTATCATACTGGCAATAAATCTTGCTCTGGTTTAGTCAGATTAGTCTGGAACTGAGTTGAATTTACAATAAATTGATTTAAAAAAGTCATATCATTCTTAGAGATCTATTTCTCAAATAATTGGATGAAATCTGTTATGGACAGAAATAACTTTGGAGGATTAAAGTCAAATGCAGTTTTCACATTATTGGCATTTTGTGCTTTTACCTAATTAGAATGTAGAATGTCTTTTTCAAGGCACTGTACTGCTACTGAAGTGACAGAAGGAAATATGTCCTGACCTTCACCTGACCTTTAAATATTAATCACATTGCTGACACTCATACCATACCGGTTTCATAATGATCTATTATTATAATGGAATGTAATAGCTGTCCTGCTATTGGTACCTTATTGTGAATTAGTTGTTATATCCATATGATCATTTTCTGATGACAGCACTTATACTTAATGACTTGTTGTTCCAGGACAGGGTTATATCATCGTCTCTCTCACCTCACAGAATTGTTGGCAGCATCAGGATCCCTCGCTGACACTGTCTTCACCAAGGTCCCGGTCTTGGCGTCCTCTGGAAGCTCGATGTAGTACTCCGGCAGGTCAAACATTGGCGGCTCGTCCACGTCCTCCACGCTCACGTGCACGATGGTGACGTCCTTGAAGGGTCTGCGCTGGTGGTAGGCCGGGTCCAGGTTGGTGTTGGCACCCTCCACCTTCAGAGTGTAACTGGGCTTGACCTCGAAGTTCAGCGGCTGGAAGGTGAACACACGCAAAGCCATTAAACAGATGACAGCGTTTTGAGCTTTTAATGCACTTTGGCCGAAGTTTTCATCACAACGTGACTAAGATTTAGAGCTCAGTCGGTAAGTTGTTCAAGAAACATAGAAGTAGGTGCCAGTTTGTCAAAGAAATAAGCACCTTCAGGTGTAACATACACACATTTGGCCTCAGGGTACAAATGTCAAGAGATCACCGGAGGGGGTAACATGCCACAGCAGGTTGCTGAGGAACAGCTGAAAGGTGAGGGGATGTATTTTCAAAGACCTGAAGCTTTAGTTTAGTTTACTTTAGCGCTTGATTTAGCAAAGGACAAATCAAATGTGCCTTGTAGAAAGCACTTAAGGTGCATTAGAGAAAAGCAAAATTGCCATATTTTTCAATGGATCGTCTTGTGTGACAAAGAAGGGTCAAAGTTGTACACAGATGAAAGTTGTTTCACTTTCTTTTATGAAATGTATCTTAAATAAGTGCTAATAAGTGCTGAAGATGTTTATACTAAACATACATCTTCAATTCAATTCAACTTTCATTTACTGTCACTGAGTGATCAATCACATAAAATGTAGGTGCATCTCTCTCTATCAATTTAAAAAGATAAAAAATATACAAAACTTAATTTAAGATAAGAAAAAGTAAGTAGAGTGCAAATATATAAATATGTCACCAAATGACTGACTGGTTTTCCAGCATACCCTTTTCACTGTGATGATGCCAAATAGGTTGGTTGGGTCGGTGCTGATGTCGAATGTGTCTCTCCCGTCTCCATCGATGATGCTGTACTTCATCTCAGCGTTGACCCCGATGTCCCTGTCCTTCGCCCAGATACGACCCACCACTGAACCCACCGAAGCCGACTCTGGGACGCTCATCTGATACAACCCTGAGGGGATGCATGGACACAGTGATCATCCTGTCAGAACCTTTATTTTTTTCCCCCATTTGTTTGACTCTTCCATCCTCTAGAGGGAGCCAAACCTCTTCCATCACCTCCACCGCCGTCCTCCCTCCTCACAGCATCACATCTGAGGTAGGCTGAAAATGAATGGCTTCATAAACACCTCACACTTGGGTTATAGACGGTCTCGAGGGCTGGCTTGAATTTCATCTACTGCTTAACCTCAAAGAAGAGGTGACAGCTGCCCAATTTGCGCTGCTCCCTGCAGTCCGAAGTGAAATGCCTGCACATTGTGCTTGACAGAGGGGAATCCCTGAAGCTCTTCACAACCGATCAAAGTTCCATCGAAGTGATGGCGTTAATTGGCGGGAGACCAGTGGTTGGAAGTGGAAGTGGGGCGGCAACGGCGGCGGGTGTTTTCTTTGTCTAGGAGTGAAGCCACCCGCCGACCAGGCTGGGATGACCATGGACAGCTAGACAACCCCTGACCTCAGGGGGAACGGTAATGAGAGGAGCAGGAATGGGGATAATCAAAGAGACAGCATGGGGCCGACTGGTGGAGGCCAAGGGGGTAAATGACCGGGGACTGGTGGCCAGAAGGGGACAGAGGGGGCTAACGGCTCAGAAGCCGGAGATAAATGACATGGACGGATGCGGAGATGTGCGGTTTTGTGAGCCGTCCATACAGAAACAGTCCCATGTTAATGCGCGGATACTGTATTGCTGCTTTTTCTCACATTTAATGATAAACACTGCAAATTTTAACTCATCCACCCTGAAGCAAAACAGCGTGCTGCTTTTTTGAAACACAACTAACCCTCAGGGTCATCGGAGGGTTTTGAATTGAGCCACAAACATCTCCACACAGGAAATTGGTAGGGCATTCAGTGCAAATTCATGATCCTTCAACTATACTCAACATCTTTTCACAAAATTGGAAAGCAAATACATGAATGTACCTGTTTATCCTGTTTTTAGAAGTAATACTGGAAAGAGAACTGATGTTTTTATTGCTGAACAAAAACAACTAATTTATATTAAACATCCAACAATTCCAACTCAACTAATGTGAAGATGTTGTTTTTCTTTCTAGTATTTTATAATCTATAACAAATATGAAAAAAAAAATGCTTTATTGTAGCCTTTGTAGAAATTTGGGGGTAATTTGGGTTTTCATTTGATCTACTTTATTATTAAACATATATAAATACATCAGGCTGCACTGTATTCTCAATCTAATGTATATGTCCAGAACATTTCCATTGTGCTTGGAGGAGAAAATGTCGCTGTGATCTGAGGTGGAGGAAAAGACAGGAGAGTAGGACTGTGGACTGTTGCCTACTCTGGTCAAACATGGGCGGGTTGTCATTGACGTCGCTCAGCGTGATGTTGATGGAGGTGGTGCCGGCGAGCCCCCCCAGCTGGCCGCCCATGTCCTTGGCCTGGATGACCACGGTGTAGTTTTCCCTGGTCTCCCGGTCCATGTCTGCCAGGGACACACGGACCACGCCTGAGGAGGGGGGAAAACCAAGAGAAAGGGAAAAGGGCAAAACGGAGAAACGGGAATTAAAGGTCAGTGACAGAAAACTGGTGACACAGATTAGGGTCATGTGTCTAAGCGATGTTGGCCTGGAATGTCAACGCTCTCCACGGGCCAGACAAGAGCTTTACATTGGAGATCTGTGGAAATCTCATCCTTTTGCACAGGGCTCAATTCCTTACTACTAAGCCACAGTTGGAACATTTTGTTCCCCATGACTGACTCTTTACTCACTTTTTAGTCTCTGAAACTCTTAATCAGACCTAATCATGTTCTTTTTCAAACTTGTTTTGCAACAAAGATTTCACTAAAAACTGCATTTTTAAAGTTGCATTGATAAATATAAAATATCTAGTGTAACTTCTTGAAAAACAAATTCCTTTGCTTTAAAGGGATAGTTCAATATTTTGGCAAATTGGCACATTGCTATAAGCCCTACCGTTTTAGGAGTAGGTTTGTTACCTTTGATTGTATGTTTACTATGCTACGCTACAGAGGCTAATGGGATTTATTGGTTTCCCTATTCAAACTCATCTCAATCCAACAACTCCAAAATGCTCTGGTGGACAAGTTGTGACCTGCACATTCACCACGCTATGAGATAATAACACAACGTTACGAGACAGAGTTGTTTTCGAGGTAAATTCAAGCAAAACCGCTGATGTGTGTTTCCATCGGGGGCAGTTTTTTTGGCAAGCAGTCTCTGCATTTACCTTGAAAACAACTAATGTTCTGTCACTATCTCACAGCATGGTGAATGTGCAGGTCACAACTTGTCCCTAGAGTGTTTTGGAGTTGTATGATTGTGTATTTGATGAATTTGATGAGAATCCCATTAGCCTCCGTAGCATTAGCTCTGAGGAGCTCACAGCTCTGCTCTGCTGTTCTAAAAACAGCTTGCACCGACAATTAAAGGTAACAAACCTACTTCTAAAACTATAGGGATTATGGCAATGGGCCAATTTGCCAAAACGTTGAACTATCCCTTTAACTTTGGTTTACTGATTTATTTAACATCATGTTTGAGACATTTTGGGACACTGCACATTTTTCTCTTACATTAACAGATGGGTAGTCTTCTTGCGCAAAGGCACCTGGGATGGGAAATCAAACCACAGACCCTAAAATCACTGTTCTGCCCGAGCACCTCCATTTCTTTGAAGGGATTTGGAGATTTCTGCACCCAACACCGTGCTCTCATACACTTATAATCAAGTTTTTACCATAGCTTTATGTTTGCATGTCAAAGAGCTAAGATGGGGAAAAGGATCACTGTGATGGCTGCATGACGGGATAAAAGGAAAGATCAATACTTGTGGCGGTGGGTGCATCCTTGCATCCACAATAAGCAAATCCAAACTTTGACTGAAGAGTGAAAGTAAGGTGAAGGACTGTTGCTTTTGATGCACTTCGGCACTTTGAGTTAACCTCCATGGCTGGGCATTTACAAAATTTAAGACTCTGATGGTTCGGAAAAATTGAAAAAATAATTGAACAAATTTGACAGAGCAGTGTCCGTTGTTACATGTAAGACTTACATCAACCAGACATACTGGTTCGGGAGGCTGTGGGCAGAGGAGAAAGCTACTCCTTGATTTCCCTCAGGTAAAAGCAGGTTTCACAGTAACAAGTACAGCTGTACATATGAGCCAGCACTCAACTTTCAAGGATGTCTGATTCTAACAGCTCTGTCTTTCTGTTGTCTGGATTCCCTTGGTACATTACAGTACAACACAGGACATAATAGTGTAATATTTCCAAAGACATCCATACATAAGCAGCAGAGACTGATCAATGTCAAAAATTCTGTTAGTCAGTAAAGAAATGCGATATAACAGCTGTGAGCCACTTGTGTTTAAGCTTTACGTTTTGTTCTGCAGCAATAAAAAGACCCTGACTTCTGTGCTTATAGCTGTGGATGGATATGTCTGATAGTTGTAGAGCCACTTGTGTTTCAGTGATGGATGAACCTACAGCAGCAGCGGTCTGACTGGCAGCTGATGGGCAGAGCAGCCTTAGAGGTTTGGCAACAGATTTCAGTGCTGACGAACAAGGAAATGAGGCAGCTGTAGTAAACAATGGCCAGCGACTGTCTGCTTTTAGGAAGCTAATGGATTTATTGATGTGGTTGCTTGAGCTGTGACTGAGATTACTAGGTAATGCAATGTGATGGAGTTATATAAATAGTATTTTTTATTATGTTGCATTACACTTAATGTCAAAAATTTGTTTTAGCTGTATTGTTGCATATTTGCCATATACTTAAAAAAGGTAAAACTCTTGCATAATTCTTCTTTAAATAAGTTGCTTTATTCCTACTGCTTTGCTTTTACATGTTATACGACATGCAAAAGTATCTAGACCCCTGATCAATACACCCTATGCGATTGATAAACACCTTATTTGAAAAGTACAGCCACTTATGCTGCTATATTAGCCTCCACTCCCCTTGATCTGAAGTCTTTCCTCCACATATTGAACCTGGCTGGGAGCATTTGTTCCTGTTCTGGCACAAAAGAATATTAAGAGATGACATAAGCTGGCAGGGCCTGGCTCTCTGTCCACGTTCCAGTTCATCTCAAAGATGTTGGATGAGTTTGCGGTCATGGCAGTGTGCAAGCCAGTCAAATTCTTACACACCAAACTGTGAAAAAAGCCAATCTGCTTTGCTATCCTTGGTAATAAACCTGCTGTTTTGCTGATCTCTTTGAGTAAATAAAGGTTTCATTCATTCAATCACTTTTTCAAGTAGCATTCTTGGAAGCACAGAAATATGAGGAGAACAACGCTACTCTTATGTCACTAAGCACAGAGCTACATCCAGGAAGCAGTGGGCCTGGAATAGCATAAAGACTGGTGGAAACAAGTGGATCGTTCAAAAATAGAACCTCTTTTATGAATTTAACAAAGAAGTCTTTATTCGAAGCTACGCTAACTGCCTCCTGGCCATATGAACACGATGCACAGACATGCGGTTGCTTGACCTTTCCTTTTAGATATCTTGAGGAGATCAAATCTGCAAACTGTCACACTCTTTCTTTAATGACATTGTGACATATATAATATTATATATCTATTTCATTAAAAAACAGACATGCATGGAAATGAGCGCTGCGTGAAAACATCACATTAGGGGCTGTTCGATGAATGATCGATCATCGACAGCAATGCAAAAGATGCCTGATGTACAACAAAGAGGCCAAAATTGTTTGAAAAATCACAGCCATAGCCCTTTAAAGCTGGATGGTGACTGAGGTAAATCTCTTTGAAGCTGTGGGAAAAAGTTTCTTCAACCAACTCGATTGCTTGCTTTCGGCACGGGTGGGGGGCCGCCTGTCTTATGGTGTCCTCGTTTTCAACAGAGGAGTCACACTTTGAGCTGAGTTTTTCTGGAGTGCCAGGAGTTTGAAATACTGCAAGTCGAAACATAAGAGCGCAGTGTTTCAGACAAGTGTTTGGCAGTCTCATGGCAACAACAGCAGCCACGCTGAGATTCCCACATTCAGCGCCGGCTGCTATACTCAAGAGCTTAGAAAGTGTGGACAGCTAAAATCAGACTGTGGTGCTGTTACACTGGGTATCAGAAACAAAGGTGGGGAATTAATTTCAGCTGTCAGGTGTTTGTAGATTGGATTATATTCGAAAGTGTTGATTTTGTCAATGATATTACATCATCTGATACACATTAGGAGTCAGTTTAGGAGTTTGAAATCCATCAGATTCTATGTACAATGGATAAAAGCACAGTTTTAGAGTGTGCAGTCGTACCAGTCTTGGCATCCACTGAGAAGTAAGGCTGGCCCTCCAGGATGCTGTAGACCACGCGAGCGCTGTTGCCATACGTGGGGTCGTCTGCGTCCGTGGCGGTCAGCTGAATTACAGATGTTCCTGGGTGCGAACAGAGCCAAGGGTGAGGAGGAGGAGCAGGCGGGAGGAGAAACGGTGCAGAAGGGAGGATAAGCGATCAGCCATCACATCACAATCAACATGTTAATCAAAGAAATCATTTTGTGTTGCTTTTTTTCCCCCCAAACTGGAGCAGCTCCAGGAGCGAGCTACGCTTATTTGCTTCAAAAGCAGGTTTATGAATAGTGAATGAGGCAGATGGAGACGAGCCTGTAAGAACAAGCGACAGTGCTAACTCTGCAGGGCTGTTATGTACTTTGCTATTGTTCGCACCCTTCAAAACAATCCCCACAAACATGCACAAGCAACAGTTGGGCCCATCTGTTTCGCCTCTCCGTCTCCTATACCAAAAATATTCAATTACTATCAAGATACCCCATGACAAGCTGCTCCAATGATATGAAATGGTATACTTCCTGTCTCCAAAAGTGGGCGTGGCCACCCGCCCCACCACCTCGTGTTGTGAATGTGAACAAAAGCGAGCTATTTATATTTTCCTAAGATAACATTAAATATTTACGCAGCTGACAGTCATATTTAGCATGACAGAAATTAATAAAAGAATTATCATGGGCATTTGTGAACATTTGTTTGATGTTGCCTAGGAGATCTGTACCAAATCTTGCGAGAGTGTTCTGTTAAAGAGACAGGTCTTTAACAAAAGTCATTTTCTTCTGATGTCTCCGTCTGAAATTGGTCATTTTAATATCATAATGTTCAGAAGAGATGTGGCTTGTGAAAAATGACTTAAATTGGAGTCAATAGACTCAAGGCTGCCGCTGGTCTCCTATAGGGACGGAAAATCATTCAACTCAGGAAATGGACTTTTTTGAAGTTGATATTTGAAATATTGCTTTTATGCAACCCAGCTATACAGGAAGCTGACTGGCCATGGGGTGTCTTGGTTTCTACAGTAAATGATCTTCGCCTATTAGGCCTACTCACCAATTTTGGACATCTCGGGTACGAACGCCTGGTAGGGCCCGTCCAGAAACCTCGGCTCGTTGTCGTTGATGTCCTGGATTTTGACGATGAACTCGGACTCTGGCTCCAGAGGCCTGTCCGTCAGGCGGTTTCGGGCCTGAGCACGGAGGATGTACTGGGACTTCACTTCGCGGTCCAGCCTCTGGATGGCGTGGATGTCCCCCGTGCTGTCGTCGATGGTGAAGGTGGTGCCTGCACCCTCGCCCGTCAGTATGTACTTAATGGAGCCGTCGCCTTTATCCATGTCAGAATGAAGCTGTGGAGATGTTTATGAGTCAGTCAATGCACACAGGCTTTATATTCTATTTTAGGGACATCTCCTGGGTTTCAAACGTTAACATGGGACAGCTTAGTGTCCCCATATGGTCAAATCTGTGCCCAGAATGCAATCAGTCTCGAAAATCACAAACACACATTTGCAACTGCATCAATAAAATGCGCTCATGAGTAGAAACGAACTGGAATCTAACCGACATATGGTGCAGTGACATGTTTTTGAGGACGTCTAATTAGGCCACAGTCCCCCAGTTTTTTAGAACAATGCAGCTGCGCATTGATCCTAAATATGCAAACAACACAAGACCAAAACAGTGGAAAGTTCCTGTCCGTCCAAGTCAGCCACATGATCTGGGTCCAACTGAACATGTGCGCCACTTGCTGAGGAGCAGAGCAAAAAGGCAAATGGGAAAAAAGGAATGAGAATGAGCCTAAATTCACCAAAGGTCGGGTAGAGCTTGATATCAGAAAATTAATTAGCCAAATAATATTCTTCCTACTGCGTCTCCTGTGTGAGAGTTCTCTTTTAGGTTTTTGGATTGTTCTCTGACGAGTTTAACAACATGAAACCATCACATTCATCATTTTTTGACCGTTTATAGATCAAACAATGAATTAATGAATCAGAAAAAAAAGATTATATAAAAAATACATTTGCATCCCCAGCTGAGAGTTTGATTTGAAATCAAATATTAAACATGAAGTTTAGGTTTAATGGTCGATTTCCCAAGCTCAAACTCCCACTGTTTATTTGATGTGGATGTAAACATCTGAAAATTAAAGCCAAGAGTCGGCAGTCGGGCATCACAGACGTTGGTTCATTTTAAATTCAGTGTGCTGCATTAAAGTGACAAAAAGCCCATGTCACATTGAGCCCATATGCTACACTGCAATAAAGCACATATACATGACAATATTGGCAACGTATACCCTCGCTAACTGGAGCTGTGGGCACATTAACTGCAGACCTCCAGGGAGGCAGGCAGATATAAGCATACCTTAATACTGTGGCTCTGAGGAGGTCTCTAATCACAGCTTACAGCCTGTTTGTTGCCATGGGCCCCGTAGCGCAATCAGAGGTCTTCTGTGGCCCCTAAGTGTAAATGCAGCCTGTTGATGTGCAATCACTCTTTACTTTGTATTTAAAGGGTCCCTGCTGTATGACGAGTACCTTATTGCCATCACACTGGCAGAGGCCAATTAAACGCCCCAATTGATGTCAGTCTTATAATCAACAGTGCACGTAATACAACACAGAAACACTCCCATCTGTCTACTGAAAACGCACTCCTTTCAAAGAATACTTGCCAGCGCTGTTGAACTACTGGAAGTTTGCAGCTGCAGCACTTGTCATTATTGTGGCGACAGTTAAGCAACAATCTTCACAACACCTACCATTCCCTGAGCAGCAGACAATACAGCTTTCCCCTATCTCTTTGGACAACGTGCCCACCTGAACTCTCCTCCTGCAAAGCAGTGTGCAGCCCAGCGTGGCCCAGAATAGATTTTTTAATCAACACCCCATTGTGGGCTTCAACCCCGCGTCTCCTGGTGATATATCTCAGGCCGATGCGTTTCCCTTGCCTCGTCCGCCTTTCTCCTGCGCTGATCCCTTCTTTCCAACCAAACCTATGAAAGCAGGGAGTCTGACACTCAGGCTATCAATTACCACTTCCGTCTCAGCCCTAGCCTAAAGCCCGAATACCCTAACATCCCCACGGCTCTGAATACTAAGTTCCTCTACAGAGGAGAGGCAAAGTAGGCTGAAAAAACCTGAGGGGAAGGCTTTCAACAGGACATCTTTCTCCTGCTTTGTCATTTTCTACAATGCCTTTCTGCCTTGAGTAGCTCTCTAGGTAGTAGCCCGGCTTGTCAGAATCACTTCATTCAACTTCGGAAAAATTAGGCTGGGCGGCTTGAAAAGAATCAGAGAAGAAATGTTAAATGGGGAGGTAAGATGGGAGAGAATATGCTACAGCTGCTGTAAGGATTTTTTTCATATCACATAAGCAGATCCAGTTTTCTTCTACAGCTCTCACAGGACTTGTTACTCCTCTGCTCCGGTCAGACCATGTGACTTTTAAGAATCCAGCTATTTCCTGGGTATTCCTGAACAGTCGTAGTGAAATTATTCCAGAGCGCTAATTAGGCAGGTTTGCATTATTCCCAGAGGGAAATTTCAGAGAAGTAGCAATTAGTACTGCTGTGTTTTTTTTCTAAAGTTTTTTATATCAGGGAAGCTTTCTTTTTGGAATTTGGAAAAATAAAGTATTACAATGGTTCATTGCAGACTTAAGAAAACACATGCAAAGACACACAATACATTACAAAGTTAGGAAACAGCTTCATCAATTTGTGCCGCCCCTCTATGTGTGTGCACCAGGTGACTTTGCACACACATAGAGATACATCTGATAATGAAGCTGTAAATGGAACATATTTGGGCCATGGAACTGGGTTTATACTGGGCCAGAAGAGAACAACCATGTGGCTTGCTCCCTGCCATGAGGTGCCTTTTACCCGTAGTCATCTACCAACTAGCTTCCACAGCTCCTGGGCCTGTTGTGCTATATTTCTGTGTTCTCATAACAGAAATATGTTTTATCCAATCACCTGCTAAGTTTTTTCTTTTTCTTATCATTTTCTCCAAAGCATGTGCGTTTCTCCAAACAAATTTCCAACAAAGTCTCCCCAGATGGTTGGATGTATAAACCATCTGGTGTGTCAGGTGAGAAATGTGTTACTGACAAATATTGTTACCTTTTTTTTCTCCTTGAAGTCAACAGTAAGCCTATAAAAACTAATTAACTACTCACACTGAGTGACAACAGCTGGGGTTCCTCAAATTACTCAATCGTTATTCTTAAAAAATAATGATTGCACTCAAATTGTCTATAATTAAAGCACTTCTGGTCATAACTGCTGGTGAGTCACCACTTAAAATCAAACCTGAAAATATCATCTCAATTGATCCTTCTGACAGCTAGCTGCTGAGCTAGCATTGCACTTGCTACTGTTGCAGTTATACAGACTGATGGGACAAAATACTGCTCAGTCCCGTATAGTACAGTATGAAGATTTTTACTCCGTCACTGAACTTGGTTCTGTTTCACCAGGAGTGCTGAATTGAATAAACCAAAGTTAAAGCTAAGTGGTCCGTCCCAATGCTGCGTTCCAGGCAGGCAAATCGTAAATATTCAAGATTTTTGTAGCGTTCCAGGCAACCCAGGGTCCAGTGAAAGTCACTATAACAGCCACTCGTAACTTCCGACAACAGAACTTTCACGGCGTTCTTCTCTTCTGGATTCTGTTTCAGAGCAGAGCAGAGTGACTACAGACCGTGTTTTGGTCCAAACACTTATGATGATTGCAATTAACTATTTAAGAATAAACACAAATATATCACTTACTTCTGCTTTAAGAAAAAACACATGGAAATAATAATTTAATGTAAAAAAAAAAAGGCAGACTTGTGTTTATTTGCTTAGTAATTATAATAATAATAGTATAAATATAATCTCACTGTTTCTACAGCAACTATACTGAGGCAGCAAAATAAATAAATAATAAATACAGTTTTTGTTTCCACTGACAAGAAAATCATCAGTAATTAAATCTTTAAGCAGCTACTTATAGCTAAAGACTAGGTAAGACTAGATATTAATATTCGCCACTGTTTTCAATATTTCAATAGCAGTTATGTAGCCACGAATGAGCCAGCTCCTGACGTTTTGCAACACACTGAGGAGACAGGAAGTGTGCATGATTTCATACCGCTGGTCATATAGTTGCAAGCAAATGGCATGGCCCAACTCCTATTTATTTGTTGTTTTTGAGCATCCTGCCTTCATTTCAAAGCTCAAGGTGATAGTAGAGACTGACATTGGTGATTTTTCTCCAGCTTGTACATATAAGAAGAAAGTTTGTCCTGAAAAAGTTCCACCAATAAATGTAATGGCAATTTTTGTTCGCCGTTTGCCAGATTGTTGTGTCTCTCTGCTGATGATGACTGGACCTTACAACTATTGATCAAATGTTCAATTCACTTCAGCAACTGAACGATCAAAGTGCTCCTTTGTGAGCATCCGTCGTCTGCTCTTTTCAGAGCATGTCAGCTGTGTTGCAGACAGACGTGCCGTCCACCTCTGTGGAACGAAGCCGACTGAGTGAAGCCTCGGTTCAGGTCAATTAACTCAATCACTGCTGTCTGGCTCTGGTTCAAAGTGGACTGAGGAGAGGGTGTCCTGGTATGGATGCGGTGTATCCAGGGATTAAATTGGGTTTCTTTTTTCGTTTTTCTTCGTCCAGTTGCTGAAGCCTCCCTCTGCCCACCCATGGGTCCTGCTCAGTTCTGACCTCCAGGCTTGCTGAGCCGCTCCACAGGTTCTTTAACTTGCACAGTTTGCAACACCTACACTGAAGAAGCTGGTGTGTCAGGTGCAGCCGGTGCAAAGGTCATGCAGAAAAGTTTCTCCCTTAGACTCAGGAACTGTACGCTTAGCATTTCCCCCAGGTTATACCTCCAACCCGTCTGCATACATACAGAATCTTGCATGTTCGTACAGTATCGCATTTAGTTAACACTGACCTTTCCGATATACAGTGGTTCCAGCCCGGTGTACTCCTCCAGGACAAAGAACTGGTTCCACACCCATCCTCGTTTCACCCTCTGGAGCGGTGCCGAGCCGCCTGCGTTGCCCTCCTCTGCGGGCTTACCCAGAAGGCCGTGAGGCAGGAGGGTCAAAATACAGAGGGTCACGGGGAGCAAGACGCTGGCAACCGCTGGGAGATGCAATTGGGTTCCCATTCTGAGTAGTGTGAGAAAAGCCTTTGCCGTTGTTTCCTGGTTCTTCTTTTCCTTCTTTCTGGCTGCTGTTGTCCTGGAAAAGAGAGAGAAAGAAAAAGACAGATGAGTCTCAGATTCATGTTCTTTCAGGACACTGTCATGCTTTTGTTGTATACGCTGAGCCCCTGGTCCGTTTTGCACTGGAAACCTGTGGATGACACTTATTCGGTTTCTTTCCTGCCGCCTGCAGCTTAGCCCTCCGCTACAGAGGTTTTGTTGGGTTGTAATGAGCTGTGTGTGCCTTCTCACGGCAGAATGAGGGGTTCCTCTCATGCTGCAGGAGAGGTCACACGGAGGAGGAAGAGGACGAGGAGGAGGAGGAGGAGAGGGCACAATAGTGAGAGAAGAAGACAAGGACAATGCACTAGGTACATCAACCTGCTCTCATGCTTCACACAATTCAGTCAAGAAAGAAGTTTATTTCCCAAAATGTTGACACCAGGTCACATTTCTTCTTCTTCTATACCGACATTCCAGAAATTTGCTTCAAAACCTTCACAGAAACATTTTTTGTCGGAGCTGGGAGCAGAAAACCAAAATGATACCACCAGCATCCGCTCTTCTCCCTCCAGCTCAGGACAATCAGGCAAAAAAAAGTGTAAAAACATCTTTTCCCCTTCTTTCCTCCCTTCCTTCCTCTTCCCATCACGAGGACAGGTGAGCTCCTTCACAGCTCCTGTAAAAGGCCCGGGGGTGTGATGTTCTGAGATTTTAGTGTTTCTTTTAACACCCCAACTCAGCTTTACTCACACCATCTTCACTTCTCCTCAGCGCTGCACATCGCTCATTACAAGTGTAGGCTACTGTCTTTCTCTCCATATCTCAGGTTTTCTGTGGAATTGCCAGGAGCATGCTGGGTTCCATGCCTCTAAATACCATCTCCATCTTGCTTTTTTTTTTTTTTTTTTTTTGACTTGCGCATCATAGGAATCTTTAAGATCAGCGAGGTCAAATCTTTGAATTTCATGCAGGAGATGCTTTTTAAGGTTATGCATCGATTTGAGCTAATCAATACCTTTTCGCATGCAGTGCATGGTACCCATGCTGCCTCTTTCCATCTGGATCTTGTTTCTATGTATTAGGAGGATGGCAGCATTTACCCGCTCTTCCTGCATTAACAAGCTTGAAGGGGTTGGTGGGCAGATTTATGGTCAAAAGGCAGAGAGACAGCAGAAAGGGAGGGAACGGGAGGAGGAGGAGGGAGGGTAAGAAAAGAAAAGCGAAGAGGCTGTTAGCAGGGGGAGATGGAAAGTTTGAGGCCCTAGCGGAAGAAAGAGAGACTGTTTGACTCATGGGTTGACTCCATTATGTTTTGTAAGAGAGAGTGCATTGTGCTGCTGCAGACTCTCTGAATCACCAAACTCAGTTAATCATTGTTGAAGAGGCACAAAAGGCAGGCAAGGGTGGGGGGGCGTGGCTGCATTGTCAGCAGGGAGGCTGCACCCGAGTGTGTGTGTGTGTGTGGGTATGTGTACACGCTCTTGTGTGCGTTGTGTTTCTTGCGTAGACGGACCCCGCGAGGGCCGCTTGGCAGGACGGCTGACACTTGACCTCGTTGCCCCTCCACTCTTTTCAGCCTATTCAAGCAGCCTGGTTGCCATTATGAAGTAAAATTAGCTCCCTGTTCTTTTGCTCACAAGCTCCCCAGGCCTCCTCCTCCTCCTCCTCCTCCTCTTCAGCTCCTCCTCCTCCAGAGGTCACAGCTTGCGCCCGAGCATTTTGCTCCATTTTGTCGTGCCTAATGAAGTGACATGCTATGTAATTGTGCTGGCAAAACATTTCACACATCGCTCTTCTGCTAATCTTATGGCATTCTGCTTGTTTAAAGAAAAAAAAAGCAGCTGGTGTTTGCCACACAAGGCCGGGGGAGAAGGGATGGGATGAAGGGAGGAGGGCGGAGGTGCAATCATATGAAAAAGCTTTGCCAGACTTAAGACGAGGAGGTAGGCTGTATTTTCCCACCGGGCTCAAACTCTCTTCCCATTTGAAAACCCTCCTTTTTGTCATAGAAAAAGACACCATTAGCTGTTGTTTTCTAGATGAAGACATTACATCCAAGATGGGAAAAGATGCACGGAAACATCTGGGTTTTTTTTTACGGTTTGTTTAGAAAAGCAAAAAACGCCCGGAAAAGATGAGACGTTCGCCAAGAGGGAGGGAGAGAGTGAGTGACAGTGGAGGAGACGGTGATTGTCAGGAGGAGCAGCTGGTGTGACAAAATGATGGGCCATATTGTTATATCATGTTACTCCGAGTCCACCTGCTGCTCCATTAACTGTGATCTGACAACAGGCTGTAACAAACTGCTCCCACATGAGAGAGGTTTGAGAGGAGGGAAAGACACGACCAACCAACCTCCTCATCAAGCGCGTGATCTAACTGTTCCATTAATTAATGACTCACTAATGCCTTAAAATAACAAGAAAAAGAAACACCATTCCTGCTAATCCACAACAGAAAAAAAAACTCCTTTCATGTAATGATTCTGCAGTGGTTTATTTAGTTGAAACCCTGAATTCCTCACAGAAAACCTTGGTTTTGGAACAAAAGTGAAAAATGCACCTGTTGCGAGTTACTCAGCTAGACACAAAAGGATTGTTCTGCTGATGTTTTCTTGATGAGTTGATGAAAACCTTCACTTTTAGGTTATTTTTTCAAATGTTACCTCATTTTAACCAAAAAATTTAACATTGGTTTGTGTGATGATTTTTAACCAGGGGTCCTTTAAAAGTTAAATTTGCTTCATGTTTACTGACTGAAGTAAACATCTGTAACTTCTCCTTATCAGAAACCTTTCCAACCTCCAAACTCCCATCCACTCAGGAGGTTACCGAGGGTGCGACTCAGTGTGTGGTACATTAGTATGGGTTTGCCCTGCGTTTAAGTGCTATGTGGAGCATTATTAAGTGTTAATTTCACAGTGGCCGTATCTGTCCTCACCTCCGCTCTTAAAAAAAGGAGGCCTCCCAGACTGTGGAAAAGGTCCTTTTTAAAAACTGGGTGGACCCGTGAAAACAGCGTTTCCACCCACCCCGGCAGGACAAGACGTCACGGCCAATTTGTTAACCACAATTGATTTAGCACGGTAGAGGAGAAGCGACAGCACCACCAGGAAGGCTCTGAGCATCTCCAAGCGTGGAGCTCCAGCATGAAGAGTGTCTCTCCTGGAGAAAGTTTTTTTTTTTCTTAATTTCTGAATGCCAAAGTTGATTTACTTATTTACACATAATTAAATTCAGCCTCCGCCGCTACACTAACTTTTAATAAACAGGACCTGCCTGGAGTGTGGCCTCTGGTATGTTTTGCATCTGTGTGTGTGTGTGTATGTGTAAACTGAATGAAATGACCAGGCCTGCACTCTAAAGCAAAAGGGTCTACACCGACAGCGCCTGCAGCAAGGACCCAGTTTCCTCAGCTGGCTCACAGGGAGGGATGGCAGCCTTCAAAGACAAAGTCGGGGGATAAGGGAGGTGTGTTTTCTGGCCAAACTCTCCCAACATCACACAGTTGTTTGTTATGTGGGGTATGAATATGAGCTCTCTATGGATACACAGCATGTGTGCATGTGTGTTGGGGCTCTCTACCCTCTATTCGTCCTCATTCTTTTAACCCTGCCAACCCTCAGGACAGAGACGCTGGCATGGGGTGGGCTTTGAACCTGCCTTTGCCTTCGCTCTCTAATTGTGGGGAGCTCCCGGGGCCGTCGGCCTGTGCAGCTGCGTGCCGCCGCCGCCACCGCTGCGCCCTCACACACACACACACACACGCACACACCCTCCTCCCTCCCCGCAGGCTCATTTACTGTAAGGTGCTTTTAATTAATCGTTTCTCTCTGCGCTCTCCCGTGCGCCGGCTGAGCTTTCATCAGAAGTTTCTTGCTCTGCACCCCAACAATAACACGGATAAAGCAACGATTTCATTCCAACCCCCCCTGTTTGCTTCTTGTCTTCTGTGTCTAACCTCTGCATTTGTTTATCATTCGAACTCTGCACTTCATTTCAGGTTTTTTTCATCTTCTTCCCCCATTTCCCTTAATCCTCTCTGGTTTTGGACTGGCTCCCTTCTCCTCCTCCTCCTCCCCGATTGCACATTTAGTTCATTCATCGCTCAGCGGAGCCGTAAAAGGAGCCTTGTCATTTATGGAGAAATTAAATCACACAAACTGGCATTCATCCCAGGCACTGGTGCATGGAAATGATGTCACCATGCATAAGCGTCATCTGGAAAAGTTTGCAATCAGTGTCACTCCGTTGCAAATTAAACAGCGGCGACTTGGAGACAGATCCTTTCAAATTAATATCGTGCTCATAATCTCTTTTGAATTTTGTGGTTTTGTCTGATGTGGACTTCTCCTCCGCCACATGGCTGCGGCTGGAAACATCCTCCCCCTCTTATTAGACCGTTTCCTCCGCCGGAATGTCATGTAAGGCATCCGAAGCGCAAACACCATCACAGAAACCCGAAGGTGCTGTTAATAATTAAGGCCCGAGCACAATGTTCACCTTTCAGAGGATCCTTCATCGCTTCTCACTGACACTGATAATAGCAAGAAAAGTCTTTCTGCCCTGGCAGGAGCACACACACACGCACACCAATCTAGTGTCTTATTTGTCTGCCCGAGGTTACAAGACAGGCGATAGCTTAATGGGTTTGATAGAAAAAAAAAAATGAAACTGTCCTCATCTTGAGAAACCTTGGCTCAGGCTGAGAAATGAGGTCTGAATGCCAAACAGAAGTCCGTAAAGCAGATAGGCATTCCTCTCCTTCAGCATGGCTTGTTTGAAGTAGCGACAGTGCGGACGTGCTGAGAATGGGAGCCACGCTTTGAGGCTCGGCTCCTGTTCACAAAAGTTTTTTTAATGTGCCACCAAAAAACTCTGGCTGAGGCGAAGCTCTCCACATGTTCACCGTGACCTACTTCTGACAGCCACACACACAGACAGACACACAACTGTCTCTACAAACAATCTTTATCAATTAACACGTGGGCAAAAAGTGATGGTCAGGTGCACAATGATGCAGCTTCTCTCACCTCCACTGACAAATCCTCCTGTTTGCAGCCCGACACTGATGTGTTTTAAATCCTGGATCAGTGAAAGTCAAGACTTATTCTGTTTCAGTGGGAAAAAATAAAGAAGAAAATTCAACAGCCTTACCTTATTCCTTTTCAACTCTCCTCCCCTTTTTCTGTGAAAAACACAGTTTTTCTTCTTCTCTTATCTCTTTGTTCTTCTTCTTCCCTGCACGCTCGCCAAATTTCCCTTGTAAAAGTTGTGAGAGCTCCTGCCTGCAGAGCATCAGTTTCCCTAAAGTCACCTTGAGTCCACGCTCTCGCTCACTGTCCTCTTTGTAAAGTTTCCTCTCTCTCCATATACTATATCTTCCTGTGCCGCCTCCAGTCTGTCACCACAGCCGTCTGCACGCTCTCATCCCTGGTGTTGCCTATATCTGTGGTACCCAATCAGACCACGAGACCAAATGTCCCTCTCTTTACAATCAGTGGGACGGCCTCCCCGTGGCTCCAGTGTAATCCAGCAATCCACAACCTCGGGAATGGGAAGGAGGCAGTGGGACGGAGGGGTGAAATTATCTCAAGGGGAGGGGAGGAAAGGGGGGGTGGTGGGGGGGTGAAATCAGGGGATGGCAGGAATGAGAAGAGGGAGATAGTGAACAGTGGAGGGAAATGCTCCTGCATCCCCCACAAAAGCAACTCATTTCATTTTAAGGTGTATTTTGCAAGTGAATAAAATGACCAGTGTGGAGGGAGGGAAACCTTGGGTGTGTGTGTGTCTGTGATGATTGCCAGGAGGTCCGGGGTCCTTGGATCACTGACCAGCCAAGTAGAAAAGGCAAAAGATGAGGGAGGGTAAGGGGGGAAAAAAAAACACCTTTCCTCTCGCGCCGGCGAACCTGCCCCAATGCATTTTAATGAGGCGGTGTCGTACACCACTGGATCTGTGGAGGGATTTATGGGCATAGAAGATGAAGCTTTAAACTGCATTATATTCCGCTGCTCGCCCAGTCAGAGTCAAAGCAATTAGTTTTCCAAATTGGCAAAAAGATCCTGAAAAATTAGGTGCACGTCAGTACGCACAAAAAGCGCGGCGGAAGATTAGACATGGTCACGGAGATCTGATCCCTGTTTAGCGCCGAGCAAGGAAATAGCAAGTGTTTCATTTAAGCAATCATGGAATTAATGCAGCAAAAAGAGGTTTTCAGAGTTGAGTCCTCAGGAGTAGAGGGACTGGGAAAATGAAATCATATTGGAGATGTACTCAAGCATGTTTAAACAGAAATGAGAATATATTACACAGAAACAAGGAGCGTTCTAGGCGGCTGCCTGGGTTCTTGTTTTTTCTGTTTTTCCTTTTTTTCATGACATCATCTGAGCCGCTTTCATTATATATTTATAGTCAAAATAAGGTGAAGGAGCTGCAGACACGTGTCGTGCGAAAGTTTTTAAGTTTCTCCACTATTTGTAGGCAATTGGGGCAACTTTGCTCTTTTTTTCCACTCCACAGCCCTTTGACTCTCCTTAATCTTCCTGACAGAGTAATTTGGTGTGTTGTACGGCTCCAAAAATACAGATGAAGGCTGTTGTCACCCACCGAGCCAGATGGTCAAAAGGTTGTACTTCTCTATCGGTTCAATATGTTTTTTTCTTTCTCCCTCTCTGTCCCTTTCAATATGTCTTCTTTCTCATTTGGCAGGTCATTCTTCTTCACCACTGGCCCACCCACACCCCTCCTCCTCCTCCTCGCCGCTGCCCTCCCCGACGTCTTTGTCTCTTTGAAGACCTGACTGGTTAGCGCCCCAGCCAATCTGTCAGCGAATGCATGAGTGGACCCCCTAGAAATAAAAAAAAAGCCAGGGGTCCCTCTTTGTTGGGGCGGGCCACGGAGAGGGTGGCATTCAGCACCATTGAACAACACCTTCCATCAGTGGCAGAGCAGAGAATAATAATTGGCAGAACAAATTGAACCTATAGGGCTTATAGAAGGGCCTCTGTCTGTTTTGAAAGTCTGTTATGGTAGTAAACGTCTGGAAAACAAGTCCCTCCGGGTCTCCTCACAATGGCCCAGATCCGCCGTAGCAATAGATTGGATACAGTTACGTTCTGCATGTTGCCGGACTTTGGAAGTGTGGTGATATGCAGGATGTTGTAAGGACACGCTGCTTTCACGGATCAGACCAAGTACACCTCCTTTTAAAGTTTACATCTGTAGCCCTATGTAGCCCACTTAACCCTATTGTGTTCAGAGAAGGGCCGTGAGTCATCATAATCACTTGCCTTACGTTTATATAACCAGTAATAAGATACGCTTCTAATGTCTTGGATCTCTTTCATTAAAAGTTTTATTCTTCTCATTATTAACTTTCTTTTTATAGTGTCAAAAAATAAACACACTTAGAGCCTCAAGTAAGTAATGATGACTTTGAAAAAACAATAATAAATCTGTTATGTTTTTTGATTAATTTTTTAGTTTAGTTTCTAAAATGGCATAAATTAGTCAAAATGCTGATTGCTGTCTCCCAGACCCCAATGAAACGTCTTCAGATGTCTTGTTTTATCACTCAAACTACACTTTCACACTACTGCTGAAAAGTTCCTGATGTAGCTAAGAGTTGTCATCTGTTAATGTCTAAAACAGTCCACAGAGCTGTGTTTAGCCACTTGCTAATGACGCTACTTACTTACGTGATCAAAAAAGCTACTCTTTCCCCCGTTACTGACAATACAATGTGCCGTCACTTGACCAACGAAGTCTCGTCACAAAATAATACACTAGTTTAAAGAAGAAGTAAGTGGTCCGGTCGTTTTCGCTAATGCTGCGTTCCAGGCAGGCTTTTGAAATCGTAAATTACAGCTTCAAGTCACAACTTACGACTTTGTAGCGTTCCAGGTAACCCACTCGTGTTTTTCCGACCTGTTTTACCGGTGAAAGTCACTATAACAGCCACTCGTAACTTCCGACCGGTGAACTCGTACCAGATCGAACTGGTACCACTTCACGGTCGGAAAAATACTTTTTGAACGCACCATAACAGTCCGTCCCTAATTCACGGCGTTCACACACAGCCCTGCATGCCGTTCTCTCTCCTCATTGGATAAAAACTGTAGTATACGATAAATGTTTTCTCCTCGGCTCAGAGCAGAGCAGAGTGACTGACAGACCCGTGTTTTGGTCCAAACACTCTATGTAAGTGATTGCTGTCGGAAGATATAACTATTTAAGACTTATATTAACACAAATATATCACTTACTTCTGCTTTAAGTGTATGTTAAACAATCTTTTTTTCAGTCCGTCAACTAGTCAGAAAAAAAAAAGGTTATCTGGAACTAACCAACTCACTCAGTACTCCTCCGCACAGGCGACGCGCTGTATCATTCCTCCTCTTCTACACACACTGCTGATCCAAACCAAGGGGGGAGTTGTGGGTTCCACAAGTGAAGACCACTTCCGTGTTCAAAAAGCTGCAGTTCTCCGGCGGCCACTGGGGGCTGGGACCAGAAGTGAGCAACTCTCCATTGACTTCCATGTTAAAATAACCTTTACAGCTGGTATATTTTACTTTTTTAGTCTCTACCGATAATTTCCACCTCCGTGAACACTGTGGGGGGGTTGCCCGTAGTAGGAGCACAAAACAGACTCCCCAAACCAATGGGTGATGTCACGGTGCTACTGTATGTCCATTCTTTTTACAGTCTATGATCCAAACAGCTGAAGGCTGTATGTCCATTCTTTTTACAGTCTATGATCCTAACAGCTGAAGGCAATCAGGGCCTGAAAACATCACTACATGGACTGGACTCACCTACAACAAACATGGCGGAGCTATCAAACAGAGTAAGGGAAGTTCTAAATGAAATACCATCAATTACAAAACTTAAACAAGAGCAAGAGTCGGCGCTTGTTGAGTTTCTTGGAGGAAAAGACGTTAGCCTGTTCTGTGCTCGTGAGAACGTGCTGTGTCAATAGCCTACTGAGTGAGTTGGTTAGCTCTGGATACATGAGGATAAGGGAGGGCGAGCCCAACTAATTTGACATATATAAGCATTTTATAATGCAATAGTTTCTAGTTGTACTGTAACTCAGTTACTTTTTGGGGAAAGTCATGAGTAACTATGATTAATTACATTTTAAAAGTAACATCCCCAACACTTTTTTTGTTTTTTTACATACTAAAGTACTAGCGTGGCAAGGTGAAGAGGGTCCAGGCGGGGATTGAACCCACACCTCCCGGGTAAGAGTCATGCGCGCTTGCTCGTCAGCCAAAGGGACATCCCCTTGGCCAAGTAGCCAGGGCACATGATCAATTGGAGGCATAGTGACAGGAACCTCAACTGTCACATCTCTCCCTCTCTTTTCACAAGCACGTCCTCGTGCTTCCGCGCAGGCTGCCACACATTAGGAATCCATGGACCCACCACTAGTGCTACATGGATCCTGCCAACAATGCCAGAATGTGGCAAGGTGAAGAGGGCCCGGGCGGGGATTGAACCCCTTCACTCCTTCCGTCCTGCTTCTTTTCACCTACAATATATCTTCATTGAACTATCAGAAGTATCACAAACGTTCCTGATGGTATCAACAATACTCACAGAGCCCAACCTCTATCTCTGAGTTTGATTTCAGAAGTAACAAATCTCTGTTCAGAAGCCCATTGACATTCGTAGGTGTGCTTATAATAAAAATCTCCAGCCCTAGGACTGAGTCTTTCTCAACATGCTGTATGGCTTCATGTTTACAGTAGGTTTTAGAAAACAAACATTGTTAATGGTCTTCATCAAACAACATTTCCTGTGAGCCTGACATGTTTACTGGCTAAACATCCCAGCTTGACACAAATAACATGACTCAGTGGGGGAGATGTGGCTCTGTTCGCATGTATGTCTGTAATAGCTCTGAAAACACAGATCACAACTAGCCTAAGTTTCTATATTTGCAGATTGAAAGTAATTGTTTCACTTTCACAGAGTTTTCAATGTCTTCAACTGAAGTAGAACAGAGGCTAGCCCTGCACTTGATAACATCAGCTTTAGCACAGCTGTATCACTAAGTGAAGAGACAGCCATTCGCCAGAATAATAGACCACATTTCAAGCGCCAGGAACCAGGGGAAGCAGAAAATCCTCCACTAAATAAATACTCCTGACCTGCACTCTCTGAGATTGAAAGTTAAATAAGCTTTTAATAGTGTGTTGCATCCAATAGGCAATTAAAAATAATGACAACAGTTAGCGTGCACCAGACTTGATGAAAAAACAGAGCACAGGAAGGTAATACCCCACTCACCGCCTACCCTTTATTCTCCGCTCGCTAAGTAGCAGCCTTCATATGGAATAACCTAAACAAAATCCAGCCAGTCTCCTTCAATGTATCACTTTGCCACCACATCCACCGCTAGGGGAAAGCATGAAAGAGGGTTAGGTTTCAGAAGAAACAAGATGAGAGAACGCCACAGAGAGCGAGCAAAGCCTCCATGTCATCTAAGATAAGAGGAGCAGCTCTCTTCCCTTCTGCCTGAGATTAAAAATGGCATGGAGCAGAACAAGCCTGAGTACAAAGAGCTCTTCTGTGTCTTTGGGGTGCGCAGTCAAGCCTTTTCATGTCAGATTTTGGCTACAGGTCGAAACAAAGGGAAATTAGACGAGGAAGTCATTGTGTCTTTGTCGGAGAGTGGGGAGAAGAAGCACATGCGAGAGGCTGATTTTGAGTACACACGAGCCAAGTTCACAAGTGAAGCGGTAACCTTTACAGTAATTGGTGGAAAAGCCAAAAAATAAGATGTTTGGCCGTAATTGTGAGACATCAGGATTGGCACGGTGGGGTCGAAAGAGTGAACCGTGACATTAACTGCCTGCCTGGCATCATCTGGCCTCCTGCTTTTGCGCGCTCTTGTCTTAGACAAGCTGTGTCTTTCAAGATCCCATTTTCCTGGTGACCTTTTCACCGCCCCCACCTCCGCCTCCACCCCCCCTCCTCCTCCAGCCCTCTCGCGTCTGAGCTACGCTACCGCGGCAGGGTATTGACTTTCACTCCGCTGTGTTAAACTTTGCCATCCGCGCGCGCCTTGTTGCGGAGCCTCCGCTGTGACAAGAGGCGGCATTCAGTTTGTGATAAAAGGCTCCCCGGGCCGTTTGATGCGTATTCCAGCGGGGATAGGCAGGGACTTGGCCTTGATGAGCTGACAGAAGCCGAGGAGACGTGGGGCCTCGGAGCAGCAGGACCACAAACCTCAGGAACAAGCGCGCCTGTGCCCTGATATTTACCCCTCCCTGCTCTGTCATTCCCCATAACTCCTGCTCTACCCCCCTGTCCCCGTGACCCTGTCTGCGCCGCTGAATCTGACATGAAAGACTGAAGTAACTTTTGAAGTAGAAATTAGGGGGGGGGGGCACACACGTTGTGACTGATGCAAGAAACAAACACAAATGCACGCGGAACATGAAATGCCTGCATTATGAATGTTATCTGTCTGCTGTGTTATTCCTGCTAAATTATTTACATTAAGCCAACAAGAATGAGTGTAGAGAGACGAAAGAAAAACATGTTTCTCCAAATCAAAAATAATGTCCCAGTCCACAGTGTTTTAACTCACTTCGGCAGCATAAGGGAAATTGTTTCTTTTTTTAGTAAAACTGAGCATTTTTCCTCCGAATTAACCCAAACTCACGGACACAATCTCTCCGCTTCCAAAGGGATCGTAGCCTGGCAGCGAGTGCACGCGTCTCGTATCAGCAGGTCTGACTGAGTCTATCTCCCTACCCCCCACTTTCTACAGTCAATAGAATAACAATTAGGGTGGGTAGGGTAGGGGAGGGCGTGGAGGGGTGCAGTGTGCGCGCTCCATTACACGTTTGGTATGCGGGGGGTGTACGGCACAGGCAGCCACGTCGAAACAGAAACAAACACACACAGGATAAATGTCTCCTTTGTTGGTTTCTGTGTGTTTGTAGCTCCACAGTGATCCAGTGATCAGAGGAAGAAATAGTTCAGCAGGGGTTTAAGCAACACCATCCGCCACTCTCCCCGCACCTCCGAACAAATCTGGCTTATCGCGGTGGAAAAAAAACAGTTATTCCTTTCAAACAGACCTGGGTGAAAAGTTTCTGTTTTGTTTTCTTTTTTTACTTACCCCCCCTCCCCTTCCAGCTACATAAACATGATAGATCCACAGAAAGGAGCAGGAGGAGAGGATGCTTTATTATGGAACAAATAAAGCATCCTCTCCTCCTGCTCCTTTCTGTGGATCTATCATGTTTAATCACCCTCTCTAAGAAGTCCAACTTGTGCAACATTATATATTAAGCTTAACCATGGCCCAACTATGCATTAACCATCATAGAAAAAAAATCAAGAAGGTCATGAAGTCCTCGCTCCACCTGGATTTTTGCTCCCAAAGTCTTTAACAACATGCTCGGTCAAATTGTGCGAGGGAAAATACTTTTTTTCCCCCACTGTCACCTGGCAACTAAAAGCTTCAAAGGACCTGTGCATCTCAGGAGGTGTTAGAGCTATGAAACCTTTGCTTTGCCACAGGCTTTCTTCTTATGAACGCACAATCTGGGGGTCAGAGAATCTCGGACTGAAGCCGGTGAACCCTTTTACCAAAGAACACGACTGTGCGCGTGCTGTGATAATTTCGAAGAACTTCATGTTGGCAACTGTGCAAGGTGCATGTGTGTGTGGCTATGTCAACCTGCCACTGTGGAAACTCGTATGAGCATCCACCGGGTCAAAGAGGAGAGTATTAAAGGGATAATTCACCAATTTTCTACTCACCGCCATGCCAGAGAAGGGTTTGGTGAACTTTCGGAGTTCTCTGGCAACGGATTTTCATATAATAGTGGTGGATAGTTCTCACTTTTCGTCTGAAACACACACTATGAAACATCCAAATACCTCCATGCTCCTCCGTACTGACCTAAGTGTCTTGAAGCCGTGACATGAAAAAGTTATTCAGAAAAAGATAATGTGATCTCTGTTTTTAACCTTGTAGCAGTAGCTCCCAATGGCCCTGTTGATGTTTGTGCGCATGTGAGAGATTTGCCGTAAGATGTTCTTCCGTGTTTACGTCATACATCCAGTGATTTGCAACGATGAATTAACATCTCTCAGCAAATCTCGTGCATGCACACACACATTTGGATGTTTCATAGTGTGTGTTTTGGACGATTCAAGTATTAGCACTATCCGCCGCCACTATATGAAAATCCATTGGAACTCCAAAAGCGTTTTGATGACTCTGAAAGTTCTCCAAAGCCTTACTTGGCATGACGGTGAGCACAAAATTGGTGAATTATTGATTTTGCGTGAAATATCCCTTTAACATTAAACATATTAAAGGAAGAGGGAGAGCGTAGGTTACAATATACCGTGAAATGCATCATGGGGCTGAGCGCTGACATCTCCAGCTAAATGCCAGAGGTTGCAAATTTGATCTTCGTATAGCTTTAGAGCCACATATATCAACTTCATAGTTCCGCTACAGGAAAAGTCTGGAGACCAGTGAAGTCATATGGACTCATCCTCTGGGGATCTCCAATGCCTGTATTGAATCTGAAGATAATCCATCAAATACTTGATGAGATTTGAGTCTGGAATAAGATAGTGAGCAACTGCCACTAGCCGTTAGCCACTAGCCATTAGCTCTGCTAACAAACAGCTTAAAATGTGAATTTTACAGGAACTCACTGACCTAGATTCTCTGTTCATTTTATTTCCATGTAGGTACATGCACTAGTAACTAGCATACTATTTAATTTAATGTTTGCATATTGCATCCACCCCAGGAATCACATTAAAAATCATATTTCCTGCACATGTACCCACTTGAAGAAGGATTTTAAAAAGGTTTTCGTGCAGCCACTGTTTGTTTTCATTCCAACTTAGTTAAAAATTTCACATGTACTGTATTGATCTATGAACCCTATATCTAGTCTGTTATTGAACCATGAGCTGACTATATTGTTGCGTCGCCTGGAGAGAGACACATCAAGAGAAAATGAAATAGAGAGAGAGAGAAGAAAAAACAGAGCAGTGGTTTAAGTGGCTGCTTGATTCACAGTAAAAATCTGGCACCTGTTTTTCTAGCTGATATAATAATGTTCCCTTAGCGCATGTGCTGGGGTTGCAACCCAGGGGTTGGTGACAGACTGATCTGAAATCATCTCTCTGTGACTGCTCTAATGACTCCGCTGCTGTGCTCGGTCCCACGGCGGAGCAGGATTCTTGGCTGCGGGATCCGGAGGTGCCGGAGAAACAGCATTGTCACTTATTTCTAAAAGAGAATCATTTGTGTGCCGCGGAAAGCAAAGGAGAATTTTTAATACCTCATTTACAGAGCTGACAAAAACTATCCCAAGAATGTGGAAACATTTAGTACTGACGAAAGTCAAAGAAAAAACAGGCTGGCGCCCCAGAAGTTGGAATTAATTGCCATCATTGCTGCTTTCTGCTGCTAAGAATGAGCTTTTGAAGCTTTCACACTTCAGAGACTGATCAGGGCATTGTGTGTGGGGAAAATTAAACCAGAATTAATTCCACCATACACACAATGGGGTAATATGACACCTCCATATTCACAAAATTGACATCTGCAGACGCTGTCACCAGGAAGTCAAGAGTGATGGGAAATATCAGGAGTAGAATATGAGGGTGTTTCAAAAGTTCATGTTTGGAAAAGGTGACCCAAGAAGTTGTAGTGCATGATTCCAAGCAACAAACTGTCTCCTCTTCCTATACTCCAGCATCAGTTAACTTCATTATAAATGAGATGTTGCACTGATGAAAGAAACTTCACAGGCTGCAGATTAAATTTTAATTTGCACCTTTAGCATAAAGTGTTTGATTTTTGCCGACCTTCTGATGCTGAAGACTATACAGTATGATCAGTGCAATGTAAACTCATTGTTAAAGGACAGTTCCTAAGCGTTACAACTTGGTGTCTTATTTCTGCAGCTTCAATCATCACATTAGATAAGAACTGGGAATCGTCTGATCTTCCAACTCTTCAATCAACTTTTTTCAACATGTTCCAATTAAAGGTGCCCTATGATGTTTTTGACAACTAGTAGCAGACTGGCAATGTTTACACAAGCAGTTATCTTAACTCATCACACACTCCCACCATCATTTTCTCACTAATCAAGCTGGTGACAATGTTGTGATTATAAATCTAGATAGCAATGTCCCTTTAGAAGCAGTGAAAAAGAAAACTGCTGGATCACAGATATGGATCTAAGACTGCTTTGTGGTTGACTGCCTGTGCCAGACTAGTTTTAGGTCACATCTTGTTTATCCAAAATCACAAAATATCAGCCACTTGTGTGAAATTTGACCTTGACCTTTACCAACAAAGTAGCTAGGCTATAATGAATTCCTCATTGAAAGCAAGTGGATGTCTGTGCCACATCTTAAGGGATTCCCGTTCTGACAAAATCAAGACCGCCCTCATCTTGACCTTAAACCACTGAGTCCACTGAGACCTCCCATTGAATCCAAGTGTCTGCTAAATCTGAAAAAGTTCTATTAATGTGCCATGGAGATATTGCATTAACGAGAAGGAGATGTCCAGATAGACCAATAATAATAATAAAAAAAAAAACTATTGAAAGTCAAAAGTTTCTTTGTTGCCAATGTTTTATGAGGAAGAACTAATTCCTTCAACACTTTTGTGGACACTTTTTTAAAGAAAAAATGCCTGTTTAACCTTGGCTAAAGACAGTTTAGAGTGACAGAGCATGAAATAAACAAGTATCTGTGAAATGCCAAAAAAAGCTAAGAGTTATGGGGAGGACAATGGATTTTTGAGGGCAGTAAAATACTGACTAGCCATCAAAAATGTAAAAGTAGCTGAATAAATGTGGCACTGATGTTGATAGGCCATGATGGTGAGGAAAGCAAGCCTGAGCATAAATCCAAAATGTGTGAACATCCAATATAAACACCTTCGACTCAGTAAAGGTAAGGGCTGATGAGGCCACTTCTGAAGCCAAGAGCTCTGCTGCCAAGTGGAAAAAATGCAAGTTATCCCTAACAAATCACATTTTGACTGGAGCGTTGGGTGAGTTACCTGAACGGGCTCTGAAACACTGAGGTTTTTCTCTGCCCAGTCCACCGAGGTTTCACCAAATCAATGAGATTATTTCCACCTCTGGCTCCGTCTCCGACAAATGTTTGCAGCGAAAACTCAAATCTCTCCGGTTAAGCAGCCAGCAAATGTCCATCAACGGCCAGCGTGAGCTTTCAAAGTGTCCTTGAGCGAGACTCCAAATCCCAAAACCGCTCTGAAGGATTTGATTATCTCCATCGCTGTTATTATGAGGCTTAAAACAAAAGAATAACACCAAACGCCTGAGTGTTTTCTCTCTCTCTGAAGGGGGGGGCAGATGGGGGCAGAGGAGTTTGTCGCTGAGTGGATGTGAGGACAGATGAACCTTAGCTAGCAGGCTTGTAAAAAGAGCATGCCAGACTAAGCTTTGTGCCATAATGCAAGCCGACGCGTTGGCGGAGATGTGAGGAGAAACAATTGACAGAGCTTTTGTTACATCTTTAATTACAGGCCTTGTATTTGTCTTGTTCATGTGAGGGTCCTTTGGGAGAGGCAGCTCTCTTCAGTCTGATCTGTTCTTGTCTCTGTGAAATGAATGGCCTGACCTCCCCATATCCCCCATGCGAGACATCCTCCCCTCCCAAAATGCATGGATGGAGAGTGGGGGACTGAATATTAGATGCAGTGTGTGCTGTAGCTGATGATAAGCGTGTGTGAACAACCTGCTCCGGTGCATTTTGCATGAAACAAACCTGCCATCCATCATGCGCATGGGAGTGAGAACGTCTTGGAAAAAAGGCAGGGAATCCGCGAGGCGTGAAGTGTACCTGGGGAAGTGAAGATGGGAGAGACGATCTGCTCGCTCGCTGCCCGCTGCTTAAACATACCCCAACCCCCCCCCCCCACCCCACCCCCACCCATCGCTGCAGTGAGTACAGATATGCCTGGCAGGTACAGGTATGGGCTCCGCGCTGCCGCCCGCCGCCAGTGAGATCAACGGTTGTGTCAAAGGAGATGATCCACAGCTAATATGCAGCTGTCTGACCCTATTACCTTTAGTGGCAGGGCCAGGCTGTTGCATCCCAGGAGTGCTCCCCTCAGTCCTTCAGAAGAAATTTAGTCAGGCTTTTAACTGCTCTGCATCGCCGCAGACGCACGCTGCGTTTCTGCAGTCTGTTTGTTCGTACATGTGGACTTGACAGTCAGAAATTTAGAACATGGATTTGATCTACACGTTCAGTCAAGTTGCTTTAATAAGGTGACATGTGCGTAACCCCTCGGCCTGTCAACCTCGATATGAGAAAATGTGCCTTTTTCTTTTTTCTTTTTTTTTTATTCCTCTGCTATTTCATTGCTCGCAAGTGATTAGAAGAAAATGTCCAATCCAGCAGGTGAGAAAAAGGGTTAGATCAGACAAGTTACGAAAAACCCCTTAAGCATGAGTCTGATAGTGTCTGGTTTGCAGATGATGCTGGTTCTCACCTGGTCCTGAGAGATTTTTTGATTTTCAAGATGAACATTTCTAGCAGGCTTGTATAAGTGAGTAAAATCTCCATGTTTTATTCTCTTATAAAGCAGCTCTGTAAATGCTGTGAAAAGTATCAAAACCTCAGTCAACGTAGAATTGCGCGCAGAGACTGATCCCTCAAATGAGCTGTCAGGACTTCTGTAACTTTGTGATGTCACGACAGAGCAACCGCTCCCAGCCCCGCCCACCTGAAACTATGATCCAGCCCTCATTTGGGTTCTCTGAGTGTTTCCCTGAAATCTGGTATATCTTGTTGGATCATTCAGCCAACCTGGTGCTATAAAGCTCCAGAGAGAGGAGGTGTAAAACTACACTGAGATAGTTTTTGGTTCTTGAAACCACAAATAGGCTATATATTTTATTATGGAGCAATACTTTTTATTGTTAAATTTTTAAAGGTCCCATGTTTTAGACATTTATGATTTCATTTGAACTGCAACATGACTATTAATCCACTACAGAGCTCTGAGGTGAAAATGAGCTGTTGGTCCCACTGTTTGTCTCTGTCACTTCTACCTTTCTCCATACAACTCCGCTATGATGAATAACACAACCCAAGGGTTTTATTTCAATAGTCTTTAGATTAGATACAGTAGATAAGGTAACAGGTAACAGTTTGTTGTTTGTGGCCACTTGAGGGCAGCAAAATCAACTGTAAACACAACATTTTCATTTTATCGCCCAACAAAATCAATAAGTTGAAAGTTTTAGAAAATAGTTGGTTATTTTCACAATCAAATTAGCATTTAGTTGGAGCAGCGCCACTGGGCAACAGGAAAGCCTAATATACAGTACTCACTCAGAGAACAGGCTGTGACCCAGTTACTGTGGGCAATCCACAGAGAAGAGAGAAGTCATCAACAGTTTTCAGAGCAGCTACTGCACTTTATTTCTTTGGTAGAAAGTGGTGCCATTGAGTTTTCAATGCTGCGATCAGCAAACAAACTCTATCCACCGATAGATAGAAATCCTATAGATGAAAACAAAAACCTAACACCAAAGTATTGAATCGACAGTATGACTGGTTACAAGAGTATGTGAAAAAGTGTTAAGTGAAAAAAAGTATCTTTTGTTGAACCGGCACCATTCAGGACTATGTTTGTTAGCTTTGTTAGCCAGCAGGTTGAAAAAATAATTCTAAACAATGTCTGAAGACGCAGAAAGAGGGTAACAGAGAGCAGATGAACTATCAAGAAGTGAGATTAAATACAGTGGTGTTCTTGGAACTATCTGTCGCCTGTTGCCATGGTCAGCCGTCTCCTTCGGTTTCACTCTTTCCATTGGGTCATTGTCTGCCTCGTCTCCTCTGCCGTCTGCTAGATCTCCTTACATTGCCTTTTCACTGAGCCACGCTGAACATCCCTGATGTACAAAGGAGCATTGTCGAAAGTCCTGCCCTCAGTCCTTGTCAAGCCCTTATCCTTCCTGACGGAACACAAGGTGTTTGTGGTGAGATCTTGTTACATGAGTTATGATCTATTCATACCCGCCTGCGCTCTGATGTGCTTCTCAGGTAGATTTTGTGCTTGGTGGTGACAGATAAGTGGGTTTCTGCCTTTCCTACCACATATTGAGCCCCGAGTGCGGGCGACAACTAAGAGCCGTGTTGAGGCAGATAATGCTTCTTAAAGAGGGAGGAGAAGGTTATAATGGATCACTACCTGGTTTTATTGATTGCATACTGGTTAAACTCCCGTGTCATCAGTTGGTTTAGCACATGGTTCATACAGTATCAAACCCATCTCAGCTGCTTTTTGAACCGTTATCTACTGCTGTTGGTAACTGTAACCTGAAACACACACGTCTGTGTCTCACACACTTGTATGTGTTAAATGAGATGACTGTGTATTAGAGGTGTGGGCTTTGTGAACAGACCTTCTGCTCTCTCTGGACAGATCATCACCACTTAAAAGTTTACTGCTCGACAGTATGGTGCGATAATTGGACTGTTGATATTTTCATCATTGTATATCATACTATGAAAAATGTTGAGTTTTATTGTGTTTCCACAATAATTTCTGTTGTGTTATGAGGATTTACAGTACAGCTTCCAGGTATTTGGGATTTTTTTCAGCATGTGCATTATCAAGTATGGTGAAATCATTTTCTGAATTTGTAATGTTTTTGTGTCTTTGCGCGTGTTTTCTTGAGCTTGGGTGTGTTGAACTCTCATGGCCAAATTCATATGACTTTTTCAACTATAACTTACGTATCTGTTGTGCAGAATGTTGGTAACCTTGTTTTTTAAAATGTGCTATATAAATAAAGTGAATGGGATTGAAAGTAAAACTGCCTTGAAAATTCTTTATGACACTTTAAGTGTGATACAGTAAATAAAAGCATCAACGGTGGTGTGTAGCTAATGTTACAGTATATGTTACTGTTCCAGGTTGTTGAGGTGGAACTATAGGGGGGAGGTCTCTCAGATGTGTTTTTTATCCACTTAACATTTGTTAGATTGGCTCTTGTTTACTCAGACTGATTAACAGGTCACACTTTCCAATATTTTCATGCTCCAAGTCTTCATTTGATAATGCTAAGTTCTTGAATGGCTGCCTTGTGTTTAGCTGACATTTAATATTTCAAAACTTTGCCATCTGTTTTATCTGAAGTAGTTCTTTGTTTTATGACTCATTTACCTTGCTGCAGTAATACTGCAATCTTCAACATGGATTAATAACACCCTATATTTAGCTATCTAAACAAACAAACAAACAAACAAACAAAAAGATGGAAAGGAATGGAAATGCCTATATTTGTCAAATGTTCAGTCTTTGGTTAGTAAAACAAATGGAAAGTTTCAAATGTTACAGATTTGCAACCATTATGAGACTTCAGGCAAAATACAAGATGGACATTATTGGTAAATAATATTGATGAGTTCATACAGTACAACTGGGCGAGTTGCGCTGCATGAAATTCTCAAATAACACAAAGAATATATTTTTCTACTCACTGATTATTCTGCTTTCAGTAATGAGAAAGATGTTGACAAGATTTCAGCCTGAATTAATTGGTGTGATGAGGGAAAAAAAGAGTACAGCCACCCCTGAGTGTTATGCTGTTAATAGTCCATAAAGTTATCTGAAGAATCAGGTGAATGTGTTGCTCATCTGGTGAAAATTGTCATAGTAACCGACTTGGACAGATGTTGAAGAGGCAGTGTGGCCAGAAGGCTGCTGATATGAGTCCGTCTGGTTAATTCTCTGTATGTTCCTGCTGATAAACAACAGACACTCAGGTCCCCTTGAGCAAGGTACTATTGGTGCTGTTAGAGAGGGCTGCACACTGTTTAAAAAATACACAAAGGTGAAATAAGAAAAGAGCAGGCATTCTCTTCTAGCCATCCTAAAAATAGTAGGGGTGAACAAAAGACTCTAGGCCTTGAGTGAGTATGAAGATTCAAAGTTGTATGAGAATCAAAGTATGTTGTAAACAAGTGTTTGTTCTGAAACATCCCATTTGAAAACCATTTTAGAGATCTTATTTTCAGGCAGTAAATGATTAAATAGAAGTGGAAGAAGGATAAAAACATGTAGCAGGGGTTGCAGCATTGATACCAGCTGATCCACAGGGGCAGTGACTGGCACACGGTAAAAGATACACAAATACATAAAGACAAGCAGCAATAATATGAGCGGGTTTAGGATTTTAGCTATAGGTGATTGGATATTTTCTAATTCGTTGGCTATAATCTAACGCAGGCTCTGAGAGTAATAAGCAATTACCGTGTGTTTATCCCCACAACTCAGAGAGAACTAATCTGCACTCAACAGCCAGGGCCAAAAATAATGAAATTAATTACAAGCATTAAGGCTATGCAACTGCCAGAGAAAGGTAAAAATGTAATTATCCACCTCTCTGTGTTTCCCCTCACTCTCTGTCTCATTGTGTGTGTCTGTCTAACTATTATGCTTCCTTTTCTTTGTTGCTCTTTTAGTCCTGTCATGACGGGCAACATCACCCACTGGTGCACAAAAAAGGAACAAGAACCTCCACTGCTGCCTTGGAAGACATCCATGTAATAATTTTAATTGTTTCTCAAATTAATCCAAGGTGATTGCTGTGATGTGACCTGTGTCAGATTTGGTTATTACAGCTCACGACAGCCAAAATAACTTTGTATTCAGTGTGTCACTCCACAGGCAGATATTACTGACCTGGTTTTAGGAAAACAAGATTAAAAGACTCAATACAAACTAAATGGCTTATAATGAGATTATAATGTACTGTCCTGCCTGCGCGCTATGCTACATTGCACTACAATGCGGTAATCCGTCATCAGGTGGCAAGCAAAGCCATTGGAAATCAGTTTAGGTGTTGTTCGAGTTGCAACAAAAAAGAAGGGAAAATATCCCCAACTTTGTTTTGGTCAGTGTCTCTGCGAGTTTACTGATCTTCAGCTTTAATCAGCAGTGATACAAAATCAATCTGTTTAACACTAGAACAGCCAACATTCCATGTATACCTAGAACCGCCAAGAGGTCATTTTGACCTCCATTCACTCTAATGCAAAAATGCTAAATGGACTGCATTTATGTAGCCATATATATTATAAACCCAGCCAGACACACAGTTCAAAACACTTTATGGTAATACTTGACATTCATATACATACACATATTTTACAAAAAATAACAAAAGTGGTTGCTAGGCAACCAATATAGACGACTCTTTATTTTTCTATTTTCGAACAGTGTGTGTATGTAAAAATTTTCAAAATTGTTTCAAATTTTTGAATTCATGTCCATTTCTCATGAGAGCAAGGGATTGTCATTGTTATGTTCAATGTTTATGAGTAATATTAGTTTTTTATCTGTTTGACCTGTTTGAACTGTTTGACAACTTTCTAGTATCTGAACTCGTGTTGTGTTGTGGGATGAGGTCAAAATGACTAACTAACTAAATAACTAACTAACTGGCAAACTGAGTGACTAAATGGAAAATATTTAGCCCAGATTGCAATGATTGGAAAATCAATTTTATAAATTTTTATGTACACACACTATTCGAACAGTAGAAAAATAAAGAGTCATCTATATTGGTTGCCTAGCAACAACTGTTGTTATTTTTGGTAAAGTATGTGTGTGTATATGAATGTCAAGTATTACCATAAAGTGTTTTAAACTGTGTGTCTGGCTGGGTTTATAATATATATGGCAACATAAATGCAGTCCATTTAGCATTTTTGCATTAGAATGAATGGAGGTCAAAATGACCTCTTGATTTAGGTCTTTTCTTCGCTCTCTTTTATATCAGAATCACGAAAACGCATAAGATGATGTAGAACACACTTTTAGGAAAAGTCACCAACTGGGAGACCTAGGGTTTTTACGCAAACAGAGTTACGTGCATTTTAAGAAGCGAGAGAGGTCAAAATGACCTCACGGCGGTTCTAGTGTTAAGATGCAATTAATTTTTTATATTTTCTTTTTCTTCTGTGCTCAGTTATGTTTTGTTTGCTAATATGTTCTTTCATCAGGGCCAGTTCCCTGCTGTTGAACCAAACACAAGAAATGACCAGCTTTAGAAAGCAGCCGTTAACTCAGAGTTAACAAAGTATGGGTGGTTTTCTATTTCAGAACACGACAAAAGATTTGGTCTGTGAAATTATAGCAGAAAAGTCGGAGTAGGTCCATTACCTTAAATTGGAGGTGCAAGCTATTTTTAGAACATCAGAACAGAGCTGTGAGCTGCTCAGAGCTACGCTACGGAGGCCAATGGGATTTCTTGGTTTCCCCCATCAAACTCATCAAATACACAATCTAACAACTCCAAAACGCTCTGGTGGACAAGTTGTGACCTTTGAGTTTGATGACGGAAACCAAGAAATCCCATTAGCCTCTGTACTGTAGCTCTGAGCAGCTCAATGTTCTTCTGACGTTCTAAAAATAGCTTGCACCTACAATTAAAGGTAACAAACCTACTCGTAAAACTATAGGGCAATGGGCCAATTTGCGAAAATGTTGAACTATTCCTTTAAACTACAGTAATAGCTACATTTGAAAAAAAAAAAAAGCCTATCAAGTTATGTCAAGACCCTGACAAATGTCATGACTTGTTAATGACCATGCTATTAGTTGGCTTAAAAACGCTATATTTATAAGTTGTCATTCGTTAAAAACAATATTATGACATGTTGCATGATAAATTGTGAGCCCCCATGTATCTGTTGGCCTCCTGGCCTCACATTTCATTAGGTAGTGACCTTTGTTTTCTCCATCATCCAACAATTATTGCTGCATCATCACATTTGGTAACTTACCAGCAGGTACTCATAGTCAGTTTTTCTTTTTTTTGGCCTATAAATGGCAAAAAAAAATAATCTGTTGTCCTTTGTGACCTAAACACAATATATTGACAACTATAAAGGTAGTCTATTCCATTCAGCAGACTTAACAAACCCATTACAATTCATATCAGCTCATGAATTTATGTCCACTAATAATGTAACAGCTGCTTCGCTTTGGTGTCAACTGACTTTTGGGAAACATTGCTCCTTTGAAATGTTCACAGCTTGTTGTTAGCTTTATCTTGCATTTAGTGCTGCTCAGGTTGCATACAGTGCGTTTATCTGAGCTGTTTGATGCGATAAACAGATAGGCCTAAATCAAAAGAATATGAAGGCACCTCTGTGGAGGTGCAAAGTAGGTGATAGCCTGATTCACTGCATGTTTATCCGCTGCTAGCATTCCCTATTAGCTTTAAACTAGATCAAAAGATACTTATGCAGCATTAGGCCTGTGGAAACTCAAACTGACTTAAATGCTATTGAAAGTACTGTCAAACTAATGGCAGCTATGTGATTAGAGTCTCAGGGAAAAGAGCTTAAATGAATGCCTTTTCTCGTTTTGTTGTATTTGCCTTATTAAGGAGTTGTTTTCTTCTTCTGGTACAAATCTACCTCAACATCCCTGGTGGCGACTGTCCACTGGTCAGGTAACACCAGGGAGGACAAACCATCTCCTGTGTTACCAACCAGTCCCCGGAGCGCAGGGTTTTGGTTGTCATGGGAGACAGGCTGTAGCGGCCTTGTATTACAGAGGGCAGGAATTGTGCTGAAACATGACTCTGCCTTCAACAGCCATTGTTCTCATTCCTCACACCTTGCGCTGGTGGGAGACGAGCGCCTCGGGGAAGTGGATTCTGCTTTCACCGAGGCACCAGTTCTCAGGGATATACTGTACTGTACTGCCTGCACGGCCTGAAAACGAACATCCGCTCTCCAGCTCGCACTTACTCATACACATTACCTGCTCACTTACTCATTTTGACTCACGCGCAAGTAAAAAAAGAAAAAAGGCTGCACGCTGTCACAAATCACACACTTAGCTTTGATCCTTTCTACATCTACCTCCGGGGCCATCTTTACAGACAAACAACTAATTTTCTCAGCACATATTTCACACCAGCCTGACAAGAAATCTGATGCTAATTCATTTTCAGAGGTTACACCCCCCGTATGTCCCACCCCTTCCAGCCTGTCTCTCTTTAGAGAAGAGGAGCGTGGTGTGGCAGTGTAATCACGGCCTACTTGACCCTGACGGACGAAGACCGAGCCGGTCGAGCTGTTAATGGTTCTCTCCGACAGCGTGAAGGCACCGAGCTGTGCTAATGGCGCTCTGTCACTGCTTACTTTGCATCACGCTTTATATTAGAGATGCATGAGTGCACACACACACACGCATACACACACACAAATGCACAGACTCATTTTACATTTTACTCATCCGTCAGTCATTTATCATTTTGCAGGTCTCGCAGTTAATCACTAAAGGCAAAAAGTTTATAGAGGGACCAAACACGCCATGTATGAATAAGGGTTTCTCTTTGTATCTGCCTGCACAGGTAGCCTAATGGTGAGTGTGTATGGAGTGCATGAGTGTGTATTTAATGACACAAACTGTATTGTGAAGCCACACGGAGTCAGATGCAAGCTTGTTATTGAGCTCTGGATAAATAGAGAGACAGGGCAGGCTCCTTTGAAATAAACTGTGAATGCGGTTTCACCATTAACTTGCTTGTGCGAATTCATCTCCACAGGAGGAAAGGCTCACTGCTGGGCTTTTTCTTTTTTCTTTTTTCCTCTTTGCTCTCAGAGGACGGGGAGAGAGAGTAGAGAGAGAGAGAGGGTGAGTGGGTGATTGAATTAATTATGTTTTATCACCTTTTAGCTGATTGAAGTCTACCTTACTCCCTTTAGACAGCTTGTGTTTGTGTCTTCGCCGGCGCCAAATGGATCGGGCCTGTCACCCAGTGCAGGCGCTGCCATCGCTGTTGTCAGAGACTTGGACTTTCAGATCTGAGTGCTGAGGCTGTGTTGTCAGTTGGTGTCTCGGATGCTTTTGTGAGGGTTTTTTTTTTCTGTTCTTTTCTTTCCTTCTCAGTAATTCATCTCCATCATCACTGAGTCTCAGGCCTGCTGTTCATTACACACAGTGATTTGTGGGAACAATTTCAGGTTTCTAAAGCCCCTGTATGTCTGTCATAGCAGGTGAGTTGCATCTGGCATTGTCTACAGAATGAGGCTGCTGTCATATAACTGAAATACATTGGCCCATTTATATACTCATGATTACTCTGGAAATAATTTTTGTGTAATTGTTGACAGGCAGCGCCAGGAAATACATGAACAGAGCCAAAGTGCCATCAATCTTACCAACCGACCAAAATCCAAATATTCAGAATATTGATGTAAAAGTGAGAAAAGCAAAATCAACACAGTCGAGCTAAAACCAGTGAAAAATAATCATTTGGTTTGATCAGCAATTGATATAAAGGAATACTTGATAACTAATGAATCATATTAGATTTTTTGTTGTTGTGTTAATAAATGTGTCATGAAACTGACCCAGTTATATTGTGACCACCCTAATGTTCAACTACACAGAGGAATCTCTATTGATTGTAGCATGACTCATAGTAATAGAGAGACACAACAATGTACAACAATGTAATGTAGAGATTCCATTGTTTTTCACAGTAAGTGTACCTTGAGTGAAGACTACATACATAGAACTTAAACAATAGAAGACAGAAATATTCAATCCAGTAGATAATAAACAACTTAAAAAAAAGACTGATTACTACTAATATGGTATAAAAAATAAACTTGTATTGAGTACAAACAATAATCATGTTGAGTTTTGGCTTTCCAGCACACTGTTCTATATTCATCAACTTGACAAACATCCATCAGCCCCTCTCTGCATGTGTTCTCCACTCCACTGTGATAAACACATGTCGAGACGCAGAGACTTCTGCAAGTCAATACGATCGATCGGCTGATGGATTGCGCCCGGGGATGAATTACACACCGCTCACAATTGCCGACAATTAGCTAAACAGGCAGGAGGATTGATCTATGAACAGCTAACCTGAGAGACTGGGAGGATTCTCTGTCCAAGGCGATCTTAGCAAAGAAAACGAGGTACGTGGCTGAGAGTCAAAGACGGAAAGAAAAGAAGAGAAGTCAGCAAAAAAAAATGGAGTTATAGATGTATTGGGTGCAGTGGAGGGTGATGCGGAAGCAGGAAGCCACCTTCGTAGTTGACATATCCTTAACTCAGGATGACACTTCCCAGGTCCCAAACAACAGAATTTCCCTGTGCAGTCGTCACTTGTTCCGCATGCTAATGTTTGACATATAGGTTCCTGGAAGATACTGTTTACAAAAAGCTGCTGGGAGCTGCTTTCTGCAGGCTGCAGAATGCAAACTTAATTTCTCTCTTTGCATACAGCTCCTATGTTTTGCCTATTTCACGTGTCACACAGCACTTAAGCAAATTCAGTAATTGCCTATGGTCCAATGGCACATGCTAATTCTGAGCAGAGGATTGTGCGACGAGGTAAGTAAGACATTTAGCAGATGATGCTGTATGCAAAATCTTATATAAATCTGCTTTGGCTGTTGGGTGGTGTCGGTGGACAGTAATGGGCCTCAATGCAGTGCACAACAGCAGCTGAAAAACACATGTGGATGGTGGTGTTACAGCTAAAGGAAACTCAAAACAATGACAAAGACCAGAGGTGTCAGCTCCAGCAACAAAACCTGATGGCATCGTTGAACAGATATTGGGTGTGTGGTCTATCCCAAGAAGACAGCTTCATCTCCTATTTCCAGCCACTGAGGGAGACCATGATATATTTTTTATCTTTTAACTACTATTTCCAACAAGTTATCATTGGGTTAACATCAATGATAATATTTTTTTTCAATAATAAGCATGTATTAGACATTGTATGGTCTATTATTTCTGTCTCAGAATTGAGACACTTCAACTTTTACAGTACCTCGCATCTTACACATTTCTTACACATTTAGATTCAAACCTGTAACCCAAGGGTGAGCTGTCCCTTATTTGAATTTTGAGGTCTTGGTTCTTGAACATAAGAAATGCATATAAAAGCGCTCAAAGATATCATAATGTAATCTTGGTATGATTGATGATGCAATCTACTTATAAAATAAGACAGAAGAAACAATGTAATAACAAAATAAAGATGCATCAAGGTGCAGTAGCATGCATGAATACATTCACTCTATTTGTAATGTATTCACACTGTATGCAGGATGGACAGATCTACTGGCACCAACTCTGTCTCCTTCATTTGAGAAATCCCTCTCGCTCCGGGCAGAGGCAGCAGGCACAGAGAGGCAACACTTTGCTAAAATGGCAATATGAGGAAATGTGGTCTCACTGTGGCTGAATGACTTTATTAAGACTGAGTGAAGACAACGTGAACTGACCTGGACATTCTGTACAAAACAGTACAGCACAAATACAAATGAGTTACATCCCTAGCGTTAGTCGAACACTCAAAAAGCAATAAATCTGTTGATTGGGAATACATCAAACACGGTTAAACAAATCTAGCTGTTAGAAACCTCCAACAAAAACAGTTGTAACTTAGGACAAGATTGTGTCTCCATTAGGTGTGTACAGCCAATGCACTATTTTTATTCGTGTTCGGATGCAGGCTTTTAAAAAAAAACTTTGGATTCGTTATTCATATTTGGGAAGAAACCGGATGTGGACACACTAGCTAGCTGGCTAACTTCCACTTCAGCTATCTAGAACGTGAATAAAATAATTTAACCATGCAGCTCTTCCAGACTTTCCAAACGTATTCGGACTGAATGGATCAAATTCTGATTGAAACAAGTCGTTTTGCGGGGTTATAACGCTCGCTACTTTTCCTGTTAAGGTGCATTAGCGCCACCTACTGTGTTGGAGTGTGAACCAGAGTCACCTGGTTATGTGCCGTTGCTCCTCTACGATAACGTAAGGGACTGAGGGCTACCTTCACCAAAACCGAACTGTGGCAGTGTCGGGTGCATGGATGTGATTGGCTCAAAACATACAACGGCATCTTTTTTGGTTCTCTTGTAATTGGCTCAAAATCATGCTCAAAACACGCATCCAAACGTTTCTTTTTCTTTGGAAAAATGCTCCCGAATAATGAGAAGAAACTTCGGATAGAAAAACATATTCAGATTCGGGTTCATAGTCTCCATCCACAGCAAAAAAAACCCTGCTGAAACCATACAATGTATTTGGGTATTTAATATGTAACCTCTGTGTTGTTGTTGTTGTTGTTGAGATTCCTCCTGTTTGTACTCAACTTTTTCACACTGAACTTTCCCCACAGAACACATGAGTCTTTAACTGCCATATAAAAGTCATCCTCCCCCTGAGGATGTTCTTCACGCAGATTATTCGGTGCTGCCCACCTAGCCGCATCAGCGTGGCACTCATAATCACAGTAAAGCGAACCCTCCCAGGTATTATTATGACAATGACATTTGCCAATAGAAGGGCAGGCAATCACAATAGATGTTTCCATAGCAGTAAAAATGATTTATGGCAGCTCTCATAGAAATGATGATCCAGAGAGGGCATGTTAGCGAAGGTGGATAATAGTACCCCTGTGCATGGCTCTTTCCGCCCGGTGTGGAGAGAGTGATGCAACACAGCCTTGACTGGCTCACAAACCCTGCTCCCTCAGATGACTGAGCCTCCTGGCCTTCACAAAGTCTATTTCTCCCTCAGATAAACGCTGCTATAAATAAAAGAGTACAAAACCAATCACCTCTCTGTTTAAAGAGACATGCCACCTTCCCACACACGGGACCGTTTGTTTGATCTAATCTCCCTACTTTGGTCTGGGGCCGCTTGGTCTGCTGTTGGGGCTGGCCTGCCTGACTGATTGTTGGAGCCTGCTGCCACTGTGTTTGTTAGGATACAGAGCCCAGCCTGTGGGTGGTATTTGCCATTTCGGGATTTTCAGTGCTGTAGACCAGATGGCCGTCAACCTCGTGTTGATCTTGGAGCACAGTCTTGCCAGGGCTGCCCCCCACCCCACCATCCCTCCCAGTGAAATAAGGAGAAGCGAGATGTTTAACATGCTCCCTGTCCTGAGCTCCTGGCTTCACTATACCAGAGAGGGATTATGTTTGTATCTGGCTGCGCAGGAGGAGTCCGTATAGGCTGTAATAGAGCCCAGAGGGAATGAGGACTGGCACAAAGCAGCAGTTTGAACAAAATGACACAACTCAAACCCCAGAGGGTGCCTCCTACTTTTCTCTTCTTATTTCTCCTTCCCACTGGTCCATGACTGCTTTTCTTATGTCTAAGATATGACAGCATTTTCTAAATTAATGTAATCCCTTTGTTCTTACATGTTTAACAAAATGTGCTAATAACAATAATAATAATAAACTTAAATTAATTAATTAATAATTAATTAATAGGTCTGTCTTGATTTGTATGTTGTTGCTGGACTGCACATTCCTTTTTTATTAATATCATGTAACAGTTATTTGTTTGTATTTTTCTGACCAAAACATCAAACAAAAAAAAAAGTTAATTTTGGTAAAAAAATATATACGTATCTTCACTGTAAATGGTTTGCTAATCACCCATCCCCCTGAGTATGTTTTTGGTCGTATGTTGTCCCTATAATCCCTGGAATTGAAACCATGAATATAAATGTGAAAAAAACAGACAAAATGTGACTCAACAAAAACAATCAGTATTTTGACAAAAACTTAAATGATCAACATTTGGTTTAAAAACAAAGAGGGAGTCAATGTTGATCAGTGACTGATCAGGTACGCACATTCAAAGCTCACTCATGTTTCTGTCTGGCTGCTTAGCTGTGCAACTGAGTTGCTGCTTCTCTGGCTTCACAGAGTTGACCCACTGAGCCACATTCAAGCACTTTTACTGGAGGGGAGAGTTAAGGTCTAACTGCAAGGTCTGAAACTGAAAAAAAGTATTTGCCAGTAGACGTTTTGAGATGAAAAGTTACAGATTCTAGCATGTAAATTATTAATCTGGCATTGTTGGCGGATGAATGACCAGCAGTTACAGGCTATTGTCCCCGTTTGGCAAATGGAAGTGTTTGCTGATAGATGATGGCCATCCATTTTGAATGGAGAGTGCACCATTGCTGTGTAAAGTGTCCTTGGGAAAGATGCATACAAATAAAATGTGTTTTTATAGTTTATTACCAGTGTTCGATTCTGTTTCTTTAAGCTCCAATGCTGCGATGCTAGCGAGTGTGTTAAGTCTCTTTATAGCGGCTCTTTCAGAGTCATCCAGCCCTAAAAGTATTTTGTCATCCTGATTGAACCTGCAGGAGTTTCTGAAAGCTTGTGTGACGTGTTTTATTTTATTTTTTCTTCTGCCACAGAAAATAAATTCATGATGGCTGAAAATGAGTTCACAGTGTCCCACGTTGTCTTCGCTGCCGTAATGAACCGAGGAGAAAATCTGTCAAACAGCCCAGAATTACAACTCTCACAGATGATGAGCCCGAAAAGACTGAAGTCTGGAAAAACGCTAACTGACGGCTTCAAAAGCTTTGACAGGGGAATGTTGAGTCTGTGACTGATAGATAAGCTACACAAATGTGGGTTTTACGCAGGTTATTAAGTGTATTTCATGTTTGACTTACACAAGAGATGATGAGGACTCTCTTATCCTTGGATTAACAGGCCTAATGTGGAAGTATTTACTTTACTCAAAAGTCTTTATCTCAAAAACAGCTGTTGGACGAGGAGTCTGTCTTATATTCAGGGCAATGTGGTATTTATATAGATGGTGTTCTGCTCAATTAAACGTGTATTGACCTGTCTTCAACCAGTACAGAAGACTGCATAATAATATGAGGAATACAGCTTTCAGTATGAACTCCTGTAGCATTGTACATCAATAACACCTGTCGAGACATGGTGCAAGACACCTGTTACATCTACGAACCAATCATACGGAAGCTGAGCTCATCCGATAACCCAGTTCAATTTCTGGCTGAACATATTTGGGACCTTGGCCTGGGTCTGGCCCATTACTTCAGCCTTTAAATCCTTGTCTATTAAAGGGATAGTTCAACATTTTGACATAATGGCCTACTGCCATAATCCCTAACAGTAGCTTCGTTACCTTTATTTTGCAGGTCACAACTTGTCCACCAGAGCGTTTTGAAGTTGTTGGATTGTGTATTGGATGAGTTTAATGAGGGAAACCAAGAAATCCCATGAGCCTCCGTAGCGTAGCTCTGAGCAGCTCGTCACTCTGCTCGGCCGTTCTAAAAATAGCTCGCAACTGACAAATAAAGGTAGAAAACCTACTGCTATGACTATAGGGATTATGGCAATGGGACAATTTTCCAAAATGTTGAACTATCCCTTTAACAAAAACCGATTATTTCATTCAAAAGTATATGTTTCAGGGTCCTTTAGAGCAGGTGCCACATATACAGAGGCTCCAGTCTTTGCAGCAGGACTTATCCTTGTCAACAAACACAGTGTTCTGGTAGGCTTTGAATTTACGATTCATATATACATAGAGCTGGTAAACTCAGCGCTGTCTGCCATGTTGTGCTGCCATCTTTTACGTTCAGTGGCAGCGTGACCCTAAGGTAAACACAGAGACACTGACTCACAGAGACAGAGACCAGAGCAGTCGGCTCTGGGAGTAACTATGGAGGTGGGTGTCTATTTGAAAACCATCACTGCTGTGTAGGGTGAGAAAAGAAAGATGGAGGGTCACACTGATGCTGCATCAACGCAGAATCAGGCAGACGGCAAACAAACCATAGGTTATTTTAGTGGACGAGAGAAGGCCAGTAAAACGTGGGTGAGGCAAACACTACGACATCGCCATAACAAGATATTGTCACGTGTGTGTCATTTCCATTATTGCTTGCCATTCCACCAGAACATCCAATGGTTTACAACAATGAACAAACATCTTGTACTCGCAACGGAGCCACTGGGAGCTACTACTACAACAAGGCTAAAAACAGAGGTCAAATTATTTTTTTCCAAACATCTTTTTTAAGTGGCAGATTTTGGGTGAAGTATCTCTTTAAAGTTTTGAAATCTCACTGCTAAAACTCTTAAACCTTCAGTTTTGACTAACCGCCAGATGATTTTCTATGTGTGCACCAGAACAGGTCCGGATGTGGAAGTAGGATCTGATGGTCATGCCACAGGACTTTAATCTACGGTGCATGTGGCCCAAGTACAGTATGGGATGGATTTATTATGCTATCTGGACACTCCATGACACCAGGGGTACAGTAACAGCCCATTACGTAAAAACTTTGGTTCCCTTCATAAAAAAAGAAGTGATTTCTGCCTCCCTGAGCGGCTCTGTCTCTGAGAGAAAGTTGTTAAACTAACAATCTGTAACTAAACACCTCAAACATAAAAAAAAAGGAAGGTGCTGAGGTGCCCCATCTACCTCTTTTTCCCACCTCCCATGCTGCACACCACAAGCTGCATTCTTCATGTTGAAAAGAACAGGACACCAGCTCCCCCATTAGAAGTTTGCTGTTTCACCAGATCTCTAAATTAGACATGAGTACGCTGGCCTGCTGTCTGTCTCCACCTTAACCCCTGTCCAGCCTGTACTTCTCATCCCTCATTATGTGCAATAACACATGTCATCTACCACTGACAACAAGGCCCACATACAGCCGTGACTGTAGGATGCACTCTGATGTTGACCCGTACCTCTTCACACCAGTATTTCCGATCACTGAGAGGGTTGTTGTGCCCCTCCAATGCTGGTCCTAATCTATCTGGTAATTTGAGGCCTCTACTCTGTTGCGGGGGAACTGAATCTTCCATCTCCTGCCTCCTGTCATGTCTCATGTTAGCCCATGTGAGTAGAAGAAAGGGAAGGTGGGGTGAAAGAATATTGGGTCTCAATCCCCTCTCAGCACGTCTGGAATTGAGTATGGCTGCAGGGAGAGCAAATGAATAAAAGAAAGCTCGGGACCAAAATGTCACGATAAGTTCTGTGATCCTAGTCTGTGGCGTGTGGTACAACCAGCAGATGTGACTTGTCTGGGCTGTGAGAGGAAAACTGTTCAGTTGGTGATGCAGTCATCCCAGTAAGACAACTGTACAAATGGAATATGAAACAGAATATACCATTAGTACATGAAGCCATATAGGCTGTAGCTATGCATTTGGAAAATATAAATTATAGACTATGATTGTTTAATATGTGTGATGTGTGGATGAGATGACTGCTGCTTTTTTTATTAATTAATTCTATTTTTGTATATGCACCACTAGAACTAGCATCTCCAATCCTGTTGAATCTGATACAATGAAAATAAAGTCTCTGTTCTGTATAGGCTACATAATGTAGACATAACACTAGAAAAAATCATATGAAGCAATAAGATAGAAAATCCAAAATAAAGTTATATAGAAAAACTAAAATTATAAATTAAATGTACTAGTAATCTAAACAAAACTGAATTGAAACATAGCTGGTGAAAAAAACCACAGAAATAGAGAATAAGACTAAATAAAAGTAATAAATGATAGAATATAGAGACAAAAAATGTACGCTGATATTTTGAAAGATAGAATAATGAAAGGAATAAGAATGAGCAAAATAAATGGATCAAAATAAAAGCATAAAAGCAATACAAATCAAAAACAATACCACTTGTGTGTGTGTGTGCCTGACAGTGAGGTTTGCAAACTTTGCAGCCGGGACTTTGAGCGCCTCAGATCTACACTGCTTCTCAACACCACTGCTGGTGTGAGGTTTAAACTTTGAGTGAAATTAGCATAATATAAAATGAGTGTTCCCCAGCCAGCCAATTTAACCCCAAACTTCTACAATATTCATCTTCCTCCCATATTTGAGCTACCCCCATTTCGCCCCCAATCCGACATCTGTGTGCGTACACACAACACAGTGTTACCGAGGCTTGTTTTTCCTTGTTGTTGTTCTCCATGGAGGAAAAAGATGAAGAGGAGGCAGAGCAGATGTCAGGACTGATAGCGAGCTTATCTGAACATCATCGATTTTCACACGTTCTTACTGGGGCCAGCGCAGGGTTGGTTTCCTCTTCGGATGCCAAAGCATCTGACAGAATAGCCAGGAAACTTGTCAGAATGGATAAAACACAAAAAAAACTGTCCACCCACACCTTTCCAGGTTGCTAACAGATATTCACGCTCCCTTCAGCGTGTTTTAAAAGCTTTTAACAAGAGAGGGTTGCTTTTCCCTTTGACGCGGGACTTATCAGTGTGATTGAACATGTGAGAAAGGAAAGGAAAAAGAGCCGACACGGTGCAGAGGTAAAATAATTGGCCACACCGCCTGTGCGTCCAACTCTAAGCCCTGTGTCGACTACTCTCCTGGTTCTCTTATGTTTGACCTATCTTCCCATTTAAGAAGCTCTATCTAGGAGGCTTCTACTGAAGCATGAAAGCCTTCTGAGGCAGAGTGTTAGACGGACAAAATAGAGAGCGGTGCAAAGGGGGCATAAGAATAAGATACCAGAAGGAGACCTGCAGAAAAAAACAACAACACCCATCTCAACAAACAGTTCAGTCTAACAGATAAACCTTTTTCTCCAAACAAGAGAAATATACAACAGGTATAATGAGATAATGACAGGGATCAATAGACACTGCCCCTGCAATCTTGCTCCAGGTGGATAATTTCATGTTTTATACATACACACACACACATGGGTCTTTGAAGTTGAACCCTGTGTGATGATGCATGATGCATTAAAGGTGGCATACTGTATCATATCAACACTTGTGTGATCATATAAAGGCATCAGTCCACAGAGAAATGCATATGGCCTGTATCCAGGAGCTACTGTAAGCATTAAAGGACTTCGGTGACTTTGTGATGTCACAACAAAGCAGTCCTGCCCGAATGCATGTGTACTGATAAACCATGTCATCGCTCTGACACAGATGCCAGATTAGAAAATGACACACATTACTAAGGAACCTATTTCCTCATTCAGGTTTTCATGCATTTTTCAAACATAACACGAGTAATACTTAACTATATGATCCCTGAGATCTTGTAAGAGCTCACATATACCAGTCAGTTTGGACACATCTTCTCATTCAAAGTTTTTTCTTCATATATTACTTCTACATTGTACTGTAGATCCAAACTGAAGACACCGAAACCACAATTTAAATAAATGTTAAAGCAGAATATGTTTTACATTTTTCGAAGTAGCCACCTTTTGGTTTGATGACAGCTTTTTTCACACTTTAGATCCTGTCATCTTCATGAGGTCAACACCTGGAACGGTTTTCCAACAGTCTTAATTGCTGAGTTTTTCGGCCTTAAAATAATGTTTCCAGACTCATTGCAATGGTAGAAAAAGTGGTTAATAGGATGAATGGTGCTGCCGCCGCGAGCTGAGCAAGGTCGCGTCAGCTGAAACCGCACTATGTAACTTCCCTGCACAGGTACGAAACACTGCCAGGTGAACCTGAACCCAGTGACTCCTCCCCCAGGTGGCCCGGCTTACGCTTTCCCCCTCCTCACCCATCAGGATATTTATCATTCCCCTGCTCAGATGATGCATTCAGCAGCAGTTAAGACAAGCGCTCTTAGCGAAATGTCAAGGATTGTTGCTGCCGCCTGTTGTGTTTACTTCCCCCTCCCGCCCTTCTGTTTCCAACTGTTGGTCCGTGTTGCCTCCAGGCGAGCGGAGCTTCTCGTCTGCCCCCTGTGACACGTCTCATCTTTAAGATGCAGCTTTGACGGCACATTTGTTCGAGTTGACAATGAGGGTTTCCCGACCCGAGGCGAGCTGAAAAAAATGCTTGTGTACAGTTCACACAGTGTGGGCCGCACCAGTGTTTGTACACATTTGTTTGCATTTGTGCCTGAATATATGAATTTATTATTATATATCTTTATGTTCCCTTTGCCTAGCTGTTGTTTATTTTACTCATTCATAGGTTTTTCTATAGAGGCACATAAAAGAATCACTTCATGTGCCTTCCTCAAAGGTTTTTCCACACATTGTGCATGAAAGGGATAGAGATCATATAACATGATGATGACACTCCTGTTCTTTTACAGAGCAGATAGAACTGGGTTTTCATGTTGTACAGCATTCTATGCTTATATAGAGTTACAGCAAGATTCACCAACCAGTCCCCCCCCACAAAGACAAGCTCCGCAGAGAAAATCAGTCGGCCACACTGCGCCGACTAAATCAGAACCCACTGCCACCTCATCCATCTCTCAGCTGGCACTGGAGGTGGTGATACTCCTGAGTATGATTGTGTGTGTGTTTGTTTTGTGTGGTGCTGGACAGAAGGAGTTTGGGGGGGGTGAGGAAGGGGACATTGAGGGGTCTTAAAAGCTTTAGGCTTTGCCTCCTGTTTCCTTGAATCACAGCTCCCATGAATCACCATCGCTGCTGTTTTTAGTCTGATTGCCTTTTTTTCCCGAGCGCCCCATGTTATTTAATTCCTACTCAAGACCTCTGTAGGCCCAGGTGAGCTTCGGTGTGTTTTTTCATAGCAGGAGAAACATGAAAAAAAAAAAAAAAAACACAGTTAATTTTCTCAAATAGCACCTTGTTGTTTCAGTTTGACTGTATTTGCAGGTGGATCAAGAGCGATGGGAAATAAAACTCATGTTATCTTCAGTTTAATGAACAGTGGAATTACTTTTCACTCCTACCACTTATTTCCTCCTTGGTAATTCTGTTTGCAGTACTGGTTCGCAGGAATCTGGCACAGGAATCTGTTTTTGTTCTGGCACATCAAAGGTTCTGGTCTTGAATTTATAACCTGCCTCTTCCAGGAAAGAGATCATTTGGGCGGTCGAATTGTTTTATTATCCTTCCCTGATTCAATCGCCTCAAACATAAAGTTCTCTAATAGGACTTTCATTCTTTCAAAAGGAGAAGTCTGGTTGAATTTAAACCAACACATGATTTGTTTCAAATGAAAGTCGTATAGCATAGGCTAACACTTCTACTGTCATCCATTATAGCTTACCTTAAAGGTCAACAGGACAGAAATATCTGAACGCCAGGATAAAATAAATTGAACTTATTCAATAACATTTTCCATTTGAATTTCTTTGTGTTTTAATTCAAGTTGTTTGGAAATGCGATGGTCTGCTGAGAATTCTCAGTGAGTAATCAGTGCAACGAGCTGCAGCTGTTAAGGTTGCCAGGGCAATGGAGGCCATGGTTTGGGTCGGCCTGGAAACGCAGCGCGCTCCTCTCTGTAGGCCGGCTCCTCTCATTTACCGGTGCTCTGTTGTGGTTCACACAGTCCATGTAGACCTCACCTACCGCGTCCTCAGCACAACACAGTCACTAAACTGAGTCGCAGGTTATTCTCAAGCCTTTCCCTGGCTTGCCTCATATGCAAAACACCTCCAAATGCTACTTAATGCTAATGTCAGTAGCAACAGCAAAATATACAAGTTGTTTTTTATGGAACACCTGAGCCGAATGAAGAGATGGTTTTTGGATTTAACTAACAAATTTGTTGATGCGAGTTTGTTTTGAAACCCTTCAGTTCCCATAATTTCACTCTGATTTTATTACCATAAACTGAAAAGTGTCACTTCTATATTTGGGTGGATGCTAGTATTTTTTTGCATTTAGTCTTACTACCAAAACTAACCTCATTTGATTGTAAGTGATGATGGCATGATGATTTACATGGAGAGACTGAATATCTGATGATGCATTGCTATAGGAAATGCCTTAATAGTCCTGCTGTGCTTGTTTCTTCATCCTTTTTGGATCCACAACTTAGAAAATGTACATTTCCAAGACTTTGATAACTAACACTTCTCAGTTTGGTGCAACTATATAACAAATGTACATGTATTGTAACAAACTATAGTATTTCTGATGTGTTGACTTGTTTCTGTGTTAAAACCCCTTCGCTTTGTTGACGTTTTAAATCTGTTGACCACAGACTCTAGATGTACACACTGGCCACTGCATGAGTCAGACCCGCTGCTGCCTTTTTACTTTCCCCGCAACCTTTCCGCCACCTTGCCACTGGCAGTTAATTTCCCTTAATCTGCAGGCAGGTCAGGGCAACAAAGTTCCTGGATAAAGATACGGCTGACTGCTCACTGGACCCTCATTTCCTTTTAGTGGTGGTGGAGAGGAGTCAATTATGAACTTAAACAGCCAAACTTTAAAAAGTTACCACCACTTACGGTGATTGCATGAGCTTTCTATTGTTTTTAGAAGAGTTTGCCGGCATATTATAATTGCCTCAGTAATATACAGAGCCTTTTATCCTGCTCATAAAAGCCAGTCGCATTAATCACGCTGTATTGGTGGTGGTGAGCTGTATGAGATATTTGGGACAATAAGTGATGCATGTCTTTGAGAGATGCAAGACTCTCAACGTGTCATCTAAACCAAGTTCCCCACCATTAAACGTTACGACTCTATACCTCTATTAAAACTTTGGATATTACTCATATCAGAGTGTTGGAGGAAGGCAAGAAAAAAAGACTTGCCAGAGCATTCTGTGAAGTTCATTCCTTGGTGTCAATCTCCCATCTCTGGTAATTGTTGAGCAGGTCATATATGGAGAAAGGAGAAGGGAGGAAAAAATAGCTTCCTCAAAAACATGGCAGATTTAATTTGTCAGCTCGGATGAAAATTGGCCAGTGAAGAAAACAAACGACAGTTACATGGGCCGATGGTACCAATTCGTCAGGAGAAGATTGAGGAGCCAGTCTAGAGATAGCTCACATCTCCATAAATCATGTTGACAATTGACTTGAACCGCAAGAGGAGGAGGTCTCCCATAAAGCAGGCCTGAACAGGCGCTGATATAGGACGTCTCTCTCCCACTGCCCAGAAATAGAATGACAGCTTGATGCATTGAGGATGGCCAGTGATGGCTGACTGAAACACTGTCTGCACACTCATTTAAAGTGCTAATCTGTGAATTGTTTTTGTTTAACTTTGGGCACCATCTTTCGTGGCATGTTGCCATCTTTGCTGCTGCTGTGCTGAGAATATCAACAGTAACTTCACTCTGTATAGGTGGAGGCGTGCTATCTATTTCCTGTTGATGGAGGCTTATAGTGTCTGTAGATAGCACTCTGCTTTTTCAGCCATGGTGGATGTCAGTGCTCAGGCTCATTATGCAGCTACTTCTAACAAATGGCTGCCATTGCTGCCAGAAATGTAAATTACCTCCTGTAACCAGCCTGACTTGAGCCAATATGACTAAGAACTAAACTCAATTATCTTTTAGTTTAATTGTTATTGTTTCACTATTCTGATTTACAATAGATATATGCAAATTCCAGTACTCCTGGATAGTGACAGGATATGTAAGTAAGGAGAGGAATACTGTAAACACATGCCTTATGTTTATTGAGAGAGAGGAAAGAGGGAACTGAAATAATTAAATTGCTATATCTTTTCATGATTGAGAGCCTTTGCTGAACCTGTTATCATGAATAATTAAATAAAATAAATTAATAATTAAATAAAAAACAATCCTGCTTACTGTAGTTTATATGCATAAGTTATAAGAGTTTTTTGAGGTGGTTACTGGTGCACACTGTAGGTTATTTGGTATTGCTGCATATTTTAATGCACTAAGGAACTCATTATCTACCTTATTGTCCCTATTGTTTTTTGTTTTTTTTTGTCCAACAGCTAAAGGGGCTATTTGTAAGTTATTGAACATGGTTTCTCTATGCAGGAGCAGGTGGGGATGGTAGTTGCTTCGGCTTTGGCCATTGTACATCCTCGGTGTACATTGTAGATAACAATGAGTCGGTACAGGAGAGTGCAGAGCTGATTAGCTTGCTGGACACAAGACATGGAAAAGACAATATAGCAGTGGCTGACTGGACACAGCTCTCAGTGAGTAAAGGAATAAAGTTGTTAACATTTTTCTAAACTGGTAGGTAAAGTTTAAACAGATTTGAATTCCAACAATAGCTGTAGCCTATATCACAAACAGCACCATTACATTTCACTGTGTAGCCTTAAAAGGTCTAAAAACTTTTACATTTAATTTGGCGAACACTGAAGAATCCACGTGAAGTGTTTTAGAGGCAAATACTTAGATGTTCTCGAATTTCCTTTCCTCGCTAGCACCTGTAGCGGCACCCACAGCCTCATTGATCCATGAGTCATGTTTACTTCCGATGCAATGTTCATTAGGAGGGGAAGGGGACATTTACTGTGCTTCTGACTTCTAACAAATGAGCCCAGTGTGAAAACAGTCTCACTTTTTCGTGTGATCAGGATTTAAATAATTACTACAAAGTAATTTTGGTCGGCTCACAACACGCCCAACCCCGGCAAATGCCTAGAAAGCCTTTTAAGCTTTACCAGATGAAGCTAAATCTCATTGTCCAGATAATAGAAGTTCCTCTCTCACGTCTTATCTCTTTTTCTTCCTCCCTTACTCTCATCTTTATCGCATGCATCCTCTATGTAAACAAGAATTAAACATGATATTTCAGAATTACTTTTAATTCTGTATACTGCAATACGACTTATGACCTGTTGATAGGATCAGTGGATGTAATGTGACTAAAATTAGAGCTTTAATATCCAGCTGTACACTATGACAGGAAACAGTGATGTGATTACAGTAAGGCATCTGCTTTGTAATGCATTACTTCCAACAGAATGGGCTCGGTGCATGTGCTCTATCGCTGGCTTCTGTGTTTTTCTCTATACGTGCATTACGACTGTGACACCCAGTCGAGTGGATGAGCTTCTCCCCCCTTCCCTGGCTGCCTCTCTGTCGGTGGCTCGCATGAGCTGTGTTTATGTGGGTTTCACCAGATGTTGATTCAACCATTGAACAGATGACAGACTTAGCCAGCAGCTGAGGAGACAAATCCACAGTCCGACGCTCAGCAGGCTTCCACATTGCTTTTCCCTCTGCCTGCTATGTTTACATACATCTTTGTACTCTTTTCTTACTCACACCTCATTAATAGTCTGATAATATTCTTTATATTTCTTCCTCTACTGCAGGGCGTTTTCATGTGTTTGAATACCAGTCATCAATAACTGACTGCGACTGTGTAAAGTTGCAGATTATAATTTCAGAACTACAAACAAAAACAAAAAAAAGTGCATTGAACATTATGTATTGAGCTGTGTAATTAGCAGTAAACAGGCTGAGCTGTAGCGTTTTCCTCAAGAGAAGTAATTTACAGTTGCTCTAATAAACATTCAGCCATAAAAACGAATCCACGCAGCGACGCCAAATGTGTAAAGCTGTCAGTGTTGAAATGACAGATTAGAATGTCCACTAAGCAAATAAAGCAGGGCTCTGAAGGTTTGAACTGAGAAAGAGGACTTTTTTTGTGGTTATACTGTATGTGCAATTCCCGGTCACAAAACAAACTAATGGCAGAAAAAAAAAGGAAAATCATTATTATTGTAATTATTATTTGCAGGTTTTGGTCCCTTTGCCCACCAGAGAATGAACTGGTAGAGATTCAGTGTTTTGCAGAAGTGTAGGTGAGAATCTTAAATCATGAAACCGACTGCGCCCAAAGCTATTTCCCTGATTATATCTAATCTTTGAAATAATATGTTGTCATCTACAGAAAAATGTCCATCCTAAAACACTGCTGAACTGTCTTTTCTTTTTTTTGCCATTTTTTTATTCATGTATTGCAGATAAGTGTTGATGATGTGATCAAATATCCCAACCACAGTGGCGAGTGATAGCAAGACAACATTTTCAGCCATGTGAAGCATCAAACTGAGAAAAATCCATTGTGAGACAGAGACCAATTTCTCAAACAGTGGGTTCAGTCGACCGTGCTGCCATACAGCTACGGGACATGAGCGCGCTACATGACTCCCATTTTTTCTTTGACTGTTACTCTCATGTAACCTGCAGCTCCCTGCAGCATGCTGTCTGGCACTTCTCAAAAAACATATTCCGGTAAATGTCAGAAATGACAAACTCAAGTTGACATAAGGGAAGCGGGAGGAGACAGAAAGCAGATATCTGAAGAATAAACAGCTGAACTCCACAGCTGGATTGTTTTTTTTAAACGTATTTAATTGATGTCTGATGCATAAAAAGTGTAAGTTCCCCTTAAATAACCTTCAGCCTAGGTCTGAACTCAAAAACAATTGCCATTCACATCACGTGTTAAGTGTGTAAGTTAATTTCGCTCTCGCTCACCATGATCATTTGCCTTGAAATAAATCTAGAGTTGCATTCATTATGAATGCATTCCTATTATTGCATGTGTTCTGCACAGCCTCCTTGTTCTTAATTCATGTCTGGCTCTTCAAATATTTAAAGTTAGGACTTAGGAATGGAAGTGACTACAAACACAGATCCCAGGGCCCACTTTACAAGGCTGTTGTACAAGGAAGGTCCTTACTCAAACATAGTACAGCCTCAAGAGCTTGCCATACAGGTTTAGAAGGGAAACCAAGCCATTGTGCCTGCTTCGGACTGATACTACATCACCCAACCAGTAGCAGTTTCTTTTCAGCTGCACTCTTAAAGATGATTTCAGATATTATTTTCACGAGGTTCAAAATTCTTTGTTCATTTGTACAATTGTCAAATTGAATTGTCAAAACCATGATAAGCAATCATGCTACGGTAGCTTATTATCATCATTTCACAAACTAAGCTCATAATTTGTGTCACAATTTTTACAAAATAATAAGAAAAAAAATCTAAATAATTGAAAGTTTTAAAAACAGCTGGACTGACATGTAATTGGCTTCTAAGTGCATGAGAGATTATCACAAACACTGACATTTTAGCTTTCTTTTCGCTAAGGTGACCAGATTTCTGACATGAAAACCAAGTACACTCACAGTTTTGCAGTCAGAATATCATTAAAATGATACACAATGACAATGATAATAGCTGCACTGTAATAAATGAATGTAGCACCGGGTAACTGATAAAACAGGGTCACTTAAAGGGACAATGAGGAATTTGAATTTGGTTATGAAAAAGTCTCATATTAATGTGGATGAATCTACGTTACCCACACTTGTTAATGGGTCAATTTTCGATAAATATATCACTTAGTCTTTATAGTTATTTTGTTATTATTATTTAGTGGTCGGCTCACCCAGCATTTCCTACTGTCAGTTTCACGCATGCTGTCCAGCGGGTCATGAGTATAATGCCGCCGAATCGCCGTTTATGGTTGGAACTACAACGATATCTGACCACCTTCAAACCTCCGACTTTCATTGTCGATTTGAAAAGACTTCACTTTCCAAAATCCTCATTGTCCCTTTAAAAGTTTCTGTTTTCTGTCATGTTTTCAAGACAACTGACATGAGGCTAAAACAGAGAGTAGTTAGGTGCTTTAGTTGATCAAAACAAAACCAATAAATTAAGATATCTGCCTCTTGTCCCAGCTATGTTCTTTTAAAGAAGGGATGGATCTGTTTTCTGGACAGCCCACTGAAGTTGTTTTCAAGACATTACATGGCTGATTTTTTTTTTATGAGTGGCAAAAGAGGGACAGAGAGTAGACTCCCGGTGGAGTTTAGTTGATCCCCTTGGCCAAAAGGGCCCAAAACTGGAGGCATAAATTAAGGACCATCACTGCCATCTTGTGCCTGGAGCTATGTTCTTTTCCGCGCAACAAATGGAATCCATGGACCCACCCCTAGTGCTACATGAATCAGCCAACAACTGAAATGTGTGGACTGTCTAACCCCAGACTCCCGACAAGTCATTACAGTGGCTGATTTTTTCCCCTTGGCCAAGTAGCCAGGGCCCATGATCAACTGGAGGCATAGTGACAGGACCACCACTGTCACACATACATCAATTCAGTGCATTTTGAGGCGTCTAGACATTTTTCAACCTGCTAGTAATCAAAACCATGACTGACTGGGAAGTGTCTCCAAGTTTTTCCGTGATTCTGATTTCACTTCCCCCACATGAGACACGTAAACCTCCTCGGGAGACACTTGTCTCCTGAATACAGTAGGAAGGGGAACTGATCCTCCCACCTGATCGGGGATTCCTGCAGATAGACGAGACTGAACTCTTGCTGCGGTTGCTTCCTCACTTCACTCCTCCTCTACATATCCAATTCTGTCTCATCTACTACTGTTCAATCGTCAGCTTAAAAAGAGGACACAGGTAAAGTGATTTCAAAGGGAAGAATAATGATACGGTGAAGAGGGAAGGGAGGGAGGGCGGGTATTGAAGTGAGTGTGTTTTTCAAGCTTGTGACTGTGGTTGAGGGATACATCCAGATCAAACGGCTTGTGAGTGTGTGTGTGGGGAAGAGGGAGGGTGTCCCGCCCCAACACTCCCACCCATCACTGCAACAAGGCATCGGTGATGTCAGCCCCATCAAACAGCGTCAATGAACACAAGGGACTTTGCCTCAGCATGAGCAAAGAAACATGTTCTGACTGGAGCTCTTTCACTGGAGCTGGGCAACATCTTGCTTTCACTGCAAGGAAATATAAATATATAATATCTCTTCTGAAGATACATTGCGTATTTCTCTCAAACAAAGGTTGACAAATGAAAACCCAGGTAAATAATCATTTCATTAAACACAATAGAGTCAGTGATGAGAATCAAAGCTTGTCGTCCTCCCTCCCTTGAACCTTTTCATGGGGCCTATAGTGAATATGGTTAGTGGCCATGGAGATCAACAAAATAATGATGCAAGGCCCTTTTCATAGAAGTATGTTACATGAAATAAATGCTGAATGAGACCAGGCTCCGAGGCCCTATGTTTAAACGCCATAATAAGAGTGGCACTAGTTTTATTTTGAAAGGGAACAGTGTGCGCAAGGTGAAATAGCCTCAGGTCCTATTTGCACTTGGTTTTGTTGGAAAAGTGCTGTAACACAATTCTCATTTCACTTTATATCGACAGGGTGAAACCGTATTGAGTCAATTTTAAACTGTAAAATGAATGTTCTCATGTCAGATAAGGATACAGTGTAAACATTTTTTGTCAATATTGTGCTGAAAAGGTGACTAGAAAAATGTACTGAAGCTCAACCAACTAAATGCAAGTATAACACTGGTTAAATCCAACTCTTTTTAACTGAGGTCATGGCAAAAGGGGACAGAGTCAATAAATATCATTAAACCTGTGTTCAATTCTGTGCTAGTTTCTAACTTGCATTGAAGTTGCATGTCTGAAACCAAAACAAGTTTAAAACTCCATATGGTGACAACTGTGAGTTGGGGTGATAATTACCCATGGGTTCCTCAGCATGAGTGACCCCTGTCGCATCACCCACAGTCATTTGATCTTTTGCTAATGAAAAATATCGATCGGGGCAGTGTTTTTGCTACAGTTTGACTGTTCAAAAGTGGCAGCAGAAGTCCACATGAAAGGTAATCAATCATGAAAGTGATGCAAAAATTAATTGGGGAATGTGCAGAGCAGACGGTGAGAAGGGAAAGGGATACGAACCAGGTACCAAGTACTGGACAAGCGAAGGCTCTGTTTGCAACTATACAGAGCCGGGGTCTTTGACTTACGAACCCGCCGGGTGTTTGAAAGCCGTTTTGACTTTGACCGATTGAGACAAATTCAGCATCTGATGGAGGTCATGATATGAAGCTGTATTTCATCATGGTATAGCATTGTGTTGCAAGAGCTGATGAGTCTCAACTATTTAAGTTCACTTCCAGTTCTGTGAGGCAAAAAAAAAAAAGTGCAGGCAAAGATTTATTTCTTGAAGACAAACAACCAGCAGTTCTTGCTTGTCTCAGCAAACAGCGGGAAGGAAACAGATGTGAGCTTCTTCTTTTCTGACGTTGTCTTCTTTGTCTTGTCTCTGGCGGTATCGATCGGATGCTTCAGGATATGGTGGAAAAATTATGTTTGAGGAAGGCTCAAATAAAAGCCTCCGAGCCAATCAGAGAGCAAACTGCATCGTACAGTGTAACATGTCTTCAAAAGTTGAGTCACTTCTCTTCCAAGATGGGGGAAAAAAAACAAAAAAAAAATTCCATCAAGCGGCTGGCACAGCGGAACACTCTCACTTCCCTTACAGCTGCAGATGATGCAGGTGATAACTGCAGTATGGGGCCCCTGTGAAATGCGTAAAGGTATGTGGGTATATATATATGTGTGTGTGTGTGTGTTTGTGTGTATAAGCAGAGCCAGTGGTCGGCACCTGATCTCGAGCTTCTCTTTCATCCCTGCATCTGTGGCAGGCTGCCACGGGCCCATATCATTTAACACACTACACCTGTTGGGATGAATTTGATACCTGAAGATAATGGATTTGAGTTCAAAGAGGAGAATGTGGACAGGAAACTTTTCCAGAGGTCATATTTCATGAGCAATCTGCGCTGATGCAAACACACCGACCCATCCACCCACGTGAGAATTCGTAGGTTATGGACAAAGAAAGACACACACAACAAAAATACACACAAACATGTGCACACATATGTTACTGTAAAAGCAGGTTTCACAAGCCTGGACATGAAAATTGGAAACAAACCACCTCAGTAATTTCAGATAATGCATGGTCTTTTCTCCCTCTCCTTGTGTTCAGTATAAAGTTAGATTGTAGGGGTGGCTATGTTCCATCAGCTGCTAAAGACTTTGAATGCAATCCCCAGTTCCGGCCACGTCATGAGGACATTTGGACGCATAAACTTTAAGCACTTGCAAAAATGGATGCCATTACTGCCACAGGGAACACTACAGGAAATTGATAAATGTCGGACTGCTCTGAAAATTTTATGTGGTTCTTCTTTGCAAAAAAGCTAATATGTTTGATCAAAAAGATTCAGTTTCTCTAAAAAAAAAGAAGAAAAAAATCACAGCCATCTTCAGCAAGATTTGCCATTTTGATCCGCATTCAGATCTTGATGCTTTTTCAACATTTCAAAAACATTTTCTGGTATTAAAATTACAAATTAAACTAAACAGTGCAGGCTGCTGACTTGGAATCCAATTCATACTGGGTGCAAATTATACAGAATCTAATTGGGTTTGGAAATACCCATTTCTACCGCTGCTGTGTGTCAACATTTTGTAAACACTGTTGGACCGTGGTAAACACTAACTGTGCAACGGAAGTCATAGAAATAATCCACCTATCACTATCGGTTTTCGACCGTCGCTGTTTCTTAATTGGTAATACATCACACTGCTGCCAGTGGTGGTGCTCTTTTTGTTTTTAATTGGCTTTCTTTGGGTCCACTGCTACTGTGCTTGAATTAGGACTAGTTATTGGATGAGTTTTGACCGTCCTTGGATTCCTTTCACTGAGTCATTCTTTGAAAAGTCATTTATGCACAACAGGTTTGGTGAGTTTACCACAGGTCTGTTTCAGATCCTTGAATAGCTCCACTGTGGTTTGTATGAATTACTATTATCTGACATCAAAGTAATTAAACTCTTTCTCAAACCAACATTTCATTTAATCAACAAAAACTGCCATGCATAAACACACAAGCTGCATGAAAGAAAGCACATAGTGTTCTACAGTATCTGTTCTGGCTGGCCCTAAGAGCAGTGTGGACAGAGTCAGAAAAGGAGAGAGTAGCCTAATGCTGGGAGCTGCAGAGTACAGAAACCTAATGGATCTGCGGGTCAGATTTATTGCAACTCATCCCCTCCACTGCCATAGGAGAAAAAGTTGACTGGACCTCTCAGACTCCAGAGACTATAATTCATTCCACACCACGCTTCATTTTATCCAGCCAGAGTACATTGGTGAGTATTGGGCTCCATTTTTTTTGGCCAATGAAACATAATCAGTGTCTGCCAGGACTAAAGTCGCACTGTATTCTTTATGCAATGTGATGATAATTTTGGCCTTCCCAGAAGGTCGATTAGCTGTTTGTTTTTCGCCTATGGCTGGGAGATTGTTAAAATCATAGAGAATGTTTGGTTTTGATGTAATTAGGGATCATAGTTTGCTGTTATATTTTAGGTGTATTTCCCTTTGCTCTAATCCGGAGTGCGATAACCGGGTAGGCATGATGTTTGAACAGGTTGACAGTGAGCACACTTGCTGTTGCGTGAAATAAGCTGGTGACATTTCAGCGGGGGGACAGCCTCCTCAGCTACTCAGTCTTGTCGATTGGCAGAGAGCTGAAACAGTTTGACATCATGCTGTTTACTTTCTGTCCTCCAGTGATGGGGTTGCCCGGAGGACCAGCTCTTGACACTTTATTAATATTACAGTGACTTTCATTTAAAAAAAAAAAAATCTAACTTGGCCAGCAGTAAATCTTGCAAATTTTTAGGCAAACACTATCTACTTGCCAATATTTTTCTTCTTCCGAGAGTTTTTTAAATGAAAAATGTGCTATGGAAAAAATAAATAAATGTACAAGCTTCTCGAGGCATTGCTTTTCAAAAATAAAGATAAAGATATTGGCAGCCCAGACTGTACATAAAAAAAATATTTACCTTATCAATCAATCTACCCCTAATCCATTTATTTTTTGGATTGTTTAACTTCTACTGTTTCCACAGCCCACCAACACCAATAAGTGAGCATTTAGAATCAGTTGAATAAGCTACAATTTCTAAACCCTTGTGTTTCTCGGCTTATCAACACTTTCACATAAATATTTGATTGTGTTACTTAATGAAAAAATGGCTGAAATGCTAACCAAGGTGGTTAACAAGGAAGTCTGATCATTTTGCAGATTATATTTTTGGTAATTGTACAGCAATTTTACTTGGTCATGTTTGGGTTAATGGTGCAATTTAGAGTTATTGATCTGAATGCTAATGTTGGTATACATTTGCTTAGACTAAATGCTAAGCAAAACCAAACACATGGAGGCTGACAGTCGGTGTCACTAATATACCTCAGTTAAGCTAATGTTTGTAGACCAAAACAAATCTTGGTTTGTTTGCTCTTAATGTCAATGAGCTTTCAGTCAATCTCCTATAATAAAGTACACCTATCCTTATCTTTAATCTCTCTCTTTGGGTTGCGGGTATTGGTGGTTTTGGAGGGGTCATCATCTTCATCACTACAACCGGCTGTAATTATGTACATACAATGATGATTATCTTTGCAGTCCAGAATTTAAATGCTCTGTCCAGCGCAGCCCCAACGCAGATGCTTGTTTGGCCTCCTTTTTGGAGTTGGACATGAACATAGCCTATCAGGGGTCGACAATATAAATGGCCTAGGCCCGGACTCCGTCCGGGCCACATCTTGCACTGATTAAAATAAATTTGAAAAAAATATAACAAGTAAATAAAAACTAATTTCACCCCTGGTTTGAAATGATAACTGTCAAATGTTTGGGTTAATGAGTGCAATTTAGAGTTATTGATCCACCGCTGTACGAATGTTGGTCAGCACCACCTGCATTTGATTAGAACTAAAGATCGTCTCAAGAACCGAAACCAAAACATCCCTCCTCCTCAGCGCGTCAGGTCGAGTCCTGTCAGGACCGACACGAACGTTACACACGGGCCAGAGCTCGCGCTTGAGCGCCAGCTGTTCGGTGTGCGCCACAGCCGTGGTGCACGTGACGTTTAGACCATAACAACCAAAAAAACTACTTGGAGGATAAAAGTAATGACATAACTTCATGTTTGTGTTGAAGCATATTTACCATTTTAACTCAATGTTAAACCACAGTGGAGGCTAAATACTGTGTAAGTCTAATGTGAAACAGTTATTTATTTATTAAGGGGATAGTTCACCCAAAATTCAAATTTCAAATTATCTACTCACCGTCATTTGACTAAGAGCTGTGAGAATTTTGAGTTTCCTTCTCTGAGTTATTGGGGGTCCACGCAGCATCATTCTCACAGCTCTTAGTAGACATGAGGGTGAGTAGATAATGAGTGAAATTTGAATTATGTAACATCCCTTTAAATAAAGTAGCCTGATGAATTTAGAAGCACTTTTTTGTCCTTCTTAAATCGAATCGTGGTATTGAATAAGTATCAAGAATCGTGGAAATTTACTAGTATTGTTATCAGTATATAAGAAAGTTCCAGCCTCGATGGCGAAACTGCAGGAATTGGCTTGAATATGTTGTTTTTCGTTAATATGGGGATCGATGCGTGTTGTCCTGGGCCAGTGGTTCGAATGGCAGGGCCAGTGATCTTCAAAAGCCACTGGCCCGGAGGGCCAGTGGCAAAAATCCCTTATTGTCTACCCCTGCCTATCGTCTAATGCTGTGAGAATTCCAGAAATAATTCCAATAAAAAGATTGTCTGAAAGCGGTGTCAAGTGATTATTTGGTTGAAAATGTGAACAACCCTCCATGTGCTATCTACATCATACAGTCACATCAACAGAATGTTAAAATGCCAAAAGGAATGGTCAAAAGAACACACATTTATTACTAAAAGCAGCAAAGACGACTTACATGTGTATTGTACTCTTTGTTGATGTGATGTGGACGTTAGTACCAAAGTAAAAGGGGCCATTGATAGGCATGCTAAAAGCATACATACAGGCAGACATAAAAGCAGCTGACGAGTGGAAGGTAGCCTATTTCTTCCCTAAAGTCGTTTTGGAAATGAAGTGTGTATTTTTCATGGGCTTAATTTGCACATCTTAAGACCCAAAATGTTCTGCTAAGGGACACTGTATACTTTGCAAGAAAGGTTCATCTCAGTTGTCAGTTTTTGAAACAGACAGTGTATTGAATAAATTACAAATACTGTGTCTAAATCCTTTTTGCCTTGACAAGAACATTATTCATCTTCTGTTGCACATACGTACATCATAAAATATCCTTGCAATGAATAGTGTATCTCAGAATCACTGTATCATGACATCGTCATTACCATTGACAAAACTGTAATGTAGTGGCACTAGAGTACACTAGAGTCCTATATGTTGTTGCAAATAGCCTTGCTTCATGCTGCAGAGTGCTGCAAAGTGCCATTCTTAGGTGATCTTAGAAGGCCACCCTATTATGCTATGAACATAAACACTGAAGCTGTTTTTTGTAGGAAACAGCAGTTGTTCAGTAGAAATAATTGGGCTCTATAACATAGTACCATGCAACAGTTAAGGCACTCTTCCGTCCACAGCGTGGACTACTGAGAGAGACAGCACATCTCAGCCTCATTTAGAAATTGATTTTTACATGTGGCCTTGAACGTTCAAAATTTCCGTCTCAAAACCTTGTCAGAGCAGGGGGAGAGGTAGTGGGGAGAATCAATTCAAATTAATTTCAGAGATGAGGTGTTTCTGTCTATTACTTTAAGCAACTCTCATTTTAAACAGATCCTCTGCCTGTGAGGCAGTCCTGGAAAAAAAAAAGTGAAAACATGATTGCTTTCTTCAGCCTAAGAGGGGGATGGAATAATTCACTATCTGAATTTAGAGAGAGTTGCAGGAGCAGCTTAATGAAATGAAAACCTGCACCTTCTTGTGCGTGATCAAGCTCCGGCGCTGAGAAATCTGTTCCGGTTAGCACACAAACAATGGCCCGTGCGCACACAAAGATGAACATCATTGTGCTGTTGGGAGAGGGTGTTGCTGCTCGTGCTTGCATCTCAGCATGTACCGGGAATGAACTTATTTCTTGCTGTAGGTGTTATTTGAGGTGGTGGAGTTATACTAGCTGTGTTGGCGCTGACAGCTTAAATTACAGTTCTGTTTTTTTGTTGCCATAGTCCATTTGTCTGCCAGGTGAAGAGATGATTCTGGACAACTGCAGGGTTGTGAATCTGTAATGATTGTTAGCAGTAAACTAAAAGTATTATTTTTTATGATTTGTCCAATAATATATGCACCAATGGAAGGTTAGGACTTCACAAAGCCCAAATATCCTGTTAGGTCAAGAATGCAGATTCTCTGACTCTTCAAACTGTGTAGTAAAAACCCAGCAGCTATGGTTGCTCCTGAGGATTTGAAATGGAAGCTAACAATGCCACAAAGCACAGGTGGCTTTCAAAAGCTATCAGCTCACACGGTGCTGTATCCACTGTAGGAAATGTCACTCAGAGATTGCGGTTAAAGGCAGCCTAGAAGGTAAAAATAAGCAAAAACCCTCTCATGAGACCGCACACCTGTATTCTTTGCTGATTTACTTCTTTCAATCAGCTTGACTTTTTGAATGCTACCGTTCATTCTCACCAGAACTGATTGCTCTCAGGCTGGCCACAACAAAGGACATCTATAGGAGGACACGAGGAGGAGGAGGACAGGCACAGCGATGACGGAAGAACATGGATCCTGACAAAGACTGATGGAGGAGATCATATTTCTCTTTTGTCCTTATGAGCGTTGTGAGATCACTGTACAACAAGATCAACATGTTAGAAGCACTAGCCCAAAATCTGTGGGACTAGAGAAGTGGCTTTCAAACATATCAGGAAAAGGAATGTTTCTGCAGTCCAGCTGACTGTTCTCCATCCATTCAAACATTTCTGGGGGTTTTCACACATCCACCCACCAGTGACTTCATCCACTCTGTTTCACTGAGACCTTGCACCTCTCCAAATAATTTCCACTTGTACATTTTCCGATTCAATTACCCGGCACTTAGAACCGTGTATGATTTTGTAGTCATTTTTACTTATTTATTTAACTTTTTTCCTCTTTTATAACTGCGAGTTGTGCCGCTCTGCAATAAAGCAATTTCCCTGCAGGGATCATTAGAATTTCTCTGATTCTTATTCATTCTAATCCTGATTCAAGAATCACAAGCTGAAGCTTTCAGAGGGACCTTGGCGATCCCCCCCTGACTTGAGCATTATTGAAAATCTGTGGATAATTCTAAAACATGCAGTGTGTGAGGGATTCAGAACTTGAAGTGATCAGCAAAGGAGATGCTAGTGAACATACATCATACAAGAGCAGAAAGAACAAACGTTCACATGCCACATTTCCAGTTAGATTTATTTCTCCTGTTTTATTAGGGTTATTAAATAACAAGTTAAAAAGAAATGCGAGATACATGCTTTTTTTCTGTGCTTATTTTATCTTCAGAAATAAATAAAATATGGCATTTGCCCACGAGGTGCCCAGACTTTTGCATTATGCCGGAAGAAGCTTTCACACCCTTAAGAAAAAAAACTTTTTTACTCAGAGAACACTTACTGAAATTCTGTGAACCTTTTTTTCCTTCCAATTAATTAGTGGAAATCTGTGACAGGGCATCACCTGGTGATCATCATGCAGAAACAAGACTTTTATTAGATGATAGAAAGCAAATATGTGAGGAAAATATTTGGGCTTTGTTCGTTCAGCTACGCTGTCAACACAACAATGACCTTTCATGTCAAAGCAAGGGGACTGGAAAAGCAAACAACACGTTATCCAGAGGCTCCGCCGAGGATGAACTGGTTAACAGAGTCATTCTGCAAGGCACTCAACAAATGGGCCAGAAGTATGCACTGTATAGTCTTTCCCTCTGTTGAAGTGGCAACAAGAACCCTGGGGTCAGTCAATCCATCAACGGCCCAGACAGATGAGCTACAGCCCCGACAAAGGATTCAATCTGCTCCAAAATACTATGAGGGTGTTTGGTATACAGAAAACATACATCTCGTTTTGACACCTTGTGTCTGTTTTTACCCCGACACCGGGAGGCTGTTATTTTTTTCCATCTTCGATCATTGTGATAACATCTATGGTCCCGCTCCCTGGTGTCAAATAACACCGGAGGGAGACCTGCTGCATAAACATCAAATGAGCCAAAAAAAAAAAAAAAATGTGTTTCAGAGGAACAAAAGCTAATTGGAGGTAATATGACACCGGCAACGGCTCAAGCGTAGCATGGCAGGTGTACAAGCGCTAACACACTCCCACCGCCACTGTCGCCTGCCAGGCGCTGGTGATTGACATTACGTTGTTTCCCAGACCACAACAATGCCAGCAGGGTCCTTACTATTCCGTGCGCTCTCAAAGGCTCAAAGGCGCCTTCTGGTAGCCCATAAAACCCCATCAGGCTCCAGGCCCTGCAGTCATTCAATTAAGAATTTACTGGGCTATTGATTTCACCACAAGCGAAGTGTCTCACATCTTGGAAACAATAAGGAGCCTTTTACCAGCCTCTTACCTAAAGGGCTGATGGCTCGTACTTCAATGCAGAAAAAGGCACAGAAAGGCTAATACACTATATTATGTCCTGTGTACACAGAAGAAAAACAAACATTTTCACTTTCATCATCCATTTGCTTTGGTACTCACTATGACCTGGTAAACAGAGGTTATTTTAAGAAAAGTGGAAAAACAACACCGCCATGTTTCTTTTTCTGTGATTCTGTCGCAGTTATGAAAGGTTTTATATGATTCATTTAGGAGGACTGCTTCCACACATTAAATAGCCTAAATGTGTATACAGTATTATTGTCTACCAGACTGTGATTTTGGACACGACCATGGAATGGATCTGAACTCTAACCATAAAACCGGACATTAAACCATTCAGTAAAGAGACTTTTGTTGACAATAATGATCATTGTGCAATTATGAGGCACTTACAACTGAACAAGTCGGGTTATTCTACAGAAGGTTAGAGTTTAGTAACATTTTGCTCAATGCTAGGAAAGTTCCTATAAGTAGCTAACAGACATGTGATCACCAAATAACAGCACTATTTGTCACATGATGTTAGGTTTAGATGAGTCAACAGCTCAGATAGCTTCAGCTATACATTTTGTACAAGTTTTGGCCACAAAAGTGTGATTTGCATCTCGCAGGTACGTACGTCTGTGACTATTGAAAAACTGCATGAACGTAAACCACAAAAAAACAAAATTTTGACCCCATAATTTATACATGTGGCCACTTGAGGGCAGAAGAAACAAGCTGCCTGTGAAGTTTCTATTGCAAATTCATTAGTTTCCGTCTCTGTCGAGCTCTTGTTTTATCACCACTAATAAAGTATTTCTGAAAGGAGAAATCTGCATTTTCATTCACAATTTTAGTATCTCACAGTGACACCACACTGACAGGATTTGGCAAACACTTTCTCACTCAAAATTCCCACAATGTCGCTGAAGTTGGCAAGTTGCCACCTGCTAAATCTCGGGCAGCCCCCTGCTGCGTTTAGAGCGACCCCATGTGGCATCGCGAAACCGAGACGGACAAACTTTTGTGTCGCGGCTCGGCTTTTGCCAAAACTGGTTTCCTTCTGGTAAGAAATCCTCCCCTGGAGGGGGTCGTACAGCACTGTACGCGTACATTATCCAGCGCAGAGCTTGACAAAATACAACTGTTGATGCAACATGAGTCGGAGCAGATTATAGGGAGCCAATTGAGACTATAATGAAAGCGAGAGGGGAGGAGCGGACGGGCAGAGCGAGCATCAGCCGGGGAGCGCGGGCGGAGAGGGAGTTGAGTTCGGAGAGAGAGAGAAAAGAGGCGTAAGAGAGTAAGTGCAGCCAGGGGAGAGTACATGTAGATGCTTAATGAATTCGGTCACACCGCCGCACAATGAAATCTTTATCCATAGGGGATGAGGCAGGGGACTTGGCAGAGCCCTGGCGTATCTCGGCAAGGGTGAAAAATAGAAATCCCACTGTCCCCTGTTGGCTCTCCCTCATGTCAGCTGCCTTGGTTACTGAGTTGGCTGCCAGCGAGCCCCCACCACTCCAGTCCTCCATCACCCCCTCCTCCTCCTCCTCCTCTTTTACTCTTTCTCTCTATCTGTCCCTCTCGGTCCAACTCTCCTTCACGCCCTCCAACCTTCCCCCCCTCTGCTCATTCTCACTCTCCATTTCTCCCACTGTCCTGTGACACCCCTCCTCCCCCCCTCCCTCTGGTTTCCCTCTTTCCTTAATATTGCAAAAGAATACGGCTCTTTTGCATCAGTGTGTAACTTTACCTTCTTGTCGCACCCCGATCACCGCATGTGGCTTAGTTAAATAAAACAAATGCACGTTGCTGCTGCTTATCAAAGTCAATAAACTGTATTCATGATTGCACTAAAACACACACACACAGTACAGCAGGGACGCACTGCGCTGGCTTTTCAAATGAACACTTACCTTGTAACAGGTTGTTGTACTCATTATGCACAATATATCAACACAACATGGTTTTCAAATTAAGCCACAACCAGATGATATTTTCTTTTATCACATGCACATGACATCAGCACAGAGCTGTTGAATATTAAAAAAAAAAAGTCAAGTCTTACCTTTTAGAAGTAGATCTTCAGTGAAACTTCTTTTCCTGCACAGTCTGTACCATGTAATGCAGTTTTCTCACTTTTTCAGTCTTTCCTCCGTGATGTGCTGGTTTTCTGTTTCATACATCAGTCTTTTCCCGTAGAGTCTGATCACTGGGCTTTCTTTTAATTTTTTTTTTTTGCAGAGAAGTCCAACTGACCCCCCGTACAGAAGAAGAAGAAGAAAAGCAAAAGAGCAGAGTGCAAGGAGCTGGCACCTCCTGATCCACTCCTTCCTCCTCGCTGCTCCTTCGAGCGCTCAGGGTGAGTGAAGTGTGAGACAAAGTAATCTTCAGGTGAAAAGATAGACTTCCTCCCTCCCTCCTTTCCCTCTCTGTCTCTCTCCCTCTCTCTCTCGGCGCCTCTCCCTCCCTCTGTTGCCTGCGCTCACTCTACCTGCTCAGAGCGTTGCGGACGAGCTCACGCAAGCAGCTGCCTCTCCGGCTCTCCCTCTTGTGTCTGAGCGCTGTGCTGTTGCTCCATCCATTCCCCTCGTTCCACTGCCTCTTCCTCCCTCCCTCCCTCCTTCTCTCCATCCCTCTATGGCTCATGAATGTTTAGACATGGCAATTGTAGCTGAAAGGCACCGAATTAACCCACAGGACTCAAAATATACTCCTTCGCTCCACTCACTTTTCCCCAGTTTTTCTTTTGCGCTCGCTTTTGCCGCGACCCTTTTCATTGTGTATGTGACCCTCCTGAATAGTACAATCAGTTCTTTTTAGGGGGAGTGATAGTCTATTAACTTTGTGGTCCCTGCTCTCCATTGGATTGTATCAACAGACTGTCTGAAGCAGGAATAAAAGATTATGGTCTAACATCCATGATGAATGTGCAATCAGGGACGCCAAGCCCGTTAGATTAGAGTGCTGCGCACATGGGCACACAGTATAAGAAAATTGGCTCATAAAACAATCATGAACAAAATAAGAAATATGTATAATGAATAAGTAAATATTTACCACCGGCCTCCCCTGGTTAATCAATGATTAATTGTTCCTAGACAAGTCTAATTGGACTTAATTGGAGATATTGAGTCATTGGTAAACAGATAAAAAATCATCTGGCAGTTTGAGTCCCCACAGGCGGAGGAGCGTTTCCGGTGAGCTCATCGACGGACGCGAATCCAGAGCCGATCCCGTATACGTCAGCAAAATCCAAGGTATAGTCAGGGCTCACGTCTCTCCCTTGGAGTCTGAAGTGATGTCAAACCTCTGAAGATGAAGTGCAAATGTGACTTTAAGTCCTCATTACACGTTTAAGAGACAATTACATCCTTCAGTATTCCGAATCACCTTTAATGGCTCAGCTTGTCGACACATTCAAGGGGTTCTGCTTTTTAATAAAGATAAAAAAGGGAGGAACTTTATGACATGTAGCCAGTATCTCAGCAGGTGATGCTACTGTACATTCAAGTCATACTGGAGTTTCTATAATCAGCCATTTGCCACATGTAGATTCACATTATCAGTGGCAGTGATGATGTGATTATTACCATATGACAAGGAAACTGAAAATCCCTTAAAAGTAAACATCAATCTGTTGTTTACAGTAATCAAATTCACACTGATGGCTATAATTACTGTATAATTCCATACTATCAGTGTGTGATGTCTTGCATATTGAGCTGCATGGAGGCAGCAAAACAACCTGTAAGCACAACATGTGCACATTTTCACATATAGAAGAGCCGCCTGAAAAAATGTATTACACCATATATTTTTCGGTCTTATCTTGCTGTTGGAGCTGTATTTGGTGGATTATTGATCTATTGTGGTATGGCTTTCACTGTATTACCCCGCAGATCAGATAGACTACACTTCAGATCACAACTGATCTAATTCTACTGCAGATAACACACTGATAATAGACACGTCCACCACACAAGCCCATGTCAAGCAACCCCAGCTATCACTGCTGCCACATTGTAGAAAGACAGAATAAAACGAGTGGAAGTGAAACTAAACAGAGAAGATCTGAGCTGGAAAAACCAAAATGGTGAGCTTAAAGTTGCTATAACTCTCTTTGAAGTCAACAGGAGCATACTAATCACCAATATCACAAGTAGTATCAACTGATACCGTAAAAACACACTGAAAAGAGCAGCTTTAGAGAGAAACTATGCAAGATGATCTGATGCACAGTTGAACGATTCATTTTCCAGTTCATGGCTCAGCCCTGAGGCTCGAATTCAGTCTAGTGAATGTACAACACAGTTCTCAAGCGACACAACATGCTTTATGTCATACTCTGAACCTACAGTTTCCAAAACACATTCGCGAACATCACAACACTACTTTCAGTGGCAAGTTCAATTTGCAAACGTGTGATTGTGTCTCTTGTAGTATTCAGTGAATGTACTACACAGAGTATGTTCAGCCCTTTACAGTAGGCTACGAATAGTACATTCACTGAACATACTGCGGATATAATGTGACATACACATTCATTGAATGCACTGCACAGATATTTGCGAGCAACTCAATGACACCTTCAGGAAGGACACAACATTGCATTGAGTGGTACCCTAAATGAATGTGAGCCCTCAGCCTTGAATGACTGTAGTTCAGCGAACGCATCACTAAACACAGTAGTCAAAGTTCAAAGTCTTTTATTATCATTCCACATGTTAGACATGACAGAGCAAAATTTGTGCCCAGATCCCAGATAAAAAAGTAAGTAATCAAATTTGAAAGCAAGAAACAGGCACAGTCTAAAAACAGACACAAGCTAAAAACAAACATTTCCATAGACAGAAGTGAATAGGATACAAATTGTACATTCATAAAAATAACATTCATAATACTGTTATTATGTTATTATTATTACTGTTCCCTCAATGAGAGTCTCCAACACCAGATTGATGAGTCAGTGATTCACGGACCACACGGCAGTTCCACTGTCAGCCTGCACGCTCGCTGCTGAGCTCAACTGAACTGAGAAAGGAACAAACAGTTCAGGAAGTGATTCCGTTAAGTTCATTCACTCAAACAATTTGTTCTGTTGAACAAAGTGTTGGTGAATGATACAGTTCCCCTTTACAGTTTTGTCTTAGGTGGTTTGGTTCCTATGACACACATCATATGAGTGATAGCTTGCCGAACTGATATATGAATTCAGAGATCAGAATAACCAGCAATAAGGTTTTTACAACTTTTCAAATATGAGTTGTTTTTCTGGAAAAAAAACAAAACAAATATCTGACTGTTCTGGGTTTACATTCGATACTGATTAAGATGGAGATGCTTCAGGGTGTTTAACATGCGTTACAAGTCACATTTCTTCTCTTTGGCCCAAAGCCTCATTCTGAATGCTGGAGTGTACGGTATCGATCATGTGGAAGTCACAGTGCAACCGACGCAACCTGCAGTGTGTTGATCTGATGCCACCCACCTGTCTGTGCGGATGCACCGTGTGATGCATCATGAAGGTAAAGGGAGAGGTTTTGAACATCAGCAAAATGTTTAATCCCATTCATGTTCTTGTCCCTAAGCCTGTATCAGTCACATATGAAATCAAATTATCTGAATCAAGTTTGTTGTTTCTCACCCTTTCTTGTCTAAAGATTCCAAATGTCATTAAAAAAATACAAATCTTGGAAGCAATTACCATCAAATCTTGGAGGGAATTATCTCCGCAGCTATAAGAGTTCCTGCCGTCCTCAAGAGGATCAATGTGATTACGATAACAAGGAGGCCATCTGCATTATGGCAAATTACAGCACAGTGGTATGGCATAAACAAAGTAATCAGCAGAACTGTAGTGAAAGGCAAATGAGAGAGAGAGAGAGAAAAAAAACCTGTATACTTTTAGCAGATGCATGTGTATTAAAAATATTCCTGAGGTATGAAGATGAAATTTCAGAGGTAAAAAAAAAACGAAGACATAGTGGCTCAGTTTGAAGAGTGATGCTGCTCCGATGATGGTCTTGGGAGAAAGTAGTTTTCAAGTCTGGATTGGCCCACACACACACACACACACACACATACATACACAAGCTAGTGTGTGTGATTGATTTCTTCGGTTTATCCCCAGGAGATGAGAAAGTTTGCATGTCTCGCTCCCTAAACCTATAAATCACATCGATCAGTCAGGATAATAAGGCCATGCCTACACATCCCCGGAGAGTGAGATGAGAAAACAATTAGAGCGGCGTAGTAAACCCACACAGACACAGAGACAGAGATGAAACCAAAGTAAGACCTAGAAAGATAGACAGATAGATAGGCAGTAAAAAATGAAGGCTAAGAGCGAAAAAAAAGAAGATTATTATGGTGGTGTAAACCTGTCGAAGAAAAAGAAACACAGAGAGAGAAATCATAGAATATAGGGCAGTGCATGTTATAACTCACATGTGTGCTCCCTACACTGTTACTTACATTTTATTGACCTTGAATCCTTTACTTTGACCTGTGCAGTCTGTTGCATTAGGATGGTACACCCACCCACACACACACACACAGAGAAAAAAAAGAAAGTCTCCTTTACTACCAAGCACTGTGCATGTATCCACAACCTGACATATCTTATTCCTCTGAGCCACAGAGCTCCATTGTTTCCAAAAAAACTATTAAAAACACATCAGTGAGCTTCACTTCCTTCATTACCATAAATACACAATGTCATTCATTTTGACAAAGTCCCGCATGCACCATCCTGGGAGAAATATGAACTAAAGCATGAAATGTGGATTCATCCGCATCTGAAAATAGTCCCTGGCAAACATCCCATTTCTTCTGGTTGGAGTGATGTCTTCTAAAAACTGCATAACTCAGCTGTTTTAGGCAATTACTAGGTCAGGTTTAAAAAATTTAACTGAGTCTTTTTTTTATTATTGTTATTACTAATTTATTTCCCAATGAAGATTTACATCTTCACTGGGAAGTGCTTGTGACAGAATAGGAAATTCTGAAAGAACTGAAGTGCACTGATATTTTTGTGTTTGTTTTTTTCATGGGGGAACATAGAAGAGAACAGAAATCATCTATTTTATCATGTATTTAGGAGCACCAAATCTGGCCCAGTTTTAATAAAGTCATGAAAACCTCTTGGCATGTAGCCAGAGAGGGTTTTAAAAAAGTCATGGTACAGTAAATGAAGGAAAAGAAGAACAGTAAATTACATAAACTATCCAGCTCTAATTTCTTTATGTTGTATTTGATTTACAATATGTTGGGTTAAACTTTTTTTTTCATACAACCATTCCATCTGATTGCAATCAAACTGGTCTCAAGTCCAGTACTCACTGATTGCTGTTTCCTCCAAGAACAACAAGCCAATCAGAGCTTTGTAGGTATTAAGAGTGAGGATGTTATCGCCTGTGCCAGAGCCCGACTTGGTTCCAAAAATGGAGGAAAATGGAGATGAGCGCAGATGAGACATACACAGCTATACAGACGGCTGCAAGTCGAAGAGCAGAAATAACAACTGTTAAATCGGCATGTTTCTTTGATTGACATAAAAAACGTTCAGTGAGTCGCTCAGAGCAACTGCCAGGGCAGCTTCTGTGTCAGCTGAAGATGATGTCTACAGGATGGATACGGCTGACTTGAACATGATGTCAGACTGAATAATGGAGTGAAAATCAGATTGCGAGGCCACTCTGGCCCTGTTTTTAACTGACTCCATTGTAAAGTTTGATCTCTGGTGGAGCACAGCAGCCCAGACCCTGGATAAATATACCGCAACATGAGCAAAAACAAATTTAAAATGCACAATTTCCTTTGAGGCACAATTTCAGTCCACAGTCACATCCTTTAACTTTTTCTTTTTTTTTCTTTTTTTTACTTTCATCTCATTCGTGTTTAAAAGCATCTGAGTAAGATGAACAGCCATCAATATCAGACATCTTCAGAGCTGTTCATTTAAATTCTCTGTTTTTTGTTTGATTTAATGCAGACGTGCAAAGGCCAAGTGGTTATTTAATCATATCCCAGCACAGTCTCCTTTCTTTTTGTTTTCATGCACTGTACAGCAGCTTCCTGGAAGTCATGTCTGGGAGACCTTGGGGTTGTGGTTGATGGCCAAATCTCTAGGGAGAATTGACAGGTGGCTAAAATCTCTGTGAAGCATCAACAAGAGATAATGAGAGAAAACAGTGGATGTAAAAAAAAAAGAAAGAAAATGAAAAGGCAGGAAAAACACAAGTTGAGGTCTACATCCTCCCTCTCTGGACGGAGGCTCAATTTCACATGTGAATGACTGGGAGTGAATGACAACGGCTGCTTCCCTAATTGTCAGCCCTATCTCCTCCTTGTGACAGTTGTCAGTTTTGTGACTAGCAGGCGCTCTGACAGTGGCCTTTGGACTGCAGTCATGCAAACTGCCATTTGCCTCGTGATGGGCATGTGCAGTGGCTGCTGGTCCTGGCTGTCTGAATCATGATTCAGCTCCTTGTTACTGTAGGAAGCATCCATGGACTGGACCTGTCAAACCAAGCTCTGCACTGGCTGAGATGACTTGGGTCCCCAGTCTGGCAGAGTTAAACTAAAACTATGAAGAAAAAGTCGCTGGAAGTAAAAACAATGCATATTAATAAATTGTAATCATTATGAAATGGATCTTACAGTACGATAAAAGTTTGAGAAGTGCAAGGGTCACAATAAAACATATTCCTCTGACTATAGAATTTTAATTATCTCACAAATTTATGGAATAAACCTCTTATTTTTTACCCAAATCTAAAGGGAAATTATAGGTAAAAGAGAGTCAATGCTGTGCACTTCTATAGTCTACCAAAATAGTTGTGTAGAGTAAGAAACAAGTGAGCCCACCAGGGTATCATTCAGTATACGGCAAATTAGGTTTGGGGAGCCTTGGACTTTTCAGTATTGGATCAGTGTTTCACTGCAAACACAACTGCCACATAAAGTTTGTCATAATTTGAAATACCAAACAAGGCGCCTCCGCCCACAAGAGACCCCACATCTGCTGTAAATTGTTGATAGGGTCCGGCAGTGAAACAGCAATAGCACAAATTATTCAAATGACAAACTGAATCTCGCCGAACAGGTGTCTGAAATCTGTCAACAGCCACATGCAAGATTGATGTGTTTTTCGCCATCTTGAACCGGCAGAGGAGGGAAGAGAAGGGGCTCGACCAATTTCTTTCTCGACAGTTAGTTACCATTCTCTCAGTTCCCATTTTCCAGCAGATTGTCTGCTCTTGACTTGATGAATAATTTGGTTGGAGAACCGTCCACGTGCACCCTGGGAAAACGGGAGAAGGCCGCTGTTCTGCGTCATCCCCATGGGTCATGGGTTCGGTGACTCCGCTTGATGCGATTGAAGCTGATGTTTGCCAGGTTTGATCATGACCTGATTCTACAGTCAGTCAGCTGATGTTCATCCGTCTGTCTCACAAAACCTGACATGCAATAACCTGTCAGTCAACAAGCAAATAAGTCGGATTGCCTTTTTTCTTTTTTTCCCCAGCAAAAACCTGTCAGTCTGCTACAAATATCTCAGCGTGACAGAGCGAACGTGTGCGTTGGCGTGTCAGTGTGTTTTGTATTTATTTATATGATGCGAGTGTGTGGACCCCCAGCAGAAGCTGCCGTGTCGCCCCGTGGGTGATGACATGTGTGAAATGCAAGATGCCATGCGTACTGATCCATACATGCTGTGCACATAAGGATCCGAATCAAATCCAATATCTTAACTTTTATTAGAATAAATGTTACACGGTGGATCAAATATTGAGTATCTCAGTCGACCACAGCAGCTGCGGAGACGTCTGGAGGAAGAGATTTTCCCATAAAAGCACAGCCTTGGTTTCATTAGTCTAATTCACAGGAAGACAGAGAACATATAGCACTTCCCTGTGGTTTCCTATGGTACAGTAAGTGTACTTCCAGATGGGTATTAAGAGATCTCTACTCTAATCTACTGCTATCTAGGCCCATGAACATGCAAACACATCCTTAAGCTTAAATTATTCAAACCCTTTGCATGGAGCCATCATTTCACCCATATTAGCCTTTTTAACCCTGTATTACAATGCAGTCAATGTGATTCATTCCACTTAATGGAACATTTCACACAATTTGAAGCCTTATTTCCAACAGACATCTTTTTTTTTGACAATATAATTCTTTATCCCTGTAGACTTGAGGTTTTCACAGAGGAACAAAAGGTTATAGAAAAAAAAAAACATTTATAAAAGATCCATAAGAAAGTTGTGATTCGCCCTTTGCAGCTCTGTACCAGCAGTTTGTTCCAACACTCATATTTGTGCCACAGCTTGAAAATCTGTTTTTCAAAGAAGCATTGTAAAAATTGTATTGTATGCGGTTGATAGTGATGATTGTGAGCAATGACTGGAGGCCACTGTGAGTCGCTAATAGTGATGTGCAGATCGATACTGAAATATCGATACTTCCGATACCATCTGCTCTAGAATCGATACTCAAATGAAAATATCGATACTTTTGATACTTACAGTAAGTCATTTGTGGTAATGTATAGGCCATTAACAGGAACACAGTGGAAAGAAACTAAACTATTCAGATCTTGTCTAAATAACACACGGTTGGTAGGAACTACTTTTTCTTCCGCCTGGGTAAGTGCATAATGCATAACTGCAGCAGCATGCAGTGTAGCGCCACAAAACATGGTGCCACAAAGAGTGAAGACAAGTCTGTAATATCTGAATTACAAATATTATAAATGAATGAATAAAAAAATGTTTGTTTATCATTTTCTTATTTAATTTATAGTACCTCAATATTGGACCTCAATATAGTCCAGAGTTTAAAATAAATACGTTACTCTGAAGTCTTGCATCCTTAGGAAGCTATGACTTACAATACAAATACAGTACTTTTTTATTTTATTAGATTTACCAGGCACATTAGGTGCATTTGTACAAAGTATCGGTATCGGATCGGTATCGCCGATACCAGCCTGAATTTTACTCAGTATCGTATCGGAAAGGAAATTTGTGGTATCGAACATCACTAGTCTCTAAGGCTAGCATTCTAACTTAAAGAGGAAAGCAGGCTATGCTACATTTTTCCTTAATTAAAAAGCTCTGGACTAATTGTGATAGTTGTGATAATTAACTACAGGACTTGTGACTGCGAGTGAGAATGGAGACTCTCTGCCTTCCACCTGGCGTCTCATGTCTGAAAACCAACCAATCAGTGTACTCGGTCGCCGCCCCAGTGTCCCAGCTCTTCTGCACACCGCAACACAAACGCGCTCTGTAACCGGCAATCTTTTGTTTATGACGGTTAAGATTAGGTCACATAAATACACACGTTGTAACATATAACATTATCCACCGCTCCATGTATTGATTTTTCGCCGGCTTCATTGCACATGGACGAGAGGAGCATTAGCAAAACAGTGTAAAAGCAACTTGCATAATTTTAAGTAGAGGATAGGCAATCAGTCTGGCACTCGCTGGAGTCAGCTTCTGGTGAATAAAGGAATGAAGTTCAGTGCTAAATGTGCCAGAAGGTCTCCTAGGCTGGAAAGTAAACAACCTTTACTGCTAATAGCTATGTACATGTAGCAATAGCAACCAAACCCATAATCAAAGAGGCTTCTTCAAGTGTCTGATGGCAATTCCTATATAACAGAGCTCTACAACCCAGCCTCTGTTTCTGACTGTACCTGTTCTCTGAAGCATCAGTTTTTTTTCCAACATCCAATTTAATCGTCTTTCTAAAAATGTATCTTTTTTTAACCATTGAACCAGATTTTTTTCAATTTGCTCCTTTCTTGGTGCTGACAATTCAATATAAGGAGAATTTAATTTCCATCCGAGCTTTGGAAGTGCCTCCGCTGCCAGTCACCTGTCATCATCAACGGGGACATTTAACGGGACTTTGACTACTGTAATCTTGGAGTGGAGGCCCAAAAATAACTCCCTCCACTTCTCACTCTTCAATACTCATCATCTACCTGCCTGTAACTGCTCTAATCGAAACTCAGGTGTTGTCAGTTATTCTTCCTCTGCCTATTCCCTTTATTGTATTTGTCAGTGCGTAGAGCAAATTGTGCGTTACTGCAAAAGACCCTGCAGGCTGAGTCGGTTTACCCGGTTAAATAACACCGAATACAATATTGAGTATTGATATAAAGAGTGCAGAAATGGATTTGACTGCAGTTACTGAAGTTGTGTGAAAGGTTTCTATCGATTTTCTTTCTGTGCCATAAAAAACTGAAACAAAACAAATAAAGTAAAAATTACACATTAGATTTACTGGTTGCTTTGATTCTAACCTACAATATCAGCTCCCCAAAGGATTTAAAGCTGAACATACAGTACAGTACATGCTGTGTGGACGTGCACACATTTGTCGATATGTTTGAGCTCCTGTTGCACACTTATTAGCATATTTCCTGCCAATATATCCCCACATTGTTATCATCTGGACTCATTTCCATTCATTTGCTAAACAGAGCAAATAAAGTGACTGAGATTCAGATTGTGATTGCCAATTAATGACACCCACCCCCCACCCCCAGTCATCCTCTACCACCCAGTGTTTTCCAAACTGGCGAGAGCAGATGTTGACCTTTGGTTGCTTTGCACAGGGGGAGGGGAAATGAGGTGTTATTAGACCTCTCCGCAGTTTACAGATTGTATGTGGTTATTACATTTAAATATTTCATGACTGTGAGTCATATATGCATGCTGTTCAAATGCATCCCCAAAGATAATTGACATGTGCACACTTAAATATTCATATGAAAAGTATCAATACATATTTTTATATTGAGTATAAAAATATAGATGCACAGATTTTGATTCTGAATATCACTGTCAGGTACTTTTTAATCACCACTACAGCACAGTTGGCCATTTCAAGAATACTGCCCTTTGAGTGCCCTTTATTATAACTCAAATACATATTTTAATTAAAAATGATCAGATACTGTACACAATAAAACAGAGTGCAGCCCCAGTCAATATCACTAAAATGTTAAGTAATTATAATTCCTGTCTGTCTAATAAAAAAATGTTTAGCCTGGGAAGAATAAAGGCAATTAAATTGAAAAACAGAAAATGTTGGACTAATTAAACTGTAATGAAAGTGCCATATTAAAGAAGCAAGCAACAAAAGTCAGCACACCGTTCATTAGTGAGATTTCATTCTTTCTTCCTATTCTTTTTTTTATATTTCAAACATCTGCCTACATTTTTGATGCCAGGTTTGGATCTCCTCAGCTTGGATGATACCAGTCTAACACAAAGAGATGGTCTGTTCATTCTTCACACAATTCTTTTAAGCTGCTCTTTGCTGGAGGGGTTGTTGCTCTACCTTCTGCTTTCAAATACTTCAAAGGTTTTCTATTGGATTCAAGTCAGGGGACAGAGTGGGCTGGGTCATTGGCTTCACTCTTTTTCCCCTTCCTTCACAAACCTTTTTGATTTCTGCCATGTGTTGGGATCATTGTGATGTAAGAAAATTCCTCATTAGCCAAGCTTCTTAAAACGTAATATTTAAGGAACCAAACATGCATACAGCTCCATCCTCTACAGTATGTACGTACGTCATCAAGACCACATCTGGATCAAAAATGTTGGACTTCATCCAGAGGTGATTGCTCTAGACTGCAAAACTGTCCAAAAAAGGTCAGAAATGAACTGTTGGGTTTACTGTACATTTCATCCATCCATCCATTGTCCACCGCTTTAAAATGTATTTGAAGAATTTCAATCCTATCAGTGGGTGGGGCCTGGATGCTGAACTTCTACATGACGATTGGAGGATCTGTTTAAAGGCTGGATCCCTTTTTGATTGACAGCTATTTTAAAACGTACACCGGCACGGGAGGGTTAAGCTTGGTCCCATCGTGGATTTTTCAAGTGAGACAACAGCTAATTGCTTGGTATTTGCTTGGCGATATAGCATTGTGTATCACTGTAAATAAACACTATAAAAACACATAATTTTCCTATTTCCTTGTTCAAGTTTGATATTGTAGTGTTAGATCATTCATTTGTACATCTTTGAAAGACCAGCAGCCGCCACTGACCCAGACAGGTGTATTTATGCTCTCATCTCTTTCATGGGCATTCTTCTTCTTCTCCTTCTTCTGTAAAGTTTAATTTTGCTGTTTCATGAGCCGTGGATTTCCTTTTGGATGACGTTCATTGTTTGACTTCATGCAATGTCCTTTAGACTGCCTGATGAATCACTGAACCCACAGATGATCCTTTTGCAGGGTCATAGATAACATGACTCATGTTATGTTTAGAAGATGGCCACTGTGTCCTCTCCATCTTAATGAAAGCCCAGAATCTAGTTTCCTACTTGTTCTGAAGGGTTTTTACTAACAAAAAAATCCATGGCCCACTTGAAAAACTGTTCATATGACATGATAACAATACAGAGGACATATAATTCCCTGTTGCTTTTAGATTAATATATTTTACCATCCACGTAATCTTTTATAAGGTCCTTACCATTGTGTTGCCTCCACTATTCAGCCTTAATGGTTGAATAGGAGAATGAGCACAATACAGTACCACCATCTATTCATCAAGGTAGGAATTGAAAAGTAATTCCAGCAGTCATTTGCCAGATCAGTCAATCAGAGGACACAGAGGGAAAGAAATATGCAGGATATTTATCTTAACCCTTAGATGCATAAGTGGGGTCAAAAATGACCCCAAGGGTAGTTATTCTTC